>JARHVA010003279.1:207500-1407500 GCA_037957365.1 Torreya grandis | reverse complement strand
AACTAAAAAATTGTGAGCTCATGCTCACAAGGTTGGGATAGGTGGTAGGACCACCCTTTTGGCCACTGAGAGTGATGGACTTGGTTTTCCATTCCCACAAGCCAAGTACAATTATAATTTTTATTTTTTCTTTTTCCATTTCCATCCTCTCCCTGGGTCATAGACCATCCACCTCCTTCAAAATGTATTTTCCTTATTCTTCCATGCTTATGCGGGTTTTAAGCCACTTATATCCATCCTCCACCAAAAGCCATATTGGCTTTACTTATCACTTGTCCAACCTTTTGTTGTGTTTCTAAACCAGCCATTTAGGCTTAAATACAACTCCTCTTCTCTCATTTCAGTTTTCATCTTCTCCTTTATGGTTTGGGTATCAAGATGAGATTACCCACTCTTCTAATGGCTGCCTCTATGCCAATTTTTATTTATTTCATATTTCCCTCTTTTTTTGCTTATTCTTCTCTACAACATCTGCACACAAATAAACAAAAGATAAAATAAAATTAGAGTAATTGAACACAAAATTTCATATAGTACCTCTAATAGCACCTTAACTGTACTTTTATCCAACACTACATATATATGAATTGATCTCAAAATCACTAGCTCCAACTCCTCCATATGCCACTTAGGCATGTTTTCTAACTCTCTTTTGCACCTACTTGTACTTGCTTCATTTATTGTTACACGATGAACCTTCAAGAGCCCATCCTATCTTATTCAAGCTCACCAACTCTTATGGAAATATCAACCTCTTGCCACCTTCCTTCTGTTGTGATCTCCTTTGGCATGCTCTCATCATCATTCCATTCAATTTCTTTCTCTTCATCCTTATTTTTGAGGATCTCTTTTCTTGTGGTGTCTACCATTCGTTCAAATGATTGTTTCCAAGTTTCAATGGAGTCACCTTTTCTCCACTCTCCTCTACTATTGTGGTTGCATATGTGTCAACAAAAATAACTTTATTGGCCCCTACACTGATGGTGCTTCAGTTGTACCCTCTTCCTTTTCTTCACATTTAGGATCTCATACTAATATCAATTGTCGCTCCTCTCTCTCTTCTTGCAGATGATTGTTTCTTCTCCTTTTCATCTCTATTAGAATCAAATGCATGCCATGTACAAATATATTTGCACATGTCCTCTCCTTTATACAACTACATCTCTGACTCATAAGAGTTTCTTCCTCCGCCCTTGAATCAAGTTCAAATAAACAATAGTGGGAATCAAATATTCCCCCTATCAACTTTATCTCCTCTTTAACTAAGAGATGATCTCCCTCATCACATATGGGGTCTTCAAAGGTATCCATTTCAATTGTTACTCCTCTTACACTCATGTGGGTTACTTCCACATATGCTACATCTTGTGCAACCCCAAACAATTGGATGCAATCTTATTCCTCTTTTCTCTTGTATTCACTATCCACTCTCAAGAGGATACCTTCACTCTCTTTCTCTTCATGGGGTTGTTCATATCTTCCCCAATCACCATTAAAGTCATCAATGTTTTTTCCCACATCTTGATCCACAAGAACCTTGTCTAGATGACAAGGATTGGAATTATCCTTAGCTCCTTGTATACCATATATCTTATAATTCTCCCCCTTTTGCTCTTGCTTTTCTTTAGCAACTTTATCTTGGGTAATATCCCATGTCTTAAAATTATCATTATTCATTCTACACTCATAAAATTCATCACCCCCTTTGGGTAACAAAACACTTTTGCCATGTCCATTTCAGATGGACAACTTGCTTCAATTACCATCACTTCAACTATTACACCATTTTTAGGTTGCAGATCCACATCATCAACATGCTAAGTTGATAATTTATTTGGGTCCTTCAACCTTGCAAACCAATATAATGTCCGCTCATGTATTCCTATGCTCATTTTATTCTCCAAAGTGTCTGACCTTTGCATTATGTTTCCCTTGGTGTCTTGTTGAACTCTATCTGTCGCTACCTAGGCTATGTGCAACAATGCACTAGGATTTCTTAACAAGATACCTCTTTTAGATATTTATTCTATGGATGTCCTCTCACACTTCACTATCTTCCTCAAGCTAATATAATGCACCTCTTGTGCAAATGAGAGCTCCTCTAAGCTCACCAATGGTTTACTTTAGAACCACAAGAATGACACAATATTTTACAAATTTCTACTTCCACTTCATTAATAGTCAAGGCCTTTCATGATTGTCTCAATGAACTCATGGCTCATACTACACCACATATTTCTATAGCATGTTGCAGGTTTGCAACATCTGGATCAACAATTTTCTAGCATGATACCATCCAACCATGATCTTTTGTAGATCATTACAACTTCCAACAAATCTAAATTATCGTTCATTATCAAATTTCATCCATGAGATTTATAACTTCAACCAAATTCACTTTAAGGCTCACCTCAACTCTTTAAAATCTTATTAATAGCAAATAATTGTCTCCCATAATTTCTTTACTCCCAACATCTTTAGATGCTTTGATACCAACTGATGTAGCTTAATACCTGTAAACTAAATAGTGCAATTAAAAAACCCTAACCAATTTAATTAATTTACAAAAACAATGTAACCCAAAACAAGTTATTTATACGCACAATTATAAAATCAGACTACAAGAAGCCAATAAAAATAGAGTAGCCATTATTTCCATCAAAACTCAATAGACCCAAACAAAAATACTACTTTTTTTTAATTCATCCTATAATCTCTAAATACATGAGTACAAAATAAAACCTATCCATCACTGCAATCAAATCCCCTAAAACTAGTAGTCTACTTACTAATAATAAACTAAACCTATTCAACTACATTTACGTAGTCCACCAAAATAGCATGGTTATAAGATTTACTATTTCTAGGAGAACACACTCTTACATCCTCTCAACTATTCGCTTGAAAGATTTACATCAAAATTAAGAAAGTTTTTCTAATATGTCACTAGTTTACAAAGTCAATGGGAAAGTTTAAGTAGAAAAACTTACAACAGTTTTGTTCAGGCTTTGTCTTAAGTGTTTGATCCTTATTATCCACTAGTTGGATGAATTTGAAACACAAAAAATGGGAAGCTTCAAGTGGAGTGCACTACAGAGGATGTTCTACTCGTTGAAGCTACATCCCACAACACCTTTTTTATCCTTGTTGATCTTGAACACCTCAAACCATCATTCCAATAACATATTTTTTAGTTTTCTCCACATATGGACATTTAGGATGTTCCTCCCTTGGATCTTCAAGTAACTTAACTTTTGAGCAATATTTATTTGAATTTGTATATCAGATAATATTTTGTTGCCTTCTACAAGGTAGGTTTTTAAATTTGTTAAAGCTTAAACTTCATTGAGTAACAATTCTTTTTTGAATGAGAATTCTCTCTGATTGGCAGGAGTATCCTTCTGAAAATGCATTGTTAATGTTACAAAAGTTCTATTTGCTCATGTATTACTAACAAAAAGTATTGTTTTGCACCATGTATTCTATGGTCATTCTCCATTGTATTAGTATCCTTATCCACACCAACTATGCAATTATCATTATTCAACTATGTCTTATAGTACAAATATTATAGCATCTTCAACAACAATAACCTGCTCTTTGTGGGATGGAATTTGGAAGTCCTTACATGATTATTTCCATTTTAGGTTATTGAGATCTATGCATAAAAAACAAAATACTATTTATGTCTATCCATGTACCCCGATTATTTTTAAACCCTGTAGTGGTGAAATAAAAGACTCAAACTTGAGCAATGGAATATATAAAAAATGATGGTGTTACATTAGTCCTCTGCATCTTCTGGTTGTTATCTAAGTGATGTTCATAACTTACAAGTGGCATACTATGTCATGTCTCCATGATAGGATTTGGTTCCACATTAATTTATGTGTTAAATGAAATACAAAGTGTAGATACTAAAATCTTATTTATATAGTACATCAGTATTGTACACTTGGCAAATACCTATCATGGTTGTACCTTTCATCATAGACCTCCCTGTTGCCAAAAGGCTTATGTTCACTATCTATTTGTGCCTATTTTATTCACTTGGTCTGACCATTATTATTCTAATGATCAGGGATTATATATCGTGAAAAAAAATCTAAACCTAATTATTATCCTTCACCACCAATTTTGGACCTATACCCTTTTTCTAGCTTTTCGAACACTTGTATCCCAGGTGGACACGTGTTGATGCAAATATCCATTTTATACAAAGTTCCAATGCCCAAAAGTCATCCAATTTATAAAATAAACTTATCCAAAAGGTTGGCTAAGTGCTCTAATGCAGTATGTTTCCAAAAGAGATTGGTATATATACAAGACCAACCCTCATTCATCCATCACTTGGAAACCACATACAACTCACAAGGTAATATACCAAGAAGCACTCAATAAAGCATTCAAGTGAGAAAACCTATTCTATTTGCCCCTATTTACATATCAATTATAGGAGTAGTATTTCCATGTTTGAAGCATTCAAAGAGTAACCTGTGAGCAATATTTTTCAAATTACAAGCTAGGTCACGACACGTCTTTACTTATCACACAATGCACCTTTGTGTACATATAAGCCAATACATATGGGATAACTATGTCAGTTTAATGCCCTATTCAGAGTATTATATATGTAGTAGCACCCATTAACAAAGGGGTCTTTGGGGTCAGCTCGATATTGTGAGCCCACTAACCCATTTTTCTCATAGTCAGTCCAAGAGTGAAGAGTTAGGTTTGATCATTTGATAAAGAATGATAACCTATGTGCATGGTCTAAAGACATTAAAAGAAAGGTGATAGAAAATGCAGAAGGTTTTAGTTGGTTGCATCTAGATCCAGTCACTATTATGTACAAGACACCTATGACAGGGTTAGACACCTACAACTATCCAGTCTGACATAAGTAATCGAGACAATAGAAAGAATATTCCTAGAATTTGATGATTGTTATAGGATCATCTTCTAATGCAGTTATATCATGTTCCTATCTAGATCTATATGTGCACGATATACCGACTAAGTATCATTTATTTCCAATTCATTACAATATCTATCAATAGTTGTACTTTACTATTTTTAACAAATTCAGTTGTATAAAGTCAAAATATTATTTATCTAAGTTTTCTATTAATTGGCCTACTTATTAGGTTAGTTCACCACCCTTGTGTAAAATCTAATCTAATATTCTTTACCCTAGATAACCATGTTTATTAAAATTTAGGGTTAAACATTTGGTGAACCCAATTTCTGTCTTTTCATGCAACCCCTAGTGTGCTCTAGGATTTTCTTTATTTTTTTGATTTCTGATTTGTTAAAATTTGTTTAAAAAATTAGACTATTTTCAAAATCAAAAGAATACATTAACATAATGAATTTATTCCTAAAGTTTGTGTGCCTTTCTTATCTTATTCTCATTTTAGTATTTATAACATTTCAAATGGACAAAATAGAACCTCTTCTTATTCCTAACCCTACGGAGGGTGATCGATACTATCCATTAACTAGATCCATGTTATCACTCTTCTAAGGGGTAAGGTGATCCATCCTATGGTTATAAATGAAGGTAATCAATATGATCTTCCCCAAACCCCCCAACCACCCACACCTACTCTTGATAGTGGGGGTATAATTAGGCAATTTGTGATCCCTAAGGGTTGTGTTGGTCAAACCCTTCTAAATCAACTTATCGGCACTACAAAAGAGGTCCAAAGGGAAAGTCAATGTTTGAGCTCAAAGATTGCATCATTGCAAAATCAGATTTTGTATATGTAAAACTCAAAATGTGCTAGTAATGCACATATATTTGTACCTTCTAGCAATGTCATGCCCCGAAAATGATCATTTCAAAATCAAGAGTTCAGAGAGAATCTATTTACGATAACTAACTTGCATAATATGAAAAATACTAATATAAGTCCAAGTGATATTATAAGGGTACTAATTAAAGATAACTTGATCACATTACCTCATTTACAACCTCTAATAAGAACACAATATTATTACCAATATCATAAAATACATAGGCATCATACAAATCATTATTTGGATCTAAAGAAAATGAACCAATACCCACTTGATAGTGATTGTCCTAAAATAAATGCATCTCACTTGTGATCATAAACATCTTTAATTATTCCAAAAATACAAAAAAAAAAATTCAAGAAAAGAAAATCCAAAAACATTCAAATAATTCAAAAATTCCAAAAAAAATTAGCATGTTTGTAGTTTTACTATTTTTTATACATATGTTGATTGATCCATGTTAGTAGATATCATATCATTATTTCTTATATACACATATGTTTCATGCATCATTTGAGTGTGATACATGCATACCCAAATACATGATATATGCACATACAAACGTTGAGCCTTCCCTCTACTCACATTATAAGTATGTTGGGGGCATATGCTTTTTTGATCATAATACACTCAGATTATATTATTCTATGATAACTTTCCATTATCATGTTTGAGCTTATATACTTAAACTTGTCTATATTCATGCTTATAACTTTCACAGTGTACTAGATATGCTATGTAGGTAACATTTTTTTGCAAACACATATATTTGGGAACTAGTATGCTATGTTCATGTTGGTTGCCTATAATCTATGATTTTATTTGTGCACTTCCTTGAGTGTTTTACTTGCTTACTATTGTCTTGTAATGTATTTCACGTTTGAGCATTTGAATATAATCTATTGATTGTGGCCCCCGTGCCTTTATTTGCCTATTTTGGACATTTGAATTTGTCATTGTTTGTTGTATGGAAATTTGAATATGTTATTATATGATTTTGGACATTCTACTAAGTCATGTCCCTTCGATTGTGTGGCATTTCAACATGCCCCCTGTATAAGGTCTCTTTACAACATTATATTATTTACATTAATTTTGAGTGTTATTGTGTGTGTGATTGATTGCTTGTTGAACTTGTAATGTTACTCTTTAGACATGCATCTTAAGACTTGACGTGATCACATACTGCATGCATCAATGTTATATCTACCTAGACATGTTATTCAATATGCTACATGATCCATACACAACTTATACAATTATCTTATCCTTTTGAGGTAAGGTAACTACCATATTCTACTTCCCCTCATCTCAAAAGGGTGGGGTGGGCCGAAGGGTGGGGGGCATGTCATAGAGACATAACTTCCAAATTTTCACAATTTTAGATTACAATGAGGGAATGTAAAAAAGGCATGACCTTCACACTTATTCAATACTCAACATCTCCATAATACAATGGGGGTACGTTATGGTTACATGTTCTCCACATTTATACTAATTCTTAGATTTTCCAGATAAAGTGGTGGAATGTTATAGAAACTTTTTCTCTACACTTTTACCAATTTCAAATTCATCATATTTCACAGTTATATGATTCAGAGACATATTTATAGTAAAATTCTTTACATTGGTATTATTATTATACCTGGATTTCAGCTTGAGACATATATGAGGTGCATATGCCATGCAAAGGGCACCTAAAATTGTAAAATCAAATCAAATTTTAAATTTCAAATACTATTATGGACTGTTATCATACTCAGGATGGAGTGTTATGGACCGTTATTGAGCTAATCTATTGTAGTGGTTGGTTCACCTTTGGAAGGTTGAGTTGATTAAATCACACAATCTTATCAAAATTATAACTTTGATTTTGATTAAATCATCTAATTTTATCAGAATTATGGGTTGGATTTGACTAAATCATCCACCCTCACCAAATATATAATGTGAATTTATTAAATCATTCACGCTCACTAAATTATGCACATATTTGGGTTGTATTATTGAGATGAAAATGCTCAATGATCGTGTTGTAACTCACCCTTACACCAATATTGGGGGAATGTTTCCTCCAATATATGTGCGCACACACACACACACACACACACACACTTGTAGGTTAATTTTTTTAATCTCAACTTCAATGCTTCATAATGAGGCATCTTTTCAAATCAGATTTCTAAAAGGCAAGATGGTTGCATTGACACACATGTGTACTCCTAACCTTGCTCTTTTTACTTTCAAACATTTCAAATTCTTTCAAATTCATATTTCATACACTAATTATATATTGTAACATACTCTTGGTTACAGGTCAGTCACAAAAAAACATTCAAGTTGGGCTCACACAAAGACAAAGTGTGTTATACACACACATGTACACATTTCTTTCTTTTAAACTAACAATTTCATTAATAGATTAAAGGGGGGAAATGTAGATACTACAATCTAATTTATATAGTACCTCAATATTGTACACTTAAAAACTATCATGGTTGTACCTTTCAGTTTTAGACATGCCCACTACCAAAAGGCTCACATTCACTATCTTTTTGTGCCTAATTGATTATATCTTAGTCCGGTCATTGTTATTATAATGACTAGGGATTCTATATTATGCAAAAATATCTAAAATTAATTATTATCCTTCACCACCAGTTTTAGACCTATAGCTATTTTCTATATTTCTGGACACTTGCATCACGAGTGGACACATGTGTCAATGCAAGTGTCTATTTTTCTACAAAGTGTCTTGTGCCCAAAATTCATCTAATTTTGAAAATAAACATATCCAAAAGGTCAGCCTACATAATTTAATGTCAGATATTTCTAAAAGGGATTGGTATATATACAAGACCAACCCTCATTTATTCCTCACCTATAGATCACATACAAGTCATAAGGAAATATACCAAAAAACACTCAATCAAACATTCAAATGAGCAAACCTACCTTATTTGTCACTATGCCCATATTAATCATAGGAACAATATTTCTATAGGTATGAATGATTCAAAGAGCAACCCATAAGCCACATTTTCCAAGTTATAAGCTAAGTCACTGCATGTCTTTGATTATCACAAATTTCACCCTGGTGTACACACAATCCAACACGTAGGGAAGAACTACATCAGTTTGAGCCTCTTCAGAGTATTGACTATGTAGGCAACGCCCATTGATAGAGGGTGTTTAGGGTCGACTCAACACTATGATCCCACTAATCCATTTTCCACACAATCACTCCAAGGATGAAGAGCTAGGGTTTGATCATTTGATAAAGAACAACCACCTGTGCACACGATCTGAATACATCAGAATAAATATTACAAAAAACCTAGAAGGTTCTAGTTAATCGCATATATATCTTGTCACTATTTTTTATAGGACACCTGTAGCTAGGTTAGACACTTGCTTGAATGTAATTATCTAGATCTGATGCAAGCATCCAAGGACACAGAAAGGATATTCTTAAAATTTGAACACTATTACAGGATCATCTTCCATTACACTTCCAACCTATTCCTACCCAGATCTATATGTACATAGAAAACCAACTAAGTATCATTTATTTCTAATTCATTGCAATGAATATCAATAGTTATACTTTACTAGTTTTATCAATCTTAGTTGTATAAATTCATAATGTCATTTATCTAATTATTCTATTAATTGGCCTACTCATTAGGTTAGTTCCCCACCCTATTTATCAAAATTTAGGATTAAACATGCAGGTAACTTGATTCAGTTGTGGGGGCTTTGTGTGGGAGCAAGCTGCCACCATAATGTATGTGATGGAGGAGGGGCAGTCTAATTTCTCATAGGGCTTGCAAAAATATATAGAGAAAATGGATATGTTACAAAGCTCATAGTGGAACCAATATGAGACAAACATGAACTTCTCAAACCTAGACATCCACCATGCATAGAGTTTAACCATTCAGAACTCACACCAAATCATAACATGGCTAGTATTAATATGTGCCTTAATTATGTCATTACCATGCTTCATCCAGAATGTCAAAATGAATTAGTTAAAGCTTGTTAGTTTTAATCTCTTAAATCATAAAAGAAATGAAACAATATATAATGATAGAATGTAAAGAGTTGTGTTATTTATCTAACTTTGAGTTTGTGGTAGCTTTGTCTTGGCAAGCAAGGATAAAGGCTCTTGGCATTCCACATGCTCATAATGTGAAGCTTCTCTTCCCTAAGGATTCAAGGAGAGAATTTAAGTCCCATACACCCCCTAAAGTATAATATGTTAATGCCATTTTATTACATGTGCATTTTCTACCGTCCATGACCTACTTAACAAGTCTTTGTCAAATATTGTCAACATTCATAATAAGGATGTCAAAGCAAAGGATAGTATTTGAGATCAACCATAGACCATATGGAGACCAACCAATATAACCAAGATATATCTAAAATATTTGATGAACATATCGCTCATGAAAATTTGATTGTGAGATATTCGAGGAGGTTGGGATTTGAACAAGTGGACTTTGGATGGGGCAAAGTAGAGAATAGGAGTCCTATGCAAGGAAATGGGTTGGCCTATGTTTGAAAATCATTTTATGTTTCTTCCACTTAAGAACAAGGATAGATACAAAAAAATAGTCTGCATGCCCCATTTAGCATTCAAGGTGTTTCAAATAGAAATGCATGTTACAAAAAACTATATTGCTGCCAAAGACTCCAAATTCAATAGTGAAGAACAAGAATATATGGTAAAAGTTTCAAATGCAGATATGTAAAACAATACATTTAAATAGGTAATTTTTAGACTATGTACGACGTATTATTTTCCCTAGTTTGTGGTTGTTAGTGATTTACTACAATAACATACCCCAATGATAGCGCTTGTTTTCTACATAACACTCTCTCCCTATGAAGTCAACTTGATAAAGTGGTAAATTCTATCCATGGTAATATGGTAAAAGAGGTTCCCAAGATGAATATAATAATTTATTAAATAAACTCTTATTATTGAATTATTCCATTGTAAATGGGTTAATTTTACATTTTTCATATCCTAAACATTGACATGAATAAAAAATCAATAATTGAGATTTTTCTTGCAATGTGCAATGCACACTCTACACCTATTATTTTATAGACTAGACACTTCCATGGGGAGATATGCATAATGCATAAAAGAAAAAACACTAATCTAAATGGACATTGTTTACGATTTGCAAGTGACCACATGGTCGTCACATCTCCATGCCAACCCCACTCACTCTAACTGGTCTATAGTGACCTAAACGATATAGAATGGTCTAAGTATGGTAGACCTAGAGGGTCCTATATACACCCAATATTTTAAAACTTTATAATTTTTTATGCTCTCTCTCTTGAAGGAACCAATCAAATCTCAATCTCTCTGAATGCATACCTTAAAAGGGTGTAGCGGGAAAGGAGTTGATAGACCTTTGGTGCTTCGCAAGATTGTTGGCCGCTTTACCATTACCTAAAACCACTACAAGCTATTCTTATCCAATTTCCTAAGCAATAAAAACTTGCTTATACACTCCCCTAAACAATTCATCGCCTAAAATAGCCCCTACCTAAGCAAAAAAACCATTTTACCCACTTTTTATATTACATCGATTTGGTTGACTTTGTTGAGAATTTAACGCATGTTATGAAACTCCGCCAGCCCAAGCTGACATAGTTCGAGGTCTAATGGCTTTATTTCTTGCCAAATAAGGTCAAACCAACTGACCTTGTTGGCTAAATTCTTGGGAGGGTTCAAGGTCAATCCTTGGCTATAAATACCCCTTCAACTTTTTTAAATGTAAGATCATTCAATTACACATCATTACATCTCGTAAATATGCTTATACTATCAATAGGAGGTTTCATTTCTTAGGTTTTTGCCTTGGAGAAGTAACATTTGTCTTGTGGAAGTTTTGGATGCATAGGAGAAGTCTTGTAGCATAGATTTGATTTATCTTTGTGATCCTTACAAGCCACAATAACCTCTTAAAAAACACCATTGGTCAAGGGAGAGATTGAGGCATGACGAGTTCACTTCAATAAGGTAAGTATAATCCTAGTCCTTTATATTTCGATAAGTAGATGTTTTAGAATTAATGAATTGAAAAATATTTCTCCTTGCTTAGATTATTTCTATGTTATCTTAAATAAAATTATCTTTGATTTTTTATTCCCTTCCCCATTTTTACCAGAAGTTTTAGTGAGCACTACATTAGCTTGCATATTCATTTACTAGATTAATTTGCATGTTCATTTAGTAGATTAACTTGCTTATTTTTATTACAATCATAATACCTGGCTAACATTATCACATCATGGCATTTGAATAGAGGCCTTGAAAGCCTCTCTTTTGCCATTGTGTGATAAGATATCCCTTAGTATAGGTTTAGCAGATCCCTTATTAGTCATGACCTTGATATAAAAAAGTATTGTTAAATGGATTGTTAGTTGATTACCTTCTCCAAGCTTGGATATTACTAAGTAGAATAAGTTGTAGATTTGTCTTATTTCGCTTGCATACATTTTGGTGAACTCGACTTGAATCTAACCCTTGCATATTTTTAATTTTAATTTACAATCAATTGGATTGATTCTATCGACCCTATTTAACATTCTGTGTCCAAGTTTTCAAACTTTGTCATGACTGTTGACCTAGTTCGATTTTTTGTGTGCAAGTTTTTCTACAATGTCAAGTTTGTTGACCTAGTTCTACTAGTTGTTTATAGGTTTTCCAATTGTGGTAAGCCTATTGACTCAATTATTCCCTCTACATGTGGAATTTTTAGTCTCAGATAACTAGATCAAACTGATCAACCTAGTTCCTTTTTTGCTCTCTACATTTAACTAAATTGCCCTGCTTGATTATTTTCCTTTCTGCATATTTTTTTTATAATTATATCGATATTATTGACTTGATTTTATTTTTGTATTATTTCTTAGTTTTATTTATATTTGGTTGACTAATTTGACTCTGTTTAATAATTTTATTTTCTATCTTTGCATGTTCAAACATATGCCTTGACGACGTAATCCAAAACAACAATTTAACATCTTCAGTAAAACTACTACATCAACTTGGTCGACCGTATCTTATCTGTTAGGTTCACTCTAATCAACTCAGTGATTTCACTATATAAATTTTTTTAAACAAATTTATTTTCTAATAAGAACCTACTACAACTAATACACAAATAACTGAAAATATTGAATATATATTATTTTATTCTTTTTATGGAATGAATCACTTACCACTTTGAGGGGGCAACCTCCTATTAGAGACAGCTATAATTACAAATGACTTCTTCGATGGCTTACAATATCCTATGCCCTTTTATTTATACTAGTTCCCATCTACCCAATTTCTCCTTATGCATGTGGTACTAAACCACTACTCATTATTCTACTATTATACCCCTCTCTATATACATTACATGCCATCCCCCTTAGAAATGTTTTGCCTTTGAAACATGATAAAAAATAGGAGGATAACCAAATGGAGGCCCAACCAATAAAATAGGTTGAAGACCAGATGGAGGCACATCAATGTGTCCTTTTCTGCTTCCACTTCTTCATCTTGTTCTTGAAAATAAGAAGGTACATTAGAAATATAATAAGAGGGTGAAGTGCACAGAGAGCTATGAATGAAATAACCTCAGTTTGAAAAATGAAGTTAAAGTCAAACACTGAAAGTTGAAGCGTAACAATCATCACCTCAAAGCTAGAAGAAGGGTGCTTAAAATAGGTTATTGGGTTAGCCAACATATGATACATTCCACCCCCCTTAGCATTATTCTTGATACACATTGATTTTGGAGTTGGTATCGCTACCATAATGATTGTTGCAGATGACGCTGAAGACTTGGAAGCTTCGGTTGCCAGCTCAGATACTTTTATTTCCATCTTAGGCTCTTCGGGTAATGTTGTTAGGGTCTGTTGAGGTGTATCTGGTGCCAAATCAAAGAGTTCCCAATTAATACGATCTTCAGCTAGCTTCGCTAATTCTCGTGCTTTCATCAAGGATTGAGGTTGCCACATTTGAACCTCTGCTTGAATATCCTCTTGAAGTCCACTGATTAAACAATGTTGAACAAATACATCAGATAGGCCTACAGTCTGATTAGTGATGTGTTCAAATGTTGCTTGATATTCTTGAACCATGCCAGTTTGATGAAGTATACTCAATATGCTAGATAAAATAAAAATCTCCATGACAATCTCAACAACTTAAAAGACACATTTTAAAAAAAATATTATTACACAATATAAGCAGTCACTAAAACTATGATAACTTCTACAATACTCAATTAAATTTAAAACCTGAAAATGTCCTGGAAAGATGAGATAGAGGCGCAAAAAACTTAGAAATTTTTTGATGTGATTTGTTACTGTGTGAGATAAGTATGCAGAAAAATAGTTGAATTTTTTTAAGAAAAAATAGAAATCTGCAATTTGAATTGGTAGATTTTGGCTTCATATATCTAACTGGTTCTTCAAAACTCAAAAAAAAAAGATAAAAATGGCTCTAGAAAGTGATATGATATCAGACGATAAGAATATGTTACAACTAATATACAAATAATTGAAAATATTGAATATTTATTATTTTATTATTTTTATTGAAGGAATCACTCTGAATCACTTGCCACTTTGAGGGGACAACCTCTAATTACAAATAACTTTCTCAATGCTGTACAATATCCTATGCCCTTTTATTTATACAAGTTCCCATCTACCCAACTCCTTATGCATGTGGTACTAAACCACTATTCATTATTATATTAGTTATTCTACTATTATACCCCTCTCTAGGTACATTACATTTCCCTATTTTTTAGTCAAAATTTAAATTCCAATATTGTTTTTACTAATTTTTTAATTTTGTAAAATTGTACCTATATAGTCAATTAGATCGACCGGCTCGACCTAGTTCTATATTTATTTTCTATCCAAAAAACTAAGTTGACCTGCTCAATTGTGTTTATTCTGGGCTATCTTTTACAACAAATTGAGTCAATCAGATTGACTTAGTTTTGTTCTGTTTGTTCAACTTGGTCGACCAATTCGACATTGTTTTATTTACTTTCTAAAAAATACAACTTAGCTTTCAAAATATTAATTTTTGCTTTTATTTTTCACTTTGTTTGACTTTTTCCTATAAATTGTGTACCGATAATATCAAAACTACTTAGCTATTGTTATGAAGGGCTACTCGATACTCTATTTACAATCCTCGTCTATTGTTTACAGATATCATGGTGTGAAAGGCTTGCCCTAATACTCACAAACCATAGTATAGAGCTAAACATGGTCTTTAATATCCACGTATCTCACGACATTTCGGGAATGCTTAGTACTTCCCTCTTTCTTGAACCTTAATACTTACACCTAGTAACATGGAGATATTACATATACATTGGGTATTTTCATAACCTATGGAATAGGGGCATAAATTTGTTCCCCTTCACTAGATTTTATCAAGACATATTGTTTGTCCCTCACTATCTTATCCTCACATGAGGTTGCATCTACATATCAAGCTATACATCATGATATCTATTCTATATGGTTTTGAATCGACATATTACATGTTTATCTTATTGCCTAGAAGAAGACATTTTTTGTACTTAATTTCACATCCTGATGTTCCCTTGAGTCATATCTTCCTATCAATCTGTACATGATATATTTTTATAGTTACATACATGTGTTTAAAAAGTGAGTTCAAAGATTTTTAAAGCTTCAACTATATTAAATGATAACATGTGATGTGCATGACTCTTTCTTTTGAGATGAGTGATTTGTAATATTAGGTACCAATCCCTTATCTCAAAAGGGGGACGCATATCTATATATTCTACATCCATATTTTCAAATGATAAATGAGCTATTCTAGATAAAAAGAAGCATCATGATGGACCAAGAAGTGCTTAGATGAACTAAAAAGTGCCAAATATTTGCTTCCCCTTATCAAGAAGCAAACTTTAGTTCTCAAAACTTATTATAAAATCTCTTAAGTACTCAAGAAGACCCAAACAAAGTTATTTTTTTAGTTTCAGTCACTTTATCTTATACAAGAGTGGCAACATGGTTTGCATAACCCCAAGTGTATTCAGACCTCTAATTCCATTGACGATTTGTCGATTATGTCCCATTTGTAAATTGGCACTAGATTTCAGGGTTTCTTTTCAAACAAATTCTAGACCTTGTTTTTAGTTTCATATTTCCATAAAATATCCTAAGTTTTTTTGTTTTAATCTCTCTATTTCTTACTCATTTTCCTTGCTTGCTCATTGTTTTTAGTATTGGTAAAAGAGGGTTTTAACGAGGGACCCTACCCTTTACAAAAAAAAACATTTGTAGTCTTGAGACTAGTTATTACAATAAGCATCTCAGGAGGGACAAAACAAAATAGTCAGTCGAAAGATAATAGAAAAGTAGCAAAAAAAAATAATAATTAATTTCTAGGTCCCATGCATTCTTCGTATGCCTTAGTCCAATTGTGAGTGAGATTTTCTAGCAGGAGATTTTTGTTCTTGTTGGTTTGAAGCTCAGTGTTCTCCTCAACGATACCCTTCATCTTTTTGTCCATTCTGAAATTCTCAACATTTTCATTTTTTATTTTAGTGAGGGAGTTAAGGGCCTCCATACTTTGAAGACTTTTCATGATAGTGAGTCTGCTATAATCAACAAGCACCCTGAGATTTTCATTGAGAGATTCATTTTTTTTCAGATTGAATAGTCTTTCCTTGATATTTTATAATTCTGAGTTGATTTCCAGGAGGTCAAATTTTATACAGTAGATACCATCATTTAGACTGAGTTTGTTAATTTTCTCCTTAAACCTTTTCTAGGCTTTTAAAAACCAACTCAAGATAGATTTGTTCAGATCCACCTCGTCTTCAATTTTGCTGCGTCTAGTTTGGTATATATGCTCCTCCATGAGTTTCTTGAATTTCAAGGGGGGGTTTGTTTGCATGGGGTTGGGGTTGGTATGGGCCTTCTCAGAAATTGGCTCTTGAGCAATAAGAGAGGTAGGGATACTTTCTTTTAGCATTTTCAAGCTTTTGGCAATTTCTTCCAATTTACTTCTTTTGTCAGGATCGTGGGTGGTGGAGTGAGGAGTGGGGGCAAGGGAGGGGTCAATAACTTATTTTTTCGGATTTTTCTTTTTGACATGGGTGGAAATATTTTGCAAGGGGTTTGCAACTTTATTGCCATCTTTTTTAATATTGACACGGGGGAAATTCTTTCTCATTTTGGTTTCTATCAATTAAGATGGGTTCTTTGGAATTCTGAGATGAGGCCAAGTTCAGTTACTATTTTTTGGCATAGTTCAAATTTGATTATTGTTGATGATTGTATTATAATAGATCTACAATGTGCCCTCATTTTAACTTATTGTCCATACGGAATTTATCCCTGAACTACAAAGAGTTAAAACCGATGGTAGGGAAATTTTCATCTCCAGTAATAATCAATGACAAACCCCTAGTCCTTAATGGATGACCCTCATGTATGAAATTAATGCCCAGGAAACATTAGGATACCCATAATCCTCTCCATATTCACCAAAAATAATGCCACTATATAAATATCAAATCATTGAAAAGAACAGTGCCATTGCAAAGAGCTCAAAAAATGTGTTCCAACAATTTGAGAACAAACTTAAACAGAGTTTTTATGAGAAAGTTGTGATTGTTTGAAGTTTAAGTACAAATCCCCCAAAGCATGCAAAATTTGAATTTAAGCAGAAAATCACCTCAGTATGCCACGTATCATTTCCATATCTTCTGACTAAGGGAAAATCCTCTTCGTTAATTGTGTGCCACCTCGATTGTTATGTTGATATGTATGCCACTTGTCATTATCTAATTCGTTAAAAAAATTAGTTGGAAAAAAATGAATAAAAAATTAAAAAAAATGGCCTTTAATGACACTCAAGACATGTCGAACAACTCAACCTAAATTTTCAAGAATTTTTTATTCTTTTCCAATTTATAAAAAAATTAAGTCATCCATAGAATTACATTGATCTTTATGGATCCAATCATAAGGTACCACATGGCATTACCTCATATAAAATTATATGTCAAAATTGATATTACATTGCCTACCACACAAGGACCAACTCATCCACCACATGGGCACACACAACAGTCACCTACCACACAAGCTCATATAATAGCCAAGCAAAATTCATAATAGAGCGGTACATAGGGGGATTTGACCCCCAATCCTACCAACTGTGAGCACCCTACACCATGTGTGCTAGTCAGGCAGACAAAGTATGCACACACACCTTGTATTAGGTGTTGTACAAAAATTGCCACCTAACCACTTCTCCGTTAGCAGTGATATGTTTGTGTGCTCCACATGACCTACACTCCACTAATGGATTAGCCCCTATGCTTAAGGGTTCAATCACCTAGGTGACCACTTATTAGATTGTCTTCACTAAAACCATAATTTCTAAATGTGATTTGGGAAGCCAAAATGAAGGAATATGAAGATGAACAAAAAATGAACCTCTGTTAAGTTTTGCGAGGAATTCAAAAATGTGATCAAATCTAAAAAATATTGTACCCGAAGGGATCCACAAAGATAGGTTTTACACACTACAAGGAATCTAAAGATAAGAAGATAGCAAAAGTTAGCAAGAATAACTTCAAGATCAGTGATCAAATTTGAAGGACACTATAATTTAATATGAAGGGCCAATTTAGCTTTTTCCTTTTAGTTGATAACTAAAATGATTATGTTCCTTCCAATTTAGAAGAAAAATTAAGGCTTAATTTATTTATTTTTTAAAATAGCTTAGTATTGACTCTTATTCAAAATTCAATGGTTAGATACTCAATGATATAGTAGGGATAAGGCTCACAATTTGTCAATATTTTTCTAACAAAATAATATTATAATTACAATATTTTTTGGACAATTTTTGGTGTATTAATTTATGACAAGGATAAATTAATAAGAATAATTAAAATTTATTCAATTAGATCATGAGTAAAATTTTTGAAAAGTGGTTAAGCTAAATGTTAGGTTGTGGAGCTAAAAGCTTCACCAGGATGCAAACAGGAGGAGTTAGGGAGGTTGCAGAGTGTTTGCTGAGTGTTACAGTCACCGGCGTCGGTTAGGAAAATCGACGTCGGCAGGGTACAGACAGAAGGCAACCAACGTCGGTCAGAAGTCAGCCGGCGTCGGCACCCCCCAGGGAGACAGGGACCGACGTCGGTCACCTGTGTGGTTCGAACTGTGAATGTTAAGGGCAGTTAGCTAACGAACCAAGTGTTTGCATGTCAAGAGCCAAATTTAGACTAGAAGCTGCGGATATAATTATTGTAATTAGGTGTCTAATTATTGTTTGCATGAGATCTATTTAAGAGACTCATTGGTTGTATTGTAAACTAGTGCTAGAGAGTAAGAGAGCAAAATAAGCTCCTTCAGAGAGAGGTGAACAATGGTGTGTTCCTCCTAGTGCCACAGTACCAAGTGTGGGTACTGGTTTGGAGAATCAGCAGGGTTCTTCGTGTTTGTATGATCTTGGTCAGCAGGTATGCGTGGCTTCTTTTGGAGATCTACAATGGTGAGTAAGGTCTAGTGATTTTTAGGTATCAGCAGAGAGCAGGAGATCTACTTGGAATACGGTTGTGTACTTGGTGTACTGGCAGCGCGTTACTGACTGGTTGGAGAGGTGAACATCAATTCTATATTTGAGTTGATTGTTGGGACCGAGAGAGAGAGAGGGAAGAAGGTCTTGAGGTGTGGCGAGCCTTTGAGGTGAAAGAAGAAGTGGCATCTTCTTTAATACAATTGTGTATTGTCTCTCATTTCCTGTGTTGTTTCATATTTCTAGTTACGTATTGATTCTGGTATAATTCCGTGTTTAGTTACTAATACAAGAAGTAATCATGTGTGCTCTAATTGAGGAGCAAGATCCTGACAGTTGGTATCAGAGCTTTTGGTTGGGTTACTAACATGTGGTTTCAGATCTGGATAGTGTGTGTTGATTACATGTTACTCACAGGGGTTTCTGATTGAGTGGGAGTATAGCAATGGGAAAAGAAAGTAAGCTACAAATGGAGAAATTGAATAGCACGAATGGTCTGATTGATGGAAAGAAAGAGCAGAGAAATAAAGATTGTTGGTTGGTAGCAGATCAGCAGGGAGAAGCAAATGTTGCAGGGGATGTTGCACAGGATGTTCTGGATAAAGTAGAATCTTGGTTTACAGATTCTTTTGCCTCTTTCCATGCAGCCCAAAATAGAGCATCTTTTCATGGGTATGTCTTTGGAGACTTTGGAGAGATTTATTTAAGAGCTGGAGAGCCTTGTCAAATGATTGGCAAAGGGGAAGCGAAGCTGAAATTGCAGATGAATAACACACAGGGGTTGAAGGAGGTCATGCAGGTACCAGTCTTGGAGATGAGTCTAATTTCTTCAAGAAAGTTAGGTGATGGGAGATGCACAGTAACTCTCACAGCGGATGCACTTGAATTAGACGATGGTAAGAAAGTAGGTATCCTTTATCTATCTACTTATATTACTGATTCACCTTCTGTTACAGAGATGTGGCTTTGTAGGCTTGGTTACATATATAGGAGGGGAATGCATGTTCTGAAGCGGAAGACAGATGTCTTTGATAAACTTAAAAACTGGAAAGCCTTGGTGTTCATAGAGGAGATGACGAATAGAGATCAGCGGAGTGGACTAAATTATTTTGAGCAGGGCTGTGTTGATATGGACAAGGGTTTGACCCAAAATGAGCTCGCGGGTAAAAAGTCATCACTCACAGGCGAACACAGGTACCGGTGTCGGTCAGTAGTAACCGACGTCAAACAGATAGGCACCGACGTCGATCATGTGCAGATCAACAGAGTCAGTGGTGTCAGGAAGCAGGAACCGACGTCGGTCATACAGTGACCGACGTCGGCAACAGGTACACTAGCGTCGGTAATTGGACCGACGTCGATAAACAGGGTCAGTCGCAGAAAATCGACGTCGGTCGGGAGCAGATTGGGAGATGGCCGAGATCGGTCATTGGAACGGATATTGGGCAGACAACAAGCTGTCAACAAGTCTCAAATGCCCATAGGAGGTCAGAAAGGGTAAGTGAACCTCATATTCGTTGTTCACCTTCCTTATATTACTTGTTGCTTACTGATGGTCGAGAACCAGGAAGATGTGAAGAGGCAATGCAGGTAGAATCCAGAAACAGTGGGAGCATGGTATGAATTCTTCGAAAGAGAACCAAGCAGGGGATTTGGTAGAGTTGCCAGCAGACGGATGGATTCCTAGGTAAAAGAAGAGAGTGGATGGATACGTGAGACAGAAGGCCAAGGTATATGGTCTTGAAGAAGCTGCAGGACAGTGGTACAGGTTTTGACAGGTGGATGACAAAGCATGGCTTTGGTCAAGGTCATTGTAACTATTGTGTTTGTTCTTACCAGGTGGATGATGAGTTGCGACATTATCCAGTTACTGTATGTGAGTGATTTGCTAGCAGATTTTATACATACAGAGTTTTACTGAGCTAAAAGGTAAGGTTAGTTCAGAGGTATGTCATGAAGAATTTGGAGTAGCAAAATTCTTTGGCATGAGAGACATGGAGATTTTGTCTCCAGTGAGAGCTGATGTGAAGACGGTGTTGGCGAGGTTCATTACGCAGGATGCAGAATCGGTAAGCACACCAAGCGTTGGACAGTTCAAGTAGAGCTTAGAACAGGGTTCGAAATCACATGAGGTCTAGTGTAGGCCTGAGTTTTCCCAAGCAGTGGGAGATGTCAGAGAGTTTGGAGCCAATTCGAGGAAGGTAGATTCTCAGGTATTTGAGAGGGACTAGCAGCAGATTAACATGTTATGCAGGGTCAAGGACTTCACTACATGGATATGTAGGTTTGGATGTGGCAGGTTACTTGGATGACAGGAAAGACATCATAGGGTGTGTGATGGTTGGTCTTCAGGATTGAGCTTGAAGAGGGATACAAGCCAGGAAACAAATTAAACGGAGTACAGATACAGGTACAAATGTAGTTGTTTATCTCCAAGTGGGAGATTGTTAGGTTGTGAAGCTAAAAGCTTCACCAGGATGCAAACAGGGGGAGTTAGGGAGGTTGTAGAGTGTTACAGTCACCGGCGTCGGTCAGAAAAACCGAAGTCGGTAGGGTACAGACAGAAGGCAACCGACATCGGTCAGAAGTCGGCCGGCGTCGGCACCCCCTAGCAGACAGGGACCGACGTCGGTCACCTGTGTGGTTCAAACTGCGAATGTTACGGGCAGTTAGCTAACGAACCAAGTGTTTGCATGTCAAGAGTCAAATTTAGAGTAAAAGATGCGGATCTAATTATTGTAATTAGGTGTCTAATTATTGTTTGCATGAGATATATTTAAGAGACTCATTGGTTGTATTGTAAACTAGTGCTAGAGAGTAAGAGAGCAAAATAAGCTCCTTCAGAGAGAGGTGAGCAATGGTGTGTTCCTCCTAGTGTCACAGTACCAAGTGTGGGTACTAGTTTGGAGAATCAGCAGGGTTCTTCGTGTTTGTATGATCTTGGTCAGCGGGTGTGCGTGGCTTCTTTTAGAGATCTACAATGGTGAGTAAGGTCTAGTGATTTGCAGGTATCAGTAGAGAGCAGGAGATCTACTTGGAGTACGGTTGTGTACTTGGTGTACTGGGAGCGCGTTACTGACTGGTTGGAGAGGTGAACATCAATTTTATATTTGAGTTGATTGTTGGGACCGAGAGAGAGAGGGAAGAAGGTCTTGAGGTGTGGCGAGCCTTTGAGGTGGAAGAAGAAGTGGCATCTTCTTTATTTTATTTTCTTCTGAGTATTTAATACAATTGTGTATTGTCTCTCATTTCCTGTGTTGTTTCATATTTCTAGTTACTTATTGATTCTGGTATAATTTCGTGTTTAGTTGCTAATACAAGAAGTAATCATATGTGCTCTAATTGAGGAGCAAGATCCTGACACTAAATGTAGTAAGAATTTTGAGCAAATGGATTAAACTATGCAATTTAAACCCAAAATATCAAACTACCTAGTAGGAGAGATTATGGAAGCAAATCAGAATAGATGAAGAGATTCTTACCAATTCCTTGCTTCAGCTAGCCTCCCTCCAAGATCTTCAAACAAATTGTTGATTGTAGATTACCATGGACTCAAAAATTTGACATTATGTTGGCATGATCAAGGATTATGGATTCATAGATTTGACATGGAGATTTTATGGCTTTCTTAAATTCAATGGATGCTTGTGATTGCTAGTTAATAGATCATGGAGATTCTAGTTAGTTTCCATGGAGGAGTGGCTTTGTTTATAAAGCCAAGGGAGGAAAAATCAATGGATCATATTCAATCTTGAGCCATTGGGATCTATGGTTGAGGAATTTTCAAGGAATTAAAAATTCCTTAGAAGCCTCTAGAATAGAGGCTTCTAGAGGGGGAAGGTTAAGTTAGAGATGATTATAGAATTGGATGATTCTAGAATCCTCTTAGGGATTAATTAGAATTAGGTAGGGGATTAGATAAGGATTAAGTGGGTGATTAGGGACTAGGGGTGTATGAGAGCTTAAGAATAGGCTAGTGTAGGTGGTTAGGTGGGCCATGGGAATTTAAAATTATCAAATAATGGATAAGTGGGGTTAAGATAAGATAATGGGAATTTTAAGAGAATTAATTGATTAATGGGGTAGGATTAAGGTTAATAAATGAGGAAATGTTGAAGGAGAATAAATGAATAGGATTAGGATAAAGGGGATAAATTAGCAGAATTAATTAGAATAATTAAGATGAGCGAATTTAAGTGCATATATTTTGCCTATCTTTGAAAGGGCATTGTGAGTGGAGCGAAGTGGAAGGAATAATGGTCTTTCAAAGAAAAACCATTTCCTGGATGAATGTTAGTAGATATGATGTTAGTGGATATGATGCTCCCTCGAGAGAGCATGCGTGGAGAAATGACCCGGATGGTCACTCAAACAGAAGCCCTGTGGGTGGAATAAAACCAGGATGATAAGATGGGTTGGGATCCCCCAAGTAATGATATAGTTCCGATTGAGATGCCCCAAGTATAGATACGAGGGGATAAAGTGGCTTAGTCTCGAGAGATGGGTTCTAGACAAATGATCAAAGTTTAGAAAGGAGATTGATTAATAAGACTACATTCCCAAAGCAGAGATATTGTCCAAGAAATAAGGAAATGAGACAAGCTACAAGCCGGTGATAATTCCTATAGCAAGGACACATGCTAGGGAGGGCTTGAAAGACTATGATTGGATAAGTTGATTAATGATAAGAAGCCACTTGACGTGAGATGCGTAGCTTAAAGTGATGTATGATTGTTGAGTGAGTAATCCGGTATGGAACGGGGATTGGGAATTAATAATGGGTGGGCAGGGTCAAAGTCTGTTGGAAATGGAGTTCTCATGTCAAGGAGGCAAGAAAGGAGCATATCCCTATTGGCCATGAGACAATACTCAATCAGGGTCCTGACCAAATTTGTTTTGGATGCCATGGATAAGGATGGGAGAAAGTACAAATGATGTGGACTCATCGGCCCCAATCGGTAGGTGTGTGGGATTGAATGGAAAGACTAAGAGATGATGATGGCACATGTGGAAAAAATTTGGACAAAGGTTTGCTTTAGTCCGATTTCAAGTTTAACTCGATGATATGGGATGTTGAATGGGGGAAGACAATGTTGAAGTAGACCAAATAGGTCATGAGCTAGACTTGGATGATTGGGATTGAATTCAACTAGGCGAGCTACGAGAAGCTCTAAGATTCGACGGGGGGCTAGATTGGCCCAAGAGACTGATTTCAACTAGATTGATTAGATTAAGACTAGCTCAAGACTAAGATGATCAACTCAAAGAGGATGAAATGATTTGATTGATAGATGGATTAATGGTATTGATAGGATATGTGATGGTGACTCAAACAATCAAGCTAATGATGATGACCTTGATCAAGAGAGTTGTTTGCCAATGTGGATGAAGACCAAAGTATGATTACAGACTTGACAGGAGGACTAGTATGGACAATGAGGTAAATTGGGTAAAGACGAGTTGGACTATGATTAGGACTAGGTTGACAAAATGTTTATAAGGTGACTAGACAAAATCAAGACAAATGATTGGTTATGGATAGTGTGGTCTTAGGGAAATATGTGGATGACAAGATGTGCTTAGGATATGTAGGTGATGTGGATGGATGAGACTAGACTAGGACTTGATCAAGATTGGTTATAGACAAGGTGGTCTAAGAGATAAATATGATGTTGGGGATGATTAGTGTTAAGGTTAAGTGAATAATATGAGGTTGGACTATGATAAAATGTGATGGAGGGATGACAAGACTTGAGTAGGATATGTAAGTGATGGAGGTATGACCAATGATGGGTGGATACAACTAGGCTAGGAGGAGGATTAGGATGATAAAAGTAAATGGATGTACAAGGACAATATGTACAATATGATGAGGATGAGGATGTACAAAATGATAGAATGGTGAGGCAAGGATATACAAAATGAAGATATGTGTAAAAAACCTAGATAGGCATGTATAAGTTCGAGTGAAACACTGTTTAGCTCACAAACAATACAGATCACACTCACCAAATCAAGCAAACCACAAACCTAGAAATAGTAAATTGATTGAGAGTGTAGCTTGACAACTGCGCCATCTAATGGCTTCGTGGGTGAGGCTGTAGGTTGGTGACCCGTTACAAAATCTCTCAAACCCTCTCAACCCCATCTGCACTTAACGGCTTCTTAGAAGTTGACCTTGACTTTGACAACGAAACACCTATTACAGTCGATGGGTCCTAAGCTAGGTTTACACAAAAGGTTTTTAGGGGAGTCCCCAATATATGCTAGGTACGGTGGGGGCCAAGTCTGTATAGGGTTTATTAGGAGACCCATTTTTGATATCAGAGAAAATCTCCTTAAGATCATCAAAAGGATCACTAAGACTATCTGTAAGACATGCATCTAAGGTAGGATCAGATCCACTCTAAAAATCTTTAATAGATAGAGCTTGTAAAAACTCGGTTATGACTTCATCATCCTGATTGGGATCAAAATATATGCCTAGTGATTGATTATCATCCAAATTAGAGGTATCTTCAAAAGGGCAGGTATAGTCATCATCTGTTATAATATTTATGAGGGATGATATCTCTGATGAGGAATCTGATTCAAAAACTGGCGTTGAACATGATCCTAATGCAACTAATGCTTGTATTGACTTCGATGCTGATTGCGATGTACATGATGCAATGCTGCTAGTAGAAGATTTATTGTCCGCAATAGGCCTTTCGACTTGAGGTTTTTGATATGGTGGATGAGGGGGAAATGATGGGGGAATAATGGATTCACCAAGGATAGGCCCATGAAAGAAGGATTCATGAGGGAAGGAAGGACTAGGCTCATGGGGAATAGACTCGTTTTCAATGGAAGATTTGTCAAAGATGGGGGGACCATGGAAGATGGATGTGGTGTCTTGACCTTGACTTGGAAAGGGAATGGCTTGATCATGATCGAGAATGGAATCTTGGCATACCTCTTCTTATTTGCCCAGGGATGTAGACTCATCTGATTCATTCTCGATTTCTATGTCACCATGGGCGATGAGGTCTTGGCCATAGTCTTGGAAATTACGACATCGATTAATGGTATGCCCCCAAGTTCAGTGATATACAAAATACCGATTAGTGTTATACCAAGAGGGCTTAGGCTTAGCAGGATTAAGATGTCGTATGGGTGGATAGACCATCATGTTAGCGGTGGCAAGTTGTTGGAAGAGGGTTTCTAGGGATATGGGAAGAGAAGTATAGGGGCTCTCTTCACTTCGTGACTTGGATGTGGAAGCATTGAACTTTAAATTAGATGGTTGTTGATGTGACTGGGTGGGTGGACTAGTAGTAGACGAGGTGGCCAAGATAGAATTCCCTTTGCTAGTGTAGGAAGGGTTAGATGATTGGCTATGACAAATGGATGAAGGATTGGAATGGGAATCACATGAATGGGTTTGAATTGGAGGTAATATGGCTTTCTTAAATTCAATAGATGCTTGTGATTGTTAGTTAATAGATCATGAAGATTCTAGTTAGCTTCCATAGAGGAGTGGATTTGTTTATATAAGCCAAGGGAGGGAAAATCAATGGCTCATGTTCAATCTTGAGCCATTGGGATCAATGGTTGAGGAATTTCCAAGGCCTCTAAAATAGAGGATTCTAGAGGGGGAAGGCTAAGTTAGAGAGGATTCTAGAATCCTTTTAAGGATTAATTAGGATTAGGTAGGGGATTAGATATGGATTAGGAGGGTGAGTAGGGACTAGGGTGTAGGAGAGCCTAGGAATAGGGTAGTGTGGGTGGGTAGCTGGGCCATGAGAATTTAAAATTCTCAAATAATGGATAAGTGGTGTTAGGATAAGATAATGGGTATTTTAAGAGAATTAATTGATTGGCGGGGTAGGAATAAGGTTAGTAAATGAGAAAATGTTGAGAGAAGTTAAATAGCTAGGATTGAGATAAAGGGTATAAATTAACGGGATTAATTAGAACAATTAAGACGAGTAGATTTAGGTGCATACAATATATAATACCAATAAATTTCAGACTTGATGAGGAACATTTTTTTATGAGTTTTATCTATACTTGAAACCTCTATCGATAGTTTAAACCATTAAAATATGAGTATATGGTCATTATATTTTTTAGAAAGGGTTCATCTGATCTATGTTATGTTTTTTGAATTATTATTGACCCCATTATTTATCCACCTTATTCTTTCCTTGGGTATAATTGAATGCCAATATGGAAAAATATTTTCCATAAAATACCTCATATTAAATCAGACTTTTGCTTTGTTATTTACAAACTAATTTTACTCAACACTTCCATTCAAGTCCAGTGATGGGAGAATAAGAATTGGGGTTGGCATTCCATTGAAGCCAAATTATGTTTATTGAGGTGCGTTTAAACCTCATAGCTTTTACCTCCTATTGAACTTTACAAAAATAATTGTAGGAAGCCATTGGGAAACTTAATCCAAATACCATCACTACTTGGTCACAAGTATTGTTATTCCCTTTACAACAAGATTTTCCTAAATACCACCTTTCAAGTTTCAACGGAGTCTATCAAACCATGAAAGTAAAATATGTACTTCAAATCAACTCCTTGATCCAAATACCATCACTACTTGGTCACAAGTATTGTTATTCCCTTTACAACAAGATTTTCCTAAATACCACCTTTCAAGTTTCAACGGAGTCTATTAAACCATGAAAGTAAAATATGTACTTCAAATCAACTCCTTGAGTAGTAGAGAGAGTCCTAGCTATTTTTAATGATAAGTATTCATACGAAGCATAGAACTTTTACAAAGTGCATGTAATTCCCATGTAGTTCAAACAGCAATTGGTGTGGCACTTACAATTTTTTAACTTATTAGTTACAATTTTTTTATTTATTATAACCTCTCAAGCAAAGGTTTACACTTGTTTGGCATAGCACATGCAATTTGTGGGATTTTATGGAACTTAGCATTTCTAAGATTTGAAAAAAGATAAATTTACTTTTAAATGTAAATCCATACCAAAATACCAAAGTGGGGTGCTTGGTGATAAAATAGGAAACTTAAGAACATATACTAAAATTGGTATATAAAAAGGGACAGGGAAGTCTTTTTTAAGGTGCACAATTTATAGTTTCGAAGGTAGCTTACACTTTATGAGACCACCTCGTACTCTAATTATGTACGAGGCATCTAACTTTGTTTCAACTTAATACATGGCCCTTATATTAAGAGGATTAATTTTACATGCTCTTTTCAACTGAGGGCGAATATTAAAGTCTAAATTTTTTTGAAGTGCATTTTAAATGTTGCCCTTCTAAGATAAGTTGGGAGACATTTAAAGGCATTGACGACTTCAAATTTGATCTCTATTCAAGATCAAATTTTATAGTAAAGATTTACACACTTTAATAGGTCCTAAGGGTGCTAAAAGTCGTCATCATCATTCACAATAATAAAACAACTTATGAGCATTATTAACACAAATGGATTTTCAAACCAAAACTTGCATTTGTTTCATTTTATGCCTTCTAAGCCTACTTTGTTTCACATTTATTAATTGGATTGTAATTAACTCCACTCCACATTAATAAGCCATCAGACGAGTAATTTACAAGGCATTACGTTCTCCAAAAGCTTTGTTAATGGGAAAAGAGACTAGAATGTGATAACCCTGAAGGTGTGGAAATTAAGTAGAAAGTTATCAAATTATTTTAATTAATAAATACATGAAATGTTGCATCGATTGTTAGTTTATTACATTATCCACAACAATGGATGATGCAATTGAAAACTACAAAGGGATACTCTATAAATCAGCTGAAATGAAAGCCCCCTACAATCTATTGCTTGACGCTAATAGTAGAAAATTCATGTCACAAAACATAAGTAATGGAGGCACACAGGAAAATCATCACAATATACTAATTTGCAACAAGCAAAGTAACATGATCAAGTAGAGGGCTTTCTATTTTCACAAAATCACAATTCAGAAATATACGCAGAGGAACAGGAGCAGGGACAACAATGGAAAGCAATAAGGTTGACTAGGGCCAGGTGAGTTGGTAGAAGGGGTTGAGTGTATCCCTGCCAAAAGGCACTTGCTGGGTACAGCCATTTGACTTGCCGCTGGTTGTATAAGTTTGACTGGCATCAGAAAAGTGCTGGTTGTTTAACTGGCAGTGGTTGCAGTCTATGTTGCCGATACAGATATGGGTATGGATTTGGGTACCAGAAACGGGTACGTAGATATGACGATTTTATTTTGGAAGGCTTGGATACCTTTTTGGATATGGCCGTACAAAAAATATAAAAAAAAATTAAAATATAGAAAATATAGCCATATAAGCAAATTAACCACATAATATGAATAGATGAAACAAAATAAGTTAAATAACTACAAAACATACTCATAATTTCATGCCAAATATAAGAATATTCAATGGTGGAACTTAGATTAGTTTATAACAAGTACATAATGCAAATGTTACAATATATGAACAAAACTAAAGACAAATCAGCGTATTCATTATCCACTATATATCCCCTTATAGACTTTTATAAAGCCTATGGGTCTGATTGAGGCCCTGATTGTTACCAAGCTACAGGACTGATTAATAACTTAGTATTATATCAACTGAGCCGTGTGAGATTTCTTCCTGTTGTTGCATGGGATGTAATCTGTATATGATACTTTTGCAGTAGTTTAATCCCTGCATTGTAGCTTGGTCACGTGGCATTTGTAACTGTGTTGTGCTTGGTCATTATGAGTGAAAGTGACAATGTGATAGGTTCTGTTGTAACATTTGATATCGATTGTTTGTTCACATCTGAAAGAAACTCTATATATTCCTTTACAAGGCAATGAGTTGACCTTTGCAGTTCTGTGAGGTTGGCCTTGGAAATCATGTTAATATCTGTTGTCACTCAGTAGTCTGCTATGGAGGATTGAATGGTAACTGTATCTTAGTTTGGTCATCATTAAAGCTGTGTAGTGATACGGGTTGATATTTGATTCAAGATGAATAACTTCAACATGTTGACAATTATGGACGCCTTGAACTATACTGCAAACATGACAAGTATGAATTATTTCTTTTGTTAAAAATGAGTGTGAAAGTTGCTTTTAAAGTTGAGAATCCCCTATTTTGTTTTTAATTGTTTTTGAGGTCCATGTTTGTCTTTTCATGCAGCAAAATTGAAAAAAATGCATTTTTACTGTGGATACGCGGCAGAAACGGCCAGGATATGCCCCTGTCCCTGTGGGTACGCTCGGATACGTCCCTCTGGGGTGTACCCTGGCCATTTCCCCACGTATCCCCCTGCATATCATATCCTGAAGCGTTTCGTATCATATCCTGCGGGGTTAGCAGCAGTATCTGGTAACGTAGGTTGTGGTTGTTTCAAACTGGCCGCTGGCAATTGTGCCAGCTGGCTACGGGACCATATAATCTTGTGTTTTAAGTTTTTAACTGATCAAAAAAACAATGTAAGCAATAAATATTTGGAGGAAGAGATTATTTAAGTATGTCTCATCGAGTAAGAAGAAGAAGAAAACAGTTGCTACTTTTATACATTGCTTCATGCTTTATGGAAAAATAACTGTGTGTTGGGCATAGTCACAAGGTTCGTCGAATTTTTACCTAAAAATTTGGAATTTGGCGAACTTAATGCCCTTCACTGAAAATCCGCTTAAGTTCGCCCTGTTCTGCGAATTTCATGTTCGGACCCAACAATATATAAATAAAATAAACATTTAAGTATAAGAAACATCTAGTTTCTTATACTTTAAGTTATATTTCATTTATATACTTTCAGGGTCTTTGAGAGGGGTTTCGGACCGCTAGGAGCTATAATGCAAATTTTAGGTTTTGGAGGATTCTATCATATTTCAGAGTTAGTCAGATTCCAGGGTTTCAGGGTTTCAAACTTAGCCATATTTCAGGTTTTCAAGATTTCAAGGAGACATCATAGGAGGTATGAACGCTGCATGGAGGGATGTATGCGTGATAGAATAGTATCAAAATATCTCTCGCAAAGTGCCACAAGCCGATCCCACCCCATTCCCAGTGCACCCCTTAAGGCATGCACTCTGTGAGATTCAATGCACTGAGGAGCCCTTGTGAGAGAAAGTGTCAGTAAATGAGATTGTCCCTGCGAGTGGTCTCAACACTGGGGGAGAGTAGCCGAGTGGTTTAAAGCGGCACAAGAAGACATTGTTAGCATGGATCCCCATTTATGACAGCAGACATATGGTTCTTCTACTCCGGAGTTACAAAAGCTTGCCGTGCGTGTCCACAGTCAATGTGCCAGTGCTTCTGCATGCGAAAGAAATTGGAGCATGCATGATTTGATCCATACTAATAAGAGAAACCGACTAGGGGCCAAAAAGTTGTCAGATCTTGTGTTTGTTCATAGCAATTTAAGATTGCTTGAGCACAATCTTGCAAAAGAAGATGACAATCTTCATCTTGGAGAACCATCATTTGAAAGAGTTGAGAAAAATATAGATAGTGTTGATGAGCTGGATGGAGCATTTTCATGGTGCTAGTGCTAGTGCTAGTTTTGATTTTGAAGTTGGGTTTGATGTTGCAAATGTTTGAAACTTAAGTTCTATATCAATTTTGAGCTTAGGCTCTAAACCATGAATATTTTGATATCTTTTAATGTAATTCAAGTTTGAAATTCTTATGTTTATTTATTAAATTAATTTTATTTTTTATTTTATTTATTTATTTACAATTATTTTTAATTTTTATTGGATTTGTTTTTGACTTTTTAAAAAAATAGTTTTAATGTTTTTATATAAGTCGAACTTAATGGCGAATTTTTTTTCGAACTTTATCTATTGGCGAACTTGAATTGAATTTTATCCTTGTCGAACTCGAACTCGAATCCGAACCTTATGACTATGGTGTTGGGTATGATGTAAAGACTGTCTAAATTCTAAACCATGAAAATGGAAGCCATAAATCTTCGAAGAGATTGTTTAAGTATGTCTCATCGAGGAAGAAGAAGAAGAAAACAGTTGCTACTTTCATACATTGTTCCATGCTTTATGGAAAAATAACTGTATATGTTGGGTAGGGGTGTAACACTGTCTAGACTCTAAATCATAAAATTGGTGAGAGAAACATGTCATGATGCAACCAGCTGCAGGCTAGATGTTGAGGCTCCCAAACTTGTACAGGTAAGCAATTTAGATTTAGCTGTATATCCCCTCTATTTCACTATCATCTATGCATTCCAAGCTCCAAACCCACTTGCTGTAGCGCTGTTAGGTCTGGCCAAGGTGTTAACACATTTTAGAAAATGGGCAGGCAGATGTACAAAACAACAATATGACAGCCTTGCCATCCAGAACGACGACGGGGTAATGTTTACAGAAGCACAAGCAGATGGTACTTTGGCAGACGCAATGCCCTTTTGACCCTTCTCTGTTTCTTCTCCTTCTCGTTTCCCCCACAGAAAAAGAAACACACATATCTCAGCCCTTACTTCAGATGTAACATTTTCTGCTTTTTTTTGTTTCTTCAGAGAGTTTTTGTTACTTCCTGTTTTTTACCTACATCAGCTTTGTGTCTGGAGATGCACCAGGAACTGCCAATGTTATGTACTTTTTGGGCTATATACTTTCTTCAGTCCAATTGGCCCTTCTTGGCCACTAGTGGACGTTAATAACTAATTTAAATTCCACTGCCTTTTTCTATAGACATGCACACCTACTTATGGCTTAAGTTGTTCTTTGGTGAATATCAGGAATTTTGTGAAGAGCTAAAATAGTAATCCCTGTTTCGTTTTGTGTGACATTTAATCCAGTTTACTCGGTTTACTTGTGGAGGAATGGTGATAGGACTAGCTGTGCATCATCGTGCAGCAGACGGAGAGGCAACCACTTTTTTAGTGAATTCCTGCAGCAAGATTGTTAGAGGGCAGAAACTAAATCCTGTTCCAGTACTTGATTGATCTCTCTTAAATCCACATGGCCATTGCCAAGGTTGATAATAACTTCCTGTGCTCTGCCATTGATTACGTAGAGCTAAGAAGAAAGGAATCACCTATTTTGGAATCCACATTTACTCAGATTAGCACTGTTGTTGATGTCATGGCAACAAGCTGGCTAAACTTTCCCAACTATGCATTGGATTTTGATTGGGGAAAGCCAGCGTATACAGGCCCAGGCCCTCCATTCATGGAGTCTGACTGCTATATGATCTTCTTTGATCCCTATACTAAAGGTGGGAGCATAGATTTTATGATAGGCTTGTTGGAAGCGCACACAGCTATATTTGAATATCCTTGTGTTATGTTTATGTGGCATGTCTGTATTTAAACCTATCTTATGTACTTCCAATGCTCTGAATATATTAAAAAGTAAAGCATTACGCGCTGGTTTTCATGGCTGAAGCACTCTGTCTACTGCAATCCATGTTAAACTCACATTCACCACCATCTCGTATATTTAAAAAAAGAGTTGATTAGCTGTGTATTCCCATTGATTAAACATATAAGATGGGGTTTAGGGTGACCTATTGACAAGTTTATGATGATTGATTGTGTGTGCTTCTTGATTCCATCCAAAACAAATTCCTATACTTATAAATACTTTAACCGTCGCCAATACCAACTTGGATAATGGTTATGCTCGAGTCTTTTGAATTGTTCTGGTCGACTGAACAGAAAGTAAAACAATTAAGTATACCAAGACCTGGATCCTCTATATACTAAATATGTAGGTAAGCATGTAACAAGTTGTTTATGGTTCTTTTCTGATAACTATTGTTAACGGTTTGATGTTTGTAACAGTGTTTGCAGTTCCTTATTTTTTCTCTCTGCTTTCTTGCTTCCGCAACCTGCAGAGCAAACTTTGCATCTATATATTTTTGTCAACAAATCTCACTCATGAGAGGTACAGTAAAAATGCTTTCTTTTTTCAGTCAATGAAGATATACATGATAGCGAGAAAATGCTCTGTACTTGTTATAGGTTGATGCCCATTTCATGATGCAGAAGATGTTATCTGATGCACAATTACAGTACTCAAACTTGCCTGATTGAGAATTGGTGATTTGCTTTGTGTAATTCAATAACTGAAAAATGAAAATATCAGTGTTCAGTGGTGAAGTGTATTGCAAATTTTCTATCATTGACAATTTATTGTTTGTATTTGCTTGATCCCTACATGAAATTAGTGATATAAATGTTGCCATCAGATATGTCTATGTAGTTTAATTTGTTCCTTTGTGTTTGCAAGTCGAGCTTTGATGTTTACCTGTAAAAAGTGGTCATGATGAGGTACAAACTATCTGGTTGGAAAACCAGCTGAAGAACAAGTTTACAACAATCTAAAATATTGTTGCCCTTAACACTAACAGCTAATTTAGATATGGTTTCAAGTTTAGCTTTATGATGACATTAGCATGTCCTTTACCTGGTTGGAAAACCAGCTGAAGAACAAGTTTACAACAATCCAAAATATTGTTGCCCTTAACAGTAACAGCTATTTAAAATATGGTTTCAAGTTTAGCTTTATGATGGCATTAGCATGTCCTTGCTAAAAGACATTTACATCTGTGATTTTCCAAAAATAGCAATAAGCAGAATGTAAAAGAGTTGGCCTGGTCGTTTAGGCTTATCATATCTTGAATTGCACAAATTCCCATTTGTGCTTATTGTTGCCTTTGCACTGTTGACCCTAATTATTTTAGGATGGCCTCAACAAATACCTAGCTTGTATTCATCTGCATCCCTATCTACTCTTAGAGGCAATACGGTCATTGGCACCTTTTGTTCCTATACATAACTAAGTTCTGGCCTTTTCGGCATTTTTTTCCATCTGTCAGATAGTTGTTGATGCTAGAGTCCTGTGTATCTTGCTCATCTAATCACAAGCACAGAGGTTTTTCTGATTCTTGTAGCTGCTTGGATCTGGATATCATTCTGCGTTGTGAGATTTGTGCTGCAGGTATGAGTGTATTATAACTCACCACATGATATCCATGGGCATTTGCCTTGAATGATCCAACTGTTAATTAAATTTCATGCCTATCGCACTTCTATTTAATGTCCAAATGGGTATTGTTTGTGCAAATTATGTGTTTTTTTTTTCAAACCCTCTGCAAAAGAGTCCTATATTTATCTTTGTTTAACTAGGTTTTTCTGAACATTGATATTTTGCGTCTAAATGGCTGTCTTAATAGGTTTGAGGGGTTTACAAATACCATTAACAGAAATTTCCAAATCATGGATAAATGCGAGCAATCAAGGCTTTCAAATTTTCCGTACTATATCCCCCCTCCCCCCTTTCAATAGTATTTTGAGGTTTCTGTGCCCCTGAGAAATAATGTTTTGTTTATGACAGGAAGGTATTTACACAAGGAAACACATGCAACATTTCTGGTTCTGGAGAACAAATTGTAACATTTGTCGTACTCCTATCTTTGCTTTAGTACCTAAAAGGTTGCTAACCTCTAGGAAAACCTGAGGAGTAATTAAAATAAGCAACTGCGGTCTATATCTGACATATTCTTCATATACCTAAGATAAAAACTTCTCTTCTTAAATATGGGATTTTATATGTAAGACAATGTAGAAAACATCTATCCTTGTTGATGTGTACGAGATTGCGACCTTTGATATTCAATCTAGCAGTAAACCAGTAATAAAATCCAGAGAATACCCTTTTTGGTGCTTTTTAATTGGTAAAAAGTCCCATTTTTACCCACGGTTCATAAAATTCACCCAGAGGCTTGCACCTGACTTAATCTGTTGGACTGGAAGCTCTAATTTACTTAATTTTACTTAACATGTCTTTTGAGGAATTGAAATTGGCTATCCCTTTTTAACTTTTGTTTTTTTGCTTTTGATCGTATATGTATCTGGACCACAGTCTATTGCAATAAACTCTAGTGGTAAATAAATGCACTTTCACAGCAAAGATCAAAATGGAATTAAAAAAACCAGTACCATAAGGACCCCAAGGAAAACTATAATGTATACAGCCAGCAGCAAGGGTTTTCTTCAGATTACAAATTTATTACAGAATATGAGATTTGTTTGGCTAATGTCTTTGGTGGAAAGACATTCTAATCGGACATGGAAAAATGTTCAAATTGAACAATTCTAAGAGAAAAATATGATCTGGCTTGACTTGGATGGAAGCGGCCATTAAGACTTTATGAACTTATTTTATTGATGTTCAATAAAATAATTACCATACATAACTTTCTTATTAGCTATTAAATTCTACCCCTTTAACACAGTTTGGGAATCATTTGCAGTCATAATATCGGAGTTTTTTTTTTCCTCTTTTCTACAAATAATTAAAAAGGTTGATGAGAGTTCAAGGTAAGTTCACATCACCTTTGTGTTCCAAAGAAATATGTCCCTGCCCCTTACTTCTCTTGGAGACGCGACCTCCAAAGGACAAGGACAACCAGGGAATGTTTCCACCCCTTCTGAAAATAAAAATTAAAACAAATTCAATCACTACTATTAGTATTTATACTGTAATATAGCACTTACGTAATTAACACTATCATGTAGTATGAGTATCATTGTAATTTCATTTTCACGCCTTGGCTGCCATTATTAATGATTACTCCAATTTAGCTATTATTAAATTCTTGCTTAATTTATTTTATTTCTAAATAATTTTTGGTATAGTCACCTATTCACCGTTTCTATTTCCCTAGGACTTTCATGGTACTTCCAGCAGTTCCTTTTCCTCTCCCCCAAAAAGAGCTTAACCAGTTCCTTTTCCTCTCCCCCAAAAAGAGCTTAACCAGTTCCTTTTCCTCTCCCCCGTGCAGTATCTAGCATCACCTGGAAATTAAGACAAAAATAGTGGAATATAGAGCATCACCTGGAAATTAAGACAAAAATAGTGGAATATAGATTTAAAAATCACCCCTATATATGTTATCATGGAAGAGCTTAACCAGCACCCGAGTTCCTGCTTCATGAGCAGGAGATAGGTAGTGGCCCACAGGTCCTGCCCCAGCATGGAAAATACTCTGTATTTTTCAGCAAAATAATAAGATAACACAGCACACTGTCCCACTATTTCACATGCTCCTTGTGTATTTTGCAGAAAAATAAGATTACCTAGCACACTGCCTCAAAATTGCACACGAGTGTGGAGTGGTATAAGCGTAGGATGTTACACGGGAGGTTTGTGGGTTGAATCCCACCCATCTTAAGTATGGTTCAACATTAGGTGGCCCCACCAAGTGGGCAGCCTGCTCACCATGAATGTGAGGGCAGGTTGCGCCCGATGTATCATCAAAGAGAAATTCAAAGAAATCATTTCGTAATTTATATACTAGTAACCTGATATCACCTAGCAATTGAGCTTACGTCTCCTAACTATGTAGCAAGCCTCTTAGTAGCCTTGGCTATGTCTCTTTGTAGACATTCGAAAGCTGGCTTTAGCAAGGGAGTTGCTATGGTTGAAGCCTATCGTCCAATAGAGAAAAAAGTTTCAGGGTCTACAACCATTCCAAGACAAGAAAAATACCCTGAGGATTTGAAAATATTCAATGGAATAGAGAACATCCAAAAATAGTAAATATCATTGTTTCAACTTTCTTTTGCTTGTTTGGTCCAAAATTGTTACACGGCTATAAGCAAGGTTGCAATCCACATTTTGCTTATCAGAATATTGGCTTTTGCATAAACAAAAAAAAATCAGGACCTCGAAGCTAAGTAAAAGAAAACGAGAACTTCCTCTGAACGTTTGAGTTATAGAAACTTATAATTACATCAAGATTACAATTCAAACTAAATAATGCAACCTTTTAAAACACCAGTTCTCCATAAAGTAGTCAAGTTCATCAGATGTGCTAAAATACCCCATACCAATCTACCAGCTGTGGGAATTAAACAGACATCTCTGAGAACTATTGTAGTACCTGGAATTCTCTGTACTTTAAGATATTTAATGCACCAACAAAGCACAATATGCAAGTCAATAAGGCTAGCACAGACATCGGTGGATTGCTCATAGTTCCTGGAACACACTTTCCAAAGGAAATGAAAACGGGAAACTTGCTTCAAATCTTTATGCCTGCAAGATGAATACAAGAAATGACCGCATATTCCTAATCCCTTTACTACACTGCTAATCAATAATGGCATCTGGAGTTGGACTGAATCCACAGCAAACTCCCCGAATTATACAATAAAACAATTTGATCCTTCATCATATGAAAACCACAGATTAAACACAAAATGAAATGATAACATTAAGAAGTAACCGTTTTGACTTGCTCATTACTTGTAGAAAAGGAATTATTTATTTTCAACAAGCCCCCATGCAAGATATTCCTCCTACTGGTTGTATTGTATATATATATATATATATATAAAGGTAATTCAGAATCCTTCGCTGTAAACTAGAAAAGCATGTTTTTTTCCATTTATCTTCCCAAAACCTGGAAGATGAATTCCTACGCATCACAACCATTGGCAATATTTCTCTCTTAAAACTTACTATAAGAAGGTAAACGTCTTGGAGGCAAGTCCCAACATCTACAGCAAGTAAAATAAATAAAATAAAAAATTATATGCTTAACAATGAAGATTTCTGGATAAAACCATGTAGACAATTTTTAGATCTAAAAATTGTATACACAGTTTTATCCAGAAATCTTTATTGGTATTTTATGGACTGTGGAAATAATCTTCTCTCTTATTTGTATGCTTGTTTTTCTCCAAAGCATAGTATTATTAGTAGCAAATTTCAATAATTGAATGTAATAATACTGAACTTGGAACAATTAAACATATTATTAAAATTCGGAGCTCTTTAAATTTCAGCCTTTCACAGAAATGATACAACACCACATATTGATATAACAACTGGAATAACTCAGAAATAAATTAAAATATGTCTATTTTATTTTATTACAGCTCAGCTTACACCTTAAGAATCTTGTTACAGCACATCTGTTTCATGTTATTTACAATGATGTCCACTGGCAGAGTTCAACATTTTGGAACCCTGCAGCTTCTTCCCTTCAGAGAAGTAAATTACCACAATTAACTATTGCATTTGTGATTACTTCTCCCCAGAATGGCAAACAGAGTCAGGCTCATTACAATCTTAGAATCACACTCCATATGTACAAATCAAAGGTTGCTGAGGTTCCATCACATAGAATACATATTGCTTTTACAGAAGAGATGCATTTGGATCCAAGTTATGCAAATCGTTGAAAAAGTATTTCATTCCACATGTACCCATCTTGTAATTTGTTGCTTCCACTTTTGTGGTGGCAATGTTCTTCCTTGATGCTAATTTCTTAGTAGCTTCTGTGATCTTGTGCTCCTCCACTCCAAGCTGCCTCAATTTAGGAGATCCCAAAACCAAAGCAAACACAGCCTTGGCTGTAATACCATCACATTTTCTAATATCAAGACTCTCTATCATCTGACACCTTTGGACAATTGAGACCACAACCATGTCTGTCAATCCTCTGCAACTGAACAATCTTAAACTCACTAACCTTTTACAAGATGAGAGCATGGCTCCCAACTCTTTGTCAGGCAAATGGTCATTATCAGAAAGATCCAACTTCTTGAGACCTTTAAGATGCTGACCTAATGTTGCCAATGTGCCAGGCTCCCGCACAACAGCCCGGCATCCAACCAAGACCAATTCCTCAAGACACAAACTCATGTTTGGTCCCAGCAATTTTAAACCAGCCCCAGTTGGCAAGCAGCAGCTATGCAACCGAAGGCTTTTAAGTAAATGGCAATTTGCAGCTATAACAGCCAAATCCTCATTGCTCAGATCAAGAGGCAACCTCAAGTCCAGAACTTCAAGACTCTGGCACTGCCGAATGACAACATGGTGGAGTCCCTCTGTATTCCCACCGTCATGAAACACAAGCTTCCTTAATGCTTTGCAGTTTTCTGCAGCACGCAAGAGGACTCCATTGGCAATAGTCCTAGACCTTCTCAAGCAAAGTTCTTCAATACAAGGGAGGCATTTTACAAAGGATGATAAATCTGAATCCCCATCCCCAATTCCCTCACAGCTAAACAACTCCAACTTCTGTAATTTGGAGCAACTCCTCCAAATCCACCCCAAACTTGTATAACCAGCCCCAATGCCTGCCAAGCATAATTTTTCCAACGGGAGCTCAACATCTGAACTTCCCCCATCAAACTCCTCCCCTGAATTACATCCAAAAAGAACCAGAGTCAACTCTCTCAAAGACTTGAACTCTCCCAAAGACCCAAAAAACTTGGGACTCAAACCGACCAATTCCAACGAGGTCAAATGAATACAACCCTTCGCAAGGGCTTGAAGACCATAAGAACTCACAGGACCAACTTCAAACCTCAATTCTTTCATAAACCTACAACCCTCACCTATAGCATCCAGAAGATAATCCAAAAAAACTGTATCCCTCTGTAGTTGGCCAGACTCGGACACCACAGACAGACTCAAAATTTGAGAATATTGCCTCAACAGGGCTCTAACCTGTGACCCAAAACACGAAATTGAAGTGTTTTCAGGTATGCTCAGACCCAAACTGGTCTTGACACCTCTCTGTATTGCAAGCCAACGTCTACACACTAAACTGACTTTCTTAAAGTAACAAACTGCTTGCAATCTGCCTAGTATTTCTCCCAGCAGCTCGTCACACATCAATGAATTCAACATATCCCGATTGCTATCCATTGAACTAACTGTAAATGAAAGCGAAAAGAGAAAAAAAACAATACCAAATTCAAACTGTAGAATTACTAAGGTTTCTGCAACTTGTTTTGAGTCCAACACAGTCGTCTGCACGTTGGGTGCCAGAAAAAATGGTATTTCTAACAACCCTTTGTCATTGTATCCATATCGTTGTAATTGAGAGGGAAAGGGAAATAATAACACGAAGCTGAAACTATATAAGGGTTTCTTCAATATTTGTACCCACAATACAGTCTTCTGGGCATTGGGGATTAAAAAAAATGATATATTTGGACACCCTTTGGCGTTTTATGCATTAAAAACGGCGGAGAAGCAAGAAAAAGATTGGGAAAAACATTTAAAATGATGGCTTGCCTTGCTTTTCTGTAATGCATAGCTTTTTCTTGGCCTCCTCGCCGAGAGAATTTGAAGCACTCACGTTGCTTGAGGAATGGCGGTTTGGAGACTTGAAGGATTCCTCTTCTCCGAATGAATCACACGCTTGGCGACAAATTTGACGTGCATGGTACCGTCATTTGTCATCCCGCTGACGACAAACACGTCATGTTCACGTCACTTTTTAACACGGATGGTGATTTATTACTTTTGTTTTATTATTTTTTTGGGGTTTATGGCGGATACCTCAATTTCATGTTTGTTTGTTGAGCTCTACATATGTGCGAGTTTATTTGTGATTGTGATTGAGATTGAGATATGGGTTACTAGTTCTTGTCTCACGGTAGGGTATTATTGTCTCCCATTTTTTAATTTTGTATAAACTATTAGTAGTTGGAAAGTCTAAAAATATTATTTGTAAATGATTTTTAAAATATGATATTATTCATAATTTATGATAAATATTTTAAGTATTTAATTTTGAATTAAATAGTGGTAATATAGAAATGATGAGATGATTAAAGATAGATACGACACTAAATGGTTAAGAATGTCTTCTATTAATGAACACATAAAGTTTTCTTCTCGTGATAAATGATCTATCGTTGTAGCTTTGTGGAGTGGGATTAGAAAATATATTTATAGTGAAACTCTTAGAGGAAGAGGAGAAAAATGCAAGTTACAAGCTCGTTGTGGCCCTCTTGGGTGTTTTCAAGTATCCCATGGAGGAGAAGATGAAGATGAGAGAAGGACAATGATTGACATCAATTATGTTATTTTAAAACATATTTTTCTCGATTGAGTTGCATTTTATTTTTTTGTTTATTCAATTTGGCCAAAATATCTATGAACATGTAGGACTTTATTCACTTGATTATGCCAAATTTAATAATCTATTTTTTATAAGTGTACTTAGATAATTATTGTATAAATTGAAACCCTGTTCAATCAATTTTGATAGAAACCCTCAAGATGAAACTGCGTTCACTAGGCATTTAAACAATTATGTAAGTATTTTACCAATTATTGACTTGATTTCTTTTTAACTTTAAATGTTTACAATTATTAACAAAAATGCATTTGTTTTTTAACTTTACCATGAAAGAATGCTATAAGAAGTGAAAGCTAAAGAATACATAAAGAGCCTTCATCTCCAATGGAAGTATAAAGACCATGGCTACATTACTTCCTAATTAATTTATTTTTGTGAATAATACAATATAATAAGTTAAAACTATTAAAATTTAAATTGTGTAAAATAAGGTATTATCTACACAAATTTTAATATAAAAGATAGATTGATATTGTATTTATTATATTTAGAATTAACAAACAAGAAGGAAAAGATGCACTTAGCTAATTTCTAATTTATGTTTTACTAGATTCATCACAGTCATTAAAAATTCTATATATTAACTTTGTAATTGTTTAAATCAGGGAACATGATCTCAAAATCCACACACTATTAACATGGCTCAAACCCCGATGGCAACTGACATTATCCAATCTCTGTCAGTATTGTTTCAATTGACTATGATGGTCTATGCTAACTCAAATCATTATGCCTGCACCTATAGATATTTTTTGCATGTGCATTTGCCTTTGATCCTATGCATGAATCTTTATTTTCCTTTTCTTTACTTCAAAATCCTAATTGTAGTTTTAAAACAAGATTGACTTGGAAAAAATAGATAGAAAAATGGGTTGGATTCACCTCAACCACTCCTCATTGAATAATTAAGTGTTTCCTATATTTTAATACTCCAAAGAAGGCTCAAACCACCCATAGTTCTCACATGAATGTGTGTGTGTGTCAAATCATATGAATGCAAGTCCAAATACAATGTCTCCTCCTCTAGTATGAGTATGCAATTGATGTGTGCAATAACATTTATTCCTTTGGTAAAATTTAAACCAATCTAAATCAAAAATTAATCAGTTGGATGTCTTATTTTCTCTTTATATACTTGGTCATTCAATGAATTTTTGTCCTTAAAATGCTTGTAGGGTTTTTTTTTGTGTGTGTGTGTGTCTGTGTTTATCTCAATTTTGAAATAGGTGATTATTGATGCGCATAAGGCGATCCATCAATACCTAAAAAGATTTAAGAAAAAAGAAACCAACATAAAGAGTGTAGTACCTAAAATATACCATAAGTCGTAATGTTATGCCCTTAACCTATAATGTGTCTAGGGATATGTGTGGCCAACTTGTGGTTTACATACATCTTATATTATTTTGTCACATTTCTTTATGTTCTTAGTAAGGTCAAACTACGGATTAACCATGGCTAAATAGAGTATATATAGAGGTAGTGGTTAGTATTTGAGCATTGTATTGCAAATTTTACTCTTATTGTATTATTATAGAGGTTGCCCCCTCAAAGTGGCTCAATTATATTTATCAAGCATTATGCTCTTCTATCATTATTATTATAAATTTATCATCTCTACTCTCATTTATGTGATATATTAATCTACTATGTGAACATCTAAGTAATTTCATTACAAGTTAGATATGGTGTTGCATGTCTCCTACAAGCTGAAAGATTGAAAAAACATTACTTGTGATTTAGGAAGAATTTAATTTTTCTGTCACTGGAGTATTATTCGTAGTGCTTTAAAAAAAAAAACTATGGAAATTTTTTAATCTTGTATAAATTAGTAGTCATTGGATTCAGCTCTACGAGACGATTGTAATGGTATATTTTACCGGTACACTTTTTTGGCCAATTTTTTTTACTCTTGTGCATAATAGCAATTATTGGATAGATCTTGGTGAGGTGATCATAATGGTCTCATCTATCGATACACTTATTTTTGGGGTTAAAACCCTCTTAGGGTTTGTGCATGGCTAGTCCTAACACTTGCAAACATGGGAAAGGGTAAAAAACTCCTAAAAATCCTCACAAGGATGACATGGAATCCAAAACTTTTGATCCATATATTTTAAAGGTGATTCAACAACTTCAACCAGAGTTACATGGAATGATGTAAAAAATGATCTTGATGTAGTTAAAGGGGACATCATGGGGATGAGAAGTACCCTGAATGGCTTGTGATATTAATTGTAACAAATAACTAGGTAATTATCAAACTTTTTAGCTCAGTCTTTGTAAAATAACTTTCCTTCCTTCTAGTTTTGTTCTCCTCCAAACAATCACACTACCAATCTTGGTTTGAAGCTGATGTTGCCAAAAGTGGACTTGCATAAGTTTGATGGTTTCGATCCACTAACATGGATTACTCAAATTTTAAAAATGTAGTTGATCTACATCGGACTCCATGCTCATAAAAGGTGGTCATGGCCTTTCTATATTTGGAACCTGAGTAGTTCATTTGGTATCAATAGTTGTGTGCTCAAAAGAAAAAGAAGGGTCTCTCGATTTTCTTGTCTATAGTTTCTGAGGAGTTGCAGGTCCACTATCACAATAATGTCTCAAAAAACTAATTCAACCAGCTACCCAAACTATGCCAAATAGATACTATAAAGGATTATATTTGTAAATTTTAGAATCTCTCCTTATATGTGGTGAAAATCATTGAGGAAAATCTAACTGGCCTATTTTTGAGTGGCCTCAAAGATAACATCCAATTGGAGGTTTGCATGTTTAGTCCCACTTCTATATTTTAATCCACCCAAGGGCACACATGGTAGAGGAAAAAGAGATAATCAAATGAAGACCTTAAACTAATGTTTATGAATGCACTTTCCCAGCACCATCACTTCCTCATCCTACCAGATTGACCCCTCAGCAAATTGAGGAGAAACATGTAAAATGTTTATGTTTTGTCTATGAGAGAAAATGGAGAAAAGGACATTGTTGTGATAAAAATAAGTTGTACATTGACGGCACCAATGAGGATGACAAAGATGATGAGCCTTAGGTGAAAATTTGGATGAACACAAGGATGAATCTAAAGGTTTTCAACCTACTATTTCATGTCACGCATGTTCAAGTATTAGTACTCCTCAAACTCTTAAAGTGGTGGGTTTCCTCAAGAAATATAAGGTGATTGTGTTGATTGACTATGGAAGTATGCACAACTTTATCAATAGTAATTTGGATACTCGTTTGAACTGTTTCATTTACCCAAGTCTAGAATATTAGGTGATGATTGTAAATGGTGGTACCATTAATTATTCTAGAAAATTTCATAGTATTAAGCTTATTATGGGAGACTACCTATTAGATTCTCTTATGTTTGTTGCTCCTATGGGAGGGTTTCACATTTTTGGGAGTGTAATGACTCACCACTTTGGGCACTATTGAGATAAATTTCTAGGAACTATTCATGTGCTTTCATTCAGAAGGCTGGACATTTGAACTGCATTGATTATAGGCTAAATCTCCACAATTGGTTAGTTCTCATCAAATAATGAAGATTCTTAGAAAATGTGTTGAATTATTTGTGGCACGCTTGTTTTCCATAAAGGTTCAACCAACTAAGGAGTCTATCCATCTTAATTTACAAATGGTGCTAGATGACCATTATTTTATTTTTGGTGACATGTCAAAAGGACTTCCACCAAGCCAAGTGCATGATCATACCATCAAACTACTTCCTGGAAGTACACCACCCAACATCAAACCCTACAAGTATCCCTATGCCTAGAAGAGTGAAATTGAAAATATGATACAAGAGATGTTAGAGGTAGGAATCATTTGAAATAACCAAATCAAATATTGTTCTTTGGAGGTCATGGTGCGTAAGAAGGATGACACTTGGAGTATGTGCTCAGACTACAGAGAACTCACTAAGTACCCTTTCAAACATTAAATTTTTTATTCTAGTAATTGATTATTTTCTAGATAAATTACACGGTGTTGTTTATTTTAACAAGTTAAATCTTTGCTCTAGGTAACACTAGATTTGAATCCACTAAGAGGACATACCTAAAACAACTTTCAAAACTCATGAAGGCCATTATGAGTTTATGGTTATGCCTTTTGGCCTCACAAATGCACCATCTACATTTCAAAGTTTGATGAATATTATTTTCAGGTCATTTTTGAGAAAGTTTGTATTAGTGTTTTTTATAACCTCCTCATTTATATAAAATTTTGGGAAGACCATTTGAAGCATGTGAAATAGGTACTCTTAGATCTGGAACAACATTAGCTTTATACCAAACCTTCTAAATATGATTTTGGTGTCCAAGAGGTGGAGTACTTGGGTCATATTATTTCACATGGAGTGAAAGTTGATCCTTAAAATATTTAAGCAATGATGGAATGGCAAGTTCCCAAGACTCTTAATAACCCCCAAGGATTTATAGGGATAACTAGTTCTTATCATAGATTTTTCAAAAATTATGGCAACATCACATCCCAACTCACATCTTGTTGATTAAATACTCTTTCAAGTGGAATAACATAGATACCAAGGCATTTGAATAATTTAAAATGGCTATGTGCACCACTCCCATTTTGGCTACTCCTAATTTTTATAAAACTTTTGTTATGGAATGTGATGTATCAGGGTATGTCATGGGGGTTGTAATCATACAATAAGCAAACCACTTGCATTTGAGAGTCTCCAACTGAAGGGGAAAAATAGGCTCAAGTCAATCTATGAGAAAGAGATGAAAGATATTTTACATGCATTCAAGCAATGGAGATCTTATTTGATACATCATCACTTTCAAGTAAAGATTGATCATGATAGCCTCAAATGTTTTTTAGAAAAATGATTGTCTTCTAAAAAATAATAAAAATTGGTGACTAAAATGTTAGGCTATGATTTTTAAATAGTCTATAATAGATAAAAAGAGAATTTGGTGATAGATACACTATCCTAGAGGGATGAATCAATTGGGACATTGTTATGTGCAATGACCATTTGTATGCAGATTGGCTAAAGGAAGTAAGATCAAAATGGGATAATGACAGTGATATCCATGATTTGATTCAAAATCTTTAGCAAGGTTATAGGGGATTTGACAAATTTACATGAAAGGGGAACACATTATGGTATAAACATAGATTATACCTTTGTAAGCATTTTCTCGTCAAAAATAAAATAATTCAGAAACTTCATGCATCTCCAATAAGAGGTCACTCAATATTTTTAAAAATATATCATAGAATCAAGAAAGATTTATTTTTGGAAGGACACAATGGGTATGCCCTAAAATATGTGGTTGAATGCATGGTATGTCAATAGAACAAAGGTGAAACCATTAAGACAACATGTCTTTTACAATCTTTATCCATCCCTAGCTAGCATTGGGAAGAGGTTTTCATGGATTTCATTATTGGGTTATCACAGTCTCAAGGCAAAAAATGTTATCATGGTAGTTGTGAATCGATTTTCCAAGTATGTTCATGTTTGTTCCTTATCATATCCATTTGTTGTCAGTACAATATATTTTAATTTTCTCAATACAGTTCAAAAATTGCATGGTACTTCAAAGATCATTGTAAATGATCGAGATCCCATATTTAATAATAATTTTTTAACTAAATTAATTAGCATGTGTGGGAACCCAGTTAGCTCATAGTTAATCCTATCATCCTCAATATAATGGACAAATAGAGGTAGTCAACAAATATTTAGAAGGGTAGCTCTATTGTTTTGTTTCTGACAAACAGGATAAATGGGTTCATTGGTTCCCACTTTTTGAATGGTGGTATAAAACTTCTATTCATAGTTTATCCAAAATGTCTCTCTTTTTGGTCTTGTATGGATATCACCCCCATTTATTACTTCAACCTTGAAGGTTCACCCCAAGGTTCAATTTGTTGAGAAAGACATTCACCATCAATAGGAGGTACTCGTCAAATTTGTGAGAAAATTTAGCCATGGCATAGAATTCAATAAAGTAAAAAGTAGATCAACACCGTAGTGAGTGGTATTTTGACATAGGTGATTGGGTCTTTATACAATTACAACCATATAAGTAGATGTCTTTGAAGCAACATAAAAAAGATAATAGGTTGTCTCCTAAGTATTATGGCCATTATTAGATCTTGCAAAAAATTAGTAATGTGGCCTACAAGCTGGAATTCCCCTTGTTTGAAGAAGGTAATTAGCATAGAGTTTCTACTCAAATTGAGTTACCCAAATTGGATGAGTAATGTAGGGTTATTATGGATCTTGAAGATATCCTTCAAATGTGCACTAAGCAACTATAGATTGAAGAATTAAGGAGTATTTGATCAAATGGAAGAATCTACATTGTGAAGTTGAAACATGGGAGAACAAAGTGTTCCTGTAGCAACATCTGGGGTGGATTCAACATCGAAGATAATGTTTTTCTAAAGGGAATGAGCATGTTATGACCTTAACCTATGGTGTGTCTAGGGATATATGTGGCCGAATTGTGCCTTACATACCTCTTATATTATCTTTTCACATTTCTCTTTATTCTTAGTAAAGTTGGACTATGAAATAACCATGGATAAGTAGAGTATATATAAGAGGTAGTGATTAGTATTTGAACATCATATTGTAAATTCTGCTCTTATTTCATTGTTATGGAAGTTGACCCCTCAAAGTGGCTCAATTATATTTATCAAGCATTATGATCTTCTATCAATTATTATTGTGGATGTATTATCTCTACTCTTATTTATGCGATATGTTATTCTACCATAAGAACATCTAATTAATTTCATTACACATGATAATACATTATAGGTAAGCAACATGATCCAAATCTTTCTAGTTTGTCTTGAACATAAATAAAAATTAGAGATGAAATGTAGAGGACCACAAATCCCTGTGACAGACCCAAAAAACATAGAGAAAGCTCATACACAAAACATGTAATCAAATAAAGTAGACAAGAGAGTGTAAGGCCAAGGTAAAAGTTCCAATAAGTACCTCATTCATATGTGAGAACCCATATATGTAAAATCACATGAAAATCATGGTACAAACAAGACTCATTCCAAATTTGGATGTCTACTAATACCTTCCTTTAATTTAACATTTAAATTCAATGTTGAATATTGATTTAAAGGGATAAAAGAGAATGTAAACCTATGTTGGCATTTTTAAATTTAGAACTTTTATTACCCTAGTGTTCCATAGCATCCAATGTATACCTGTGACAACCATGTATATAATAAGCTAGATTACTATTCTAGCTAAAGGTAGTATAATCAAAATAAAAATATGACAATAATCAAAATAATTATCTCACCTATTGGTATGTGGTCTTTTGTTACTCATGGAGTGTGCTTATGTCATTTAGAATAGAGACATGATATGACCCAAATGACCCAACCCATATGGATAATATGCTCTTATCCTCTGCTATGTACCTAGAGATATGATATATTAATGTATATGGGTTGATGGAGATGCTGACATATGGCACATATTGCCATTAGCTAGTTATATGGATCCAATATATTGAGATAAATGAGTAACTTGTGGAATTAATGCATTGGATAATGGTCGGCCTACATTAGGATTAGGAGGTTATCCATCCATTGTTAGTTATATAGAGGTTTATATAAATGAGGTGAATATCATTGTGAATCAATCAAGTAAGCATCGTGTCTTCTATTTGGTAGAAGGACATTAGAGGTTATCCCCTCGAAGGGACATTGTGGAGTTATTTCTTCCTAAAGGAGTATTGTGTGGTGCTGTGCTACCTTAAGGGTCATTATTCTATTTCTACATATATTGAATATTTGGGTATCTTGGCCCACCAATATATATTGTGATGTGTTTATCTATATTATATTATGCATATTTCCAATTATTATAAGTGTTGATCATAACAAGTGGTATCAAAGCTTCAATTTGGGTAATTTGTGTGGGGTGAAACCTTAGTTTTATGGAATCATTAATATCTTGCAATCAGTTATGAATTTTTGTATAATTTTTTTATTGGGGTTGAAGAATATTTTAAGGAAGTCACATTAATAACATTGAGATTTTATGATAAATTTTGAGGGAGTTATTGTTATTTTAGGTTTTGTAATAAATTCATCATATTTGTCTAAAATTAAGGAATTTTTCTATGAAATGTTTATTGATATTATATTACTATACAATAGAGTTACAACCAACATTTTAGAATTTTTTGAAATTTTTTGAGTGATTTATGGTGATTTTATGATTTTTCATAAATTTGCTCTATAGGCCAAAATATTTGGAACTTTTTCTCAAAATTTTCACTGAAGTTGAAATATCATACATGGAAGCTGTGAGATGATAAATTTGATCAATATATTTTATTATGCAAACTATATAAAAAATGCCCAAATATATAATCTACCATTAAAATTTAGAGCCAATTAGGAATAAAATGCAAAAAAAAAATGAAACATCCATACCTGCCTTTCATCCTAAAATCTAAATGCTCCAAATCAAGATCCAAACAACAAAAGATTAAATGATTATGGATGTAGGATTGCTTACAAGTAAACTCAAATTTTCCATCATGATGTTCACTTTGATCAATGTCTTGGATTACATGGATTAGTTGATTCAAGACTAGGATGATAGCATGGAAGCTCATAGATTTTCTAGTTCATATATTTAGTTTCAATGGAGGGTTGGTTGGTGTTTAAATAGGCAATGGAGGGAGGATTAAAAAGGAATTAAATTTGTTTGGAAGAATTTAGAATTAGAGGCTACTAGAGAGGAAGGGCTAAGTTAGAGAGGATTCTAGAATTGGATAATTATAGAATCCATTAGGAGGATAAGCAAGATTAGTTAATGATTAAGTGAGGTGATTAGATGGGTGATTAGGGACTCAAGATGTAGGAAAGCCTCAGGATAGGTTAGGGTAGGTGGGATTGTAATTTAAAATTCTAATATAATATTTAAGTGGGATTAGTTAGTAGATAATAGGAAATTAGGTAAATTAATTAATTTTTGGGGTAAGGATAAGGTTAGTGGATGATGAAGAAGAATAAAGGGGAATGTTAGATAAATGACTATAAGGGGTGATGTTAGGATGTGAATAGAAGATATAAATGAGATTAGATGAGATAAGTAAAATTAGTGTTGACTAATAGTAATATTAATGATGATAAATGAAGTGAGTAATTTTAGATTATACATTTTTCCCCTCTTTAAAAGGGCATTGCGAGTGGAAGGAGTAATGGTCTTTCAAATAAGAAAGACACTTGTAGATGAAGGTTAGTAAATGATGTTAGTGGATATGGTGCTCCCTTGAGGGGACATGTGAGGAAGAAGGAGCCATATAGACACTCAAAATAGGAAACAAGGGGTGGGATGTGACAAATAGACAAGGGGATGGGATGCTAAATGCGAGATAGATGATAAAGAAAATAAACTCGACCTAAGCAGTAAGCTACAAATTAATGATGCCTATGGCAAAGATATATGGACAAGAGTAGAAATGATTATGTCATGGTTGTTGACACATCCCAAGGGGGAATTAAATATAACATGATGATGATATGATAAAAGGCCATAAGCTTTCTCTATATCCCAAGTAAGGACATGTGCAATTGAGAGCTGTAAGTCAAGATAAGACAATGATTTTATGAGATTAATGATGAGTGTAGCTTAGAGCTAATTTGATCTATATGATGAAGGATATGATAGAAAAGAAATGATATGATCAAGGGACCAAAATATAAATGGGAAGAATTGGTTAGTGTGATGCATCAAATCAATGAGCCATAATGTGATTAATAGCAATGATGCCCCTAACAAGGACACATGTAAGGGAAAAATAGATGATATTAATAAAGTTATGGTCCTAGTCATACCCCAATAAAATGAGGAAATCGTAAACTTTAAATGAAGAACTGATGAATCAATGATAATGGAAGAAAGGATAGATGTTGTGACTTATTGGACCCAATTGATAGGTGCAGGTGATTGATGAAAGGATTAAGGAGATGATTGTGGGTATGGTTATTGATCAATAGATTGATTGATGAATGATTAATGTTATATATTAAGGATTTGAATTATGCAAAACCTGAGGAGGATGAGAGATAAGAGAGATATGTTGATGAATTCAGACACACCATGTGACTGGGAACTATCTGCATATTCTAAAAAGACCTGAGACCAATATAGTTTAGGAATTGATCATAGATGATAAGATATAATAGAAGAGGAGATGAAAATGATTATTAGACATGTTAGTTATTAGATAGAGGATGTGATTTAAATGTTAGACATGAAGGTAGAGGACTAGGATAAATGATGGAAGATGAGATGTTTAGATGTTATGATATGTTGTTGGATTAGATTACTGGCCCTGGATGATCAAATTGATGATGGGATGAAGATGATTAGACTATTGGTATAAATGATGAGTGTGGTCCATTATCAAGCCATCATTTTTGTAATAAGGCTCATCATAGTATTAACAATTTGATGTAAATATATCATTAGGTAGTATGCCCCATCATATAAGTATGACCAAGATGATGTGCCAAAGTGCATATAAAAGGGGAAAATACTGAAATATGCATCATTGAGGGCACCTAAAAGCACTATTATAGCTTTTGGTGTCATCATAGCATCCTTATTTAGTTTCCAATAAATAAAAAGATGCATGACACAAGACTAAAAAAAAAGAGACAAACAAACAAAACATAAGACAAACAATTCAAAGATCAGACAAACAACACATAAGTATCTACATGCAGTGTCATAATGTCTTGCTTAATGGTCCTGATGAAAGTTAGCAGGATGATTGATCAGGTGATGAGTTAGACTAAGTCAGTCATGATGATATGAATGTGAATTTAGATTAGGGATAAGAATTTGGATTGGGATTAGTATGGAATGGTGATTGTGAATAAGGGGTTATTCAACATATGGATTGAACATGTTTTGAATTTAGATGAGAGGCTTGGGATTTATCAAGTTTAAGTGAGACTAGGCCAATGCTAGCTCGATATAGACTATATCTACCCTGATTCGAGAGACAATATGAGGATGGATGGCTATGACTTGGTTATGAAAGACAAAGGGCATCGAGATGGATGTGAATAGGGGAATAAGCATAAGATAAGACAATTTGGAATATTTTTGGCTTTTATGATTTTTTTAGATTTTTGACATATTTCAATTTTAAGGTTTTTTTTTGGAATATGTGTGTACACTATACAAAGGGGGTTTCTAGCAAAGGGAACATCAAGCCCATCAACCAGGATGAGGTCAGATGGAATAATGGATGGGATGACAAAAGGATGCAAAAAAGTGGATGAGGATGAAGGATGAATGGACTAAGGATTTGACAATAACCACATCATGAAGGAATCAAATACCTAGTTGCTTGAGTGTCTATTGGAGGATATGCCAAGATGATTGCAAAAAAATTCCCAAGACATCTTCCATTTACTTACAAAGGTTAAGATGGGAAGGAATGATAAACTAGATAGGGATAAGTGATAGATGGACATGATAGATAAATATGTATGGACTATGACAGGGATAGGGTTGACAAGGAACATGGGTTTTGACTATAGAGATGAAGTGAATTTTTCCCCCAAGTGGTGAGGTGCAGTACAAACACTATATTATTTTACCATGATGCTTGAAACCAATTTTCATCATGGTGCTTTCCCAAGGCACCAGAAGATTGGTTTTCACCATTGGATGCATGATTTTTTTGGCATCTTGATTATTAGAGGTGGGAAAGATATAAGATTGAAAATGCTTCCTTAATCTTTCAATCAACACCTATTCTAGAGATATGTGATGCAAGGATCATGTTGTCAATGATGGATGTATTTATGTGCATGTGTCTTTTATTGATTCTTCATTGAGCATCCTTCATATGTCTCAACTAGTTATCTTTGTAACCCCTACAAGAGATGATGTTTCCCAAGGATTTGATATATGGTAAGGATAGGATTATGTCTTGATTTTGATAGTGGGGTATAGGATGTGAATGAGTAATTTGGTTATGATGGATAATGTGACTAGAAGGGGAGTATAAATGGTGTTCAATAGTTGCATACACTAATGGATATGGTAGGGGGGACATTTTTGATTGGTGCTATGAGATTAAGGGATCTAAGGTCTTTTGACTAGTTTGGTATTTGATCCAAATATTAGAAAGATCATCCACATGAATTTTGACATTATGTTAATTTGCTGATTAGATTTGACTTTTATTTTGATTACCCCCTTGTGCCTAAATTTGGGATTCACCAAAGGTTTTTGGATTTATACTTGGAGGATGATTATTTTGACTTGGATGATCCCCTAGCATCTCAAAGATATTTTTACTAGGGGATGACGCCTTTTGACTTGGTTGATTAATAAATTCTTCTTGACTTTGATTGATTATTTTTGGATCATAGCTAACTTGATCATTCATCTTGATTAATTGATTATTGGCTTGGATCCTTATATATTCATCACACATGATTACATGTTGATGGGATTCCAATAATGTGTGTTCTTATTTGTCTCATTTAAGGAGTGGGATGGAGGGATTGTTTACAGGAGGTGGATGATTTGGGATATGTGATGGAAGGGGTGGATTAAGGGGATAATGGGTAGCATAGTCCTCATAAGAGCTAATAGGAGACCCAACCTCAATGTTAGAGAAAACATCTTCATGAATCTCAAAAGGATCACTAAGACTCTTAGGAGAATTGGCATCTGAAGTTGATTCATATCCAGTGTTATGATCTTCAATAGATAAAGCATCTAAGAATTATGTTATAATTTCATCATCTTGATACTGATCAAGAATCATTCTTTTTGACTTGTCGACATTCAAATGAGAGGCATCTTCAAAGAGATAGGTATCGACATGGCTTTCATTATCTGTAAGGGATAATGATTATGACATGGATTCTTACTCATATGATAGTATCAAACATGATCTTGACCATTCTAAAGTTGACCCTGATGTTGATGAGGTGATGTCATTGATAGATGATTGTTTAGTAGTTATAAAGAGGGCCTTTTGGATGTCATCATTGTCCACTAGTACCTTTTGCACCTTGGGTTTGTGGATGGATGATTTAAGCTTAATGGATTTGTGAGGATGGGGGATTTGATGTGAATAGGATATAGGGATGGATTGATGAGGGATGTTGGTGGCATGGATGGGATTGGGGTCATGTCCTTGGTTGTGGAAGGAAGAATCTTGATCATATTTATGAAGCACATTTTGGCATACCCCCTTTTTCACACTCCTAGGCATGGACGTATTAGATTCACCCCTAATTTTAATGTCACCATTATCCATTAAGTTTTGGATATAATCTCTAAATGGGCAACATCTATTAATAGAATGCTTGGGCACTTTATGGTTTATAAAATTTTTCTTTGCTTGATACTATGAGGGTGTATGTTTGGACAAATCTAGAGGTCTTATTTTTGGGTGGAAAATCATACCTATGGACCTCAATTTCCAAAATAGGGCTTCCACGGGTATTAGGAGAGGAGTATATTATTTTTTCCTATGGTTGGATTTAGGAGTGGAAAAATGTGGTGGTGATGGAGTGATGTAAGGAGATGGTGGAGTGTGAGATTGGTTAGGAGGTGAATGGGAATTAGATGAGGTTGGTAATTTAGGTTTCCCTTTTCTAGTAAGATGAGGGATTTATGATAGAAGATTTAACTATGGATAGGTAAAAACTAGAGGTAAGGTTAATTGAATGGGGTTGAGGATTTTGAGAAGTTGGGCACCCATATTAGGGATCCACAAGAGGAATACATCCTTTTTAGCAACAATATAGTCATTAAATAAGGTAATCCTTAGACTAGGACTAATATTGGTGGATGGGGGACTGGAATGGGATTGGTTGTCACTATAATTAGATGGGGATAAGGGTTGGTGAGGGACTAGTTTGGTGGGTGACCTTAGGTTTAGAGCTTCAAAATCATTGAGAAGACAGGCACCCATTTCTAATAGCTATAATAGACACTGATCCTTATTGGCCAATATATACTCATTAAATATGGATATCTTATCACTTATATATTGAGAGGTGTTATGACTATGGTTATAGTGAATGGACAATGGAGTTGACCATGGTAGGATAGGGGATTATTAATGGGGAAGGACATGGGACATTGGTTTAGGCTTGATGGGATTGAGGTTCAAATGTACGAGTACTATTTCTAAGGCCCATAAAATGATCTCATCCTTGTTGGCAAATAGGTATTATTCCACCAGAACTAGGTCCAAATCCATGTAGAGTGGATGATAGATGAAAGGTAGACAAACAACAAAAGAGGTTTTATGTGAACGTAGATCAAGGATTGGCTAAAATTATTGGCTCTTGAATAAATTAAGTCTGAATGATTGAGCTAGTATGACAAGTGATGGTGAGGATGAGATAGACTAAATGGATTATGACATAAGAATAGGACTAGATTTCAAATTGATAGTAGGATAGGTGCTAATGATCTATCAATGATGCCTAGTTTTCAAGCTAGTAAAAGGATTGGGGATTCGACTAGTTCCTGGATTCAAACTAGCAATATGATGATTAGATGGGTGTTAGGCAAGATGACTGGATTGATGATGATTGGATGCTAGATTGAAATCGACAAAGTGATAGGTTGTTAACAGGGTATTGACTAAGAATGAAGTCTAAAAATGTGATAGATGATTAAAAATCATGGTGGAATAGAGTGATAAGATGATTTGTAATGACGACAAAGAATTAACTCAAGATTTAGACTAATTTTCTCAAGGTTAGATGAATATAAGATTATGAAATGCATCACAGATGATGGGATTGAGATTGAGGCAAGTATATAAGGGTGGTGCTGAAATGATGAGGGTTTAGACAAGTATGTGACCCAAAAATCCAACTGGATGTGTCGTAGGATAAAAAGGAAAGACTAAGCAAAATGTAATTTGTCTAAATAAGGTAAGACTAGATGAGGTGGCAAGGTTAGAATGTGTTTGAGATGGGATGATAAGATGTACAAGATAGGAGGATGACAAGATAAAATCAGCTTAAGATATGCACAGGATGAGATGATGTACAAGATTATACAAGATTAAGGATGTACAAGATATGATGATAGGTAAAATAGATAAGGATGTACAAGGTATGATGATGAGTAGATAAGGATGTACAAGAAGACTAAGAATGTAAAAGATAAGGATATGGCTAGAATATCTAAGATAATAAAGATATACAAGATGATGATATAGAAAACCTATATATCCATGTATAGGTTTGGGTGAAAGGTTAACTTAACTCACAAACAAAATTGGTTTATAATGACACACACCAAAACAAGTAATCGACAAGCCTAAGATTAGTAAACCCATGGGTTTATAACCCAATAAATACATAGTCTAATGGCTTCATAGTGAGGTTATAGTCCAGTGACCCATTACAAAATCTACCAAACCCTCTCAACCCTGTCTACACATGACAATCACTTGAGAACTGATACTGACTTCAACAACAAGTTACCTATTATGGTTGAAAGGTCCTCTGATAGGTTACACAAGATATATAGGGGTGTCCCTAATATATGCTAGGTATGTGGGGCCTAAATCCATATAGGTCTCTATCTAATATCTATTTCAAATAATTAACACTTCCCATTCATAGGAGACTTGTATGGGGTCAATCGCTTAGCCTAATGATAGTTGTCCCTGATATTTATACTCTACTAGAACATAGTGTGTGGATTAGTACATGGTGGTTAAATCCATGATCACCATCCCCCTAAAACTATGGAAAGTGTGTGTGTGTTAATACCACATCATGTTGCCCTTTAAAAAACAAAATTTAGGAAGGTGATAAGTAGGCAAACAAAAATTGATTTAGCTAATTATTTACTTATATGTGATAAAGACACAAACAAATTAAAGAGATATATACAATGGATTCAAAAATCTAAAATTTAGACTAAGCCCTAATCCTGAAAAGAAATAAGTTAGACAACTAATTTAGGGCCTCCTGCTTAGGTGTCCTACACAAAAATAATTAGTAGTTTGAAAACAATCAAAATCACCTCTGAAACCTGTAAAACTGTACTTACATAGTCAAAATTTCAAAACTAATTCCAGAGTGCAATATCATAGCTAATATTTAAAACTGCCTCTAAGAGAAATGCAGTTTTATAGACAATTAGTTGATTGAAACCATGTGATTAGGTAAAATTACTTGTGGTTAGTGCAAAATCACCTATGAAAAGTCAATATTGCACCTATCCAAATGTAGTTTTGTAATTGATAAAAAAATGATAAATTCTAAGGCATATTACATAATAAATTATTTACAATTACCGAAAGATATTTTATTTTATAAAAGGCAAGTCTAGATTAAAGACTAATCAAGTAGATGTATTCTAAAATGGCCTAAAACTACATGTGGTTATTCAAATTGACTATGGGGATCAATAACACCTTTATCAAGAGATAATTTTGCACATATTTGAAAATTTACAATATATACAGAATGTACAAAGATGTACTGAGATTGTTTAAAATACCATAAATATATAGAAATCTAAATATTTATGAAAAAAGACCAAAAACTAGAAAGATAGCAAGTATTATCTAAGTACTTGTAAAACCACCTTTGTAATCTAAAAAAATGCAAGTTAGATTCAAAAATTGCCTCTGTGAATAGGTGATATTGCACCAGATAGACAAAAGGATGATTTTAGGGATATTTGATGTTATCTGGGTAGAATCTCCCCTTCCCTATTAAAAAACAAGCCCAGACAGAGATAACAAAATAATCAGATAGAAAAAATCACAAGTGTTGGTTAGTGAATTAAAACTTAATCAGAATTGCATATGATAAGGATAAAACTATAGATGCAGAACAATATCGTGACTATGCAGATGTAGTTTTGATCAATATGGAAATCCTAATTTTGATAGGAATGCCAAAAATTTTACTTTATGTTTGCAGAATAACTAAGTTAGCTCAGAGCATAAAAATGAACCAGGAGTCAAGATGCTTAATGTTAGTCTTAGTATACTACTTGAGTCAAAATTGCATCTAGGTTAGATAAAACTATATATGTTTTTTAAAATTGCCTCTGTCAAGAGGTGATTTTGTGTAACATAAGAAACCTGCTACTTTGAGGGTGATAAAATATCTATTTTATTCCTTCAAAGCAACAAAGATTAACTCATAATCATATAAACTAGAAGGATGCCAAGATTCCTAATATTAACCTTAATGTACTACCTAAGTCAAAACCACTAATGTCATATGCAAAATTATAGATGTATTTTAAAATCACTTGTGTTGAGAGGTAGTATTGTAAGAAGCTAAAAACCTACCAAAAAGGGTTAATAATTAATGGTTAGGGTTGGCAATTTATTCAAAATCACAACTACTAAGGTCAAAATTACTCGTGTAAAACTACCTTTTGCAGAGAAATACCACCCTTCACTTGGAGCATGATGTTTTTGAAATTATGAGCCATAATCTACATTTAATCTAACCTAAAATCTTAATTAATACACTTAAATCACAAGAGGTTAGTTCAAGAGTAGGGCTCCCACTGTGTTCGCCAAAGGTGAGATGATAAATTTGAGCAATATATTTGATTATGCAAACTATATAAAAAATGCCCAAATCTATAATCTACCATTAAAATTTAGAGACAATTAGGAATAAAATGCAAAGACAAATAAAACACTCATACCTACCTTTCATCCTAAAATCTAAATACTCCAAATCAAGATCCAAATAAGAAAAGATTAAATGATTATGGATGTAGGATTGCGTACAAGTAGACTCAAATTTTCTAGCATGATGTAAGCTTTGATCAATGACTTGGATTATGTGGATTAGTTTGATTCAAGATTAGGATGATATCATGAAAGCTCATATATTTTCTAGTTCATGTAGTTAGTTTCAATGGAGGATTGGTTGGTGTTTAACTAGGTAATGGAGGTAGGATTAAAAAGGAATTAAAAAATCTTTGAAAGCCTCTAAAATTGTTAGGAATGAGAAAAACATTCCATAAAACCATGAATCTAAAGAGTTAAAAACTATAAAATCACATAAGAAAGCCAAAAATATTATATGCAAACAAGAAAGCATATAATATATTATTCAAAAAAGGATGCAAGTATAATAGAAAGCCCTTGCATAAGTAGGCAAGGTAAAACTAGAAAATAGGCTAACTAAACAAGGTGGGATAAATCCTCACATAATAAAAACTAGGAAAAAGATGAAATACCTATCTATAACCTATTAAATATGAGAAATACATACTCTAACACCCACCTCAAGTGAAGCTAGGGGATAACAATAGCCAAAAAAGATATGACATATCCATAATGTGAGTCCCAGTAACTAGGTGTGATAATGTACTCATATACAATATATATGTATGAAGAAGAAAGAAGATGTCCTCATGAAACCACCCAAGGATAAATTTTGAAACCCCAATCATGCCATGCATCTTAAATAAATGAGGTGATCCAAAAGGATTCATGAAAATGTCTACAACCTGATGCTATCAGAATGTACTCCAAGCTAAGAAATCCATCTTGAATGTGTTGATGAATGAAGTGCATATGTACCTCAATGTGCTTGGTCTACTGGTTCTCAACGGGGTTATGGGATATGAGAATTTCACTCTGATTGTCACACTAAATTATAGTGGGTAAATTTTATGTGAAGCCAAACTCTATCAATAATTGATGAAGCTAAAGAACTTGCTAACTCACTATAACTATTACCCTGTAATCAACCTCTGTAGTTGAAAGTGCAATACCCTGCTACTTATTGCATGCCTAAGCAATAGGTAAAGAACTAAGACAAAATATGTATCAAGAAGTGGAATGCTTGTCATCAAGAAAACCTACCTAATCTGAATCAGTGTACCCAACCAATTGAGTATAACCCCTAGTGTAGTGTAATCCAAAATGGTTAGTGCCTCATAGATATCATAAAATCCTCTTGGTAACTTGTTAATGACTATCATGAGGAGCATGTGCAAACCTAGATATAAGCTCAATTGCAAATGAAATGTTAGGGTGAGTATGGGTCAAATACATAAGACTCCCAACCATCTGCTCATATAATATAAGATCACAAAGTGGAGTAGTGCAGGGAGAAGTGAGAGTGACTCTAGACTAAAAAGGACAAGGACTTGGATTGCAATCAACCATGCTAAAATGCTAAAACAGATCAAGGGTGTACTTATGCTGACACAAATGAATCCTTAAATCTAATCATGAAATCTAAAAACTAACGAATAAGTACAAAAGACTAAGATCTATCATATCTAACTATGTTGAAAGTGGCTATTGAATACCCTAAATCTGAGAAGAGGAGTTGCTTATGAGAAGCAAATCATCAACATATAAGACCCGTATAACAATGTCCTCCCTAATACATTGGATATACATTGTGGGATCAGAGTGGTAGTGAATAGAGCCATTAGAGAGAAGAAAATAATCCATATTCTTATACCAAGCCCAAGGGGCCTGTTCAAGACCATAAAGAGACCTTCTATGTTGACAAATAAGAGAAAAATCATGAAAAAACCCAACAAGATGCTCCATATATATTTCCTCCTACAAATCTCCATGTAAAAAGGCACTCTTAATATCCATTTGATACACTAACTAACCTTATGATACAGTAAGAGAAAGTACAAGGCAAACATAATCCATATTGGCAACGAGTGTAAAAGCCTTAGAGTATTCAATATATTTGACATGTGAGAACCCCTTTGCAACAAGACTTGCCTTATACTTGTCAATGGACCCATAAGCTACATACTTGGTGTGGTATGCCCATTTACACCTAACCATTGCACCAAGACTTGCCTTATACTTGTCAATGGGCCCATCAACTGTATACTTGGTGTGGTATATGCAATTACACCTAACCATATTTCTTTCCTTAGTAAGAGATACTAAATCTAAAGTATGATTCTTCATCAAAGAGGAATACTCATCTATCATCACATCATCCCACTCCTGTATCCCATGAGCCTATAAAAAACATTGTGGATCCCCAGAGAATGCTTGACACAAAAGTCTAGTACCTGTAGAATGTGTATGATGATGTTTAGTGGGTGGAAGATCCTATATGAAAGGTGCTACCTCAGAAACTATAGTATAAGCCTATAATGGCATAGTGGAAACATCAGTGGGAGTGGGATACTCAACATATATAACCTCCTTAGGGCCTCTTGAAATAGATCCTTAAATAATGAATCCCCAATAGAAGGTGAGGAATCAACCAAAGAAGAAGCATAAGACACGGAAGAAGATGATGAATCATGAGATGTGAAGCGCTCATCAAAATATACATGTGTCAAAAAATGAACATCAAGAGTATCAAGATCTAAAAGATGATAATCTCTCATGTCCTCATAATACCCTACAAAGATAAAGGATTATCCCTTCTTATCCAATGCTTTCCTTTTCTTCTTTAGTACAAATGCCCAAGCATGGCTCCCAAAGACTCTAAAAAATGAGACACTAAGCTTAGTACTAGACCAAGCCTCCTCTAGAATCAAATGCTCAAGTGCTTGCATGGTGTGTGATTCTAAATGTAATTCACATAATTAATTACCTTTACCCAATAGATAAGAGGTAAATAACATGAATGCATCACGCAGTTAACCATCTCCTTTAAAGTTTGATTCTTTCATTTTGCTAAGCCATTATGTTATGGGGTATGTGAAACAGAATTCTAGTGAACAATACCATGAGATACCAAAAAATTAGAGAACTCTTAATTGAATTATGCCCCCCCATTATCTATACGAAGCTTCTTGATGCAACTATAAGATTATTTCTCAACCAAAGCCTTAAAGACTTTGAAGTGAGAAAAGACATCACTCTTATACTTGAGAAAATAAACCCAAGTACGCTTCAATAAATTATCAATAAAGGTAAGTGCATACTTAAATCTGTTAAAAGGAGTAGGAAAAACCATCAAATCACTATGCACAAGGTCAAGTGGTGAATAAGCTCTCTTGGACATACACTTAAGAAATAAATCTTGGTGTTGTTTCCCTAATGCACAACTAGGGAAAATTCCATCAAGACATGAAATTATAGGAAGACCATCTACCATACTGTGAGTGCTCAACTCCTTCAAATATTTGTAATTGAGATGTCTAAATATTTCATGCCAAAGCCTACTCTCAAAATCTACATGAGAAACCAAACATGTCCCTAGAGGAGGAGTATCATCAAAACCCTCAAAGTAATAGAGTCGAGAACTATGATCAACAACACCCTGTGTAATAACAAAAATTGAACTTTAGCACCTTGTGGTGTGAAAGTCACTATCTTGCCCTGACCAAAATGGTAAATATGATAAAATAAAATCATATTGGTGGTGATGTTTGGAACATATAGTGAATCATTGATGTGAACACCATCAAGTTGTATGTCACCCTTTCCCTTAACATAAATAAAGAAAGAATCTACAACCTCAATGTTAGAAGTATAACTCACACCATCAAGTTGTATGTCACCCTTTCCCTTAACAGAAATAAAGGAAGAATCTCTAACCTCAATGTTAGAAGTATAACTCAAACCAAGAGACATAGAGGATACCTTAGAAAAAGTCATATGGTGAGAAGCATTAGAATATATAACCCAACTATTTGAAATAGGTGACTATGATCTCCCAACAACATTAAGTGCTTTACTATGCTCATGATATGAAGATGGACTGGAGGTAGAAATATTATGTTTCATGATGGCATCCTCTAGGTCTTGCATTCTCTTAAAACACCTAAACTCTTCATGACCAATCCCCCCACAATAAGAAAAATAAAGGCTAGACTCATTCTTGGATTTGGAAGATGATTTGGGTTTAGATGTGTTGGCATTGGGCTTAGGTGCACTTTGATATGGAGGGGTGTTCTTCTTTTTACTCTTTATTTTTCTCTTGCTCTTAGGATGTGATGCTACTAATGCTTTTTGAGAGGTAGAAGACTCAAGGTGAGACAATTTCGATTCTTCCATAGTAAGTCTCTCACAAAACAACTCTAAATCATGCATTTTAAATGTGGCACCTAAGGCATCTATGCTAGAGAAAAAGGTAGAATCAAAGATTTGGAATCAACCACTCAACTTGGGTAGAATTAGGTACACACATTCTTCAGCTTTCTTATCCCATCCACTCCCATTCAACTATGTCAACAAATGCTTAAACTTAGTGAGGTAGTCTACGATAGAGGGAAACTCATCAGGATTTAGTGAAGTAAGCTCCACTTCAAGTTGCATTGCTCTTATGTGATCTAATTTCCCAAATAAACCCTTTAGTTTAACTCATATTTTAAATGGAATATCAAATCCATCTAAATAAAATAATAGACTGTCACTCACATGAGTCCCTATAAAACCCATACACATCAAAATTAAATTGGTGCTAAATTTTTTCATTTTCTCTTACGAACTGTGGTTAATTTTCAAGCATTAGGGACCAGAATCCTTTGTGTTTAATGATTATTTCCATTCTAGGTCTCTGTATACGGTAATTGTGTGTAGTTAAAGGCTCACATTGATCTATACTAGAAGTAGAATCCATGCTATTGAATCACCAAAGAGTAGAAAGAATGTAAAAGGATGCACAAATTGACACCGAGATAACCCCCCAAAAGATTGTATTATGGCCCCCCCTAATTTTGGCACTTTATAAAATTAGTGCATTTTAAAAAAGTGATGGCACCAATGGATATAGAATTGAAAACCTTATACGTTTGAAAAAAATATAAGTCAATTTAGAGTTATGATTCAAAATATATAGGTTTTACGAATTCTCGTAAATGGATAAAAAACATTAAAAATTACACTATAAGCTGATTCAGTGACCATATTAGAAATGAAGATAGCCTTCTAACCACTCATTGAAATAATAATCAAACCATGAATGTTCTCAAGCAAACCAAGGTGAAAAATAACCTTGCCAGTGACCCTTATATGTGTGCAAGTGAATTGGACTCCCTCTTTAAGGAAAAAATATAGCTTGTAAAATAAATAATTAATATTCCACTATGATAAGATGAAAGAAAGTTGGATTGTAATTGTCTTAACTCTAAGTAGGTGTGCAATGAACAGTTTGAATAATAGAAGTAGATCAAAAAAAAGGTTGTGATCCTACTACATAGATCACAGAGGAGATTTCCAATGCCATCTAAAGGATTTCCAATGCACTCTTGCTTCTTTTCATGCAGGTCTCTAGTCTTGTCTCCTTTACAATGCTCTTTTAACACTTCAAAAAGAACATAAAAAACATAGTCTTATATAGCAAGAAGGAACAGAGAAAAAAATAGTCCTCAGATGAAGACAAAAGTCCACACAAATCTCTAATTTTATATCTTCTAACGCACTTCCAATGCCTCTCAATCTTCTAGCTAGTGCGTAGTCCTCCAAAATGAATGGCGCACTAGAAAGACACCACAACTTAACCACATAGGGAAAAAAAAATGTGCAATCATAAAAAAGGGCAATGGGAGAGGTAGCTGGGGATTCTAATGCAATAAATCCTCCTCTCTCCTCTTCAAGAACCTATCCAATGCCAACACAATTATATAAATTTCCATGCATACCATAAAAGGGCCATGTAATCACCATGAGTTCCAATGCTAGGCTTCCACATTTCCAATGCTGCTTCACCTCTTTCCTTGTTTAAATCCTCACCATTCTATGCAGACCTCTAATGGTCTCCTACAATGCCACATAGGGTTTTTGGAATGCTCCAATGCAATATGTAAACCAAATAACCTCATCAAAGCATAGTCTTATGTAGAATGCAGATCTAGAAAATAAAACTCCAAACTTCATTAGATAAGGAATGACATGTTGAGGATGACCTAGGGTTGGTATTATAATTTAAAACTTTTGAGCGACAAGGGGAAGTAGAAGATTTCTAAGCAAATATAATTATCTAAAAACTTGCATCAACAAAGGATGGTTGAAACCCTTCAAGGCTTCGGTACCATGTTACGAATGGGGAAAACATTCCATAAACTCATGAATCTAAAGAGTTAACAAAAATAAATCACACAAGAAAGCTATAAATATGATATGCAAACAAGAAAGTAAATCATATATTATTTAAAAAAGTATGCTAGTACAATAAAAATCCCTTGCATAAGTAGGCAAAACAAAACTAAAAACTAGCCTAACTAAGCAATGTGGAATAAATACTCACATAAGACAAACTAGAAAAAAGATGAATTACCTAGCCATAGCCTAAAAAACATGAAAAATACACACTCTAACAAGAATTAGAGGCATCTAGAGAGGAAGGGCTAAGATAGAGAGGATTCTAAAATTGAAAAATTCTAGAATCCATTAGGAGGATACACAAGATTAGTTAATGATTAAGTGAGGTGATTAGGTGAGTGATTAGGGACTAACCTACATGTAGGGTAGGGTAGGTGGGATTGGAATTTAAAATTCTCATATAATGGATAAGTGGGATTAGTTGGTGGATAATAAGGAATTAGATGAATTAATTAATTTGTGGGGTTGGGATAAGGTTAGTGGATGAAGAAGGAGAATGAAGGGAGATGTTAGATAAATGAATAAAAGGGGTGATATTAGGATGGAAATAGAAAAAATAAATGAGATTATATGATATAAGTAAAATTAGTGTCGCTTAATAGAAATATTAGTGATGATAAATGAAGTGAGTAATTTTAGATGTATACAACAATTACATGATAAAAATTAGACTATTTGGATCATTTTTGCATAGTTATTTAATTTTTAGGTTTTTTCCCTTAACCCTAGTTTTTATTCTAAATCATGGGTCAAATGGATTACAAATAGTTAGAATATTTGATGGAAAGTTTTAAAAAAATACAAAATATTTTGGGGAAGTATTATGTGGAAAAAATGGGCATGTGGGAAAAGAAGAGACTAATGATTATAACCAAGAAGAGAGTGTAGATGATGAAGAAGAAGACAAAAAAGAGGATGAACATAATGATGATGATGAGGGAGCTATAGAGTATTTAGGAGGAGAGGTTGAGGATCATGATGTGGAAAAAGAGGAAGAAAATAATTTTGATGATGACAATGAGGAAGATCATGTAGGTGATTATGAAGAAGAAGAAATATAGCATACTAATGATGATGAAGAGTCTAAAAAGGGTGCATAAAGAGATGCAAAGGATCTAAAAGAGGAGGGAAAAGGATTGGATGATAAGGGCTGAAATAATTTAGCTCCAAATAAATTAGAGTCAATTTTTTAGTTTCATGGATGCATTCAAAAAAAGGTCATTGTATCCTTAAACCCTACCAAAAAGTATAATTTCATCAACATGGATATGGCCCAACATCTATAGGTTCAAGAAAATAATATCAAGAAGGTTCAAGTAGATGATTAGAATATTCAAGTTTTTGAAGATTTGAATCTCACTATGGACAAATATGTTTTGCATTCATATTTTTATGCTTTGGATATGGATATGTGGATATGGTTATTGGATAGTCATGGTTAGAGACTTTGGGGATAATCAATATTAATGTACAAAATAAGTTCATGAAGTTTTGGTACGAGAAAAGGAATATTACTTTACAAGATATCATAGTTGGAAAGGCACAAAGAACACTCAAGGTAGAGCATGAAGATGAGATTTGAGTAGGTGAAGAAGAGCATGCAAAAGATTCAAATGCAGACATTAATGAAGAAATTATACAAGAAGAGAATAAAACTTCTACTCAAGTGACAAAGGAACCACCAAAGGAAAAGGTGGTAATATCAAAGTATCAAAAAAAGTTGAGGTATATAGACACCCACATTATGATGAGAGAAAACACTCATGGAGTCATGACTATATATAAAATAAGAGTACCAATCACTATGGATATGCATGGAAGCCAATGAATAACTACTCTAGTTAGGTATAAAATCAGACTAGCACAACGACATATGGAACATGGACTCAGTGGGGGAATTACAATGACTATGCATGGAAAAATAACTACTATGGTCAAGCATGGAGTTGGAGTAACACAATAGAATATGGTACATGGAATCAAAGGATGAATAATTATGAAAAGACACCAAAGTGGTACAATTATGATCACGAAGGGAATCATAATAACACAATGGAGTTTGGAAAAAAGGTTAGATAACTATCACCTACCAAGACCACATACAGAGGGTTAGATGATCAAGATTGGAAACAAGTGTGCAATTATTTTAAGCACACTCATTATATGTTCTTATATTTTAGGGATGAAACATGTCAAGGAGGGAAGGAATGTTATATACCTAGGGATATGATATATTAATGTATATGGGTTGATGGAGATGCTGACATGTGACACACATCCCCATTAGCTAGTTATATGGGTCTAATTTATTAGGATAAATAAGTAACTTATGGAATTAGTGCATTAGGTAATGGTTAGCTTACATTAAGATTAAGAGGTTATCTATTATTAGTTATATAAAGGTATATACAAAGGAGGTTAATATCATTATGAATCAATCGAGTAAGTATTGAGTCTTCTATTTGGTAGAAGGATATTAGAGTTTGTCCCCTTAAATAGACATGTGGAGTTATTTCTTCCTGAAGGAATATTGTATGGTGTTGCCCTAACTTAAGGGTAATTATTCTATTTCTACATATATTGAATATTTGGACATCTTGGCCCACCAATATCTATTATGATATGTTGATCTATATTATAATTTACATATTTCCAATTATTATAAGTGTGGGTCATAACAAGAATACTATATACCTAGAGATATGATATATTAATGTATATGGGTTGATGGAGATACCGACATGTGCCACATGTTGGCATCTCCAAATACCCATATGCATTAATATATCATATCCATATGTACATATCATCCTTACTCTCTTTTTGGCTAGAGAATCAAACAAGGTGTTCAACACTATGCATATGTAGAGGTGTAACTCTGAAACAGGTTTGATGTAAAGGTGGAACCCCAAAATAGGGTCATATGTAAAGGTAGAACCTTGAAATAGGTTTGTATGTAAATTAAAACTTTGGATAAACCATTGTAGATAATTTTTTATATTCGAAGTACTTACATAGTACCATTTCCCCAATCAATCCTTAGTATATAAAATAAAATAAGTGTTTTCATGAACAATATTGATGCCCAAATTTTTATTTGACTGTGTTGTATCCAAAATCTGAATTCATAAAAAAATTAAAATGTTGGTTCCCACTTGAAGAAACTAGAAGTTTGGCACTAGATTAGCTGGGCCTCATAGACATACTTTATCTTTTGTATGTTTCACTTAAATAAATTTCATTCTGGAGAAATTAGAGAAATCAAGTACCATTCACACCTCAAGTGTGCAATCAAATGCAAATTATTATTTTTAGCATATCTTTCATATTCATACTTTATTTTGGTTCTCATTTGATGCATTGGAAATATATTATCCTAAGGATCATATTTAATCTATACATTATGTCCCAAAGTGTATATATTTTTCACACAAAAGATCTATAACTTTGGAGCCAACAAGGACAAAGGGCCAATCAAGTGCAAATTCTCTTTAGCATAAATTTCACATTTGTCTCCATTTTAGTTCTTGTTTAATGTGTTAGATAGATATTTTATAGCGAATAATATTTGATTTAGATCTAAGAGTCCTAAAGCTCATATATTTTTCACATGAGATTCAAAACTTTGGATCCAACATGGATAAAGAGCTAATCAGGTGTCAATTATCTGTATTGGCATATCTATCACATCTAAACTATGTTTTGGGTTTCATTTAATTAATTGGAAACATATTATCCTAAGGATCATCTTTGTTTTAGACAATAGGGGCAAAAAATTCATATTTTTTGCATAAAATTGAATCGAAGATCCAAAACTCTTAAGGATAAAGATCTAGAACTTATAAGGTCATCCAGACAGACCTCATGTTTGCATCAGATGTGTACGTGAGCCAAGATTATCTGAACATACCTTATGTTTATGTTAGATGTGTGCACATTCCAATGTCATTTAGATATAAATCATGTATATGACAGATGCAGGTGTGTGCCAAGGATATCTAGACATATCACGTGGATGCACCGTACACATTAAGCATGTAAAGGAAAATTTTAGTTTCATATTATGGCCATAATGTTTACATCTAGACTCTGTTTTAACTCTCATTTGAAAAACTGAAAAGGTATTGAAATGATATATCCAATGATATCAAATATTTTATTTTTTAATAAAATATTGATTATAAAACAAAGAGGGAGAAATGTTGTTCTAATAATGCATCACAAGCGTACTAGGCATCGATTCTTCGTTTGGTCATATCTTTCACATCTAGAATATGTTTTAGTTCCTGTTTGAAGCTTTGAAAAGGTTTTTAATCAATAACTATAATTATGTAAAGTAATGTAATGCAATCATGTAAATGATATCAATATTTATATTTGTGGGTTTTGATGCTTTTTGTTTATGAATTTTATACTTATATTCTTAGATAGAGAATTCATTAATATTCTACACTTTTCTTGGTTGTGTACAACTCATGTTGTTTCCAGATTTTGTGTTAAAAATTTCATGTATGTAATATGAACCAAGTGTACCCAATCTAAGTTTTGAGGAGACTTTGTGCTTCCAAGCAAGTCTTTTGTGTTCGTTACATTTGTTGTTCATAGTACTATTTTGTATTAGTGGAAGAATTTCCAACCATGTCATTCAAGTTCAAGTTATTTTGGTTGTTATCTGTATTCATTTCATTGTGGATTTCTCACCTCCATCCTCCATTATTATTATCTTCCATCATTTCCAAATTTTATTTACTTTTTGTGATTTATGGTTAAAAGTACATAAAAACTCCAAAAAAATACACATATGCTATGAGAGAGATGCACCTTTCAAACATAGACTAAAATCACCATCTCAAATGTGATTTATATATTTTTTGGATAATTTGTGTCGATTCTCATTGGATGAGTCATAAAACTAATAAATACAAAAGAGACGTAAATTTTGACCTATAATTTTTGATGACCCCATTAGGGATCAAAAGGTGCCTTTGATCTCTATAATTTGAAGGGAATCTTCCCATTGCAAAATAAGATTGGTGACTTTGTTTAAATGATATCTAGAAATTATGGAATGTAGGTCATGCTTTTGATTTTTTGAGTTTTGTTATCACTACCCATGGTTTGATTTTTTGTTGTAAGCATGAATAAATTTTGGCTGAAACTAGAATATGCATACCTTGGAAATATGTGGTGGAAAAAAAGAGAAGAAATAAATAAGAAATATATTTTGAAAGACCCAAAATTAGGGGATACTTTGGATTTTTTAAAATGATTATACAATGAGAAATGTTTTTCTCTTTATATCAGCCTTCAAAGAAAATCCAATTTGAAAAATTCTTGATGATGTAAAAAGAGTACAACTTTTGAAAGATATCTAGGAGTTATATAAATCAAGCAAATATAATATTTCCCAGTTGAAAATATGCCTATATTGGAATGAATACAAAAACATGAAGTTATTTGTATTTGGATTGAAAGTGATGGTTTGTATTCCACTATGGTGAACACACCAATATAGGAATCAACTTCTTTCATTTGACACTCTATAGGAAATCTTGAAAATTCAATCCATGAGAAGGTGATTAGTTGTTGACGTCTTCCATGTTAGGGAAGAATGCATTGAAAATACAAATTCAGATTCCTCCAAAGAAAATGAGACAAGTCATAAAAATAGTGAGCTTCAAATTGAAAAAAAAATAGGTATGTGATGATGTTGAACACGAGCAAAAAGAATATTTTGAAGAAGAGACAAGAAGCAATTAGAAATAAGTTTTTAGTTGTTTTGAGTGCCATGAAGTTTTGGTCCCAAGATAACATTTTAAGATGCCTAAATGTGATTCGGTTCATCCATTCAAATATAAAGAGCTACAAGAGTAACCACAAAGCAAGGAATTAGGAGGTATGATTCATGTTGTTAGTATTTTAAATGTCAATTTGAGACATATTCCTTATATTTATGAAGAAAGTATCTACGGTCAAGTGTTTGATTCCATATTTTTATCCGCACCTCATTTTTATCCCATAAATATAGTTAAAATCATTTTGTTGTGGTTTCTCATGGTATTGTCAAAGTTGTATTCATATTGTCAAAACTTTTTTCACAAGGGCTCATATTTTTCCCAACCTGTGAATAGTCATGTTGTCTCACCTTTTCCCTTTTAAATAATTTATTTTTTTACATAATTTTATCTCGTGTTTTTTCCATTCCATTTGTTGGTTGTGTGTTTTTTTGTGTTCAATAAATGTAGCTTATGTGTGGTGGTGTTTCCCCTTCCTTGCATTGGACCTGATTGCTATACATAAACCCTTGATATGACACTTTGAGCGTTGCCAATATATGTTCTAGGTAACATTGATTGAAAAGTTATTCAAATAGATCGAATTGTGTATTTTAAACACAAAAGGAAATTTTTCCTTGTATATCCATCCAAACATATAAATGCCTAGAATTTCAACTCAGACAAATAGTATTAAGGTGTGGAGTCTAAAAGCTTCACCAAGGAGCGCATTACCAAAGTTGCAGGTTTACACAGTCACCGGCGTCGGTCAGGAGCGACCGATGTTGGTCAAGAACAGTTGAAGAGACACCGACGTCGGTAGAGGATCAGCTGGTGTCGGTCACAGGCAAGCAGGCAGGAACTGGCGTTGGTTACCTGTGCGTCCAGAATGCTATTTTCGATGACAAAACTGAGTGTTTGCATGATGAGTTTAAGTCTTAGTCTTAAGTTCACGTTTCTATTATTAGTAAGATTGTTTTTAGAGCCCTTGTTCAAGAGGCTTAACTGTTGGTTGTAAGTGCATGCTCAAGTTTCCTAATTCTATATGTAGGAAGATCTTCTTAGCTTATTGTAGTAGTAGAACATTGTGAATGTTTGAAGAACAGTACAGAGTTGTATCAATCCAGGTTGTTGGAGTTGATTGTACTTGAGAGAGAGAGCTCTTGAGGGATAGAGATCTAGAGAGAGATATTGTGCATCTGAGAGAGGTGTGGAAGAAAGAAGTTTATTCAATTGTATTCCTTCTGTAAAGAGTTTAATACAAGTTTTCAGGGTGGTTTCTTGTATCTCTTGTTCTTTGCTATTTATCATTCTAGTTACTTATCTATCTGATTTAATTCCGCGGTTTATTGCTTTCATAAGTGTAATCATATTGTTGGTTGATCCCCAACAAGTGGTATCAGAGCTCAGGTTCACTAATAGGTGGTTCAGATATGTGTAGTGTGTATTGATTACAGGTTGCTCATAGGGGTTTTTGCAGGGATTTCTGTTTGAGTGGGAGAAGCAATGGCAGAAGAAAGTAAATTGAGAATGGAGAAGTTTAATGGCAAGAACTATCAACATTAGAGAATGCAGATAGAGGACTATCTGTATCAAAAAGATCTATACTTACCATTAGGTGGGATTGCAAAGAAGCCCAAAGACATGGATGATGAAGAATGGGAAGTTCTTGATAGAAAGGCTCTGGGGTCTATAAGACTGAGTCTAGCATCTACTGTGATATCTAATTTATCACAGGCATAAACAACGGTAGAGTTGATGACTACTTTAGCAAATTTGTATGAAAAACCCTCAACTTCTAATAAGGTATATCTTATGAAGCAGTTATTTAATTTGCATATGCAAGAAGGTGGATCTGTATCTAATCACCTGAATGATTTCCATGGAATTGTCAATCAATTAAGTTCAGTCAATATTGTGTTTGATGATGAAATAAAAGCTCTTTTAATAGTATGTTCTTTGCCTGAAAGCTGGCATGGCTTGGTAATGGCAGTTTCTAATACTACATCTGCTTCGAATATTTTAAAAGTAGAGGATGTTGTTAGTGTTATCTTGAATGAGAAAATTCGCAGGAAAAGCACAGAGGAAACATCAGGGAACGCTTTGAATCTTGAGAGTAGGGGAAGGCAAAAAGAGAAGAGCAAGAGGAGATCAAGATCTAAGTCTAAGGTGAGAGGTAGATCCAAATCTAGAAATGGCAGGAGGCCACAATGCTGGAATTGTGGAAAGATGGGGCACATAAGTAGAGATTGCTGGTCAAAGCCAAAGGAGGACAATCAGCACGAAGGAAAGGAAGAAGCAAAGGTTGCAGGTATTGTACAAGATGCTTTAATATTCTCTTTGCATAATAATATAGAATCTTAGGTATTAGATTCTGGTGCATCTTTTCATGCTACTCCTAACAGAGAATATTTCAGTGACTATATCCATGGAGATTTTGGAATAGTGTATCTAGGGGATGACGAGCCTTGTAAAATAATTAGCAAAGGTAAAGTGCAGCTGAATATGCAGAATGACAACACGTGGGTGTTGAGAGATGTGATGCATGTTCCTAGCTTGAAGAGAAATTTGATTTTTGCAGGAAAGTTAGGGGATGAGGGTTGTACAGTAACTCTCACAGCAGAATCTTGGAAGGTGACCAAGGGTGCACTTGTTATGGCCAGAGGTAAGAGAGTAGGTACTCTCTATTTATGTAATTGTGTTACTAATATTTCTCCTTCTGTATTATCTACTTCAGATGTGGATGCTAAATTGTGGCACTCAAGGCTTGGCCACATGAGTGAGAAGGGGATGTCAATTCTTAAGTCTAAAGGTAAGCTTTCAGATTTGAAAAACATAGATCTAGAATTTTGTAAGCATTGTGTATTTGGAAAACAGAAAAGGGTCAGTTTTCTCAAGACTGGGTCTACAAAGAAGAGGCATAAGTTCCAGCTTGTTCACACAGACGTGTGGGGACCGGCTTAGGTAGCTTCTATTGGAGGATCACAATACTATGTTACGTTCATAGATGATGCTAAAAGAAAGGTATGGATCTATTGTATTAAGAAGAAATCTGATGTATTTGAGACTTTTAAGATTTGAAAAGCTATGGTTGAGAATGAAACAGGTAGAAGATTGAAGTGCTTGAGATCTGACAATGGTGGTGAGTTCTGTAGCCTTAAGTTCAACTGGTATTATTATATGCATGGAATCCGTAGGCAAAGGACGGTTCCAAGGACACCTCAGTAGAATGGTATTGCTGAAAGGATGAACATAACAATAATGGAGCGTGCAAGATGTATGAGATTGCATGTTGGTTTGCCCTTAGAGTTTTGGGCAGAAGCTGTTGACACTGCAGTGTACTTGATTAACAGAGGACCCTCTACAGCTCTGGATGGTGGAATTTCAGAAGAGGCATGGACAGGTAAAAAGGTAGATCTCTCATATCTCAAAGTTTTTGGTTGTGAAGCCTTTGTGCACGTAGATAAGGAAAATAGAAAGAAGCTGGATGCTAAGTCTATGAGGTGCACGTTTATTGGCTATGGCTTAGATGACTTTGGTTTCAGATTTTGGAATTTAGGAACTAACAAGGTAATTAGGAGCCGTGATGTTGTTTTCAATGAAAAAGTGATGTATAGTGATCAGATGAAGAAGCTGAATCAATCTGGGCAGAGCAATGGAGAATTGGACGAGGTGACGGTCCAAAATGAGCTCACGAGAAAAAGAAATAATCATTTGCAAGAAAACACAGAGACCGACGTCGGCAGGGTAGGAACCAACGTCGGCAGATCAGAAATCAATGTCGGTCATACAGAGATTGACGTCGACAGGACAGGCACCGACGTCGGTCAGGAAGAACCGGCGTCGGCCAGTAACAGGTCTGGAGGTGACTGAGGTTGGTCACTGTCAGAGAATTTGGGTGGACAGCGTGTTGTGAACGAGTCTCAGATGCCCATCAGGAGGTCAAAAAGGGTAAGTAAGCCTCCAATTAGATATTCTCCTTCATTATTCTATTTATTGCTAACTGATGGTGGAGAACCAGAGAGTTTTGAAGAAGCATTACAGGTGGAGTCCAAGAGTCAGTGGGAGCGTGGCATGGTTGAGGAGATGGAGTCCTTGAGAGAGAACCAAACATGGGATTTGGTTGAATTGCCAGCTGGTAAGAAGACACTGAAGAACAGATGGACCTACAGGTTGAAGGAAGGTGAGAATGGACAGATGAGATATAAGGCCAGGTTGGTAGTGAAAGTATTTGCACAAAAGCCAGGTATTGATTTTGGTGTGATTTTTTCTCCTGTTGTTAAAATGACTTCTATACGGGTTGTATTGTCTTTGGTTGCTATTGAGGATTTGCATCTTGAGCAGCTAGATGTTAAGACAACGTTTCTTCATGGAGATCTGGATGAGGAAATATACATGGAACAATTGGAAGGATTTGAGGTCAAGGGTAAGGAGAAGTTAGTGTGCAGATTGAAGAAAAGCTTGTATGGCCTCAAGCAAGCTCCTAAACAGTGGTATTTAAGATTTGACAGGTTTATGACTGAGCATGGCTACAATAGGTGTTAATCTGACCATTGTGTGTATTTTAAGAGATTGGATAATGGTAGATATATTATTCTGTTGTTGTATGTAGATGATATGTTGGTTGCAGGATCACACATGCAGGATATCTCTGAGCTTAAGGTGAAATTAGCTCAAACATTTACTATGAAGGATTTGGGAGCAGCAAAGAAAATCCTTGGCATGAGCATTAAGAGAGACAAAAAAAATCACAGGTTGATATTGTCTCAAGAGGATTATGTGGACAAGGTGTTGAAACGGTTCAATATGCAAGATGCTAAACCGGTAAGCACACCTTTGGCTAGACATTTTAAGTTGAGTAAAGAATAATGTCCTAATTCACATGATGAGGTAGAGTACATAAGTAAGGTTCCATATTCTTCCGCAGTAGGAAGTTTGATGTATGCAATGGTGTGTACTAGACCGGATATTGCCCAAGCAGTGGGAGTTGTAAGTAAGTATATGGCCAATCTAGGAAAGGAACACTGGAAAGCAGTTCAGTGGATCCTTAGATATCTGAGAGGAACCAGCAGTAGGCACTTGTGCTATGGAGGTTCAGATACTTTTCTACATGGTTATGTATATTCAGATATGGCAGGTGATTTGGATGGCAGGAGGAGCACCACAGGTTATGTTTTCACTGTTGGTGGAATGGCGATTAGCTGGATATCAAAGTTGCAGAAGGTTGTTGCCTTGTCAACTACAGAAGCAGAGTATATTGCAGCCACAAAAGCTAGCAAAGAGATGATATGGATGACACAGTTCATGGAAGAGCTTGGAAGGGAGCAAGGGAGTTGTAGATTGTATAGTGACAGTTAGAGTGTGATCCATTTGGCTAAGAATTCAGCCTTTCATTCAAGAACCAAGCACATACAGCTTAGGTACCACTTCATACGACAGGTATTGGAAGATGGTGAGTTGAAGCTGGAGAAGATCCATACAGATAGGAATCCTGCTGATATGTTAACCAAGCCAATTACAAAGGAGAAGTTGAATCTTCATTAAAATTCTATTGGTCTTCATGATTGAGTTGAAGATGGAGGAGCTAGAAGATGTTGCTGTACAGGTACTGGTGCAGCTGTTTATCTCCAAGTGGGAGATTGTTAAGGTGTGGAGTCTAAAAGCTTCACAAAGGAGCGCATTACCAAAGTTGCAGGTTTACACAGTCATCGGCGTTGGTCAGGAGCGACCGACGTCAGTCAGGAACAGTTGAAGAGATGCCGACGTCGGCAGAGGATCGGTCGACGTCAGTCACAGGCAAGCAGACAGGAACTGGCATCGGTTACCTGTGCATCCAGAATGCTATTTTCGAGGACAGAACCGAGTGTTTGCATGATGAGTTTAAGTCTTAGTCTTAAGTTCGTGTTTCTATTATTAGTAAGATTGTTTTTAGAGCCCTTGTTCAAGAGGCTTAACTGTTGGTTGTAAGTGCATGCTCAAGTTTCCAAAATCTATATGTAGGAAATATCTTCTTAGCTTATTGTAGTAGTAGAACATTGTGAATGTTTGAAGAACAATACAGAGTTGTATCAATCCAGGTTGTTGGAGTTGATTGTACTTGAGAGAGAGAGCTCTTGAGGGATAGAGATCTAGAGAGAGATCTTGTGCATCTGAGAGAGGTGTGGAAGAAAGAAGTTTCTTCAATTGTATTCCTTCTGTAAAGAGTTTAATACAAGTTTTCAGGGTGGTTTCTTGTATCTCTTGTTCTTTGCTATTTATCATTCTAGTTACTTATCTATCTAATTTAATTCTGTGGTTTATTGCTTTCATAAGTGTAATCATATTGTTGGTTGATCCCCAACAAATAGGTGGAGTTTTGAAGATGATGATCTAGCTCGATAGCATTTGTTCATTCTCATATGAATGGGATAGGTGAACTAGCTTACAATTGGATGGATTAGGATATACATGGGAACTAACTACATACTATGCATAAAGGTGGATAAGGCATTGGTCACCAAATAATCTTGAGTTATCCTACATTCCTCAAAGGAATGTGGTCCCATAGTTAGAGCCATTATTGTACCCAAAATCTGAATTCATGAATTTTTTAAAATTTTGCTTCCCAATTGAAGAAACTAGAAGTTTGTAATTAGATCATCTTGGCCTCATATTTATACCAATTATTTTACATATTTCACTTGGATAAATTTCATTATGGAGAAACCAAAGAAATCAAATACCATTCACACCTTAAGTGTGCAATCAAGTGTAAATTCTATGTTTCAACATATATTTCACATTTGGATTCTATTTTGTTTCTCATTTGATGCATTGAAAATATATTATCACAAGGATAATATTTACTTTAGATATCAAAGTTAAAAAGTGTATATATTTTTCACACTAGAGATTTGAAACTCTAGATCTAATAAATATAAAGGGAAATCAAGTGCAAATTCTCTGTTTCAACATAACTTTCACATTTGATCTCCATTTTAATTATAGTTTGATGCATTAGATATATATTTTTTATGAAATCATCTTTGATTCAAATCTTAGTCTCAAAGCTCATATATTTTTCACATCAGATATCCAAAAATTCTAAGCCAATAGGGATGAAGGGTCACGTGTTAATTCTATATTTTGGTATGTCTTTCACATCTAGACTCTGTTTTGGATCTCATTTGATTCATTGGAAATATATTTTCCTAAGGATAATCTTTGATTCAGACAATAGGGGTCCAAAATTCATAGTTTTTCCATAAAATTTAACTAGATGTATGGAACTCTAAAGGATAGAAATCTAGAACTTACAAGGTCATTTGGACAGACATCATGTCTATGATAGATGCATGCATACACCAAGGCCATCTAGATCAACCTCATGTTCACACCAGATGTGCACATATTCTAAAGCCTTTTAAATGGACCTCATGTTTGATTTGTATGTATGCACATGCCAATGCTTTCTAGATGGACCTCATGGACATGCTAGATGAGTCATGCGCATAAGGGAAATTTTTAGTTTCAAATTTTAGCCATAACTTTTGTATCCATAATCTATTTTATCTCTCATATGAAGTGTTGAAAAGGTATTGAAATGCTATATCCAATGATAGAAAATATTTTATCCTTTGATGAAAATTTTGTTTGAAAAATAAAGAAGGATAAATGTTGTTCTATCAGTGCATCATAGGTGCATTAGGCACATATTCTTCATTTAGACATATATTTTACATCTATAATCTATTTTGGTTCCTATTTGAAGTGTTGGAAAGGTTTTGAAATAATAAATCTAATGATTTAACACATTTGATCTTCAAAGAACTTTTGATGTGTTAAATTATTAGTTTTTGGCCAAATACCCCTTTGCAGGACCCAATTTCACATGTTAGGGTGTGGCATATACTATTCCCAAGATCAATCATCTAATGGACAAGGCTCGATGGGCCCACTTGGTGATTTATTTGAGTCACTATTGAAAAATAAGTGTAAAATATAATAAGACAAAAATGAGAATATAAAAGTTCAAAGTGACAATACGAAAGGCCAAAGTGAGAATATGATAGGTCATTTCATCCTCCTATGAGTTATAAATAAGATAGATGACAATTGAAAAAGAGTTCTTATTTATTTCAAGCTCTTGGGGAAGAGATAACAACAAATTTGTGTTTGAGCTATGTAATTTTTTATATTTGAGCTATGGAATGAAAGCAAGCAGGTGATATCAATATTTGGTATTATGGGTTTTGATGCTCTTTATTTGTGAATTATGTACTTCTTATTCATATATAGAGAATCCATTAATATTCTACACTTTTATTGGTTGTGTACAACTCATGTTCTTTACATACTTTGTGTTGAAAACTTCATGTATGGGCTTTGAACCAAGTATACCCAATCATAATTTTGAGGAGACTTTGTGCTTCCAAGCAAGCCTTTTTTTCATTACATTTGTTGTTCATAGTTTCATTTTGTGTGAGAGGAACAATTTCTAACCTCTTCATTCAAATCCAAGTTATTTTTGTGGTTCTCTGCATTCATTTCATTGTGGGTTTCTCACCTCCATCCTCCTCCATTCTTCTCATCTTCCACCATTTCCAAATTTTGTTTCTTTTTTGCGCTTTTAGGTTAAAGGTACACATAAATGCTAAAAAAATATACATATCATATAAAGGAGCCACCCCTCTCATAAATAGAGGAAAATCACCTTCTCAACAGTGATTTCTCAAATTATTAGTAAATTTGTGTCACTTCTCTTTGGAAAAGTCATAAAATCAAGAAATATAAAAGTGACCTAAAATTCCACAAATACTATGTATAAAACGTCATAATATGTGTCATAATATCATAAAATGTTCATCAATTTGCTTAATTTGACCCATGTAATATGTGTCATAATGTCATATAATGTATCAACTATTCCTTAAAATCAAGTACGATGCCCCACATATGCCTTAAGTTTTCCCATCTGAACCATATAATATGCCCCAGAATACCAAAATTGAACTTGATATGCCCTGATCTATGAAACAAGCTTAATGTATGCCCCCTTTTATATGAAGTATGAAGGTTACAAATCACTCATTTCATAATACCAAGTTATATGCATCATGTGTTATTTATAAAAATATAATCATGTGAATTACATATACCACATGAAAAGATATGTCATTATATAAAAATTTGATCTTTGTAAGCACATATGAAAACATGTAATCCATGACAAACAATTTGTGTAACATTATAAATATAAACATTATAAGATAGTTTATAAATGTGTTAATGTAATTGGCATCAAATGTTCGATACCAATATTTAATATTGATATGCTAATTGAATTTGTGTAATTTTCATGATATGTTTATATCCCTTACATGAGTGAACATAGTCCCATCAATCAAAGTTGTATTCATTTCCCCTAATAGGTTCATGAATAACTTGAGTAATTATATCTTGTAGATAAAATATCATTGAACAATAAAAGAATACCACATGAAATTTCTATTCATTTTGTAATATTCTTTTGAATTTCCCCCCAATAATAATATTATCATGATAGAGTGAGAGGTTAGGCCACATGTGTATACCCTAGATAAAGGTATATAACATGCCATTCATATAGAAAATCATCTTGCTTATGTTCCAACAAAAACTGATGAGAGGTAAAATGGATAAACAAGCCTTAAGATCTCATATGTTCTATTTTTTTATAGATTAATAATAAGCTTTGATTTGTGCACTTATAACACCAAAATCCATTTCATAATAAAAGGCTGACTATTCCATTTTTATAATTCATTTGAATTTTGTTATTAATTTTTTGCTCTGAAATCCAACCATGTTGATGCAACAAGATATTACCCCTACACAATTTGAACGTCTAGAAAGTTATCTACAAGTAGAGTAATATTGGCCCCGGTATTTTAAAAAAAACTCAAATTCTACTTCCTTTTCAGTAATTTAAAAAAAATATAGTTAGCACTTTCATCTATTTGTAGCCATTTTAGGCATAATAGGATGTTTACCATTAGAATCATGTGGACATTGACAATGTCCAACTCTTATTGACACTATCTAAAAGTCTACCATCAACATTTATCGCAAGTGTCTTCTCGCTACCATAGGTTCTTGCTGCAAATGAAAATTTGTTATAATGCAAATTTGATCTTTCCAATAGATTTTTTGATATTTTAACCATAAATATGGTCTTTATTTTTTTTATTTTGATGTGTTTGCATGGGGATATGTGAGTGTGAGAGTTTATTCAAGGGTGCCATATGGATATAGTTTTAGGTCTTGTCCTCAGTGATGTTGAGAAATGTATGAATAGAAATGTGGGGCTCAAACATGTTGATAGGTTAAGGGTGATGCCCTATGACATGCATCTGATGACTACATTAGATGAGAGGTAACATGCATATGTTTATATCTTTTAGATCCCCAATTGGGGATGAAAATTACACTAGAAGATGTGTGGTGCATCTTATGATTTCTAGTTGTAGGCACTCACATAGTGTTGCAAGATATAGAGGGAGTAGGCATGAAATGTCAAGCTCACAAGTTTATAACTAAGCATTATTAGAGGTGCATTATGCCTCCAATGATTCTACCATCCTTATTTTATAAATTATTCTATATGATGTTCTACATGTGCAAAAATATTAATGTGTTCTACTTTTTTCATTCATTATTGTGGATGCAGGTGGAGTTGCTATATCATATTGTATGCATGTTATATTCAGTATATTGAGACACATGACACTATATTATTGGGGCTAAAATATATGGCTCACTTGTATAATAATTTATATCAGTTCACATGGGAGAAATATAGGGGTGAGATTGGATCAACCACATTATTACATATTTGGGTGTATGAGTACATATCCATGGCTAATCCAATAGTTCATCCTTTGGAATGTTGGGAACACCAACAAATGTATGCAAAGAGATGGCTTGGTAGCCCATGCGTCTGAGCACAACACCATGAACTGGAGGATTTTATTGGATTGATTTACTACAAGTTCTATCATATGGATGCCCCTTTAAGGTTTTATTAGATGGCTTTGGGATTTCATTTGATTGTGGTGGATTTAAGTTAGTTGTTGGTTTCATGATCAATTTCTCATGATACATGAGTTTTTATGTTATGAGACCATTACTAGGTAGTTTATGATTTTACAAGGGGTGCCCCCAACACTTATGGCAAGGACACACTCACATGGATAAAGTCATCATCCAATGGGGTGAGTTAAGCCTACTATTTTAAGCTTAAATACAATTTTAGTACAAGAGGTAGATCCCTCAATTGTCATGAAAAATGATGATGATGTAGGTTGTACTATAGAGTACACTGTATGGTGGGCTTAACCATACTAGGCATGCTATTTGATACTATTGTAGATCTAACTAATATAAGTCCTAATACACATCTTAATGTTGTTATGGACATACAACTAGAGGAAGGACATGAGGATAAACATCCTAATGCCCCTACTATTAGTTGAGGTATGCATACATTTATTAAAATGGAATGCATAATAATTTTGTCATTTTTTCCATATGATTCGCTAATGTTCTGTGAATGTTATGTGTCATCGAAGTGATGATTATTTGACCATTATTATTGAGGTGTAGGTTTGTTTTATTACTTGACACATCCTTTATGTTGTAGTTCATGGTGGATTACTAGAGAGGATTGATGATATTATAGACATGCATGCCCCACTTTTTTATCCTATGGCACTTGACATAGATGGATATATTAATGTTGTTGGTGAGTGTGATGAGCTTAGGAGGGAGGTCACAAAGTTGAGAGGTCAACTATCTTGTTTTTAGACACCTCCACCAACTCTTAGTACAAACTATCTTTTCTAAGTTTGTGTGACTTAATGACAAACACACCAATGTAGTGGTAGAGTGTGTTGATTTATAGGCTAGATTAAAAATATATGAGGATCAAGATAGATGTATAATGTCTCAATCATGATCTTGAAAAGATGATAATGGGAATTCATCTTTGAGGGCCTCTATAATTTGGATCAAGATGATGATAATGATGAATAGGGTGAGGCCCAACACGTGCTCATCATTGAATGATTAACATGTACTTGGAATATTATATTTGATATTATCATGATAAACATTTACCTAATCGTTTATATATGATCTTTGATTATGTATATATGCGTATATGTCATGGATTTTAGATATGTGATTTTGTATCTTATATTTTTATTGTGTAATACCCCTTGTATAGAGCCACTATTCCTTGGTATAATTTGATGTGTTTTTTGCGTTTGGTGACCCCTAGTGTGTAAAAAAAATTAAAATATTTTCCCTCCTTGTGATAATGATTAAACACTTCCATTTAAATTAAAGAAATTTAAATTAACCAAGATTAATCTTATATTATATAGATTAATATAATTCCAATAAAAAATAAAATCCGTAGGCCTTTGAAGAAGGCTATGAGCTCTAACTAGTAGGCTTGATTGGGTATCCTATAGTACTTAGAATCCTATCCTAGGTTTGGTGGGATTATACAACTAGTTAGTGTGTGTAAATATTTTTGTAAAAAAATAAATTAAGTTGTGAGAGGCCCATGTGGGCATGTAAGGAATTTATTATGTGTGTAATGAAGTGGGTTTACTTGTGCAAGTAAACCCACATGTTATTTGTAAGAACCCATATGTTATTTGTAAGAGAACTTGTCAAAATATAAGAAATACATGGGCTTTTAAAAGAACTTTTTGTCTTTGTAATAAAAGTACAATCATGGGTTTACTTATGGTAAACCCACATGGCCTTATAAGGATTGTAAGAGAGAGTATGGGCCTTGTATGAAAATAAAAAACTTATATAAAGAGGGTACTCTCCTCCATTAATGATATTTGGTGGAGTATTTTGGATTAAATTTCTATTTAGTCTCCCACCAATGACTCATTTTGGGGTTGACTTACAATGGGAGGAGCTTGTTGGAAGGAGGAGTTTAGGAGGTAGAGGTGGATATCTTCTTGTAATTTTGGAGGCTTGGATCTTGGTTGGCAATTGGTGGAGAAGAATTAGGGTTCTCTACTTGATCTTTGTCTTATAATGTATTTATGCAATAGAAAGAGTTAGTACTCTTCTGACTTTTGATAAGTAATTAGTAGAAAAAGAGAAGTTAGTTTTTTAGTGAAAGATAATCATTTTTTAAGAAATGTAAAGAAGAGAAACTTGTTAAAATCTCTCTCTCTCTCTCTCTCTCTCTCTCTCTCTCTCATGAATTCAACAAAGCATAATACTTCTGCATATATATAATAGTTGTCTTGCATGTTTCTATTAAATGAATTAAATTTAGAAATTCAAAAATGTAAAAATAATAATAAATACATATATATATATATAAAATATGGATTTTTTGTATTGTTTATATTTATATGTGTGTACATATTAATTTTTTTAAACACACACACACACACACAATCTACACACACACATATAATCTATATATATATATATAATCTACACACACACACACACGTACACGCGCGCACACACACACACATCTTTTAAAAATGAAATATATTAAAAAAATAACAATATATTTTGGGAGGATGGCATAGCATCCCCCATAACCATGATTTAGTAGCCCAAGACTGTAATAGTCTTGACTGCAGACAACCAAGGCTTGACCATAGACTCAGCCATAGATACGTCATGACCATGATAGGGGGTGCAATGTGGCACCCAACCCATACAATATTGATATGCCACAACCTCGATTGCTAAAACCCTCTCAACCATTTATTTTTAAATTATATATTCTAATAAATGCATGTACATACACACTCACATACACATATATAAAAAATTATTCATATTTAAAATAATTATTATTTTCATACTCATATTTAATTTATATGAAGACTTTTCATATTCAATTTTTTCCTTTTAACCTAAAACCAAGATACATACATTTATTATACAAAAGAATATATGTGTTTATAATATTAATTTAAAAATGATATATTATATATACATTATGTATATATCCCCTTCCTTAATCATAAAATTAAAACTCTAACCTGCAAACAAAAAGAAGAAGAAATCAAAATAAAACCAAATGAGAAGTGAAATCTGGTTGAATTTTACATAGGGTCACAATTCAGGGGTTCAAGTTTGTAATTTAAGTAACAATATAGGAAGGCATTCTAGGAAAGAATAATAAGTAAGATAAGGGATAATTCTAAACCTAATCATTTTTGAAGGAGACAACTAAAAAACATTCCTCATATATAGACCCTTGCTTCTTAGTCCTCACATTGATGGAAATAAATGCACTAATGTCAAGATTAAATATTTTCATGATGTTAATATATGTATCATGAAACTTCTCCAATATCTCAGGTATGACAATCAACACTTGGGTAATATTACTAAGCCTAATCACTATATTGGATCCATTGAGTTTATAGTAACACTTAGGATTAAAACATGTTTTGTTATATTTCACATAGACCCTTCTTTGTATCAATACAATGCAAAACTAGGAAGATCATGGCTAAGATCAATGGGGGTAACACTGGGTATAGATAATGACTATGTTACATTTGAGCACTAAGGTGAAACTATTAACATTTCATGAGATATTTCTTCTTCAGAGCAAGAAAATAAAGCAAAAAATATTTCTTCAAAAGATGATATAGGAACTACAAATCAACACCACTTTATAATAGGTGATTTAACATATAATTCAACAAGAGATCACGTATTTTATGTAATAAATCCATGGGAGCATCTTTTTGAACACAACATTATTTAAACTTTAGTGTTATCTATTGTACATAGCTTCTTGATGATTGCTTAATTTCTCATATAGATTATTATTCTATTTTAAGATATATGTATACACATGATTTTGCATTGACCATTCTCCTAGCCCCTATCTTTGTTCTTACTTGGTCCTTGCCTCTTGATTGTTATATTAGTCTGGACATCCATGACATATATCCTACAATAAGTCTAGTGCACATCCTTGGTGGCATTCTACTAGTTCACTCTTAAAATGTGACTACTTATACATGTTATGTTTCAATCGAGCATACATGATCACATACACTTATATCTACATATTGCATGACACACACTGATTATTTCCCATTAGAGGCATGGTGATCCTTATCTCCACATATGTTTTTGAGACATTGTTGTGATTCCCACATATGGTGGAGAAATATAGTTTTATTTCACTTCATCTGTATAGCCATGCTATCACAACTAGTGCATATTATATCTTGACACAAGTTAAAAATTATTCAAATCCCTCCCATTCTTTTATTTTTATAATTATTTTCACTTGGCCTCACTTTTAAATATCTAAATAAATAAATAACAAAAACATTCCAAATATTCAAAAAATTAAAAATCAGGACTTAAGCATGACATGATTACTGGATCACACTATTTACATATGTTATTTATCACATGTTTGGTAGATTAAATATTATTTTCATTCACACATATATTTCATGGTATATGAGTGTGATGTATAACATATATGTTACACATAGAGATATAGATATTGGACTTTCCTCTATCTAGTGGCCATGTTGATACTAGGGTCATCTTATTCCATAAGTTTCACTATCACAAGTTATATCTTTCTATAACCTTACACCATGTTGAGCTATCTAGAGTAATTACACATGTCTTAATAGTTACTCATATCTTACACATTGCTACATGGATATGTTATTCTAGTATGATGTGACATTGATACATACAGATGGTGTAGACTAGTTTTCACTTAGTATATGCTCCATTAATGTTGTTACTCTCTTACATGATAGTTGTACTTATCTATTATGTGTTTTCTTTTCCCTTGATTTATACACATTTATGTGCCTTGCATGTGGCCCTTATCCTTGATTGATGTGACATCCTTAATTCCCTTATTTGTGACATCTTTATGTCCCCTTGCATGTGGCCTTTGGCCTTCTTTGTTGCCACATCTTAATTTTCCTTATATGTGGCCCTTGGCCTTATGTGTGATACTAACACTTGTGCTTATTGAGCTTACTAACATTGAGTGGTGCCATTATCTATATCATACAATATTAATCTATAGTATTATTCAATGATACTATTACCACTCTCAATTATTGGTCATACTTCACCCTAATTGGTCTTGATAATATTAATCATTGATTAGTGTGACTAATGAATGTTTCTCTAGATTTTCACTAATTTCATTCAGAAGAAAGAAACTAAGGTTAAGAAGGTCTGGGTTTGATGTTACCCGGATTTAGTGCGCACCATATCCAAGCTTTGTGGGAGCTCCTCTTTGGCTATGGAGGAAACACCTGTAGTAAGAATAAGACTTAAACAAAACAGATGTTAGAAGAGGATATGGTGGACTGCCAAGCTATGCGCTCGGTCCTGGAAGCGTAAAGCTCCCTAAGGGATGACAGTACACTATTTAAAGAAAAGAGTTTTGTAAAGAAAGAAATGACAAATGACTTAAATAAATAGAAAATTAGAATGTTGTGTACCTATTCCCTACAGTCTGTGTGTCTCAGAATGCTACAGAAGGCTGGCAGAAGGTTTTGTTTGGTCTAGATGGGCTAGATGGGCTGTTTGGATAGGTTTTATGGTTTGTTGATCCAGAACACATTCGCCGACATCGGTTGGTCTGCCGAGGTCGATTGGGTAGGTGCCTACGTTGGTTGGGTTGCCAATGTCGGTACAGGTTGTTGGCCTTAGACGGCTTTTAGAGTATTTTTGGGGTACACAGGGGGTTTTTGGAAGTTTAGAGGTGGGTGTAGGGTTGCGGGAAGGTGAATGAGGTTTGAGGAAGGGTATAGGTGGAGGATTGGTGTGAGAAGGGGGTGAGAATAAGGGGAAGGCCTTTCAGCCCCTCCACAGAAGAAGTCAGGCCTCTTGACAGTGTTTAGAAATATCAAATGGAAACTAATTAACAATGTATTCTAAAACACTAAAATGAGAGCCACAATATTCAGCTCTATTACGTGAAGAACCAGAGGTGTCAGAATGCTTATTCTCGTTGTCTCTGATGTTGAGTTCCTCATACAATGTTTCAATCCAGTCTCTGAAATGACTTGTACAAAGCTTCAGTAGCCAGGAGAACAATAGTCGAGTTCTGGTGCTTGAGGTCTCAGAATGTGCATGCGAATGTGCAAAAAGGCGGGGGAAGCTCAATGTTTAGAGCTTGGCTTATGTAATCGATGTCAGTAATCCCGTCGGCATTGACCGAGGGTTGATCAACATCGACAGAGAGAGAATAGGTAAAAGGGCTATTTTTAGCTCTTTACCCATTTCTTCACCTGCCAAGTGCCTTTCCCATTGGAAAATGGTCAAAACAAGGGCTTATGAGGCACGGGAGTTGGTTAGGGAGTTAAGATGGAGTGAGAATAGGTCATGGGTAGTTAGGATTTGGAGGACCTAGTCTCAAGGTGACTCATAGGCTAAGAAATGGTCTTAGGGTGAGGTGTTTAGGTGAGGTGTCCAAGGTGAAAGGGGTTCAAGTGTGGGTTAGGAGTGTTAACATTTAGAAGGGGACCAAGGGGGGGTTGACACGATATTGGTGTCTACATTTTCCCCTTTTTGTCTTGTGGTTTATTTTGACAAATTGCAAGACAAAAATAGATGTAAGTTGCCCCAAGTATGGGATGAGGTATTTCCCCTCAAAGCAGGAATCGAGAGAAGGTAATCTAAAATCAGGTGCCGATTTGATAGGTAGTAGATGGGTAGGGTGAGGTTGGAGTGTGAACGCTGAAATAGTTGAGATTGCGCGTATACCACTTCAATTGATAGGCAGGTCAAATTGTCACAGGCAAGGTTGAGGAGGACTAAAATTGAAGTAACTGGTCCCCAGCTTATTAGTGGTAGCTGATTGGGTTAAAATGATCAAAGCTGTAGCTCCAATGGTCGAGGAGAACTAAAATTGAAGTAACCAGTCCTTAGCTTATTAGTGGTAGCTGATTGAGTTAGATCGATCAAAGCTATAGCTCTAATGGTCATCGTGTTCCAAGTATCTGGGCTAGGAAGTGCTCCTGGAAAACATGAAAATGTCATAGATATTGGGGATCAACTGGGTCATGATCTGACGATAGGTGTGAGGGGCGCATACAATTTGCTAACTATTTATGAGATAGCATATGCAATCAAAACAACCAAGGCAAAGTTGTCTCGAAAGTGGTCGGGGTCTGAGGAGATAGTCAAGATCTCTGAGGTCATTTGTCGAGTTGAGTTTGAGATATAAGTGATCTCGAGTGTTGTTTGTTGTGGTTAAGGAGATGTATATGATCTCCAATGTGCCCCATGAGAAGTCTAAGGTGACTTATACAGTGTCAGGGCTAGTTGTTTGGTCATGATTTTAGGCAGTTTTAAAGAACTATGTTTTTATGATGTCGACGTCGGTTAGGCGACTGATGTCGGTAATCAGAAAAGTATATCGTGCTGACGTCAGTAGAAATAGGTTGATGTCGGTGTCCTAGGGCACAATTTTGTTGACATTGGCGGCCTGCTAAACTCGACAAAAGTAGATTGGCGGCTCACCAAAAGTCATTTGTGACTTTTGAAGTGTTAAAAAAGAGAGCTCTGAGGTGTTGAGTGATAGAGACCTCCGGTTTGTTCATGTCAGCAGTGTTAGGTGTCAGGGTGTGAGTGGTGAGGAGTATTGGTGAGTTTGGAGTGTTGTGAGTGTTTGGGAGCATTGTGGGCCACCGATGATTAGATTGAGGAGATGAGGGAGACAGAGATGACAGATGTCAGAGGAGGCCCTATAGGAGGACCGCCACCATTGGCACCCATTATACCACCTCAGCGGTGATGATGAGACAAGGTAGGGTTTGTTTTGTGAATTTTTGAGTGTTTTTGAATTTGATTTTATTTTTGTTATTTTTTGAGTTTTTAGCGATAGATTGTGGGGGGAGGGGTATTAGAAAGGTGGGTAGGTTAGGTAGGGTTTTTTAGGTCACTTTAGGGGTGTTTTGGGGTAAAATGGGGAAGAAATGGGGAAGCCCTAAATTTTAGGGCTCACCTCATTCAGCCCTACAGCCGAACCAGTCACCGACGTCGGTGGTGCTACTGACGTCATCCGACAAAGTGACCGATGTCGGTTAATATGACCGACATCAGTCACTTTTATCTACTGATGTCAGTAAGTTAGATGCTGATGTCGGTACCCTAACCAATGTTGGTCGCCTATGGAAGACTGTTTAGGCCTTTGGAAAGGTTGAAAATGATAATCTGGAGGGCCTAAGTCATGCCGATGCACTCCCAGGTGTGGTGATGGGAATATAGGTTTGTTTGAGAGGAAAGTGTAAGTCAGTTACAGTGGTTACACGATGATTTAGCTGAGCTAACCCCAGAAGACCCCGTGTCAATTAGGTGTTGCCTACATAGCCCATGCGAGGGGCCTCAGGCCGATGTAGTTTTCCCAGCAAGGGAAAGAGGAGGGTAGGTTATAGATTGGGTTTGACTAGGTTAGGTCATGGTTAAAGGTTAGATGGTTAAAAAGATTAAAAATAAGGTAGTTTTAGATAGGTGGTGAGCCTAGGGTCAGGGTAGGTAGTAAGCCTTATGTTTAGATAGTTGGTCCATTAGGTAGATGAACGAACGAATGGCTGAGCTAACCTTAGAAGACCCCATATCAACTGAGTGCTGCCTACATAGCCCCTATTTTAAGGGCCTCAGGCCAATGTAGTTCTCCCAAAAGGGAGGAAGAGTCAAAGAGGTTATTAGTTGTTTGCGTAATGTTGGCTAACATTATTGCGTGTGTGTTGGTTGGATGCAGGCTAGGTAGACATTGACATTACGAGATCATCTCCTAACATTGTTGATGCGGATGCATCGAGACATCACAGGAGATGAGTGGGCACATATGGCTATTATAGGGCTTGGTGGGTTGTGGTGATATTGTCAAGTGGCCAGGGATGTTAATTTGATGGTGGCATTGATCAAGCAGTGGGATCATACCACCAACACCTTTCACTTGCCGACTGGAGATTTGACTGTGACAGTAGAGGATGTGTATCATATTTTTCTATTGCTAATACATGGGGCAGATTTATATGCATGCTCGAGAGAGGAGCATGACATTCATATGGTGACATTGTTTGGGAAGCACGCTACTAAGGTGACGTACCATTCAGTGAGTTTTGCTTATGAGTCAATTTATGCTGTGGATGAGGATGAGCATCGACTAGCCATCCTGATGATGATTGGCATCACTATATACACCCTTCTTGATGTAGAGGGAGGGAGATTCTTGATTTTGATGATCGGGGTGTTGGCATACATGGTAGGGAACAGACAGTTTTTGTGTGGGCTCCAGTGTTTTTAGCCTAGTTATACAGGGAGCTGTGGAGGATCAGTCGGTGGTAGCGGTACAACTTGTGTGTGGGCCACCTCCTACACTATTGGGTGTATGAGCATATTGTAGTGACATGACCTCTTGGCCTCCCAGTAGTGATCCAAGCCAGCCTTAGAGTTAGTTTCAGGTGATGGCAAGAGGTCATGGCGTAGACATGTGTGGATGCCATAATTTGGGATATTAATTATTATAGGGGGTACTAGATGCCCTAATCCTAGTGGATATCATTTGGAGGCTGTACTTGGTATATCCAACATTCAGAGATCAGGCATAGTAACTAGTAGGGGTGCAGAGCTTGTGATGGGTGAGGGGCAGGCGAGCTGGCGAGCTTGAGAGAGTTCCTGCTTAGAGAGTGCAATGCTAGTATGGGCTTTTACAAGTTATGCCACCTGCTTTCCCATAATACAGATGGGATGATATTGAGGCACCCCTCCCACTGCTAGAGGAGATAGAGCAGCCAGATTTTGAGGAGATACCTGCAAGTCCAGGTGTGGTAGATCCAGGGTGTACGATGGCCTACTCGGCTTGGTGGGTAGGTCACTATGCTGGGATTCAGAGGGGACCAACTCCTGATCTACAGGTAGTCAGCAAAGAGAGGGATGCTGCCATCCAGGAGAGAGATGCAGCACGAGCACAAGTGGCAGTGATTCAGGAACAGGTGACAGTTTTGACAGCATAGGTGGCTGCCCTGACAGGGTAGGTTACTACATTACAGGGGCAATTGGCCATAGCCCAAGCACATGTATTAGCATGGTAGGGTTTTGGAGGGTAGGACCCTATTCAGTTGGCACCACAACAGCCAGTGCAGTAGCCAGTTTAGCCACCACCACAACATCCACTAGTTCAACAACCACCTCAGCCATAGCCGTAGAGTTCTCTACAGGGCATGGCATCGAGATCGATGGGTCCTCTGTAGACTGTATCTATATCTAGGTACAACACTATGTTGGATGAGATCATGTATTATGAGGGTGCCATTAGGGAGTTTCTATAGATCCAGTGGTATTTTGAGATGCTGGCTCACTAGCAATCTGTGTCGCGTGCCACTACCTCCAGTTCTTAGAGACGATGATGGTTAGAGAGTGGAGACGATTCGGCGTCTTTGTGACCATGACCACCACCATAGCCTTGAGGTGTTAGTTTTTAGTTGAGTTGTATATATATACCAGCCTGCGTGCCATTGACATGAGATGTACATACATTTTGAGAGAGGCACATATATATGTTATACTGTTTTAGATATTTTTGATGTATACTTTCATTTGACAGTTATATATATATGATATTTTTGAGATATTGACATGTTATGGATGTGACTGTGTGTTAGTTGTTTGGGTTATGTTAGTGTTTTTAGCATTTCCCATATGTTTGATGGTACATGCTTGAAATGATGAATGTATGATGATGTTATAGCCTTTTCCATATTGTGTGATGGTGTATGCTGTAACATAGGTTATGTGGTTTTTCATCCTTAGCAATTTTACATATTGGTGATGGTGTATACTAAAAATGAAATGAGTTTATTTATGCTTCAGCAGGTTTCCATATTGGTGATGGTATATGCTTGACATAAATTGTGTTTGGTTGATTGTTTCCATGTGTATTATTTTCCATAAAAACTAATGTGAATGGGCTATGATAATTTATATAACACAAATTGGTATTTACATTAAATAAATCATGATGTTATGTTAGTGGTTTAGAAAATATTTTGGTTATAGTGGTTAGAAATATGTGATGTTATTGATGATAAAATTGAGTTGAATGTTAGGTTCATAAATTTATAGTGAAAATTATGAGATGACAATATGTGAGCATATAATTTTTAAGACCATGCGTCCTAAAAGATAAACTGGCATGTGACGAAGGTGGGTAAGAAGTGAAAGGCGCATTGCTCTTTCATTGACAAGGACCATAATGATAGCATAGATAGGGTTTTTGCAAACAAAAGCCCCATTCATGCATTACATCGTTGACCATTGGTTTTTGTTAGAGAAGTATCCTAATCACTTGATGTTAAGTGATCTTGAAATCCCTTGGGTATTTTGGGGTAGTAGGTGTGATAATGTGATATGTGAGGATAGCATAACCCTTTTTAGCAGGGATAACTTTTCCCCTTTTATAGGTGACCTTGAGAACGACTATAGGCCAGTCCATGACTTAATAGTTTGTCAGTCAGTTTTTTTTTGGTAGACTGATCAATGTGGGAAGTCTACTTGGGGATGTTGTTTTGTGTTGTGGTCATGTGAAGCTGATCGATGTGGGAAGATTCTAAGAGGGTGCTGTTCTTGTAGAAAAATTTGGGCATAGCCATCCTTCGAGGGAGTGGTCTATATTTTGCTTTGTATGTTTTGATTTCTTTAAATAGCTGTCCTTCAAGGGAGCAGTCTACTAATTACAACAATAATGCAACTATCCTTCAAGGGAGCAGTCTACATTTATAGTTTTTAACCTTTTAATATTTTTTTAGGCATCCCAGTTTTATGTTTTGTGGTTAACTGAGCTTTTAGTCATGGACCAGACTATAGAGGTTTAGGGGTTTCCCTTTTATTAAAGCATTAATGCTAAAAAAAGGGTTAACTAATTTTTGTAGGGAAAAAGGGTTGAAAGGAATAGGAATGAGGATGATGGGGGTTGCTCAAGGGACAATCTCAAGTTAAACATCAAGTGAATGATTACTTGGTTAACAGTAGACTAGTCATAGATGCAAGGCATTAAGGGGCTCAGGTTCTGGCCGGCCTTCGAGGGAGGATAGGCGATAAGTGCATGATCCATACTTGTGTTTTATTATATAAGGTCTGAGCCAATTAGGAGCAAACTTTCCTCATTTACTTCTTTCCATATTGGTCACATGTTGGTTTTCTTTAAGGACGAGATCTCTGATTTTAAAATCTCGCTCTTTTAGATTTTTGTTGTAGGCATGCTTGATGCGATCTTGGTAGATGTGAAGTAGGTTAGCATGTTTCTGGCATTTGATACAATGCCGAACATAGTCACTGCAGTCTTGGTTAAGAGTGGGCCAATAATAGCCCAGGTGGAAAATGCACTTGGCAATCGAGTTACCACTGAAATTTATTCTACAAATCCCATCATGGACTTGTTTGATGGCATGAGATGTCTCAGTGGTGGTTAGGCATCAAAGAAGGAGGCCGTTGAAACCTCGTTTGTAGAGAAGACCCCCTAGCATGGTGTATCAAGTAGTACTCATGATAAAAGCCCACCATCTATTGCTAGAGAGGTTAAGAGGAATGATATAATAAGTCAATAGTTAACAAGTTGTTTATACCAAACATCATGTTGGTTAGAGAGGTCAGGAGGAATTACCCTCAAAGATATTGGTTGAGATGTACCCAAGATAGAAATCTTGGGGTTTGGTGGTGGAGAGGGCTTGGCAGATGGATGTGTCCAAGGGGTAGAAACCTACTCTTTTCCTTTATCCTTTAGGGTTTGGGACCTGGTAGCCACATTAATGGTGTTGATTTCAAATAAAGGGGGAGAAGGTGGTAGAGGGACCATAATCTCACGTTGGGATCTCGATTCAAGTGAGGAGGTTTGGAGGCATGGGATGGTGTCAATAGTTTGTCAAAAAGGTGGTCAAGAGAATCCTTAATGAGAAGGGTGTCCTTTTCCAAGTGTTAGTGAATGACAACCTTAAGAGCATTACAAATCTCAGTATTATGCCCAAGTGTGCGATGATATAAGTAGATTTGAGTGTCGTTGAACCAAGATGGTTTTGATCTGAGAGGTTGGTATGGCTTAATGGGTGGGAGAAAAATGCTAGAAGACTGCAATAATCAGCATAACAATGAAGCATAGGAACCCAATAATGGGTCTATGCTCATTATTGCAGTAGGGGTTGACAACTTCTATTTAGGAGATGTAGGGGGAGTTTTTTGTACCACCTTTTTGGTTGGTGGTGTGGCCACATGCGTAGATGGCACTTTCTTGATGAGAGATGTCAAATTTCTTGGAGGAAATATGTTATTGATGGGTAGAGGGAGTAATGGAGGCAGTTTATTTTTGTGAGGTGTTAGAATAGGGAGCGCTCCTGCTAAAGTGGAAGGATGTAGACCCAAAATAGAGGGCAATGGTGAAGATGGGGGAGGAGTAGACCGACGTGGTTGAACAGCCTTCTTTAGTATGGTGCAAGGACCACTACTATGCAGGGCAAGGTTCAAATCTAACTTCACTTGTGGGTGAGTTAGGTTTAATACAGGGTGAACACCGAGAGGTCTAATCTATTTCAGCATAGTGGATGCCTACAAGGGTTTGGATTTAGACATGGAAGGCTGAGCTTCTGATGATTTAGAAGTGGAAGCCTGATCCTCATTAGAAACTTTGGGGTAAATAATCACGGAAGGATTGGCAGTATAAGGCGAAGCAGAATGTGTAAGATAAGGAGCCTTAAGTCGCTCCCATAACACCTCATACTCTAGGTTCTTAGAATGGATGAATCCTAAGTTTTCTACCAATCAAGAGAAGGGTTTAGGTGACGTCACGTGAAGCTTTACAGTCAATCCTTTGGAGGATTTGGGAAATTTTGAGAGCGAAAATGTGTTGGATGCAACAATCACGAGCCAAAGGCGAGAGAGAACTATCACCGGATCTTCCTCAGTCAAAGTGGTGAGGTGGCAAATTCTTCTCTCGATGGAGAAGGGATTGGAGAATTTGGATCTTCAAGAGGATAGAGTGTAGGGATGATCATGCCTTCCACGTGTGGTTTAGGAGTGGGGAAAGTATGATCCTCCATTGGGGATAAGAAGGATAAGGGCGGGGCCACCGGCGTTGGTACCATCAAATCATCCTCCAATATGGGAGAGGTCAAAGTAGACTCTCCTACGTGTGAAGGGGGGGTGGATGGAGGACTATCCTCCATTGATGGAGGAAAAATAGGAGAGGAAGGCTCCTCTAAAGGGTGAAGTAAAGGGATGATGGCCCTTTCTACATGAGGGCATGGGGTATGAATGGTAACTTCTTCCAATGGTAGAAGAAGAGGGAAGGTGGGGGCAAGAGGAATAGGTAATACGGGATCCTCATGAGGTAGAAGAATGGGTAGAGGAGGTGCTTGATGTCATGGGGGTGATACAAGTGAAACGGGTTCATCCACGCGAGGAAGAGGGTGAGGCAAAGGGAGCTCTTCGTTGCGTGGGGATGGTATGGGTAAAATAGGGTCTTCTACTCGTGGTGGAGAAATGGGTTGACCAACCTCTTCAGATTGTGGGAGAGGTTGGTTAGGAATGAAAGGAAAGACCATGTCGACTATGTGTATGTTGCATTCTTGAGGGTCATCAACCATGGTCTAAACATTATTCTGACTTGGGGGATGGTTAGGAAATGGTTGACTAAAGACATCTATGTTTTGGTTGGCTGACGCATTAGGGTTATCCAAAACAAGGTCCCCTTTGTCTATCATGTCTTGAACAATGTTTTTGAGGGTTTTGCAATTATCTCTGTCATGACCCTTGACACGATGATAGTTACAAAAGTCATTTTCCGTATACCATGCAGGGATGGCTTGTGAGGGGTCAAATTGGACAGGTGGTCAGATTTGAGAAAGGTTGAGAACTCCCTACTTCACTAATTTATCCAATATGGAAGCATATTATTCTCCTATTAGAGTGTATCATCGCTGTTCATATCATTGTTAGAATTATCTAGTGATGTTTTATGGTGTGGAGGGCTCAGATTGGTTGGTTGTAGTAGAAGATGGTGACCTAAGGACCACAACATTCGTTGATCCCTTAGATTTGGGGTGAGAAGAAGAAGATTTGGAAGAAGAAGGGTCATTGACTTTTGCATTGGTATTTTTGCTACGCAATTTGACCCTATCTTCCTCGATTGCATAGAGTTCAAGCTTTTGGGCCATAGTGAAAGCTTCATCAAATGTGCAGAAAGTTTGAACCCACAGAGTGGATGAAATGTGCTTGGCACATGCTCTTGAAAAGAGCTCAATGAGCTCAGGTTGAGGTAGTGAAAATGAGAGTTGATTGATCAAACCTCTCTAATGGGCGATGAAGTCAGCTATTAACTCATCCTCAAATTGTCTAATGGAATAAAGGTCTATGATGGAGACCTTCTTGGTAATATTAATTGAGAAATGATCGAGGAATAGCTAAGTGAGTTGAGTGAAGGTGAAGAGAGAATGACTAGTAATGGAGCTATACCAGTCAAGGGCGGTGCCAGAAAGTGACATAGGGAATGTGCAAAGTAATAACGCATCATCATGAGCTATGAGGTAGCAAGTGTGTCTAAACTCTCACAGATGTTGTTGTGGATCCTCTTTACTCTAAAATCGAGTAAATTTTGGGAGTTCCCATTGGCTAGTGTATGGTCGAATAGGAACTAAAGGGTGGATAGGTTCATTACAGATTTATTCATACGAAAAAACACTTCTTGAACCTAAAACAAATGTCTCAAGGTTGGACATCTTATCCATTAGCATCTTAATTAGATCGGCAGATGGATTGGCATGAGGGGCACCCCCTAAGTTATAGGGTTCTTGAAAGGCACTGGGAGGGGCGTATGACATACTTGGTTACATTTGTGTAGGTGCAACATACTGATAGTTCATCATAGAGGCCAATGTTGAGGCCACGGGAGCTTGTGCCATGAAGTTGGAGGGCACAACTTGACTAGATGCCACCAAGGGTGGTTGAATGGCGGTGAGACTAGTTAAATGATAAGTGGTCACTCTCATGTTTATAGGCACAAGAGTGGGTGGGATAGAGACAATCAAGTTTTGGAAAGGTGTCAAACTTGGTTGAATTATTTGTGGTTGAGGGGGTATGAAAACCCTGATGGAGGTAGGGCCAGAAAGAATAGAAGGGGAGGCCAAATCTTGAACATTGGCCATGGTTGGGTTACTGGTCGAGGCAATGGCTTGAGTGACCATAGGTTGGGTAGTAGAGGCTGTTGATATCATTACTGCTTCAATCGAAGAAGTTGGCATCCCATAAATAGGGTTACCTAAAGGATCTCATGTTTGGCTTCTAGCGAGATAGTGTTGGAGAGCCTTGACGTTGTGGTCAAGGAATCTCTCAAAATCTTGATCATGTTCGAGAATAATAGGAGGTCGATCAGGGGTAGGTTGGATAGGAGTATGCTCGGTGTCTGAAGTATACTCCATTAGATGACTTGGCACAAAGGGTGAAGGTGGGAGTGGCTGTTGACTCGCATGGTCAACAAGAGATTTGGCTTGGCTGCATGTCAGGACCATCCAAAGCGAAAAGGATTTAGGTTCCAAAAACTATGTGTTTCAGTTTCAAAAAACTAGAATTTGTGTTAAATGGTAAGAAATTTGGGTTTTAAGCTTGCTGTTTGGGAATTTTTTTAAATTTATTTATTGACAGTGACCAATGTCGGTTGTTTAACCGATATTGGTTAGGAAATGTTGCCGACATCGGTGGAGAAATTGATGTCAGTTTCTGTGTAATTCCAGAAACACAAAAAATTGATAGTTTTTGGAAGAAGAAAATATTCTGAGTTGTTTTGGACTTCAGAATGGTATGACCTTACTAGCTCAAACACTCAGATAAAAATAATAGAATAGATGATTAGGCAAGCAACCTCTAAAACGTTAGATCCCTAGGAATGTATTTTAAAGTCGTGGTGGCTTATGCCTTAAGATAATGTGTTGGGAGTTGGGCTTGTAGACTAAGTCCTAGAGAGGAAGTCTATGGATAGTTTCAGGTTGTATTATGGTGCTCAAAAATATCTATATTAGGGTCAGTACATGGCTTAGTGCTATAGCTTGCTCCCTTCACTTCACAAACCCAGAGCCGAGCTGGGCTGCTTAGCCAAAATATACCTTCCCTATAGTTTATACTCTACTAGAGAACAAAGTAGGTCCTCCTCTTGGTGGTGAAATCCAAGTAGGATCACTGGGTGGGGTAAGGTATCCGCTAGGTGATGAAATCCTAGATGGGCCTTGTCTCAAGTAAGTTTATGTGTTTGATTTGAAGTGATTGTGGTTTGGTTGTGTAACATTTGTGCACTACGATTCATTCATAATGCTTTAATTACTAAGTGGGCTAAGTATGCATCCAAGCAAAAATGAAATGCAATAGTTTTTAACCCAAATCAAAATATGTTATTCAAATGTAAAAAAATGGAGAAGAGGTAAAGACTATGAGTTTTTCACTACTCTATGATGCATGAAAGAACTAACAAGAAGAAAAAGAAATGTTCTTTTTAACCTTTGCTAATGATTTCCTTTTTAAATAAAGACAAAGAAGAGAAGCTAAGTTTTTTATTTCTCAAGAAATAACGGCAAAGAAGAGGGATGCAAGAAGTGAATATTTTTCTAATGCATCTATATGAAAGTTTGATTTTTAAAAGAATAAGAATGAACCCAAGGAAAACTCCAAGGATCCCACCGGGCGTGCCAGAATGTTTCTCTAGATTTTCACTAATTGCATTCAAAAGAAAGAAACTAAGGTTAAGAAGGTCTGGGTTTGATGTTACCCAGATTTAGTGCGCATCGTATCCAAGCTTTGTGAGAGCTCCTCTTTGCCTGTGGAGGAAACACCTGCAGTAAGAATAAGACTTGAACAAAGAAGATGTTAGAAGATGATATGGTGGACTACCAAACTATGCGCTCGGTCTCGAAAGCGTAAAGCTCCCTAAGGGATGACAGTCCACTATTTAAAGGAAAGAGTTTTGTAAAGAAAGAAATGACAAATGACTTAAAGAAATAGAAAAGTAGAATGTTGTGTACCTATTCCCTGCAGTCTGTGTGTCTCAGAATGCTATAGAAGGTTGGTAGAAGGTTTTGTTTGGTCTAGATGGGCTAGATGGGCTATTTGGATAGGTTTTCTAGTTTGCTGATCCAGAACACAGTCACCGACGTCGGTTGGTTTGCCGAGGTAGGTCAGGTAAATGGTGCCGATGTCGGTTGGGTTGCCGATGTTGGTAGGGGTTATTGGCCTTGGACAACTTTTAGAGTATTTTCGGGGTACACAAGGGGTTTCCAAAAGTTTAGAGGTGGGTGCAGGGTTGCGGGAAGGTGAATGAGGTTTGAGGAAGGGTATAGGTGGAGGATTGGTGTGAGAAGGAGGTGAGAATAAGGGGAAGGCCTTTCAGCCCCTCCACGGAAGAAGTCGATCCTCTTGATAGTGTTTAGAAATATCAAATGAAAACTAATTAACAATGTATTCTAAAACACTGAAATGAGAACTAGAATACTTAGCTCTATTAGGTGAAGAACCAGAGGTGTCAGAATGCTTATTCCCATTGTGGCTAATGTTGAGGTCCTCGTATAATGTTTCAATCCAGTCTCTGGAATGACTTGTGCAGAGCTTCAGTAGCTAGGAGAATGATAGTCGAGTTTTGGTGCTTGAGGTCTCAGAATGTGCATGCGAATGTGCAAAAAGGTAGGGGTAGCTCAATGTTTAGAGCTTGGCTTATGTAACCGACGTCGGCAATCCCATTGGCATCGATCGAGGGTTAACCGACGTTGGTGGAGAGAGAATAGGTAAAATGGCTATTTTTAGCTCTTTGCCCATTTCTCCACCTGCCAAGTGCCTTTCCCATTGGAGAATGATCAAAACAAGGGCTTATGAGGCATGGGAGTTGGTTAGGGAGTTAAGATGGAGTGATAATATGTCATGGGTAGTTAGGATTTGGAGGACTTAGTCTCAGGGTGACTCATAGGCTAAGAAACGGTCTTAGGGTGAGGTGTTTAGGTGAGGTGTCCAAGGTGAAAGGGGTTCAAGTGTGGGTTAGGAGTGTTAACATTTAGAAGGGGACCAAGGGGGGTTGACATGATATTGGTGTCTACACCCTTGGCCTTATGTGTGATACTAACACTTGTGCTTATTGAGCTTACTAACATTGAGTGGTGCCATTATCTATATCATACAATATTAATCTATAGTATTATTCAATGATACTATTACCACATGCTTCATCAATATATATCTAAACATGACACTTATATGACCTTCATTACATGTGTTATATGCATACCTTGATCTATATATACATTACTATGATGCCATTCTCTCCACACATTCACATGATATAATTAACTTTTTTTTTATATGGGTGACTTACAAGATACACCCCTCATCTCAATAGGGGGGAATTATAGTAGGCTTGTCATAGATACATAAGCCTCCATGAAAATAAAATTAGATCTAAGTATAGATTTCAAAGATTTAGAATGGTTCAAATATTAGATGGTTTATTTACATGGCAAGTGTTATCACATCTGTACATATTATAGGGGCATATAACATGCATATGCAATCAATTTACAAATATTTAAGCACATATTCATACAAACTTGGGTGGATATGAATGGGCATATGCACATAGTTTATAAGAACATTAATTACAAGTTTCCACATACAGATACATTTGAGATACAAGTTATCAAATTTAACATATAGATGCATAACATTCTATATCAATTGGTACAAATTCAAGGGGCATGATAATGGTTCATACACATATACACAATTTTCAAATTCATGAGGCATTATACTGATTCATTCACATACAAAATAACATAATTTATAGTTGAATGAAAAATGGTTTTCATTCTAATTCACACTTATTAAATATGTGGTCATGATTAGGGCATGAATATTATTCCTTCTTTTTTTGATAATGCATTTTATTCTACATAAAGTGAACTTGAGTAAAACTATACAATTAAACCTATGTTTGTGATGGGGACATGAACATTATTCATTCCCTTTTAATCATTCATTTTTGTTTACATGAATCAAACTTGAGGAATATTATACAACTAAATCTACAATCCATCTATAGTGGTTGATTTAACTTCTTTGAGTAAACCTAGCTTGATGGTTCCCTCTTCAACTATGTAGTTATTTGGGTTAGTACATTACGTAATCCTCCTTACATTCAAGAGTGTTGTTACATGTTTTCTTCCTAACCTAAGATCATGCATAGTTATAATTTTTTTTGGCACAAATACCCTAACTCTCCATGTGCTTCAGCAAGGAATCACAAGGTTCTCCAATGCTTCAACAAAGAAGCATAATATCAAACAAGTTGCAAGGTAATATGGTTTTAAACAATAAAAAATCTTTGCTATTGAATTATTTACACCATTGGGGCTTCATACCAAAGACAAAGTGTATTGTACACACTTAGTTATATTTTATCCTTTTACTCTAACAATTCCATTATTAGAATAAAAAGGGGGCATTTATAGATACTAAAATTTGATATTTGGTACTTTTCCATGTGCTTCAAAAAGGAATCACAAGGTTCTCCAATGCTTCAACAAGGAAGCATAATACCTAACAAGTTGCAAGGTAATATGGTTTTCACCAACTAAAAAGTTTTGCTATTGAGTTACACCATTAGGTCTTCATACCAAAGACAAAGTGTGTTGTACACACTTAGTTATATTTTATCCTTTTACTCTAGAAATTTTATTACTAGAATAAAAATGGGCATTTATAGATACTAAAATTTGATATTCGATACTTGAAAATGAGAATCTTGACACACATTTACTATGCATGAATTGAGTGCACAAACATGGTCTTAATCAACCATTTTCTCACAGTTACATGTTATTTTATGAGTTGACCCTTCTATTTTGATATTACATACCTAAGAAACCTCACTATCTATTTCAAACATGCTAAATATCCTACACAAACACTTTTAGACCTTCAATTTAGTCCACTTGTACATAAGTTGGTTTTGTCAATTTTGGTAAATATCGTTAGTCCATATCGACTTGATTTAGTTGGAATTGACCCTCTCCCAATAATAATTACTTTTTAAAATAAAACCATTCCTTAGGGTTGGTATATTTACCTAGCCTATCAATGTTGTGATAAATTACCCAATTGGACTCTTATATAAATAAATCAAGGTCTCATTCAAAAAAGACTGGGCAATTATCTTGTACACATCTAGATATTATTGCACATTGAGAAAATTTTCTCTATTTTTCTCAAATTATGAATATATGATTGGGAGCACTCACAAGGTAATCTTGTAGCACTTTAAATCTAAGTCAAAGTAAACATTGTCAAATATCAAAGTCAGATTATTAGTTGCATACATATATTGAAGGAACACAATTCCACAATCACACTAGGTGGGAGAGCTACATGTGGCTTGATTTCCCTCTTCAAAGTAGTAGGTACATAAGTAATATCAATCATAAAATTAGGGTGAGGGAGGTTAGCTCAACCCATTACACTTTATCATTGTTTACAATTTTCCATCCCTCACAAGAACATCCTAGGTTTCAAGGTGAAGGAGGTTGATATTTGGAGTTGTATGTATCATCAGGGTTTAGTGTCACACGTACAAACTTTAAAAATAAAAGGAAATGTGACCATACAATCACAGTCCCTCATTTTTACACAAGTCAATATCAACAATCAATACTAACCAAAATTGATGGAATTGATCATACATAAACATAAATGCAATCCTTGATCCAATCGATTCACATGCTTGATTTTATCTGATTTTCACTTCCCAAATATAGTCACAATGACACAACCAACCATAAAAGCTAAGTACTCATCCATTTTTTGTACTTACTATATTTACCATATTCTACTTGTCAAATCCTTTCAATCAATTACAATATTTAATAGTTGGATGTATTCATAAATGTCATATCAAGATATCTAAATTACATTTCAAGTTTATATCCTATCAAGGTTGTAAATCTAAATTAGGGTAAAATAAATATGTGAACGTGGTCAAAAAGTGATTTAATTATTTCAAAAGGGTACATATGGGTTTATTATGTGCGAAATTAAGCCAACCAAGATTTAAAATAAAATACAATATGAATTGAACTACCAATGCATCATGAAAATAAAATCAACTTAGAAGATAGAATTTTAATTTCTCCTCTTTTGTCTTCTAACCTAGTTCACTGTGAATTAATGCCACACACCATTTAAAATTCATTTATAAAATTCACCTCATTATATATTTATCTATCTATTATTATTTGGCCTTTGCCCATGTGTCATCATCCCACAATCTCAAAGTCACGAAGGTCACAAAGTTGCAATATTCACCTTGGGTGTTCACTTCTCCCTGTGGACTCCACAAATACATTAAATCTTTAAATTTGTTTAGATATAAATGGATTTTAGCTATACATTTTTCATGGTCATGTGTCATCATATTATAATATTGGGGACACAAAATCATGGGGTGCTTCCAAACATTGAAATGCATTTATTCAAAGTCTATAGATCTAGTAGATATTCTGCTTTACTTTATATTTATTTTACATTTGCATCTATTTCCATTAGTGTTCATGTCTTATTTAAGGATTCTAAAAATGTGTAGGATATTAAATATGCATTTATATTTTCTCAAGTCTAGATGCTTTCTATATTTACATTAGTTGGGTCCATGTGGTGAAATCTACATAATGTGACCTTGATAAGTTCCAAGTCTTCATTGTTTGTCCAAAGTTCTAAATTACATTATGTCAAATTGATGGATCAATTAAATTCATAATTTATTGTATATTTATCTTACATATACAACTTTTCCTACACATAATGCACAAACACGTCATGGTCATATCTTGAAAAGTTAATAATGCACACATAATAATTTTATAAAACTTGTGATATAAAAAGAAAACATGTGGCAACTAGAATGATGTTTTGGAGTCACAAAGGTCTTCCAGAATATGAAAAGACTCAGCTCAAAGTCTATAGATTTGTTGAATCTTTATTTCTACTTCATATCATTTTATGTATACCCCCTTTCCCTACACATAATAAATAAACATGTCACAGTAAAACTAAAAAAATTAATAAAACACACACACCGCTTTAATGAAATTTATGATGTTAGAAGAGAACATGTGGAAATGATGGTGATCGTTAAAGGAAAAATCAACTTGTAACTTTATTGAATGAGAAATTAGGCCTGCAAACCTTATTGATGAAAAATTAAGACAAATAAAGTTGGTTTTGTTCTTTAAAAGTCTTTATCACATTAATTTAATGTTATATGAACTTTTCATATTGATCTTTACCATTGGATTTGTTTGAAAATTCAAGATATGCAAAAATAGGGGTTTTTAGACTCTACAATTAGGCATGTTGACTGAGGATTAGTATTTATTTACTTATATAGATGATTAAATTTTTTAAAACCACTTGAATAATTTATAAAACATCAGGTTATACCCTTATAAAAAGTTTCAAAATTTTGTAAGGGTTCATTTCTATTTTGGAGAGGTTTTAGTCTTGGAAACCCTATTTTAAAATCTGTAGGCTTGTACATAGGCCAAGAGCTATAATTTAAGTGAAATTCAGATTTAAAGACAAGTTTAAAATATTTTTGATTTTGGAGACTATTCACACATATATCCATCTCTATCACTCAATTTTACACTTTGAGCAAGCTCAAAATGTGAATAAAATATCTTTTCTTTGACAATACATGTAGTTTTGATGATTATATCAATCATGTATATATTTTTGAAGCTTGAAAAGTAAATTAAAACCTTCAAAACATAAATATATGATTGTATAACAACATTAATTTTCACTTACAAGAATACTCAACTTAAATTTGCAAAGAGAAACATAAATGAAGATTTTTTTTCATTATTTTTATGCAAACTTGTGATACAGTCCAACCAAAATACCATATTTAAGAGCTTTCTTCCTTATTTTCTTGAAATATTTGAATTTTTATCTCTCTTTTGTCTCATAATCTCCTCCCATGTACCTTATCTCTATTATATTCCTTCACTCTTCATTCCAACTCTGACAATTTCTCAAACTATCTAACGAATTCTTTATAACCCTACTTAAGACTTAACTCTTAAGTGAGATTAACATAGACATATAAGGTTTAGGACATTTTAATTATTATATATCATTAATAGGACATATTTTTACCCCATCCATAAATTATCAAGATAAAAACAAATATTATAAGTGATAAAAACTCTTGAAACCTCTTAGAACTAGTTTAAAATATTCAAATCTTATTTTTGGTGGGAAAACTAGAAACAAGCTAAAATGACTATGAAAAGATAAATGAAGCATGGAAAAGGATTATTATTGACAAAAATTGACTCTCTAAACCTAAAAAAAACCAAAACATACAAAATTTAATCTACTATACACACACACCTACATCAGACTCCTAGAGAGCAAACATTATTCATGAGCTCTTGCTCATGAGGTATTCAACACTATTGCCATGCTTATCTATTTATAAATGTGTCATCCAAGTTACATCCTCAAATGGATGGTTTATCCATTTGACCAAGTGTTTGAATTAATTTTTACCTCTAGTCCTATTAGCCACCTTCCAACTTCCATCTCATTTGGTTGCAGTTTAGGTAATTGCTACTCCTAGTCAATGACCTACTCATCAATGTATTCAAGTGCATTTGATATTTTTTCCTCTCTTTTGAAAGGATAGAGGTCTTCCACATTAAATATGGGTGAAATATTGATATCAAATGGAAGTTCCAACTTATAAGCATTGGTAGAAAATTTTCTTAAGAGCTTACAAGGTCCAATTTTCTTCAACTTCAATTTGTTATATTCTCCCTTAGGATATCTCTCTTTCCTAAGATGTGATAGCATAAAGTCACCTATCTAAAAATTTACTTCTTTTATTCTCATATCATCACTCCTTTTATACTTACATATGCTTATCTCCAATTTTTGTTTAACTTGTTCATTCAATTATTGCATTGTTGTGGCAAAATCCTCACTTTCTGCACTTATTTTCTCTTGCTTGCCCAAGTTACTCAAATCATAAAATCTTAATGTATTGATTCCACACAGAATTAGAAATGGGTGGGTTGTAACATGTAATTATATTTTTAGAACCATTATATGCAAATTCTATTTGAGGTAATACTTGATCCCATCATTTTAGATGATCACTTACCAAACATTTGAGTATGTTTCTTAGAATCATGTTGACAACTTTAGTTTGACCATAAGTATATCAATGGTAAGATGAACTGAAGCCTAATGTAGTAAAAAATTTATACCAAACTATTCTCCAAAAATTCCCCACAATTTTTGTATCCCTTTTAGACACAATGCTTATGGAAGCCCATGTAATCTTACTACCTCTTTAAAGAATAAGTTTTCAATATTGATGGTATCACTTATTTTATTACAAAATATGAAGTTTGACATTTTATAAGTCATATCAACCACAAAAAAGATGGAATCATTACATCATTGTGTCCTTGGCAGCCCAAGTGTGAAATCTATGCTTATTGAATCCCATGGCTTGTTTAGAATAGATAATGGTTGATATAGGCCTATATTATGACTTTTCTCTTTGGCATGTTAGAAAATTATACATCTCTCCAAAAATGTGTTCACATCAACATGAATCTTTGGCCAATATTAATGTACACTCAATTGAGAAAGTGTCTTTGTTTGACCAAAATGCCTTACTAAGCGACCACTATGTTTTTCTTTTAACAAATTTTCTCTCATGGATCCTTTGGGTATGCATAACTAGATGCCTCTGAATAACAGTCTTTATTATATCATATAATCCATACATGGATTATATTTCATGCTTATATGATTCTAAAAATATTAATAGGCTTCCTTGAAATCATGATCTTCATTATACAAGTCTTTAAATGATTTAAATCCCAAAACATTTATTTGAGACATGCACAAGCAAATTTATTCTACTTAACGCATTTGATATCTTATTAGCTTACCCAATATTATTTATCTGGAGGTCATTTCAAAAAATTTCCCAAATTAGACTAAGACTTATACCATCGCATAAGACTTGTCAAGATCTTTCCAATGGCATGCAAAACTCTAAAAATAGAGCTCATTTGCTCCTTGTGTAGTTAGTGTGAGTTTTGGTCAAAGTAGGTCAACAAGTAGTCAATGCTTGTCAAACTATAAAAATTGATGATCTTGGAACATTTATGAACTAGTTCAATGGTGTATATCTCTTTGAGAGATTTTTATCACATTTTATGGTTTGAAAAATGGAGTCTGTATGCATAAGTTATGACTAGTCAAAGTTATGGTCAAAGTGATTATGTGGAAATAAAGTGACGTGGCAATAGAGTTACATGGAAAATGAATATCCATTTTAATATGGTTAAAATATAAACCATTATATATTGGGGAATAATTATGACCCCATATTTTTAAATACATGGGATATTATTAAAATTCCAATATTAAAATGTAAAAGGATAATATAAATCCCATAAAAAATGGTGAAATGGGATATTATCCAATCCCATCAAAAAAGGTGGGGATAATGAATAATCCCATTATTTATGCACCTCCAAAAAATATATAAAGGGGTGAGGGGTTATTTTGAAATCATTAGAATTGGAATTCAATGAATTCATTCCAAGGTTTCAAAGCTCTCATGGCAGAGTTGAAAGTCGAAGAGCCGAGAGTTGAGAGCCAGAACAAGAGATGAATCTAGAAATATACTAAGAGACTTGATTTGAGTTTGTTTGAGCCACTTTTTAAAGTCTTGAAGTAAAAATTTTGGTGGATAACTTCAAGAATGCAAGATTGCTTTCACAATAGGAAGGTGAAAGGTCCGTCTGTGAGTTCTAGGACTTTTCAAAGGTTTGTTGCAGAGTTTATGCAATATTAGAGGTGTGATTAGATAAGTGGAGAATATATCCAAGAGTTATGAGATTATTTGAAGGGTCAAACATACATATTTGCAAGTGTTTTGGGAAGATAAAGAATCTATCCCAAAGTTTTGAGATTCTTTGAAGGTCCGTAACACGTAAATTCATTATTGTTAAATAAGGGTTGCCTTGTACTTGTATACATTTAATAATGAATTGGTTCAACTAATTTATGAACCCAAAGACATAGGCATTGCCAAACTTTGTAATTAACTCTTGTGCAATGTGGTTGGTATTCTTGCATTGCTTTTCTTTAAGTTGATTATTTTATGGATTAATTTTGGTATATTTAATAAATTACCTACAAGGATCCAAAGTAAATTTTTTGCAAAAAAATTAGTGAAAATTTATGGATTAGGTTGGTATCAAATCTAAGTTTATGTTGGTGTAATTGTGATTTTACACACATTCTATGAAATACTATGGATCTAATGCTAGCTTAAGTTCAACTATTGTTGAATACTATTGCCATTATATTGATGTAATAATTTAAATCACAATAACCATGACAAAAATCTATAGAATAAAGATAATATTTATATATTGAGAAGATCCAACAAAGTATTGATGCTCTATGGGCAGAATTGTAGCAAAAACATCATCAAAAGAAGCAAATATGAGTGGAGTCAAAAGTCTATGGCTACTAATCCAAAGAAGGTCATATTGTGGATCAAAGATAGAATCTACACATTCAAAAAGCTCCATCTTGGTACTAACAAAGATGCAAATCAAAGGGAAAGGCACCTATTAGATAATATACAAAGCCTAGTTCTCCTAGGCATCAAGCAATAGATGAAGGATTCCTTCGAGAGATATTGCTAAGTCAGGTACTAAATATTATGCTACATTCAAAAAATGAAAGCAATGAAATCAATTCTTCTGATTATATTAAGAATGTTAGGGATACTTTGTGTTCTAACTCTATACATTCATCAAGTAATTGCGTTGATACATTTGAGAAGCACACAAGGGGAATAGGTTCTAAGCTATTAGCCAAGATGACATTTAATGGAAAGGGCCTTGGTATTAATGGTCAAGGAATTTCCCAACCTATCCAAGTTGTGAAGAGATCAATCCATATAGAATTAGGATATGGAGATGAAGAATAATATTTCCAAGAAGCTGAACTGAAGATTTACTCAAGCAACAAGTCAAAACAGCCTAAAGAGTATGAAAAGAAGAAATACTCGAATGTATCTTATAATTATGCCTCAAAAAGCCCTAGAAGGATGCTTAAGAGACATGTCAAGAAGAAGATTGAAAAAACAAAATTACCTAAAGAAGATATGAAGTTTGGTTTTTACTTCAATACTAACGGGCAAAGGCTAAAAGAAGATAAGCAAAGTTATCCACAACCTCAGGTAAAAGTTGTAACTACATCTTCAATAAATCAAAAGATATAACCTCATCAAGCAGAACTTGAGACAACAATAATCAAGGAGATGATAGTCAAAGACAAGCTGACAATACAAAATTTATCACCCTGGAAAGGTAAATAACATTTCTTCAAAAGAATAATAGTTAAGCATGCTAAGATAGATGCTATCTTTGATAAAAATTATCAAAAGAATCTAATTTATGAAGATGTTGTAAAGACCTTAGGTTTGAAAACTAATCCACATCTCAAACCATATTTATTGGATAATATAGATGATGGTAGCAACATACATGTAAGTAAAACATGTAAGCTAAGGTTTGTAATTACCTCCAACTTTGTAGATGAAATTGAATTAGATGTGGTTCCACGCCATTTTAATGGTATTGTCATAGGAGAACCATATTTGTCTCTAAGAAAGACAATTTTTTCCAGTAATGAAAATTAATATAACATTATAAAAGATGGGATAGAATATCTCATGCGAGCACATTGGTAATAACCCTTATAGGAAACTAGTGCCTTCAGTGTTATTTTAATCATATATGATGTATACTAGAACACTATAGGGTAGCATGAAGATGACATCATGAACAAAATGAAAGATAGGTTGTATATTTTAATCTGTATGTTTTAGTATGTGAAAATATGTATGCATGTTTGTAAGACCTAGGCATTGTTTATAAATGCATAAGACCCAAGTATGGGCAATGATTGTAATCATTATATATAGTTACAGTATTTGTCAAGACCCAAGAAGGGAAACGTTTTTAATTTATGTTACTATGTAAGACCCTAAGAGGGAAATTGTAAAATGGTGATTGTTATAACACCAGGTGAAATGCAACATTTTCATAGTAGTCAGAACCATGTAAACATCCTCATATGAAGTATCAGGTCTAATACCAGCTTTCAGTGGACCAAAAGCCTTCTCAATGGGGAGGTATGATCTAGAGATAATTTTGGAAAAGTTCCCAAATTAGACTAAGACCTATACAATCACATAGGACTCATCAATATATTTGCAATGGTATGTGGAACTTCAAAAATAGAGCTCATTTGCTCCTTGTGTAGCTAGTCCAAGTTTTGATCAAAGTAGGTCAATAAGCAATCAATGTTGGTAAAACTAAAAAAATTGATGATATTGGAACATTTATAAACTAGTTCCATGGTGTAGAGCTAATTCAGAGTTTTTTGACACATTTTATAGTTCAAAAAATAAAGTCTGTATGTGCAATTATGACTAGTCAAAGTTATGGTCAAAGTGATGTTGTGACCATAAAATGATGTGGCAATAGAGTTACGTGGCAAATGAAAAGACATTTTAATATGGTTAAAATATAAACCATTGTATGTTGGGGAATAATTATCACCCCATATTTTTAAATACATGGGATATTATTAAAATTCCCATATTAAAAGGTAAAGGGATAATATAAATCCCATAAAAAATGGTGAAATGGGATATTATTCAATCCCATCAAAAAATGTGGGGATAATGAATAATCCCACTATTTGTACACCTCAAAAAAGTATATAAATGGGTGAGGGGTTATTTGGAAATCATTAGAATTGGAATTCAAATTCAGTGAATTCATTCTAAGGTTTTAAAGCTCTCATGGCAGAGCCGAGAGCCGAAGCGCTGAAGAGCCGAGAGATGAATCTAGCCATATGCTGAGAGACCTAATTTGAGTTCATTTAAGCCATTTTTTAAAGTCTTGAAGTAATATTTTTAGCAAATAAATTTAGGAATGCAAGATTTATTTCACGACAGGAAGGTGTAAGGTCCATTATGAGTTCTAAGACTTTTTGAAGGTTTGTTACAGAATTTATGCAGTCTTAGAGGTGTGCTTTAGGAAAGTGGAGAATTTGTCTAAGATTTTTGAGATTATTTGAAAGGCTAAACATAAATATTTGGAGGTGTTATGGGAAGGTGAAGAATCTATTCGAGAGTTGTAAAATTCTTTGAAAGTCTATAACATGTAAATTCATTATTATTCTGTAAGGGTTGCCTTGTACTTACAAACATTTAATAATGATTGTTTCAACTAATTTATGAACCCAGAGACATAGGCATTTCCAAACTCCATAATCAACTCTTGTGTAGTATGATTGGTATTCTTGTATTGCTTTTCTTTGAGTTGATATTTTATAGATTAATTTAATAAATTGAATACAAGGATCTAAGATAATTTTTTTTCAAGAAAATTAGTGTCAATTTATAGATCACTTATGCTTAAGAACAAAATATAAGATTTGAAAAAACTCAATCCATTTCATATGCCTTTGACTCAATTTAATTTGAATATTAATAAATTTCAAGCATGATTAACTATATAAAGCATAAACTCTTTAGGCAACAAGTAGTACCTCTATTTATTCAAGGCTTGGACAATGACATAGAACTCTTGACCATAGATTGAGTATTTTTTCTTAGATTCATTGAGATTCTTACTAAAATATTCAATAGGCCTTCCCTCTTGGCTTGAAATATCTCTATTGCAAGCCCACTGACATCACATTTTACTTGTAAAATCTTGTTAAAGTTAGGTAAAGCTAAAATAGGTTGCTCTACGATCTTTTTCTTTAAAATCTAAAAACTTTTCTCAACTGACTCTATCCACTGAAAGTTCTTTTTATTCCCTTTGATGGTTTAAACTATTGGAAAAAAAATGCCACTAAATTTCCTAATGAACTTTCTATAAAAGCTATCCAAACCATGAAAGATCCTTGCCTCAAATATACTCCTTGCAGTAGGCCACTCTATTATGTGTTTGGCCTTCTCTTTATATATCTTCAATCCATATTTGGAAATGACAAACCCAAAATAAACCAACTTTATCTTCATGAAACTACACTTCTTGAGATTGATTAACATTCTTTCTTCTTGCAACTTATTTAAGACCATTTTAAGATGCTTAAGATGTTCCTCTCTTGACTGATAATAAATTAAAAATTTAATCTAAGTAAATAATGAAACATTTACTTGTAAAATCCTTGAGTACTTCATTCAGAAGCCTCATGAAGGTACTTGAGCATTATTTAACGTAAATGACATCATAAACCATTCATGCAGTCCATCATTGGTCTTAAAAGTTGTATTTCATTCATCTCTCTCTTTGATTTTGATATGATGGTAACCACTCTTAAAGTCTATCTTTGAAAAATATTTCCCCACTCAAAAAATCCATGAGATCATCAATTTTTGGTAATGGAAATCTGTACTTGATTATGATCTTGTTTATAGCTCTAGATTCCATGCATGTTATCCATCCTCCATCTTTATTAGGAGTTAGGACTATTGGTATAATACATGGACTTAAACTCTCCTTAATCAAACATTTTTCTAATAACTCATGCACTTATCTCTTTATCTCCTCATTCTCTTTTAGTGTCATTCTATAAGCTGCCTTGTTTGGTAGACTGGATCCTAGAATGAAGTCTATATGGTGGCTTAAGCTTCTCATAGGTGGAAATTCATTAGGTAAATCATCCACTACTATATCAACAAACTCATTTAACAAATTATGAATCTCTAAGGATAGATCAATTAGTTTAGTGGTTGTGATAATTATATTAGGCTTGGCGACTAGTACACATCCTACTTCTTTTTCTTTGATCAGTTGCAAAAACTCTTTTCCACTTACTAGTAATACCTTAGTACTATCATCTATTGTTGCATTATCATCTCTCAATGGTATTAGTATATGATTCATACCATCTTTATTAAAATTATATGTATTACTTCTTTCATCATGCATGGCTCTCCTATAAAATTACCAAGATATTCCCAATAAGACATAACAAACATCCATCAGAATGATGTCACACAACACTTCATATTTATAACTACCTATCTGAAATTCAACCTCTCAGTATTCATTGACCAATAGTTGATGCCCCTTTTGAATCCATGACACCTAATAGGGTGTAGGATGTATTAATATCTTCAAGCTTATTTTTTTAACCATCTCAAAAGAAACTAAATTATTTGTATTACCACTATCAACGATCACTTTGAATCACTCAATTTTGTATTTACATGTGGTTCTAAATAAGGTCTTCCTTTGGGATGGTTCCTTCACCTCTTCATTTGGCTTGATAAATATTCTTTTCATCTGAAAAGACTTCTGATTTAGGTTCATCGATATGTGATGGTGATACCACACTCTCTTATTTACCTTGAATAATTTGATTACTACCTTCAATCCTATCATGACTATTTGTGTATTCTATAGGTACTCATATGATATGTGGTCTACATATTTATTACACCTACAACACTTGCCCTAAAAACCTCTTTCTTTGCCTCTTGTGTATGGTATTCTATTTATGTATGAATAGCCTCTTCTTATAATTTGACTTTGGCCTTAGGAGTTGCTTACTTCCTCATTATGGTCCTACAATTGACTTTTACCCATCACGTTGTCTTCTACCTCTGAAAGTTCTACCTCTTCCCTTAGAATGATGTGTTTGCTTTCTAGATAATTTTTCCTCTAATTTATGTGTAAACTGATATGATTCTTAAACTAATATTGGGGATAAAATATTGATTTCATATTTTATAGTAAACCTTAGGCCATTGATGTACCTTTCCACCTTTTACACATCTTCCTCTATATGACCTACTCTAAGTATTGATCTATATAACTCCTCTATATAATATTTCATTGTCATGTCCTTTTGATTCATGTTTTGAAGTTTATTGAATGGAGTAGTCTGGTAATATTTTGGCATGAATTTTCCTTTCAGTTTGGCTACCATTATGTCCCAACTATTTATCTTTGGTTTATCTTTCCTTCTCGTCTCATCTTGAACTCCATCCCACCAAATTATGCATGACGTTTTAATATTATACTAGTAAAATTCACTTTATTTTCATCTTCTATTCCTTCATATTCAAAATACTTGTCTATTTCAGCTACCCAATCCATAAATTATTCAACATTTAGGTTACTTCCATATACTATAACTTCTAATTTTGTCTTTGTTCCTATTCCTATGACTGCTTTCAAGAGTCTTTCTTCCTTTCTCTCTTCCTCTTGCTCTACAACTTCTTCTTTTAGTTATTCCTCAACTTCACTCATATCACCTATCATAAAATCTTATTTAAATTAATTATACTACCTTCAAATGTGCCTACAATTTTCTTATCTCCTCTAGTAAAACATCTCTTGGTTGTCTTCTTTGACCTATTCTAGCACCACCTCTGGTTGCTCTTCTAAGTGCCATTCGTGCACTTTATTGAAAGTTTATTTTTCAAAACTTGATCTTCACTTTTATCAATGATATATTTCTCCTTCTATCACCTCTTAATTATAACAAAACCCCACTTTGATACTAAAAATGATGGTGATGGGTAAAGGAAGGATTAACATGCAACTTTCTTGAGTGAGAAATTAGGCCTACAAATCTTATTGATGAGAAATTAAGATCAAACAAGGAGTTTTTATGCTTCAAAATTTTTTATCAGATTAATTTAATGTTATATAAATTTTTCATATTGATCTTTACCATTTTATTTGCTTGAAAATTTAAGATATGCAAAAATAGGGGTTTTTAGCCTTTACAATTACACCTATTGACTAAGAATCATTATCATATTCTTCTGTATATGATAAAAAATATTAAAACCACTTTAATCACTTATAAAACATCATGTTATACCCTTCTACGAATTTTCATAAATTTCTAAGGGTTTATTTTTGTTTTGGAGAGGTTTAAGTCTTGGAAATCCTAGTTTAAGGTATGGAGGCCTGTACACGGCTAAGAGCTATAATTTAAGTGAAAATTCAGAATTAAAGATAAGATTGAAAATATTTTTTATTTGGGAATACTATTCACACATATTTAAAACTCTATCACTCAATTGTACACTTTGAACAAGCTCAAAACGTGAAGAACATGGCTTTTCTTTGACTGTACATATAGTTTTGATTGATTGTATCAATCATGTATATATTGTTGAATCTTAAAAAAAAATTAAACACCTTAAAAACATAAACATATAATTTTATAACAACATTAATTTTCACTTATAGTAATACTCAACTTGAATTTGTAAAGAGAAACTTAAATGAAGAAAATTTTCATTATGTTTATGCAATCTATCTAAAACAACTTATTTTTGAGCTTTATTCCTTATTTTCTTGAAATATTTGAATTTATATCTCTCTTTTTTGTCTCATAATATCCTCATATTTACCTTATCTCTCTCCTGATCCTCCACTTTTCATTCAAACTCCTACAATTTCTCAAACTATCTAACGAATTCTTTGTAACCCTACTTAGGACTTAACTCTTAAGTGAGATTACATAGACATATAAGGTTTATGACATTTTAATTAGTATATATTCATAGGACATATTTTTATTCCCTCCATAAATTATCAATACAAAAACAAACATTATAAGTGAGAAAACTCTTGAAACCTCCTAGAACTAGTTTAAAATTTAAATTTCTTATTTTGGCGGGAAAACTAGAAACAAGCCAAAATGACTATGAAAAAATAAATGAAGCATGGGAAAGGATTATTATTGACAAAATTTGACTCTATAAACCTAAAAAATAAAAAAAAACACATACAAAATTTAACCTAATATGTACATGCACTTGCATCAAGAAATCATCATAGGATGATAGAGTCACGGAGACATGAAATGTCTCTTTTATTCTCATTGTGGTCAAGTGAAAATTTGTGGACCTATTAAAAATTTGAATCCAATTTATATTCATATGTGTATTTTTTATCTTTCATATAATAAAAAAACATGCTCATGATCACATTTTTTAAACAGAGAAAGGTTTATACACACAAACACCATAAAAGTAAATTTGTTAAAAAAAAGTATACTTGGCACATTGAGCAGAGTCATGAGATCATGGATAAATTTAAACAAAAATTAAATAAATAGAGTAAAATAGGCCTCTATGGATGCATTAACATATGTATTTAATTTTAAACTATGGTTAGATTCATTCATCGCAAATATGTGAAAAATAAAGGGTGACCTCCAAACTTAGGAGATGTGAATGTGGAAAATTAATCTAACCAAGATCTAAACTAAGTTACAATGTGAATTGAACTACCAATGTATCATGAAGATAAAATCTACTTAGAATAGATAATTTTTAATTTCTCCTCTTTTATCTTTTAATATGGTTCATAATTTTTTACTTTTGTAAAATGACATAAGAGATGGATTTGTCCACTAAATTTTGTTTCTCAATTTAGGGAAAAGGAGGGTCTCTATTTCTTTTGTATAAATTAGGGTGTGTTGGTCACAACACAATTATATCCAAAATTATTCCAAATATTTTTTTATTAAGGATACTAGAAAAAACTTTGGAAATTAATCCTCTAAAAAAGGCATAGGAAAAATTAAATTTGAGTCATAAGTTTGACAACTATATTGATTTGTTCTCATACACTGATATACATAATCTTTGGTAGTATTTTCCATCACATGGCCTTATTCATTTATGAGATTAAAAATGTCATATTTATACCTACAAGGCACAACAAGATAAAATTTCTCAGATGGTATTTCTCAAATAGTATCTTTGTCGAACATCAATCGTGATAAAAAATTAATGTGTAGCTCACATAAAACCAAAACCCTATAGATGATGACACACACCAAATGGGATAAATTTCTCACCAACATCTAGCATAATACCAATGAAAAATATAAATGGATACTAATTATTGAGGATTATTGTAGGTGTGAATACTAAAATTTAATTTTCAATACTTGACAAGGATAAGCTTGACACACATTTACCATGCATGGATTGAGCACTCAAACATGGTCCTAATCCACCATTATCTCAGACTTACATGATATATTATGATTAAACCTTACCTTCTATTGTTATATACCTACATGGACCTCAATATCTATTTCTAACCTACTAAATATCCTGCATAGGCATCTCCATACTCTTAGTTTATTTTTCATGTACACATGTTGGTTTTACCATATTAAGTTAATATTGCTAGTCAATACTAACTTGATCTAGTTGGTATCAACCTGGTTATTTTATAAAATCAAACCCACAATTAGGGTCAATCCATTAGCCTAATGCATCAATGGTTTGAAAAATTATTCAATTAGATACAAATATAATAAATCAAGGTCTCATTCAAAAGAGACTTGGCACTTATCTCTTATACATCTATACACTATTGCACATTGATAAAATCTTCCATATCCTCCCAAATTTCATACTTATCACTATGAGTTATCCCCTGCCAAGTCTAAATCACTTTAAATCTAATTCAAAGAAAACATTTTCAAGTATCAAAAGTTGAATCATTAATTATATACATATAGTGAAGGAGCACCATTTCAAAATCACACTAGGTGAGAGAATTACATGTGGATTGATTCCATTCTTAGAATATTGTATATGTAGGTAAAAATCAATCATCAAACATGGGTGATTGGGGTCAACTCTGAAAATTACACTTTCTCACATGTTTTTAGGTTTCTAAACCTCACAAGCATACCTAAAGTTTCAAGGCAAAGGAGATTGATTTTTAGAGTTGCACACATTATCAGGGTTTGGAATTATAAACACAAAACAAGCAAAGATAATTTCAAATAACTGTACAGTCACTATGTCATACTTTGTTGTAACTTAATATCAACTGGTGATACTAACCCAATCATATGGAAATTTCCTATCGTAGATAAAAAATCAACTTTAGAATCAAATGAACCATAAGCTTACTTACCCTTAATTTTCACTTCTAGAATACAGTCATAGTTAAGAAATCACCCATAAAAGATAAGTATTTATCCTTTTAGTATACTTACCATATTTAACATATTCTAACTATCAAATTAAAAGAATTAATTTTAGTCTTTTATATTTGGATGATGTTTGAATTCTATATCTTAATATATGAATTACATTTAAAAGTTATATCTTAATTAGATTAATGTCACTCATTAATCAAAATTAGGGAAAACATTTTAGTGAACCCATTGACATATTAAACACCACAAATCTCTAGGTTTTATCTTAGGGCTTTATTTTTCTAGGGTTTTAGATTTTAGTCTTAGGGTTTTGTTTTTAGACCCAATTTTTGATTATTTCCTAATAATTCACATTAATCATGACCATGTTTAATGAACATTATTGGTTATAACAAGAAATTAAGTCATTCTTTTCATATTGCTCTACATGGATGGTGTAACTTATTTGGATCAATTATGTAAGTAAATGGGTAAAATAAATCAAATCTAAATATTCTAATAAGGCTAAAGTTACCAATTAACAATCTTAATCCTTATTCCAATCTTATTTTTGTAACATATAATCTAAGATGCCTATTGTCACTACTAAATACAAATAAGTTTGCATGAATCCATTTGTTATTCATATTATGGATTGCATAACACATCCTATCCACCTTATTTATGGAGTTATCATTAATATTGTGATTGATGATACAAATAATAAAGTTCAAAATATTCCATGGAAGATGAAAAGTTTATTGAATATCTTAACATGAATCCACATCAGATTGATGCAATGTTATATATACCAAGATCTGTGTAGAAAGGGTTGGTCCAAGTTTATCCATCATGTATTTATACTACTATTACCAATAATTATCCCTATGCCTACACCTCTAGTGACCCATGTGACATCCACCCAAAATTTGGGGGAAACACAATGCCTTCAATAGATTTTAAGACCTATTCCTTCATAGGAAAAATTCACCCCTCCCATGATGGCTATGTATAATCCATTATAAACCTCACCTAATACACATTCCTTTTAGCAAATTGTTACAAATCTACATGCTTAGGTGTTTCATCTAGAGCAAGCTATATCGAGAGCTAGTCATTTCATAGATTCACATACTTTGATCCATAACCCATGTTGGCCCCATAAATAAAATATGTACAACCAATCATTAAAGCACATGTAATTGGTGAAAATAGAGAGCAACACTAATAATACTAAACTACTTACCCTGTGGACACACACAACCATCATGGTATACCAATAAAGTATGTACAATTAAAAAGTAATCAATTCCACATGCATATAATGACAAAAAAAGATCAAGACAAATGAAACCACATGAATCTAGGAACCAAAACATAGATAATGGGGATGGAAATGGAAGTTATGACTAATGGTTGGTCCTGATAGGTAGTTCAAAAGTGATAATGAGCATTAGGGTAGATGATCTCGAGCAAACCAGAGTAATAACTACCAAGTGTTTGAACAACACATTAACTACTAACAACTATAATAGAGACAAGATATTATAGAAGTGTTTTTAGAATACTTCTAAGGAATTAGTGAATTAGAGAAGTAGTATTAAGTATGATTAGGGCTAGTAGTGTTATTTTTTATCATTATAAGTGCCATAAGTGCCTTATAATCCTAAATGGCTATGTAATATAGTTTATGATAAATAAAGTATATGTTCATGATAATTGTTAGCATTATATTTATTATGAGCTGAGGCCCATGATTATATACTTATGATTAATTAATATTTGTGGTTAAGATGATTGGATTATTATTAGAATGAATACTTGTTACCAAATTAATAATAATATAATATAGTTTAGAATCTAATTCCTAGTGTACATGGGTAGTAATGCACAAGACAAGATTCCCCTTACTAATACACACAACTACCCCTGACTACCCTAGTTCCCCTCTTTATGATTCAAGTGAGTGTGTAATGTTTTCATGTGTAATATTATAATGTGAGTGGGTTAATTTTTGGTATCCTAAAATGTATGCACAAAAGGAATGTAACAAGTGTGACTAATAATAGGTGCATAACATTTTGGTTACATTAAGTGGATGGGTGTAATTTTACTACTATGATGGTGAGTTAAGGAGGTATAAAGACCTTGTTAATGGCTAGATTGAGTAATATAGAGGGTATGAGGTGAAAGGGGCATGAATTCTAAGAGTTAGTGAGGGAAACTTAAATATGGAGAGACCAAACAAGTATAAGCTCAAGATGTGCGAATATAATGAGAAATAACATAAGTGATGGTTGAGAATAACCCTAAGAAAAGGGGATATTATAGCTCAAAAAGTATTACAAGGAGTAATAAATATTAAGAATTTCATGAGGAAGGCTATAACATAGAATATTTTTCCTCTAGTGATGAGGAATTGAGCACCAATGAGCAAGAGTGAGTCCAAGAAGAAGAAATTAATGTATCCCAAGGATAATATGAGTTTAAGAAGACTACCAAAGGAATGCATAGTTCTCCTCTATTTGAAGCACATGTTTAGGCATCCCACTTTGGATCAAAATAAGAGTTTTAAGATCTTGTTGATTTGGGCAATTTATAAGTATTTATCACATGTGAGGGGTAATTAAGTCCACTAGAGTAGGTAATCTCTTAATTGACATCTAAACTAGTGGTCACATAGTCAACACATTATGAAAATGCAATGCATTATGGTGTCCACTGATGGAAGGGGTTATAGGTCCTCAGACAATTAGTTTGGCATATAGTGAAGTGATAGGATCTTGGGGACCATTGGTGGCCCAAGAAACACTCCAAGAAATTAGAGGAACCATAGTGTAGTTGATTGCAATAACTAGTGGACTTATGCCACTAACAAGAGGAAGACAGAGCTCAAGGATGCCTTTAGGTAGTGTGCTAGTGATATAGGCCCCAAATGTGTTTGTTTAACATGTGCCTACTCCTTATATATATTATGGAATGTACTTGAGCTTACCTAAGTATTTTTGGTTTGATAATATTATCAAACATGTTCATAAGTGTGAGTTTATTTGGTGCACGGAAGGAGTAACTTCATTAGATAATAAGGTAATCTATTTTACCATTAATCTGCTCGATCACACACATACCTAGTATAAGAACATGTACCATACCTATATTATAGTGAATTTGAACTCCTAAAATTCATGTTCCTAAAGGAGTTTGATATCCCTAATTTTGAGCAGTAAAGTATTATTGGGATCAAGTAAATCAAACAAGAATAAATGCAGATCATCTAAGAATATGATGTTAGGTTAAAAACCCTAGTGTATAATCTATCTTATTATATTCACCTATTACAACATGCTTAATGGTTTATTGGAGGGTTGATCATGCCAATTTGGTGTGACCTCTCTATGAGGACATTCATCAAACCAATAAAAACACTAGAGGCAACACTAAGAGATAAAGTTATTAGAAGCATAAACACGAGAGTCAATGAAACCATGGAGCACAAATTTCATCAACTACATCAATATTACATGAGATAATAACCAACAATGCACATGACACATATACTAGACTATGGTATATTGACTATAAGGTTAAAGGGATTAACAAGAACAATTTCTTGAGGTGTCATGTGCACTTCAATATCCTTATGTGAATTTTTTCATGAGGGCCATGACATGTGTGACTTCCATTTTATATAATGCATGACCAAGACAAAGGTGTCATGTATTGTGTTTTATCAAAATTGAGGATCAAGTGAATATTAATCCTAATTATGATAAATTGTTGAGTAAAATAACATAAGCTACATATATGTAATAAGTGACACAATTTGGATTAGAACTTGTTAAATATAGAAATATGTTAAAAATGGAAAGTATAAAAGAAGAACAACATATCTATAAATTAGTTATGTAGGACTATAATTATAATTGTGAACCTAAATGTGTAACTTATGATGAATCTATGAATAAGGAACATGGATTCACTTGAATTTGGGACATTTCCACTAAAATAAGATAAGGGCAACCTACACTAGATTCCTTAGGGTGCACTGACATTTAATGGGGTTTTATCTCTCTATGTAAGTTTGGACATGTGTAACTTTACTTATTGTTTCTATGTGTATGATTAGATATGTGTGTTTCACTCCTAAAGCCACTATGTGTCTTCTTATTCACTTAGAACCCTAGCTCAATAAGTCACAATGAAAAATGTAATAAATGGGAAAAGGGGGTTAATAGTTGAATTTGTGCTTGACCTCAACAGTCTTTGTGTTGAGTTATTCCTACATACCAATACTCTAAAGAGGGATAAAAATCCATGTAGTTATTACATGAGAAGATAATTCAACAATAGACATGTGACATTAGAGGTGTATTCAAACTTAGATTAAGGATATCAGGGTTATGTGGACTCAAAATTAGGAAGAATATATGCTTTCCTCTCAATGTGTAGTTATATGTTTTCATGATTTTCAATCATATGAGCCTATAGTGAACAAATGGATTAAAAATGTGGATTTATAGTGATAATTTTGAAATTCATTTTAAGGGGACTTGTGAATGTGTAGGATGACATGTTACATAAAGTTGAATTTTAACAACTAGCTATTATTTTGTAAGAGGATGTGGTCGGTGGATTCAGACACAACCAGTGGGTAGGATTGTCTTAAAAGAGCAACCTTGTTTTAAAGTAAAAAAAAAACTAAGATGCAAGTTTGTATTAGTCCAAGTATGACCTTGAGATATTTGTAATGAGAAATGTGGACATTTAGTGATCTTGAAGGAATATGCATACACATAGAAGTGAAGGAATGGTGATCAAGAACTATAGAATTAAGCATGAGCTAAGTGTGCATACGGAGTGGTAAAAAATGCATTTTTAAGCATAAAATGTTTGTTTATGTGTCTAAATTTCCCCCACTTTTATTCTAGTAATGAAGCAAAGTAAAAATACTAGAGTAATAAGAAAATAGTTATACCTAAACTTACCTACAAAGAACAATCTTGAATATAGGACACATGATGAATTGTGCTTCATGAAAAAATTAAATGAAACATATATAAATAAACCCTTACTTAGGATGGACATATGAAAGTAAATATAAAAAAACTTATAGATAAAATGATAAAGAAAAAATACCCTTGATTTGGGCACGTAAACTGTTGTGTTTTCTAGTTCAAAACTAGTGACTGTAGAGGGTAGGACCCTTAAAGATTTATTCTTTGTTGAAACACTTGGATTAGAATATGTATGCCCCAATCCTCATTGATAGGAAAGTGTGCCTAATAAATTAAGGTGTGTTTGACTCCATCATTACATACCCTGAAGTAGTAGAGTAGCTTGGAATCCATGTATAAATTCTAGTGGAAAATTTTGATATAAAAAATGGTACAAAAAGGTGAATCAACCACTAAAAATAGAATAATATTCATTTATGGTGTAAATTTATTCAATAATAGTATAATCTAAGTTTGGTGTATAAAACATAGATAATTACATGAGTTTCCATTCTTTATATAAAATTGGTGCAAAAATTGAGTAATGTAGTGGTTATGTGCCACTCATATGTCCCCAATCTGATATCTGAGTGTATATAGATTATGATACTAAGTATTATCAGGTGGTTTTATAAGCAAAATATATGTGAAAACTATTGATACTTGGATATGCACCCTTTTAAGATATGCCAATGTTCTCCTCATCCAAGTGGCACAATGGAATCACCTCTAGGCTTGTGGGTAGCCTAATGAGTGAGGTGAGTCTCTAGATAGGGCTAGCTCCCTTGATGTACCACTTGACTACTAAAACTACTAACTTTTTGGGGGTGAAAAGTGAGAAGGATAACTAAAAGAAAATCTAGACTATGAAGGTGATACACCAAATCAAATTGATGACTTCTAACCAATTTCATATTACACTTTAAATCAAAGAGCAAACTAAGCATACACTTCTCCAATCTTCATCTCCTCACATCAATGTTATGTTGTGGGATCATAGATGATGTACAAGGATAGGAGGACTAGAAAAAAGGCCTTGAATGACACTAATGAATAGAAAAAATTGCTTAATCCTTGACATATCCTAAAACACTTCACATGCCCTAGAAGAATAAGCTTCAAATAAGTGAGAGAATGAGGCATAATGCTAAGGAATCCATAGTCTTCACTAAGCAAATCCAACATTCAAGTAAAACACACCAAGTAAAGTCATGTAAGAGGTAACACTTAGTCATTTTGTTGATCAAAATGTATACAAATGATCAGGGCTTTTCCATACTTAGGTGGAACATCCCTATAATGGCCAAAATGGTTAACTCTTATAGAGTTTATGAGAGAGAGAGAGAGAGAAGAAGAGAAGTCTAAAGGTCATAATGGACACTTGTAAGATGAGATAATTAGTTAATTGTGCATGTGAGAGGGATATGGGGTGATCCATGCAATATTAGAAGCTACAAGTGTCATCTCAAATCATTAAACTCTTGCAAAGTGGCCTAAAACTCATTTTCTTGCACAAAAAATTGCTTTCATGGTTAGGCCTATTTGAGTGACTTGAAATTGATCTAGGGAAGGTACAATGATTGGAATGGAAGGGGAAGCTCTCAGAAATGTCTCTCCATGAATTTTTTTTCATGCTTGGTCTTTTGGAATCACTTGGAAGAGAGCCATCATCACCTGTACTCTAGGAAACCTCCTCATGCACCTTGCACACTTATCTTCAAATTTGGCTTAAATTATCCATTAATTTCAATAAAAGGTAGTTTTTGACATCTATAAATACCCTCCATATCCTTAAAATCATTAGGGGCACCTTAAAATCACTTTACTTGAAGATTTCCTCCCTAGCTTGCCTAATATGCCAGATTTGATTGGTTGAGTTGAATCACCTAGTTAGGGTAATTAGAAATTGTTTTTTGGAATGATATGAATATGAGGAGTTAGTACATAAAAGTCTCAAGATTATTTTAAAACTTTTTTTCATCTCTTAACTCATCCTGTAGCCTGCACAACACATAAAACAATGAGAAAAACCCTATTTTTTATCTTGTTCATTCAAGTCTATACAACTAATCATGGTGTGAAGCAGCCTAAGGGAGTCCTATCCAAGTTAAAATGGCCATTCTGATCAAACTATGCCCTTATATTACCTTTCAAACTCCACTTTCCAAAATTGGTTCCTTCAAGGGTTTTGTAAGGGTTTTAGACCTATTTCGTGTCTTAAGGATTGTTCATAAAACTTAGATGTCAAACTTGCCAAAAAATTCCACAAATTTGAAGTTCAAGACATCCACCAACATCTTTGCCTCCATGCAAAGTCTCATGAATGATGTGAGTATCACAATTTGACCTATCATGCTTTTTTTCCTCTTTCTTGCATGTTTGGTGGGTTTTTGAGCCAAAAATGGCTTCTCCAAGGTTTTTTATGCATAAAAAAAACTTGATAATTTCCCATCTAACCAAAAAAACACTTCCAAATGAGTTATAATGTATATTTCATACTAGAATGGTGAATGATCTTATTTGGCCTTGGTCTAGACCTTGCATCATAAGCCTGCCTACAACTATTTGGTGATTTGGACCATCCCATTTAGATTCCTTGAGATCCACAAGTTAAAACATCCCTATTATGATCCTAATAAAATGATCAAATGCATTTGGAATGTTATCATCATGCCATAATGTGATCAATTCTTACTTTGGCCACTAGGCCTAGACCTTGCCTAGTAGGTTTGAGTTATTTTTAATCTAAAATATGAGTTAATTGTGATTCCCTTGCATCAAATAGACTTATACACATCTAAAATGGAATCATAAACATGCCTTATTCCATATTAATGCTCATCTCATGTTAGTCTTGAAGATAACATCCCATTTGGGCATCAAACATGAATTCTACCTAACAGGGCTATTTGCAAATTGAGGGTCTATAACTTCTAACTGAGATAACTTACATTCCATTATCTTAGGAACCTACAAATTCACTTTATAAACATGTTCAAACTTTTTATAGGGCTCAGTACATGGTAGAAATGAAGGTGGTTTCCAAATTAGGCTCCAGACATCAAATAATTTTGCCTACATACCTAGCTCCTCAGACCATTTCTCTTAGTTTCATCCATTGGTTAGGTGTCTTCCATGTCTATAAAAGTTTTATACAACTTATCAAACCTCTCTTCAAGTTATAAATAACTTTTGGTTTCAATATCCTACCCATCTTTTAAGATTTGCAGGGTTTAGGACATGAGGAAAGTACCCTTTGTTTGAGACAAAATAGGGGGTACTTCCCCTATTTACTTGAATAAATTGAAAGGTTTAGGAGCCTCCTCAACTCACATATATGATATGGATTAAGTTTTTTCCCTTTCTCAGGTGTTTAGACCTTCCAACCTCTTCAATATCTCTAACAAACTTGTTAAAGAAAGAAATCTATAGGGTTCTTTGTGTTTTGGACTGAGTTTATTTGTTTTGAGACCTATTTTTTATTTTTATATGCTTGAATTCTATTAATAGGACCTCCCAAGGTCATGGATTTCATGATGAGTCTCTTGATTTGGTTAATCACCTTAACTCTCTTCCTAAGCAAGTTTATCACTCAAATTTCAATCTATACCCAAGACTACAAAATGACTACTATAGGTTTACAAAGGGCTTTGAGGTGGTTGGTAGGTTTTAATTACAATATTTGAAGTTTATGGAATCAATACAACCTTTATTGAAATTATCTCTTGTTTGGTTTATTATAAAAACTCCTCTTACTCCATCATAAGCTCTTTTAGCAACAATTGAGTTCCCCACGGTCTACTAACTGGGACACTCTACTACAAGTGTGTTATGGGATTCAAATTGGCTCAAACATGATATGAAAGACTCTTAAATGATCCTTATAAGTGACCATATATGAACTTACACTAGTCTTCTTCTACAAGTCTAAAAACACCATCCTATCATAGACTTTCTAGGTCACTGACTATTGACTGCAACCCTTTATTTCTTAACCTACCCGTAGGTTGTTTTTCATCATAAGCCCTTATGATAGGTTTGTTAAGGCTTTACATGAAATATATGAGGTCATAATATTCATGTCCATACCTTTACTCATCTTTTAATACCCTCAAAACAATCACCAAAACATTCAAGCTAACTCACTGATCTATCTTGTTTGTTGTAGGTGCACATTTAGGCCATTGTATGGATTGAAGATGAGTGTGGGAGGTAAACACACTACAAGTCATATTATATTTTAGTGATATTGGGTCATGACACTCTTTTCATATATTTTAAACATTTGAACATGGTGGTAAGGCTAGTTTGTAGCTTTTAGAGCTAAAGCTCATTTTAAGCTCTTTTCCTGTAGATCTCTCTAACTACTTTTAGTAGGATTGATAAAAACTTTAAGACCCCAAACAACCCTTTTCCACTTGCTATCATTCCTTCAAATTTATCAGGGATATTATCTTATGATGGGGTTATAAGTAATGGTCATTTTTATGCACTAAAAGTTCTTTTAACCATGTCATAAGAAAACAATGAAACCCCTAGGAACTTTATTTGCTTGGTTCAGGCACTAATGGCCTGAAACTCAATTATCACCTTTTAAGATGATGTCAACATTTCTTAGTAAACTAGCACCTCAAAAGAATAAATCATGATGTGAAATTATGTTAAGGACTCAAAAAGGATTTCATCTCATTCTTCAATGCTCTAAATGAACCCTCAAATCTTTGTCAAGGTCACTTGTAGGTGGACATTATGATGCACAGGCAGTAGGGAAGGATTGAAGAAATATGTGTGTTGCATAAGTCCTCAAATTGGCATGATAACTCATTAATTTTTTTTCAATGAATATCCCCTAGCCTATAAGGGCATAGAAAAAATATTAAAACATCCCATTCAATGTGAATCTATCTTCCAAGCACCTGGAACAAGGCAGACAACATGTTGAATGAGTGGTCTACCTTGGTGGAGACATGGGCTTACAAACATGAAAATTAAGGATACTTGGATGGAAAGTGAAAATGGGTTAAGGAGACATTTAAAACATGTATATGAAACTAAAACAACCCTCTATATCCTTTGACAAGGCACAAAACTCTTGGAAATTGTAAAACTACCCATAACTCAGAAAATTGTATCCTCTTGAAAATTGAGACGATTAAAACCTCAAAATCTTATGAAACATGAAAAAATGTATGGGTAATATTAGATGAGGAAGACAAAAATATCTGCAAGAAATATCAATAGTTGGTTCATACGTAATTGTTCAAACCAAGAGAAAACTGACAAGGTGCATAAATAAGCAAGCTATTTTAGAAGCTGAACTTCAAAAAAATGGTTCATGAAGCACAGGTCACCATTCCTCAAAATTATTATATGGATTTGAATTTATCTGATTGTATAATATTCCCTTAGGAACATTTTTCTTGAAACCCCCATGTTATCCATACCAAGCAAAAACCTACAAGTCACTTCAATCTACCAAGAAGAGCAAGAAGAGAGCTAAATAATTTTGGATTGGAAATGGCACTTTCAAATAAAAAAAGAATATATATGAGTTTTAGGAAGATGGAGAGACATTCCATGACCTTTCTCGATGTGACACATTTCCCAAGGAGTCGTATAAGTGTCATTTACTTTTATTTCTTTAGGAAAATTGACTTTTCTTTTGATGAACCTATAACTTTTAGTTTGTCAATTACTTAAGACCTTTAAGAACACATGGGACATTAAATCATGTTTTTAAACTTGCACATTTCCAAATAAATCTGTATAAATCATTAAATGCACTATTTTTGACCCTTAAAATGACCCGAAATGATAAATAGACCTAGAAACTAATTGACCAAAGCTAGTACAACATTAATTGACATAAAATGACCTATAAAAAACCTAATGACAATAAATTATACCCCCTTATATGCCTAAAAATAAAGTTTTTTACTAGGGGTGATTCAATTTGACTTAAAATTCAAATTTGGTCAACACAAACTATGAAACACATGTCATGCATAATGCCCCCAAGATGAGCAAAATCTAAGACAAACCTGAGTATTCATCTAAAATAATTTTAGGTACCTATTGAAAATTATCCTATAACAACATATGATTTTGATAAATTATAAAAATCATTATTTTTTGATTATTGGGACAATAATGTGTTGTTTTGGACATGATCATCTTGTATCCTTGTTCAAATAGAGCACTATTATCTGAAACTACTTTCTAGGTAATTTTTGGATATGCATTATGATAAACTAAGTAAAACCCACCTTTTCCTATATATGTAGTGTGTTGTTTTATATTATTCTCTAAGAGAAGCCATTATGTATGCCCATTATTTTGAGGTGACTCATGAATCCTACACAATAGCTTAGCTCAAAATAAGAAAGTTATGCGAATGAGGTCATATAAACAATTAAAATATAAAGTAGCTATGATAACATTAGATATCATGGGATCATCATAGATAAAATGAGAAATATAGTAATGTAGGATGCATGTAGAACCAAGCATAAATAGTGTCATATCTAGATATATGTTAGAAATGAGAAACACAATGAACACATATCATATACTGAATATGTGAAAATGAATAGAATAACTCGAGGAAGATGCATGATATCCATCATGGCATCAAAAAGTTGGGAAGATGCATGAAATACATCATGACATTAAAAACTAAGCAAATTAGCAAACGAGTGTCATGGCCATAATGCATATACAAAGAGCACATGCAAAAACACATGAAGTGGGTAATATAAGGCCAAGAGGCCATATACAAGGGACATGTTCAAATATCACTCTCACACATAAAAACATGTAATAAGGATTAAATCCAAAATCAAGGACATGTTCAAATTTCCACAATGTAGACAAGCTGAATACACATAAGACATGAATTAAGGAAGGAGACACGAAAAACATGCATGGATAAGCAAAGTTGATCTACATAGGGAACTTGTAACATTAGTGTATTCAACTTAGGTATCCAATAATATAACAATGTGAAATTAAATGAGTGAATAATCATGAAACATAATGTATTGAACTAGGAACAATAGGGATAGTCATAAAACAACATAGTTTGTGTAAAAAAATGCATCTAGTAAACTTGATGTGATATAGACAAGTTGTAGAAGACCTATGACTAGTTTGAATCTATAAAAGTAGTGCCTATGTTTAATGGGACAGGTCTAATATAATTAGACAAGAGCACAATGTGTTATAGTTTGGATTAAAGTAGTTTAATCTGTGTATATTTTTTGGGCTTGAGATAATATCACCACCTACAATTGCATTTATAAATGCCAACCTTTATGTTTTGCAACTCACTCAAGTACATTTGTGAAGCTTTTTTGAAAAAAAAACTAGATATAGAGAATTACCACACATATTGAGCACAAATCAACTAATGTAAAATAACTCAGCATAAAATGCATAGGTGTTTTTTATAATTTCCAAGAATATTCTATTTTTTGTATTTTTGATTATATAAAACTATGAGAATCTAAAATTCAAACAACACATCCAAAGGATGTGGATGTTCGAATGGTGGATCTAGTGGAAAATTAATAAGTTTAGGATACTTAATATTATTTAATTCCCATAGATCATTGTCATTATAGTCATCATACCACTCATGCTCTATAACTTGAGCGTTATCTTTGGCAATGTCATGAAAATTTTACATGCATATAACATGTTTCTCTATTATGTAGGAAGTCTCTTGTGTGATTTTTGGATAAATCAACTTTGAATCTTGCTAATCATTTATGGATCTTTGATTTATGAAGAATACAAATTGTATTATCCTTAAATTTTAAATTAAGACAACATTATATCTTATAAATCATCTATTTCATTTTATGCAACCATTATTGACCCAACATAACACCTATTTGATTGCCTATTTGGCTAACAAAAAGTAATGTGTCCATATATTTGGGACCACATAAAAATGGTATTTTAATATGTCATATTGTATATTATAAATATATAGCTTTATGCAATTCATCTTGATCATGGCATATGTGCTAAATAAATATAAATGTACATACATTTAGCTCTGTGTCTTCATCTATTTCCACATGATGTTTATATTAATTGTCAATAATAAATTGAATAATTAAGGGATTACTTCTAGAGTGATTGTAATTTTTACATATTTTACCTTGATTTTTATCCCTATTAGGTTGTATTACGGGATGTATAATTTAAATAGTGCCTTTATCCTTTTATTTCTAAATTCTCTATTATAATGCTAAACAAATATCGATAGCATGCCATGTTTTTTTATAAGGGTAAATACGTGGGTTTTGAAAGGCCCCAAGAACCTATTAATAAGAAAATAAATAAGAGAATAAATCACAAATTAAAAAAAAAACAAATGACAAGCCTATACCAATAGACTAGCCACCAATAATTACCTTCTGTAAAACTTCAACAAAAGGTTAACAAGACATAGTGAAATGAATAAAAAACATAGGCACAACCTTAATGCTCAAACAACCATTAAGGAATTTTTTCACTTCCAATTTGTCCCTTAGAGCTTGTAACTCTATTTATTGGGTGTCTTCTTCTACCTCCATCTACTTAACTTTATTCTGCTTATTTTAACCCTACTGTGCTTACCCATCAAGGTTTACATCAATATCTTTTTTTTAGTATTTTCTAGAGTCACTTTTGGTGGTGGGCCCTAAATTATTGTTGTACTTTTTCCCAATATATTTAAAAATTTCCATATCTTCCTCCATATTCCTCAATTTAGATCCCATTCTTAGCATAGCCATCTTTAAATGATTGAATTCTTGGTTTAAGTTCTCGAGGTCTTGGAGTTCCTTCTTAAATTCACTAGTCTTATCCTCCAACTTAATTTACAAATGTAGAAAGTCCCTCTTCACACTTTGAACTCACAAAGCAACTCCTTCAATAGGCATCATTGTGAGTTCAAAGCCTCCTCAAACTTGTCCATCTTATTTCTAGAAGAAACATCAATGTGAGGATTCTTCTCAAGATTAGTCAAAAACTCCTTATCTCTATACATACCCTCAAGTCCAAAATTTAGAGGAGCTGAGAAAAATTTCTTCTTATTTTTAACATGAATTATCCCATATTTAGAGTAGCATACCCTATTATTATGTGAAAATTAACATGTTTTTATCAAAATTAGGGATCAAGTGAATATTAATCCTAATTATGACAAATTACTAAGTAAAATTAGAATGTTATAGATATGCAATAAATGATACATAGATTTGGAACTTGTTAAATATAGAAATATGTAAAAAAGTGAAAGTACAAAAGAAAAAAAACTTAGATGTAAATTAGATATGTAGTACTATAAGTACAAATTTAAAACTAATAATGTGACAATATGATGAAGTTGTGAATCAGGAACATGGTTTCAATTGAATCTAGGACAAGGCTAGTGGAATTAGATAGGGGAGTTCTATGTTGGTGTCCTTAGGGTGCACTAGAACTTGATAAGGTTATAAATCTTTGTGAAAGTTTAGAACCATAAACCATCACTTTTTGGTTCTATGTGTATGATTAGATATATATGATTCACTACAAAAGCCACTATGTGCCTTTTTATTCACTTAGCACCATAACTCAATAGGTCACGAGGAAAAAAATAAATGAAAAAAATGGGTCAGTGGTTGAAGTTGTGCTTGAAGTTAACACACCCTATATTAAACACTACCTACATACCAATAATTTAAAGAGGGATCAAACTCCATGTAGTTCCCCCATGCTTTGATGGCATGTGTGAAATTTTGGCATAATGTTATATGCTGGTGTAATCTTGGTGTGATTAAGTGATTCAAAAATTGCTTGTAACCTTGGAGGTTTATTCAAAATTAGGTCAAGGTTATTAGGACTATTTGGACTCATAATTGGGAAGAATAGATGCTTTCCTCTTAATGTGAAGTTAGATGTTCTAGTGTTTTTCAATCACATGAGTTTCTAGTGAACAAATGACTTGAATATGTGGATTTATAGTGATATTTTTGGAATTTATATAGACAGTACTTGTAAAACATGTGAGATGACCCATTACATGAATTTTAATTTGAGCAACTAGCTATTATTTGGTAGGAGAAAATGACCTTTCAAACACTATTAGTGAGTATGATTTCCCTAAAAGAGTGTCCTTGTCTTGAGGGAAATGATAACTAAGATAGAAATTTAGATCAATCCATGGATGAGTTTGAGTTGTTTGGAAAGAGAAATGGGGACATTTAGTGATTAATTGCTTACTTGGAGGAATAGGTCATCCACATAGAAGTGAAATAATGGTAGTTAAGGACCATGAAATTAGGCATGAGCTAAGTGTGCATAAGGAGTGGTCACATATTGTAATAATTATGACACATCCACCCATAATACTAAGGATTGTCGAGTGATTGATGTACTCCATGAGGTGAGAGATCTAGGAATGTGATAGGTCACCATAGGACCATCCAATTAAGGTCCATTAAAACAAGGTTATAGTGAAAATAGATAAAAACATGGTAAAAAAAGTTATGATAGATTACATGGGGATGGTAGGTTTCTAGAGCACTCTTGTTTTAAGTGTGGGTTTTTAGACCACTACCAACATGACTACCCTCAATATCCTACTTGTGTGTATTTTTGTGGTGCACATAAGGTTGAGGAATGCCCAAACCTATATGTGAAAATTGCATAAAAGGGAAAACCTAAGAACAAAGTAGCACTAGTGCTCATAGTACATTCTTATGCAGTCTATTGGGCCTACTATTTAGGAGATTCCTCCTCATTATTTCCCTCTTCTTGATGAGGTTCACTAGTATATATGGTTAAAAATTGTTCCCAGTTGAGGTTAGGTCTAACAATGTTTATTCCATGTTTAGCTATCAACTATATCAGGCAATGATGAGATAGGGCTTTCTCAACCCCCTTCTGGTATCCTTTGGACATCTTTTTTAGAATGTTCCATAAGTGGTTTGGAACATTGATAGTCTTATCATGCCTTAAGTGATACAAAAATTTAAGTTAGAGAGTATAAATCAGAGAGTACCTTTCTTCATAGGTCATATATCTGATGATATATGAGGCTACTTCCCTCTAAGCTGAGGGTACACTGAGTCTCTCCATAGTACCTTTATTCAACACTAGCCTTTCATCTCCCTAATAGAATTGCTTTCTAACTTCTTGAACATTGGGTTTGTCCTCCCAATTTTCTCCTATACTTGGTATCTTAGTTGTCTGGGTTACCAGTTCTTCAGTGACTAGAAATATAATGCCATATATAGTAGTTTGTTCTCCTATAAAGGACCCTACAAATTTTCTAGTAAGGGGTTCTAAGAAATCATAAAATTTCTTGAAATAAGTGGTCTATCCAACTCTATTGAAGAAAACCTAGTTGGTTGGGTCTCCTTGAAGTTTATTATGATCTGTGGGTTCCTGTCTCACAACTGATCCTCCCATTTTAGCTAGGTTTAGCTTTATGATGACACTTTCAACTTATAATTATAAACATATTCAGTTTAGCTTCTAGAGTTTTACCTTTAATAAAGTGAATTTTTTCAATAATGGTGGTTTGTGGTTGGAGGTAATGTCATGCTTCAACTTTGTTTGAATAGGTTGTACTCGTAAGTGAAAATAATAAAATTGATTATTTTCCCTATTAATTATATGGTGTCATCATGGGAATTCATCCACATGTATGGACTATCCCATATTGCATGGGATTGATTGCCCATAGCTTTTCCCCCTCCCACATGAGGTGTCACTTGTCCCCAAGTGACATAGACTGAGTAGGACAAAAAGAGAGAGGATGGGGTCATGATGAGGGTATGAGTATGAGTAGAGACCAAAATTAATAAATGACTTGTTAATTATTAAATATGATTTTCAATATAATACATGCTATATTAAGAATAAAAAATGCTTTTCTATGACCAAAAGATACACCATACCTTTTTAACAATTTTCCTAGGGTTATACAGAGGAAAGTTACATGTGAGTGTTTGCCAAAATGCAATGATTATCCTAGTATTTATAACTTGACTAAAGTGGGCCCCTTAATTAATCTTGAGATCACAAGATGTTAGCCTTTTATGATGCCCTCATCAACCTACATGCAATCTTGACAACCTACATAGAACTGGAGTAGGGGTCTTGTAGTGGGATGATAAATTATTGCCTTCCTACCATAAGGTGGTCACTGTGGATCTTTATCTTATCCAAGTTAGGTGTTGTATGAATATGGAAGAGGGTAGATGAGGGTTTTGATGCTTTGTGATCTCCTTTTGCATGAGCTTGCTAGTGATTTGTCTTTGTGCTGTTTTACTCCCTTTAGATTCTGTGCCTAGTGAACTTTTCCTTTAGTAATCAATAGGGTTTTCAAACTTGGTACTATGCTACAAAAAAATCCTAGATATCACTATTTGACATAGCAAAATCATCTTCATGAAATGACCAGAAGTTGAAAGTGGTTCATGTGTGTCCCTATAGCCATAAATTTTGGTTTACAACACTCCAAATGGAGATTAGAAGCGTATCGATTTATTGTGGTTCTTACTTTATTATTCAGGGGTATTTCTTAGCAATGTTTTGACTTTTTTGATCTAATCCTCTTTCACTCCTCTAACTTGTCTAGTGTCTTCCATGTATTTCTCAAAATCCCATAGCCAAAGCCATAACTTAGAGTTCATGAAGAATTAACCTGCATGCACTAGAGAGGTGTCTATAGGTGTTAGGATGTACCTACAAAAACTATAGGTGAATCCTATAGCAACTAAAAATTTGTGCCCAACTATGGGTAAGGTGCCTATAACAGCTACAAAATAGCCCATAATAACTGAAGGAATGCCTTCATTGACAAAGGTGCCTATAGCAATGGTGAGGGAGGTGTCTGTAGTAGCTACAAAATAGGTCATGGCAACTGGAAGAAGATGAATTTTTTTGCTTAGAATGATTTTTTATTTTTCATTTTTGTTTCTGACCCTAAATAGATAGCAAATTGGTTTTCTATTTAGGCCCATTTTATAGTTTTGGGCAGCCAACAGGATAGTTTTCTACCCAAAAACTGCCAACAATGCCCAAAGAGGGTTTTCATTATTTTTTTCTGACTCTAACTATTTCTTGTAGTAGAATGTTTATTCTGGGTTCTTGCCAAGTCAGTTATGAGGGTGACTAGTTAAGGGCCATTTGAAGGCCTCATACTTCATGCCATGAGAGGCTAGGATGTCTTCCTCTCCTTCTTCATCTGTGTGTTGGCTAGTTTTCTCTTTGTTTGGTGAGACATCATGTTGATCCAGTACATCATTATATCCATTTTGTAATTGATTGCATATGTGCTTGGTAAACTCCTCTTGAATAAGTGGATTTTTATACAACTTTAGTCTATGGCCATTAACTAGTAGATAAAATCTCACCAGATCAATAGTTTGGAGTTGCACTGCTCCATTGTCATGAACATGATCAATCTCAAATAGACCAAGCCATATGGTCTCGAGTTTACCCTTGTGATCTTTGTATTTTAAATTAAAAAAAGGGCCCAATCTCTTGCATTGAATTTCTTGGTCTTAATGTACGTATCATGCCATCCAATCCACTACTACTATACAAGTTATATATTATACAATACCTATTGTCTATATTCATCTAAGGCATTTAGTGATAAAAACCTTTCTTTCTATGCTTCAGATATATCCATCCCAAGTTCTAGTAATATCTGTAAGGTCTTGTGTTTAAATTCAATTGGCAAGATAGGTTTCTTCCCGTAGACCAAATCATATGGGGTGAAGCCTATAATGGTCTTCCATGTGATTCTATAATCCCAAACAATTTCAAGAAGTCTAGCCTCCCAATCCTTATAAGACATACTAATAATCTTGGTCAAAATATTTTCTAACTCCTTATTGGTGAATTCCACCTATCCATTAGATTGTGGATGATATGGAGTTGATTTTTTATAACTAATCTCATATTGTTGGACCAAGGAAGTAATTAAACTAGTAGTGAATTGGGGTCCTTTATCAGTGACTATTTCTTATGGCACACCATATCTTGTGAATATTTATTCATAGAGGAAAGCTGCCACCTTCTCATCCCTGGTGTGTGTAAGAGATTTTACTTTCACCCATTTAGTGACATAGTTATTATATACAAGGATGTACTCTTTGTCATTGAATTTTAGATCAAAAGGTCCTACAAAATCTAGGCCCCATTTTTCAATTAGTTCAAATAATATTTGAGGCTATAAAGACATCTCATCTAAACATGTGGGTCTCCCCATACACTAACATCTATCACAATGAGCAATATACCTTATTGTATCTTTATGGAGTGAGGACCAATAATATCCTATATTCACTATTTTTACTACTATATGATTGGCTACAAAGTGTTCTCCATAGGGTTCATCATGGTAGGCTTTGAGGACATCTGAAACTTAATCTTCTCTAAGACATCTTCTGATGATGGAGTTAGACCCAATATAGAAAAAGAATCTAGATAACCATGAATACCTACCACTTTTATGAATCAAATCTCTTTTTTGTTTAGGGAGGAAGTGTTGTGGAAGTAACCTTGTTATAAGGTAGTTAGCAATATCAACATACCAAGGTGTGGTAAGGGTGAGGGAGAATAAGTGGTCATCTAGAAATGAGTCATCCACTATGGTATCTTCTTGAGGGGATTGTAGTCATAATAAGACATCAGCCATGGTATTGTCCTTACCAAGTTTATCGATAATAGTTAGATCAAATTATTGTAATAAGAGTAGCCATCTTAGCACTCTACCTGGGACAATTGGTTTGTTTATTAGGTACCTAATGGCTGCATGGTTTGTATGAACAAAGACTTTATACCTTATTATGTAGTGATGGAACTTATTGATAGCATAGACTACTACCAAAAACTCTTTTTCAGTAATCATGTAATTTGATTATGTTGCTTGTAGGTTCTTGCTTTCAAAATATATGGTATAATTGAGTGCTTCCCATTTTTGGCCTATCAAAGCTCTTAGGGAAACATCTAAAGCATATGTGTGAATATGGAAGGGAAAATTCCAATAATGACCATGTAAAATAGGGGTTGTGGTCAATAATTCCTTCAATTATTTGAAGGCTGTATCATAAGAAATAATTCATATGAATTCAACATCTTTAGTTAGGAGAGCGAATAATAGTGCTGCTACTTTGATGAAATTATTTATAAATCTCTTGTAGTAACTAACATGTCCTAAAAAACTCCTGACATCTTTCTATTTCTAAGGAACAAGGAATTTTTTATGATGTTGATTTTTATAGGGTTAACATTAATTCCTTCAGTAGATACATGGTGGCCTAAGACAATGCCTTTTGTTATAAGCATGTAGCATTTCTTATGACTTAAAGATAAATGGTGCTCATGACAACATTGTATCACTTTTTCTAGGTTCTTCAGTCACTCATCAAATGTTTCTCCATAAAAAATGAAGTCATCCACATATATTTCTACACATTTATTGGCTATATCTACAAAGATACCCAAGACAACCCTCTGAATTGTTGCAAGAGTGTTACACAACCTAAAAATTAATAAAACATAAGCATAAGTACTCCAAGGAAAAGTGAAGGTGGTTTTATCCTAGTCCTCTGGAGAAATTCTAATTTGATTGTAACCATTGAAACCATCTAGAAAGGCAAAATATTTCTCTCTTATTAGTGTGTTCAATACCTGATCAATAAAGGGTAGAGGAAAGTGATCCTTTCTAGTTGCTATATTGAGTTCCCTATAATCTATGCATACATACCATTCTCTATTTTTCTTTCGTACAATTACCAATAGTGAAACCTATTCACTATCTGAGATGGGATATATAAATTCAGTGGTTAAGAGTTTCTACAATTCTATTTTGACTATTTCTCTAAGAGTTGGATTCATCCTAGTTGTGGCTGTTTGATTGGTTGGCACTCTTCTTTGATGTAGATATGATGTGTGCATGTTTTTAGGTTGATTCCTTGTATATCCTCATAATCTCATGAAAAAACACATTGGTTTGCATGCAACACACTGACTAGGTGATTTTATTCCTTTGACACCAAATTGTTATTAATAAGCAATGTTTTTAATGAAGAGATTTCAATTTTTCATGAGAGTAATTTCATCATTTATATATTGATAATAGATCTGGTTTGGCTGCAACTATGAGGCAATAACTGATGGAATATTTATTATATAGATACAGGTGGTTGATATCTACAGAATGAGTTTGGTAATTATTATAGAGAACATCAAAGAGAATTGTATCTTCCTTTTGATCAGCCAAGGTGCATGCATAGTCTATGGTGAATATAAGAATCAAGGGAGGCTAGTCTATCTCATCTTATTTAGCCCATAATGTATCCTCTAGTGCCAAGGTTGACTATGCTGGAGGATAGAGGACCAAATTTTTAGTTTGGTTTCCACTGGATATCAACATGTTACTTGATTTATAGTTGATGAGAGCATCGGTTATGGCAAACCAAGGTCATCCTAAGATAAGAGGGTATCCACCCAAATTAGTTTTTGGTTGCAGCATAATGAAATGTGTAGGATACTCTCAAGAATCTATAATAATGATAAGATCTTCAATGACTCCTTCTAGTTGGATTGTAGACCTATCAACCATTTATAGAATTGTATATGTGGGATGAATATTATTCAACTGTAGTTTGTTCATGGTTTCAATTGTCATTACATTTATTATAGCCTCTAGGTCTATCAATGTATTGGATAACTGCTAGTCATAGATCTATACTATTACTACTGGGCATCCTAGATCTAAATATTTCTTTGATAGTGTGTTTCCTAGCACAATGTCTACCAGCTGGCCAATCACATCCACTATATTGGGATCCTTTTTCTTCCTTCCAGGTTTACGTAGACTTAAGTCTCTAACAAATTTTGAATATATGGGCACATCCTTGATGACCTTGAAGAGAGGAATTTTGAAACATAGATTCTTGAGTTGTCTTATGAAATCAAATCAAATTCTAGAAATGGTGGGGTTGTTTCATTAATAACTTTATTTGCTGGTTTAGAGAGTTCTTATGGTGGTGAAGGTGGGTTAGCATAATCTTCTAGAGTTTCCTAATCTGACTCCATTATTATGGGTGGGGTTGGGGGTGGTAGAACTTTCCCTGAACATAGGTGAAATTCATGGATGTTCATCACATATGCTAGGTACTAAATAGGTTCAGTAATAGATGTCAGTTGCACCAACTTATTTACAAGATTATACATGGGTTGGGTAGGTAGCTAGTTAGCCTTGGGTGTAACCTATGTATTGGGCATAAGGTCAAGAGGTTTTTGTTGGTATTGTGGAGGGAATCCTACTTGATGGTTTCCCTAGGGCTGATTGGGTCTCCAGGGTTGCTGCCACTGGTTTGTGAAAAGTGGGCCTTGGGGTGGTTACCAAGCTTGTATCCAAGGTGGGGATAGATTTTATAGAGGCTACCAAGAGGTGGTGGGGTATCTTGTCTGAGGTGGCTACCAACTGAAATTAGGAAGTGGGATGTTCATCCATGGACTAGTCCAATTGAGAGTAGTATTTGAAAATTATGAATTAAAAGAGGTAAAATTTACAAAAGATGGATTTTGTCCCATACCTAGATAAGATGGTCATTGAACCCATGGATTTCTTTGTGCAACATAGAAATCATAGTCCCCATCTCCCCCTATAACATGTAGCTCTATTGTTTCTAGTTTTTTAGCTATGATGTTAGCTACTTTAGCTTGAACCTTGTGACACCTACAATCTATCTTCTTCTTCTTAAAATACAAAAAATAGATGGTCAAATATTGATCCAAGGCTACTTAATTTTTCCTTGAGTGTAGGTTATCTAATTGGGTGGCCAAGTGATTAATGATATCATATTTCATATCTTGTAACAGGTTACTAACTTTAAATTTTGATAGGCAACTTGCAGTTACTAGTGGAAGCTTGCTGCCCCTGACTTTGTTTATGGCAGACCTGGAATAATTCTTGCTAAACTCCTTGATGTCTATGGATGCTAGGTGGGAGACATCTCCCCCAATAATTAGGTCTAAGGCTTCTAGACAATATTCTTTGACTCTTTTTAGGATAATTATTTTTAGAGGCTCTTCTCCTAGTGCACTTTGCTTAAATTTTTGTACATTGAACATGAACCCTTCAACATGGTCTTATAAAGATTCATCCCCTTCTTGAGCCATCCTAAAGATGTTATTTATTATATAATTTATTCCTCATCCATATTACTTATCCAATTTTTTTTTCATGTCCTCCCAAGTGTGGACTGAATTACTACCTAGTCCCATGAACTAGTGAAGTGCTAAGCCTTTGAGGGTGGCTAGAAAAAGTTTCAATTTATATGCATCTTAGCTATAGTCATAGATTCTATAGAGGATATTAAATTAAAACAAAAATGTGTTCAAGTATTTTGATAATTTACCTCTAAAATTGGGTAAGGTTGAGGGCAAGATATTTTTCGTTTGTGTTACACCTATTGCATCTAGAATAGAAAATTCAAAAGTAACTATGTCTGGAGTCCTATTGTCATCCACAAAGTCTCCTCCATTCATGATGGATTTTATTGTGATATAGATACCAAAGGTAAACATGATTATATATTTAAATTCTGTATCAGTTCCTTCATTAGCATGATAGTAAATATTTATCTGTTGATCTGCAATATTTTTATCAGATGAAAAGTCTAAAGACTCTCCTAAGCTTTCTTTTATTTGCTCAAGAAAATATTGTTGGAATGTTGATATGATGTTAATTTTTAGAGTGTTTGGTTCTTTTAATTATTCTCCCTTGTTTATTCTTACCAACTTAGCTAATGCTTCCTTCACTTTTGTTTCCTTTTTTAAAGCCAATAGTACTTCTACAAATTGCCTCCAATTTGTAGTGTTCTCTTCTTCAAGAGCCTTCTAATTTTTGGTATATTTTCAATAGGATTCTTAGTTGCTACATGTACTTGTGGGTCTTTATCGATATTAACTTATGGCTTATTTGGTAGGAATCTCCCTTGAGAATCTCTTTTTATTTGCATAAATATTGAGCCACTCCTCTAGCTATCTTGTTCCTTCTTGCATAGGGTTAGTATTTTTTTTGTTTTTTGTGTGTTCTAGGGGGTTGTTTCAAAATAAACAAAAAAATAAAATACAGAGAAATAAAGGAGTGTATAAATAAAAATGACTGGAATTGAAATTTTAATTTTAGAAAGTAATAAAGTTATCTATTAAAAGTAGGAAAATTACTCTAGAAAGTAGAGAAATTACCCTAGAAAGCAGGAAATGAAAGCAAAAAAATTACTCTTGAAAGCAAGAAATGAAAGGCACACTTTGAAAAAAGTAAATCACTCTTATAGGAAAGTAAATTCTAAAAAAAACATTAACTAAGTAAATCACAAGATTTCAAAGAAGCATTCAAAGTTGTGCACCATCAACATCCAATAACTTAGACATCTGGCATAAGACATCATAATGCACTCACTCAACTTACCCAGCTAGGTAGGACAATTCATCTAAAATATTATGCACCATCAACATCTAAGAACTTATACATTTGACATAAGACATTTTAGTGCCCTCACTCGACTTACTCAGTTGGGTAGGATAGTGCATTAATCAATCTTGAAAAGAAATAATTTATCTAGAAAGCAATAATTGACACCCTCCCAAATAATGATGCCAAAATGTTGTGCATACTTCTTACCTAGTTAATACTATATTCTTGAGTTTGATTAACATTAATTGTCAACCCAAGGTGTGTACAATTTTCAAGAATGTCAACACTATATATGCATTATTGATCCATAGATTATCTTACTTACTAGTTATAGTACAATGAACTTATATTGAATTCATCATATAGTTATACTATGAAATTATTATAACATAAATAAAAAAATACTTCACACTTATTAATCAAACATGCATCACACTTTATATAATCAAACTAATAATGAAACCAACTTACACAACACACTTAAACTAAATAGGGTCTCAAGATCTTCACTATAAATCCTTTCAAGGGGGCCCTTCCTCATTCAGAACTGAGTTCCAATCCTTCTCTGAAAGACTTAAAAAATCTTCTTACATAATCAACCTTCTCATTACTCAGATTTATAGTAATTAAAGATTGCTACAAAATATTACAATATTCAAAATGCAATGAATTCTATAATTCTACTACTCTATTATTATCTATTACCAATATAATATAGGTTCTATCATTAAATACATAAGGTAATTTATTAGATCTAATCAAGAACACTAAACTAGGAAAGGTACAAATACTTTGGGAACTGCTCCAGTCAAATTTTAGGTGGTTAGTAACTAAAGTTACTTATTTTATGCCTGATTGAGTTAAGGATAATATACACTATTTTGTTGTTTTACTTCTTTTTGTCTCCTTTCCATTGTCCTTATCTTAATCATCTTTGGCAACACATCCAAGATTATTTACATGTGAGGAATCCTACAACAACTATGGAGGATCATCTTCAATCATCCACTTGGTTCTTAAGATAGATGGATGTGTCCTTAAGAGTTAATCACATATTATCACAATAATAGTTCTGTTATGCATAGTGGCTGTGGGCTTCTCTATGTGAAACCCTATAGTTGTTGCAAGCAACCTATAGGTGGAAACCAATAGTTGCTATAGGCAACATGCAGGTGGAAACTAGAATTTTCTACGGGCACCCTATTGGTGGAAGCCAATAGTTTCTATAGGGACCCTGTAGGTGGAAATCCCTTTTGTTGTAGGCTTCTCTATAAGTTTTATACTCGAATAAGATTCTTGCAGTCTTATATTATGATTAAAATATTTTTTTAATAAGGTTATAAAATTATAATGTAATCAAATTAAAAACATCATTAATTCATAATATATATATATATATATATATATATATGCACACACAAAATCATAAATTCATTCATTCATTTGCATGAGTCATGCATGGTTATGGGGATTTACATAGAAAAAGATATATACTAGATATGGATGAGGCTATAAAATAAAGCAATTGGTGGCCTCATCACATGAAACCTATACCACTAGATTAAAGAATAATAATATTAAAGTAAAGGTGTATATGATGACATATAGTGGAATGACTTCCCAACTAGTAGTATTTTCCAAGGGAGAAGTCAGCCCAAAATATGATCCTATGATTCTAGAAACCAAAGTGGTGAGCATAAAAAACCCCACGGTACCTTATTTAGATAGCTTGTGATAAGAGTATGGGCTATGTAAATCCAAGGAAATAAATTCAAACCATGCAGGGAGAGATAAAATTTGCTCAATATCTAGAGGAAGAGGCTTAGAAATAACTCTAAAAGCATTAAAAGAAAGTTAACGACCTTATTAACATATTATCTCTCCTGCATTATAAACGAATGGCCCCCATGCTAAAAAATTTCTTGGCTGAGTATGAGGAGAAGTAATTGACTTATATACTTGAACCGAGTTTGACATAACCCAGAATAAAGGCTATGACTAGGAACTAATTATTGAGGCCATGAGAGGAGAACAACCCATAACAAAGGCTATGATCAAGAACTAATCATCAACAAAAATATTGATTGTTGGTTAGTAATCAATATACTAGTGGATATTGATGTTGAGGTAAATATCTTCACAATATATGTGTGGTGTAAGATGGGAAACACCATGATACAATCGTTACCTCATGTCTTATTCATGGAAAATAAGACTTGATCTCATTCTATGCACATCTTATCCAATGCTGACATCAATATCATGGATGCCATATTATAAATAGACTTTAAGGTAATGGAGTTTGTTGACATTGATAATTACCCAATGTTACTTATAAGACTTTGGTTCTATGCTAACAAATGCATACATATGCTTCAAACAACACTACATAAGCTTTGAGAATGAAAGTAAGTACATAGTGATTCCACTGATAATGGACCAAAGCTCCCCTTTCATGGAAAATGTTGAATTGGTAGATAAATTAAATACCATATACAACATCATAATGTGTGGCATGGCATACTTGGAGCCATGTGGGAAAAATTCATGAGTTGGGAAGACACTCAGTCCATCTTTAATACCACCAATATTATCAATGATTGATGGGTGCATGACTCATATGAGGTCACCAAAAGAAGTTGTGGTATCATGTGCTCAAACCTCCTATTTGAGAATTAGACTAGACCCATGTGCACAAAGGATAAATTCTCCTAAAAAGTTATCTCTCAAAGATGTGTCATGATATGGTCAACATCCCAAACCTAAAATGTGTAAAAGGATTCACACATTAGCATCAAATACCACCTGAGTAAAAAGTAGATCTAGATGATATGAGATGCATTTAGAGTGACTAAGGTGATTGGGACAAAAGTCATCATTTTATAAAAATCCATATTCCCATCCTTACATGTTGCATGAATAGGGTGGCCCAAGATGTAATAACTAGTTAGGAAACACCTAGAGAAATGCATATAATAGGGTGTGTCATGTGTAAAAGCATTAGGGCAAGACTGAAAATAAGGTCTGATAGAGCTCAAACATGATAACCATGGGTATGGTTTTACTAGATGGGGACCCAACCTGTGATAGTTTATGAACAAGAGATTATCAATCACACTCATTCAAACAAGAAGTTCCCCTGAGGTAGTTCAAGGGTAGGTAGATCAAGACATCTTTGGCTAGATGATGAATGAGACAACATGTAATAAAGCTTTGGGCATTTGTATAATGAGGCTTAACCCATTTAATTTCTACACTTCCACTTTTGATAGGGTAGGTTAGTTCCTAACTATGATAGTTAAGCATAAAAGGTAATAATACATGCATGCCTCTTAAATCTATTCAGGGGAGTCAAACAAGGGCTTCCCATGGAAATTATTATGAAAGATGTATAAGTTTCTAGGTGAGAATTTTTGTGCTTTAAAATTATGAAAAGGTGATTTGTGTCAACCAAAAATATGATACTTTTGCAAGCATGACAATGGGCATCTTGAGATCAAAGTTTACTATGCTAGAGGATCAGGCACATAATTTAATGTGTGGTGATGGTGCCCTGAAGAAAATAAATATGGTGCATAGATAAAGCCAAAGAAGAAAGGAATGTAGGGAATAAGTTAGTATAAATATAAGTACAAAAATATGATGGCAAATAGAAAGAGGATATCATGCTAGGAAATATAAAGTACAACATGATCAATAGGCATAGAGCCCAAAGACAAAAAGTGATAAATGGTCAACTTGTAAGTGATAAAATTGATTATTATCAAGGATGACAAGATACATGAATTCATTGTTCTTATAATTGAATAGATTGAGGCATGATGCATGAAGGAAACTATCATAAATTAAGGGATTGAGGCATGAATAAGCTACATTACCCTAGTAGTTATGTTTGAAATAAGTGGTAGGCTTAACTAGAAAGATAACCACCTTCTTAAAAACATAGACCAGTTGGTAGCCCATCTTCACAACTATAAACAAGGGCATATATCCCATAAAAAAGGTTGTAAAGAATAGTTGTGTTGAAGGAGGTTGTTAATGAAATAGAGTTGCTGTTATTGAGGTTAGGGTTAAAATAAATAAGGTTGTATGGCAGCCATTGAGATAAACTGAGAAGACTTAGGAGAAGGCTCTATAGAGTGCGAGCAGGAGGGCCCAAATCTATTAGAGGGAGTTAAAGATCCCATGTCATATAGATAATGAGATGGACACCCCCATGGAAATTTTATTAAAGATAAGGAAAGTTATCTGCTAGACATATTGAGTGGTGAAGGATATAAGAGTTGGATTTCAAGTAATAGATTGGGAGGAGTGTAGAGTTATAAAAAATGTTAACTAATGGAATGGTTATGCATTTATTTTTCCAATTGGAATTTTGGAAAAGAGATGAATCAGTGAGGAGTCAATGGCTTTCATCAAGCACAAATGGGTAAAGTGTAGGAAGTGCAAGAAGTAGATCCATAGAAGAAGAAGAAAAAAATCAAATAGGGTGAGAGAAGTTCTGTGCAGGAGAATATTATCAATTCTATACAAAAAGAGAATATGTGGTGGAGTTATGAGCCTATAGGATGGTGGGACTTTGAGGATAAAAAGAGATGGAATATAAATTAGAGTAGATAGATGGTCTTTGCACTACCATACTTAGTAGTGTATGCCTAAACCCACTTTTAGGTCAATGGAAGTCCTTAAGGAAGACATCAACCATAAGGATTATGGAATTTTCCCTAATTAGATGGTTGGTGCCATCTAGGAAGTTTCCCCCAATTTTTAGGGTAATCTAAGTATAGCCTATCAAGAGACCATACACAAGAAACAATAGACACCAAGGTGAAATCCATATACCCTAGAGGAAAGATCCAACATCGTCACATAAGAATTCAAGGTGTACAATGGGAAAAGTCAACATGAGGCTATAGAGGCTCTCATAGGAATCAAAGTGAAAGTAGAGGCAAAGGAGAAAAAAGGCACAAGTGTGTTAGGGAAAAACACAAAGGATGTCTAGAGGAAGGTTTTCACAAGCACAACTAGGACTTATTGGTGTTAGGATAAAATGCATATACCTTAATAAGTAGAGTTGGAGTCAATGTGCAATAGTGAAAGGTGTGCAAGGGGGAGACTCAACAATAAATCAAAGAGGGAGAATCTATTTCATAAAAAATATTTAGTGGGTAACTAAAGATGTAACACAAATAAATTCATAAGATGTTGACCCATCTAACTAGAAGTACATTTAGGGATGAGAATGGAAGTTTTAATTATCACCAAAAAAATTATTAGCATCTTGTAGGGAGGCATGTAGTACAAAAGGTTACCAAAAAGTACAAATCTAGATGAAGTAGTTGCTTATGGTGTAGCTTCATAGATAGTTAGATTGAATAAGGAATGTAAGCCAAAGAAATAAATGGGTTGTCTAAGGATGGATAACCATGTTAGTGGGGTGATGTTAACCCAAAAAATAATCTAAGTATAAATAATCATTGAAGCGTTTAGAATTTTTGAAAATAGAGAGTGGCAACAACAAACCAAAGAAGTGGCAAGCAATGCACACTAAACTACTAACCTCATGCACACATATGATCTTAATGTTTATACAAAAAGGTAGGCATGAGTTAAAAAATAATAAATTCCATGTGCACAAAATGAAAAAAATCAATATCAAGATAGATGAAATCATGTGAATCTAATAAACATAGTGGAGATAGCAAGGATAGTGGTAGAGGTTATGACTGATGGTTTAACTTGACAAGTAGTTAAAAAGTGATGATGAATGATAGGGTAGGTGACTTTGAATATGCCAAATCAATAACTACCAAGTGGATGAGTGATGCATTAAATATTGATTAGTGGTAGTTGGTGATATGCAGGGCTATTAAAATCCTATACAAGGAAAATATCTAATAATAATAAGAGATTTATTAATGACTGATAATTAGAAGAGTGAAGAGATCTTACATAAGTGTTGTTGGAATACTTATATATAATTAGTGAACTAGAGTAGTAGTATTAATTATAATTAAGGATAGTAGTGTTAGTATGTATCATTATAAGTGCCATCAACACCTTGTAATATTGAATGGATACATAATAGAGTTTATGATAAATAAAATTACTTATTCATGATAGTTTTTAGCATTATATCTATTATGATATAAGATCCATGATGGTATACTTAGGATTAAATAATAATTTTGGTTAATATGATTGGATTACTAGTAGAATGAATACTTTCTTCCACACTACTAAAATGATAGTATCATTTAGACCAATTATTGGTGTGCATGGGTAGCAATGCATGAGACTAGGCTCCCCTAGTCAATACATGCAACTACCATTGACCTACCTCAATTCCCCTCTCTAAAATTTGGGTGAGCATGTAAGGTTCCTTTGCATGATATGCTAATGTGAGTGGGTGAAGTGTTGATATTCTAAAAGGTATGCATGAAAGGATTGGCATGCATGTGACCAAAACTAGGTACCCAACAACCCATTAGCCCCTGAGATAACAACCTACTCTTTACTAACAGGATTTTTACCTTTGAATCTCACATTATATTTAGGTAAAGGTGATCCTAAGAAACATCTTATATCTTTTCATTTAGCATGAGTGTAATATAAATACAATGACAAGTTATTGACCAAGTTATTTCCAAGAAGTCTTAAGGACTATGCATTGTGATAGTTATATGATCTCCCTTTTTAATGTATAAGAACATTCAACCCCTTGGTTGACCAATTATTAACATGATTTGCCATCAATATTGATGATAAATATCCTACACATAAATTTCTAAGAGAAAAAAAGGGTGCAATGAACCGATCAATGACTATGTGCTCTGATACAAGACCATGCTAGCAAAGATGATCAATGGTATGGTTGAAAATGAACTATAAATTTATTCAAAAAAACATTTACTAGCACTGATCCACAAGAAAATTATATTCAAGAGATTCATATCATTTGATTACATATGCCATACAATTAGGGATATAGAAGTCAAGTCAATTGTTTTGAACAAACTTAAGTATACATCAAATCCTATGACTACTTCGATAATGAAGTTTCAAATCAAACCAAGTTATAAGGTCAAATTAAATGATAATAAGAATGAGGTTAAGATTACATTTAATATAGTGTCATAACCTACAAACTAGTTATAATGGACAGCTCCACCAAAGAGGCAATTTTCATGATTACACCACATCCTCATATGTTACTAAATAAGTTGCTCGAGTGTGCCCTTATCACACTCATTCCTCCATAAGGGCTCAATCCAAGTATGCCAAAACCAAATAACTATGATAATAATGCATATTATGATTATCATCAGATTTTAGGGCATTTAACAAAGAAATGTTTTAATTTAAGACATAATATACATGATCATAGAGATAACAACATCATCAATTTTGGTACTATAATAGAGGAATCTAAAGCATCATAATGAAAATTAAAAATTAAAGATATTTTTTGATCCTTTTCTTGTTAAAATAATTAATCCTAGCTATTTTGCAATAAATGTCTCAAGGTGTTATTACCCTTTGATTGACATAGGTTAGTTACTTGGGGTATTTCGTAGGTGTGATTAGTTGTGTTGTTAGTCATAATCTCCTACAGATTAGGAGATTTAATCTCACTTATTGTTGTATAAATAAGAACCTCTAGTAGTGATTTTGTTAATTTAGTTAATCTAATTCCATTCTGACTTTCATTTGGTACTAGAGTAGGAAATTCCCAAGGAGTCTTTTTCAAAGCATTAGAGACTTGGTTGAGACTGAGAAAAAAGTTCATGGGATCCTTGGATGTGTCATGTTTCTCTAATTTCAGCCATCCCAAGCCAAAATGCTACCAAATTTTTGGCCAATTTTATGGAAGGAGAATAGTTGTCCTGCTGGCAATTATTTTTTGTTTTGCAAAATTTTAGCCATATTTGTATTAAAATTTGGGATAAATTTTAGATCTAAATTTTCATGTGCTTGAGAAGATCTGAGATTAGATTTGAGATCTTTGAATTTGATTTTATTATTTCTGGTCAAAACTCCATTTTTGAATCGATGGAGGAATAGATCTACAAAATATTTTAGTGATAAATTTTTTCTTCAGATCTACTTTATTTGATGCTTTTGTTTTGTCGATGCTTGGAGATATTTTTTATTCTTTTAGACCTACAATTATTTTAAGATATGAATTCCCCTTGGCATCATCTTCAGTAGATTTGGCATCCTTTTCATTTTTTTGGTCTACATCCTGGGCTAAGATATGCATTACTTATATGTTGGACCTAGTGGTTTGAAGAGGATTGCTCGACTTTTTTTATTTATTAGATAGTGTTGTATTTGGAGCTTGGCATTTTGGATATGTTGTTCAAATTTTGGACCAGCAATAAGGCACTAAAATAGTAAGGCATTTGGGCTGATATGTAGGAGAATGATCTTTAGATCTGTTGTTTTATGATCTAGACTTTGGCATCAAGTTATTTCTAGCTGCCAGGCATCCTTGTTTTTCAGAATTTGTTTGTAGAAATTAGATCCATGCCCAGCTAAGTCACACCCAACATATTGGCATCTTAGTAGATCTAACCAACTTTGGCATCCTTATCTGCTACTAAGCATTAGATCTTGTAGCATTGGAAGTTTGTTTTTTAAAGCCTACACTTTCTTTAAATTAGGTCCACCATTCAATGTTGGAGGTGTGTGAAAGTGCATTTGGAGGACTAAAATCAATCTTGGAAGTGTTATACTCTCTTGGTGGCATCTAAATTGTTTGCTCAGCCACTTTCTTTATGACAAATAACCTGTAATATTCCTTTTTACTCTTTACGCAGATGTACAATCATTATTTTTGTTGTTACTCATTGTAATGTTTGCTTAAAGAAGAAGCAAAACTCACTTGCACACATCTTGAGGTAACCAAAAAGATTATTTTTCACTTTCGTTAGATTTTCTATGTCCATGGCAAAATTTTGATTCTAATGAGTGAATGCACAAATATGTTCTTTTCTGATTTGGCCTCAAACTTTAATTTATATTGCTTTTTAATTGATTTGACCCATTTTTATGGGAAATCAAATTTATTATAACTTTTGAACCCTAATTCGAATTTGAGTTCCATTTTTTCAAAAGTGTGTATTTTTTATTCTCTATCTATTGGTGTCATTAAATTATAAAAATGCAATGGGAAAATTGTAACCTCATTTGCTCCTTGAAATTGACGTCCAGTTTTCCATTACATTTTTGGATGCATTTTCAGTGTAGTTTGACGTCCATTGTGTGATTATGTGAAATTTTTCATCTTTGTGTATGTATTTTTGCATATTCTTTACATTTTAAAAATGATTATTTCATTTTTTTCACTTAACAACACACTTGTAATTTGTCATATGCAATTTGAAAAATGTCTGGTTCTAGACCACATTTTGTGCTCCTTGACACATAATTTATTCATGATGATAATTATGTAGCATGGAAAATAAAAGTACAAATGAATCTTGAGTTTGAAGACATTTGGTTAGTTGTATAAGGCACATGGGTTCGACATGCAACAAATATTGATCAATAATAAAAATATGATAAAGCTAATAAAAAGGCTAAGTTAATAATCATGTTTGGAGTTTAGGATGAGGTAAGACCTCATATCTGTAGTGATATAACTACAAAATATGCTTGGGATAAGATTAAAATAGTATATGAAGCAAAGCATCAAAATCAAATCTTGCATCTTCAGAGTCAATTGCACACTCTCAAGCACAAATCACATGAAAAAGTAGAAGCATTCCTTAGAAGGGTTGCAACTTTGTGGGATTAAATTTAATATTTAGGTGAATTGGTGACAAATGATTCTTTGGTCCCTATAGTCCGTAGAGCACTGCCCCCCACATATAGGATCTTTGTGACCATTTTGAATGCCACAGGAAAAAAACTAACCTTTGAGGTGTTGGTAAATTTGTTGCAACAAGAGGAATATAGGCATAATTAAGTGGAAGCAGATGATGAGCATGCACTTGTATCAAATCAAAAGGGGAAGAAACCCATAAAGGGTCCAAATCAATCTCCAAATTAGAGTAAACAAAAAAACCAACAAGTGAACAATTCATGTTCTTTTAAAACATGTCAAATTTATGGAAAATAGGGAGATGAATTAAAATATTGTTGGTACAACAAATTTAAATAGGGCTCATCAAGCAAGAATCCTTCTTTCAAAAAGTCACCACAAATAGAAAAGAAACAACCACAATAACCAAATAGGTGGAAAAAAAAATTCAAAGCCTAAACAACATGGCAATGTTGCTAAAGACAATGATTCTTCAAATGAGGAATATGGTTTAGATACTCAAACACATGAGTCTACCAATCATCAAAGTGCAATTTGATATGTTTATTTGGGAACAAATAGACACATGAAAAGGAGAAAATATTGGTTTTCTACTTTGAGAAAAATAGAATCAAAGGGAGATGTTTCACTTAGAGATGATACCTCATATACAATATAAGGAAGTGGTGACATCAAACTTTAATTTAGAAACATAAATTGTAAAATTTAAAATGTTTTATATGTTTCAAGACTTACAAAAAATCTATTATCTACTAATTAGTTACTTGGCCACAACCTCATGGTTGAATTTGATCACCAAAATGGTCAAAAGTTTTGCCACATCAAAGATAAGTCTAGGCATTTCAAAGTGATTGTTAAGGCTTTCAACATTGGAAAAAATATTTTAGTTTGATGTTTTTCAAAATGATCATCAAGCACTTGTGGTCAAAGATATATAACTAATAAATTTATGGCACAAAATATATGGTCACTTGAGTTATGGTTATTTGGTTCAATTGAGCAGATAGGATATGGTTCATGGCATTCCCAAACTCAAACAATCTTTTGATATATGTACCTATTTCTTAGTAGGAAAAAAAAGAAGAGATCCCTTTGGAAAGATTGATTATCGGTCACTTGGTAAGTTAGACTTGGTGCACATCGATCTTTACAGACATTTTGCTCCTAGTCTTAGAGGGTACAAATACTTTCAAAATTTTGTTGATGATTACTCATAGAAAATGTGGGTATATTTATTGAAGATTAAGGATCAATATTTTCAATTCTTCAAAGAATTAAAGGCCATGATTGAAAATAAAACTGGTAGGAAAATCAAGACCCTCCACTCAAATTGTGGGGAGAATACACTAGTAAAGAATTATCAACCTATCTCAATGTGAATGGAATTAGTTGGAAACTAATAGGTCCATATTCATCTAAATAAAATGGAGTTGTAAAACAATGTAACATAGTCATAGTGTAAATGTTTTGTAGTATGGTTGAGGATGCAAAATTGCCTAATACATATTGGGAAAAAACTTGTCGCACTACAGTCTACTTGTTGAATAGGTTACCCACCAAATATCTTGATGGAATCACACCTCATGACACTTAGATAGGGAATAGACCAAAGGCAATTCACCTTTGAGTTTTTGGTTGCAAGACATATATGCATGTTTCTAAGAAGAAAAGGAAGAATTTGGATAAGAAAACAAAAGAGTGTATTTTTTTGGGATACAATGCACAATCAAAGGCATGTAGGATCCTTGATCTAGAAACAAAGAAGATACTAATCAGTAGAGATGTAGTGTTTTATGAAAAGAGTGGAATTAATCCACCTTATACATAAGAAAATGATATGGGCAAAAGTCCTGTAATGTTTTTAGATAGTGATGGTGAAATTGAAAAGGAAGATAGTCAAACAAGACCTCCAACACCACCACCAATACTTCAATGTTTGCCCAAGTGGTATACAAGTACTATACGAGATACTAACTTGAATAGAGTACTAAATACATCTACTTCAAGACCAAGGACTCAAAACATGGTTTGAGAAGAGATTAATATGACCATTATGAGTATTGTGAAAGAAACATATGATCCCTCTATAGTAACAAAAGCCCTACAGTCTAGACCTTAAAAAGATGCCATGGATGTAGAATATCAGTCACTGATGAAGAATAACACTTGGAAACTTGTTGATCTTCCACTAGGGAAGAAACCTATTAGATGCAAATGGGTCTTTAAGCCTAAGTAAAAAGTAGATGAAAGTATTGATAAGTACAAGGCAAGGTTTTTTGCAAAAGGGTATGCTTAGAAAGAAGGCATTGACTATGAGGAGACTTTTGCTCCCACAGTTAAGATAAAGACTATCAGAATGCTTTTTTCTATGGCTACATAGTTTGGATGGAAAGTCCATCAAATGGACATAAAAAGTGCATTTTTCAATGGAGATTTGAAAGAGGAAGTCTACATGACTCAACCTGAAGGATTTGTGGCACCTAATCAAGAATAGAAAGTGTATAAGCTTATCAAGTCTTTCTATGGGATAAAATAAGCTCCCTAAGCCTAGTACATCAAGAATGATGAGCATCTCATACAACATGTATTCAACAAGAGTCCTTATAATCCTAGCCTCTACCTAAAAAAACATGGGGGGAGGTTTTTATAGTGATTGTTTGTGTCAATGATCTAGTAATCACTATCAACACAGTGAAGATGATTGATACAACTAAGAATGATCTCAAGTGATCATTCGACATGATAAATCTTGGGATACTACACTATTTTCTTGGTTTAGAGGTATGGCAGAAGGAATGTTACATTTTTATTTCGTTGATGAAGCATACCAAGACATTTCTCAAGAAAATTAGGATGATGGACTGTAAGCCTATTTCAACACCTATTGAGATAAGACTTTAGTTGTCTCATACAAATCCATCACCAAAAATAAATGTAAATCTCTATCAATAGTTAATTGGGAGTCTCATTTAATTGACATATACTAAGCCAAATATTATCTATGCTATTAGATATCTTTTTTGATTCATGCAAGAACCAAAGGTGACACATTGGCCTAGAGTACAAAAAAAATGAGTATGGCCTAGAGTACAAAAAAAATGATAAGTTCCTCTTGATAGGATACGTAGATGTAAATCATGAAAATTATATTGATGATAGGAAATCCACTTCTAGATTTGTGTTCTTTCTAATATTTGGTCTAATTTCATGGGGAATTAAGAAGCAAAATTATGTTTTTAGATCTTCCACAGAGGCAGAATGTCAAATTGTAACAGGAGATATCTACAAAGTGATATGGCTACATTTCATTATTTTAAGACTTGGAGTTCCATAGACTCATCCTATAGTTCTGAATTGTGATAATTAGGGTGTTCTACATCTTGTTTGTAATCCATTATTTCATGAGAGAACTAAACACATAGAGGTTCAGATTCATTTCATATGCAAACATGTTTAGCAACACAATATACAACTCCAATATTTCCCCACTCAGGATTAGTGTGTAGATGTCTTTACAAAGTCACTTACATGTGATAAGTTTGAGGCATTCAAAAATTCTCTCTCTTCTTCTCTTCTGGCTATGATCAATTAAGGGGGGAATGTTAGAATAATTAATCCTAGCTATTTTGTAATAAACATCTCAAGGTGTTGTTAACCTTTGATTGACATAGGTTAGTTACTTGGGGTATTTCTAAGGTGTGATTAGTTGCATTGTAAGCCATAATTCCCTATAGATTAGGATATTTAATTTCACTTCTTGTTGTATAAATAAGCACCTCTAGTAGTGATTTTGTTAATTTAATTCCATTCTAGCTTTCATTTCCTAAATAAGAGATAATATAAACTAATGACACTTTAGAGGTATAATATGCATACAACATACATCCTCCACTAAAAATGTATGATCATCCACTAGATGTTATCATTGGTACACTTAGCTATATTCCACCTCAATAGCCCATGATCACATTCAATGACATTGATATAGTTGATAATGATTCAAACTTTCAAGCACTTTTCATAGGTGCCTACATCTATGAACAACCTATACATAGTGTTATGATTGATAGTGGTTCAAGTGAGAATGTTTGCATGATGGAACTTCTCCAATCCCTTGGATATACATGCGAAGATTTAAGATATTGATGGAAAATAGTTAAAGGATTCTATGGACATAAAAAAATACCTTGTTATGCATAGAATTACCTCTTCAAGTGGTCTCTACCATATCATACACACCATTATTGGTTTTAAAAAGTACTAGGGTTTTGAACATGTTGTTAGGATACCCTTGGATGCAAAAACTTCATACAATTTTCTCTATTGTGAATTTATTCCTAAAGTAATATACTAAAAAAAAGTAGTCATAGTTTCAGGGGTATGGTATGAGTATCCTCTATAGTTAACAATATTTCCTCCTCTACCCCCACAACCACCACAATTAGTTGATACACATATTCAAGATTAAAAATAATTATTTAGAGATGGTTGATACACTTATTCAGGGTCACTATTCAAATATGGTTGATACATATATCCATGAACAACATACAGAGTTGATGGTTATACATATATAGGATCTATTTGTACAACTAGACATTCAATTTTAAGCACATCAAAGAGTTAATTAGAGACCATAGAGGCCACCATATCCTAAAATACATTCTTAGTTATCACCATGATTAGTTCAACATTTTATACAACAAACATGAGCATTGAGATACCCTCCTTCTATCTAACAAACCCCACATATTACTTGGCCATCTAGAGTTACTCATTGTACTCTAAGTTCCATGAGTAGTGATTATGACATATATGGTACACCACATGAATCCTTATCCCATCCCACCCACAATTGGTACCTCCTATCCATGACAAAACACCCATCCATAACATGATGCAAGTACTTCCCATGACCCTCCCATTGTTGTGATCATTGTTAGATTTTCCAAATTTAAAAAAATCAAAGAATATGAAATCAAATAATCAATAAAATACAAAAACATTCAAATATTCATAAAATTTAAAATTAGGAATTGAACATGATATGATTGTTAGATTACACTATTTACACATGTTATTTATCATATGTTTGGTATGTGACATATTATTTACATACACACATGGATTTCATGGTATATGGATGTTATGCAAGACATACATGTTATTGATGGACACACACACACACACACACACACACACACACACACACACACACACACACACACACACACACACACACACACACACACACACACACACACACACACACACACATATATTGGTCTTCCCTCTATTTGGTGGACATGTCAATACTAGGGGAATCTTATTCCATATGTTTCACTATTAAAAGTTATATATTTTTTGATCTTTGTACCATGTTGAGATACCTATATTGCTTACACATACCTTGATAGTTACTTGTTTCTTATAGAGTGATATATGATACATTATTATATTGTGATGCAATGTTGATACATATGGATGGTGTAGACTTGTTTCTTGTTCTATGCTCCATTGATGTTGTTATTATTTTACATGAAAGGCTATTTTTCGTTTGACTATTATGTGTGGCTTGTGACCTTATTTTATGTGACATCCTTGATGTCTTGTGTTTTTGATATTTTTATGTACCCTTACATGTGGCCCTTGGTCTTGTTTGTTGAGAGATTTTTATATCCCTTGTATTTGGTCGTTGGCCTTGTGTGTGACACTAAAAGTTTCAATTTTTGAGCTTGCCAACATTAAGTGGTGACATATCTATATCATGCACTATTACCATGTATTATTATCTAGATACATTTATACTATATGCTTCATTGACATGTTTATCTAGACATGACACTTACATGCCCTACATTATATATGTTACATATATGCCGTGATCGATATATACACTATTATAATGACATATTATCCACATGATAAAATGGTATTACATGATGTTACCTTTATACTTGACATGATACAACTAAATATTATTTTGAGATTAGTGACTTATAGGATACATCACTCATCTCAAAACTAGGGTATTACAATAGGCTTATCATAGAGACATAAGCATCCATGAGTAGAAAATCAAATCAGAGTGAAAATTTTAGAGTTTTTAAACATTCAAAATGGTTCAAATATTAGATGGTTTAGATACATAACATATATTAACATAATGATATAAACTAAAAGTGCATATTCCATGCATACACACTCACTTTACAGACACTTGAGCACATCTTCATACACACTTGGGTTCATATGCATGGGTATATGTAAAATAGTTTATAGGAATAGAAATTAAAAGTATCTAAATACACATATATTTGAGATACAGGTTCTCAAATTTAACATATAAGTGCTTAAAATTTTATATTAGTTGATTCATATTTAGGGGGCATGATATTTGGTCATGCATATATACAATAATGCAGTTTGTAATTGAATGACAACTGGTTATCATTCCACTTCACACATATCATATTTGCACTCACAATGGGAAAATTAACATTTTACATTCTATTTCAATCATGCATTATATTATACATTGAGACAATTAAACCTAAATTTATGATGGAGGCATGAACATTGTTCATTTTATTTCAATCATGCATTTTGTTTTTACATAGAGTGAAACATTACAAAGGAATATATAAGCCATTTATTGTGTTTGATTCAATTTCTTTGAGAGAATATTGCATGATGATTCTATCTTTTACCTATGTAGTTATTTGGGTTATTACATTGCGTACTTATCCCCAAATCTATGAGGGCTGGGGTATGTTGCTTTCCCAACCCAAGATCCTGAATAGTTACAAAAATTTGGGAAACAATCACCCCAACTCTGAATGTGCTTCAACAAGGAAGCACAAGTCTCTTCAATTATTCAAGGTGTTTAACCCTAAAATGGTTGGTCTAAGGACTTGGTGTTAGCCTTAGACTACATTTAAAGGGGTATATAGAAATGAATAAGCACAAGGGTGATAATCAAATCTACAATAGGCCAATTAGGTGCTAAACTCAAATATAACATATGCTGAATTTATAAAACTAAGAATAGGCTAAATATAGAAAGTACAACTAAGCTATGTATGAAAATAACAAATAAGTAATGTAATTAGCTTGTTTTGATGCTAACACATTTTTGGATCTTTAAAAAGTTGTTAGTAGAGGTCCCTGGACACCCTTCAAAATATGTTAATTCAAGGATAACTTGTACATGGAGTAACAAACGTAACCAACTAATACCATATTCATGTTTAATATATTCATCAACCAGACAAAATAGATAGATGCATAGATAAACACATGTTTATTGGAATATTAAAAGATGACATAAAATCATATAATTGACAAATTAAAGTAAACAAAGTACTCACTATGCATATAAAAATCATAAAAGACACACAAGAAAACCATTTTAGAACAATATGTATTAATATTTATCACATCAAAACCATATATAATTATAATTGAACATAATTTATAGAGCTTTACCCAACATTGTTTCTTCTTATTCTAGCCTTTTGATATGACTAAAAGGAGTGACTATTCACATTATGTCATCTATCATTATGCTTACATAGGTCAAATACATACAAAAAGATTATACAAAAGACAAAATGAGTGAAAATCACACACATGTCCAACAAATATACTCTATGATTTTAATAGACCTATTCTACACTCAATACTTTCCCAAACTTAAACATTTTCTCATCTTAAGACAAAGTCACAACATAAGGTCTTGAACTAAAGCTCGAGATGAGGAATTGAACTAAAAGTAAGAGTCATGGTTATCATTCGATGTGTCATTTATTAGTTTTCACCCTTTGCACACTACTTAGCTGACCTTTTAGGTTTTCAACTAAGTAGTGTACTAGACTACCACCCTTTCATATCATCAATAGACTAGATTAACTAGGTGGCTTCATTTTATAAGTTTTCAACCAAATTGGTCTTGTTCCTAATGCTTAAGGTTATTGTACAACATTATGCCAAAATTTTGTGAAAACTATAAATTAGAACTATGCATTAACTATTGTGTAGGTGGTGGCATACTCTATGTTAGCTATGCAACAATTTATTGAACTGATGGACCTATTGGAGGAGTGGATGAAACTCTTGATCCTATAGAAAATATTATTGGATACTATTATGATTTTTAGAGAGTTTTTTGGGTACATGAGACACTCTTATTCTAGTGAATTACTTGTAATTATTTTAGGGTATGTATTATGGTTCATAAATAATTTGTGTAATGGTAGTGTGAACCTAGGACAAGTATTAATTTAACATTTTCAAATCAATCATCACTTCCCACACCATAGTTATCAATATGCATAGTGGGACTTGAATAACCATGAGGTTTTGAATGTCTTTATCATCAATGATGGTGATTAGTGACCTAACATTTGATGTTTTAACTATGATGTACTGCACCAATTCATCCAACCTATCCATGTGCCTTTGTGTTGAATGTTTGTAAATGAGTTGCAAAGAGTCTCATTGTGCCAAGCCTATAATTTTTTCATGATCACATCCCCTGAATCCAAAAATTTCTTGAGTACAGCACTCATTATTTTTGAATTAGCTATGTGATCCTCTATGATAGATTTGGCTTTGTCTACCGTGTTGAACTCTAGCTTAGATATAACAAAAGAGTTATTTAGTTATTGCTTCCAATTGAGCATACCTTATGCTATCTTCTTATATTATAACATAACTATGTCAAACACCTATTCATACTCCTCTAATAGATCTATATGGCCTCTATTTCAACCTTGATATTCTACCCTTGTGTGTGCAACATTTACAACTTTTATGTATCCAACCAATCTTTTGTGAGTTGTACCAACAAATTTAAGAATTAATTATCTTCATATATCACGTAGTTACCTAAGACTTCAATCACTAGTGTAGGGTAGTTGGTTTCAATGGTCTGGCATGTGTTTGTGAACTAAATGCTCAATTCTACATTGTCCTCTTGAAACTACAAGACATCATGTTTTAAGGCTAAAGTATTCTACATAAGTGACTTTTAGGAAGTAATTATTCCTTTGATTTACTTAGTGAATGGCTACTGAGAAACATCCAAAGATGTTTCATGTGCAATTGTAGTCAATTCCATGGATGTTGCTATAGTTATTGTAGGGGCCACCACAAATTATGATAGTGGTAGTGAAAATGTGGTCATTTTGTGGATGATGTGGGAACATCCCACATCCATTAGATTTTTATTTATGGGGTAGGTCAAGAAACCTCCTCCTATGCATATCCTTATGTGGCAAGTGTTAGGTTCACTATATTTTGTGCTTGTTACTTGGTTTATTCCTCTACCTCCTACTTCACTTTATCTTTGGTTTTAACCTTAGCCTTAGCTTTGGCTTTGGCATCCACTTCAAATTTATCCTTAGCTTCTACTACAACCTTGTATTTGGTTTCATCTTCCTTATCTATAGTTTCTTGCTTAGCCTTTTGCTTTGCCTGAGCCTTTATAATCATCTTTACTTCTTATTTACTATTTTTCATAGTATATGCTTCATGTTGTTTCTTTGTCACTTCTTCTTATGCTTTATTATTTGAATCTACTTCATCATATATCTTATTTTGAGCCTCTACTTATTTGGATTTATTCTTTTCAACCTTTGCTTCTTTGACTCTTTGCTTTTGATCCTCTAATTCTTCAAATTTATTTCTCCACTATTCCTCTATAGTCTATTATTTTCACTGCTCATATTCCTCCATAGCTTTGAAATTTTCTTCTCACTTCCTCTTCTTCTTCTCTTCCTTATCCTTCCTCACAACCTCCTTTCGCACTTCAGATGGATCTTATTGTTCCTACCTAGCTTCATGTTATGGATCCAACTATGGTAAGCTAGTTTATTTACGTGGTCCATGGGGGTAGATGATTATAGTATTATTAATGACTCATAATCTTATAAATAAGATGATTCCAAAATAGTACCTTGTCATTCATCCATTTTATTTCTAAATATTGGAGGTGGAGTGAGGTTCTTCGTTTGCCTCTTTGTAACTTTGGCTTTAGATTATGGTTGCACATCTTGTGCTTATTGCATAACACTCTCTTTGGATAGTTATATAAAATACACCATTTTATCCTTGATGGTCGGAGAGGGTTGAGTTATAACATGCATTTGAAGTTTGTGCAAAAAAGGTGGTGTTAGGATTTAGTATGTTGGAAGTTCTTCTTCCTGTGTAATAGAGGATCCTGTAGCTAGATCTTTTTGAAATATTTATGCCTAAAATCATTGTCTAGTTGTTTATTCACCTAAAATATCAAAAATGATATAATAATGAGGTTGGGTGATGTCCACCCATAGGTCTTGCCTTACTTGATTATGTACCTGATAGGTGCACATTTCTTTCTAAAATAAAAATTCTTTCTCCTCCCACTCATAAACCTTGTTGCCAATGTCTACGAGAATGGATTGTAAAAATTCATGCTCTATAACTCCAAGCTCTACCAAGTCACATTTAGCTATGATCTTTGTAATGTTTTTGTTATCAATCCAAGACTTTGTGTGTTATGTCCTCATTTTTGGTGGTGGTAGTGAAGGTCATCATGATAATGCCTTTCACTTTCCCTTATCCACTTGTGTTGGAGCTATTATTGGTTGTAGTGTTACTTATGGTTGTGCTCATGGTTACAGATGTGGATGTGCTTGAGGTTATGCCTATGGTTTCACTAGTTTTTACACATATGGGGGCATGGAACACAAAGGCTATACCAACATAGCTGTGAGGGATTTCTACCTCAATACTTATACTTGTGCATCTAAAATGGAGATGAAAAATGGTAGTGGTGTTTATATTACTTTGGGAAATTTATGTACCTTGATTTGTATGTTGTTTTATAATTTAGTCACTGACACATGTTACCCTAGATATAACATCACATCTTTGGGTACCTTTGGATGTGAATTGATCATGGATTAAATTTCCATCCACCATGTATTGGACCTCCCCAACGCTCATAGTATTGCCCTATTTTCATCCACATAATGTTGGTGAATGTAGCAACAGACCAATAATCTACAACAATATTGACTAGGCCTTACAGTAATTTCCATTGTGTGAAGCAAAGTAGAAGAACTAAAAATTGGAACTGGAATACTAGTCCAATACCTATAAGGATATTTTTTATATTCATTATTAGCTTAGAAACCAAAAACTTAGGCCATTTAAAATATTCATGGAGGTGTATTATGCAATACAAAATGTCTAACACTCATTTTGTTTCTTGATCTACTTGTTTCATTATTTGCCAAAATATTTTAGTGATGCATTTAGTGAGAATGTGAATCAAAGCATCATCCATTGAATAAATGTGGATTCCATTGCTTGCCCTTATAGTGTATTTCTCCCTGGTGTCAGAGTGGATTAGTGGAGCTATGGATTTGTATGGTAGGAGAGATTTATGGTACATCATAAGTCATGTTGATCTCACCATGGTCTCAGGGGTGAGAAATATGGTCACATATTATGATAAGTGAATTATGCCTTTTTTTCACTTAGTAGGGTGAGCATGACCTCATCTAGTTGGCCAAAATTACGTATTTTGATCAATCATTCACCATCTAAACCTTGTAATGGATGTTGAAGTGCTAATGGCCATGCCTGTGTTACATCCTATAGGTCCTAGGTAAACAAAGTAGCTTTGGCTACATAAATGAAATCTAAGGGGCCTTGATCATGATATTTGGTTTGCCTTAGGCCTAAGCCAATCCACCTTTCCTCTTTTTATGCATCTATAAGAGGGATAAACAATTGTGCTTTATTCATGGTTGTTGTTTTGGCCTACATTAAACACTTTATTCAAATGGTTTGGTTCTAGTATGAAATCTATGGACAATAAGGTGTTTTGAAAGTAGATCACAAAGTTTTCCTGGTTACAAGATTCTATAATGTTAATCTAATATCTATTAAATAGCATTTATTGCCCAAATCCATCAAGTCTTCAAGTTTAAATGCTTTGAGTAGTTGTGCATGAGTGTATCTCCAATATTTATGTCAACTAGATGTTGTGTGACATGACAATTACTCTTCTTCATCTAGGTTATTTGATCCAACTGTTGGCAAGTAGTTGATGTGATGCACCATCCTTTCACTCATCTAATTTATTTTATGGGCCATCCTATCATTCTACCATATGATCTACTTTAGAAATATGAAATATACGAAGTGCATTGTCATTAATAATTCTGAATGGCCACTCACCATCCTTTCATCATAGTTATCTTGTCATCACCCCAGTCCTAAACTTAATTGTTGACCATCTTGTTCTGGCTATTAGTTATCTTCTTTCTAGGTTGACTCTACCTATCAATCATAGTCTATGATATTGAATATTCCAAATTCATTTTAATGTGTTGTAATCCAAATATCACACTATACAAACACACTAACCCTAAACCAAAAAAAAAAAATTAAGGAAAATTCTTAACTACATGTTGCTACTCAACACCCTTTCTCATTTACAATGTTGCATCATAGAGATTACTAACGATAAGTCTTAAGCCAAAAACAATTGATATGACTTGGTAAAATCATTCCATATAAATCTTTTAAAATGACTATACCCTATTATGAAATATCATGAATACTATAGGATATTTTCCACTTAATGTGTATTTTTCTCAAAAATGCTTTGAATCATATTATCATAGAGTAATACTACTTAGGATAAAATTGCTTAGATCACAAGTTGTGATCATGTTATGATTTTTGAATTAACTTATTGATATCCTACATCTACCATTCCCTTTGTCTATTTTCCTCCATTTTGACCAAATCCATCAATCTTTATTTCAGAGATTCTTGGTCACCCAGCCTCATAATCATTACAATACACAAACTAGGAATAATGTACTCTATAAGCATAACTACCTCAAGACCATAATTAATATGAAAGGGAGTGAAACCTATGATGCATTTGTAATTTATATTATACATCCAAAGAATCATAGAAATGCGATCCTCCCAATTTTCCCTTTGAACATTGCATATTTTTGTCTATATTTTACCCAATACTTTGTTTAAATCTTTAACTTTCGCATTTGCTTGTGGATTATAAGTCATGTAATATCATAAAATCCTCAATGAGAGTCTTGATTATGATATTTAGGAAGTGAGTAAACCTATTTCTAACCAAATTTATTGGACATCCAAACCTTTTTATGATATTATCATATAAAAAATTAGCAACATCCTTTGTACTACAACTTATCATAACAACTTCCTCAATTTCATAAAATAGTTAATTGTAGTAATGATATATCATGCATGATTGTATTTTTTTTTGGGGAGTTATAGGTCCTAAAAATTCAATTTCTCATTGTTCAAATGGTTTCTTTACTAGTATTGGGACCAATGGCATCTCATCTCATTGATTGGGTTTATCATAATGTTTGGCCACCCTATGTGCATATTGAAACAAATTCAAACACTAAAGACCACTCTGCAGTATCTTCCTCATAATAGTTTCTCCTATTAAATGACCTCTTATGACTCCCTTATATGCCTATTAAAGAATATATGGTCACTCATGTTCTGAAGTTGCTCTACATAACACATCATCCTTTCCAATTTTATACAAAAATCCATTAATGAGACTATAAAAAGTGGTTCATGTGACTATTTGACTTTTATCCCTTTCAACATAGTGCATAGGAAATGTTTCTTGTATAAGGAATTTTGAAATGTCCTTCATGTTTTCAAGGATCAAAACATCCCTAAACAATGTGAATCTAGAGATTCATCCTATATTTCATCTGGTTCATCCCCATTTTGGATCATAATAAGATGATCTGGTCTGACATTTTCTTGAACTAGCTTCACATTGATCTTTAATTGAAAATTTTAAAATAACGTTAGTTACCTATAGATCCATCCTCCCAACATCAGCTTGTTAAGCAAGTATCATAATGCCTCATGGTCTATGACAAGCTCAAATGGTGTGGCCAACAGATAATTTTGAAACTTTTATAATGCAAACACCATAGCTAAGGCCTCTCTTTTTATAATTGTATAATTTTTATCTATTGCTCATAGTTTTTTGTTAGAAAAATGTATGGGATGATCCAACCCATCATCCCCTGGCTATGCTAAGACAACTCCTATTATAATACCAAAAGCATCCACCTATACATGGAATGACTTCTTCTAGTTAGGAAAAACTAAAATAGGAACTGTTACTAATCTTTGTTTGAGATCAATAAATGATGTTTGGATTTTTGATTTCCACTCTAATTTTGTATATTTGTACAATAGCTTTTCCACTGGTGTAGATATGCTTGTGTATCCTTTAATGAATTTTTTATAATATTTTATATGACCTAGAAAGGCACACACTTATATAGAGCTTGTTTAGGGTGGCATACCCACTATTACTACAATCTTCATCTGATCAACCAAGATGCCTTCACTACATATGACATGGCCTAGAAGCACATCAAAAGGTGTGAAAAATAATCACTTATTTAAATTCAAATAAATGCACAAGGATCAACATTATTCTAGCATTAATCATAGCTTCAATAGATGTGTTTTAAATAAAGAGAAGTTATCCTAGTCATCTAAATATACTTATAAAAAATCATGAATGAAATATCCAAATGCAGTTACCACGATCCTAAAGAAAACTATTAGTGCATTTTTAAGACCAAAAGGTATTAACTTATATGTGAATTACCCCCATTGTATTTTAAAGGCTGTTTTAGCTTGGTCATCTTCTACGATCATAATCTAATGGTATCCACTTAATCCATTTATGAATGATTAAACCTCATGACCTATGACTGAATCAAGAAATTTATCTGTAAATGGTATTAGAAATGGATAATTGATGTAGGCATCATTTAGTGCATGGTAGTGCCCACAAACCTGAATCTCCTTGGACTTATTTGGCTTCATAACTATGGAACTCACCCAATCTACCTTTTCAACTGGATAAATGATCCCTACTTCTTACATGCAATTCATTAAACCTTTAATTTTATCTTCATGTTAGGATTTAGTCTTTATGAGTGATTTTTAATGGGTCTATCACATTTATTCAATTATATGTGCATCTACCCTAAGGATAGATCTACATATTTCACTTCTAATAACTTGGTCAGAAAGACACCCTGATAATCTGTTAGCAACTAAGTGCCTCTAAGATCTTGTTCTACCCCTAGTAATCTCACATAGTCATAAGTTTAGGCACAAAATTTATTCAATATTTTTAAATGGTTCTTGATATACTTTGTTTGAACTACTAGGTAGAGCTTCTTATAGAGTGTGTTCCCCTTCTCATTCCAAAAAGTTTACATTACGTAGTCTTTCCTCTTCTACTTGTTCTGTGCTTTGGGAAATTGTTGGTTTAGATTATCATTCTAGCTGAAATAAATACTCTAAATATAGGTCTACATCACTATCATTAGATTATGTTAACTCACTGGTAATTCTATTACAAGGCTTAATAAGAGATTATTCTTGTTTACTGACCTTATAATTATGAATCACAAGATTCAAATCTTGAGTTGCTTCTTTTTATGATGATGACTCAGTCACAGCTCCTAAATCTTCTACTCAATTGTAACATAGAAAGATTTTTAGTTTATGTAATGTATTATGCACTAATGGATTATCATCCTTAAACACAAAAAATTGAATAAAGTATTTCTACACTTGGTGCCTAATGTTTGGTCTTTCTCCTATGCTTCTAATGCATGTAACACATGATTAGGAGTGGTGCTAGCATGTGACTAAAAATGTTTACCCAGTACCTTGGCTCAGGTTCTTGCATAGACCATATATCTACACATTTATGAATTTGTGGCTCTATATATTGTCATTCTTGAAAGAATGGGCATTTTGATTTCATATTAAGTGGCAACTAAAATTATGCATGTAAAAATTCACACGTTTCTTCCCAGTGTATCTCTTATTCTCTATGCACTACCCAAAAATTTACAATAGTTCCTTTCAACATATAACTATGTACAATAACTCTTTGGTCCACATCTAGCACATGGTGATCTAATATCAAGATAAATATATTAAGATTCTCTATCATAAAATGTTTAGGTAATTGACATTTGGTGGTGAACACCATGCACATAAGTCATATATCATGATCTCCCCTAGCTAAGTTCAACATATTGGTATTTGAGTCCCCATTTTATTCAAGATGTTGTTTCCCAAGGTAAAACACTCTCTGGAGTAGGTTTTGTATAATCCATTATTATTACACTTGTATTATATAATAAATCCACCTTTGATTTAGTAGGAGATCACATTGATAGAAAGGTACAACCTTCAAGTTGAAACTATAGATTAGACATTTTTTTATTACCAACTTATAAGGTGGATGCTTTATTTTCTATGTTTACTCTAGATGTGGGTTTAAAAATTAACATTCTACAATAGGTAGAGAATTTTTATATGTATCTATTCCTAGTTTGAACCAAATTTTATTACCATAGGCATATAATGACTTTGGATATTTTGAAATCATATAGGGCTTCTGCTCTAATTTATTCAAAGGGATGACAACTATATTATCTCCTTAATGAGCCTTTATTTGATTATACATTATATTAAAAGTCATTTGACCATCATAAGCCCATTTATTACCAATCAAGGTAGGGTAATGGGTCTTGAATTTCTTTATGTCAATGACTTCAAAATCATCTCATAGACTTAGCTCATAAGCTCTAATCTCCATTTCTTCAAGGCAACTAATTGGTTCTACCCTCTCATAGTCTATAATAATGAGGGTGATAGGACTGTAGCTCAAGTTTGGCCTACCAATAGCCACTCATGTAGATCTAGGAATTATATTAATATTAATTTCAAAGTTAAATATTGCACTAGGGATTTCATATCTTACGAGTTTAATGTCCATTCATGAGTCCACATCCCATGGTTTCTTAGTTTTAACATACCAGACCACCTTGTCAATACATTGTTGTCCCCTTTATGTGCATTCCATAAGATTATGAAAAAGATTTGTAATATTATGGGAGATATCCTCATTATGTAGAGTGTTGATCAATTATTAAAACTTTATTAGTGGTGTCACAAGACCACCTTGCTTCATAATCTACATAATTTTCCCATACATCTATGCGTCAATAGTTTTAGCATCCCTTCTAATGCATTATGCTATTGTATGTCCTAAAGGACTTATGTAACTTGATACATCAAGCCCTTCTATGTCATAGGGTCAAGATATTTATCCCATTATACCTTTCTAATTCCTTGATCCTATGACATTTCTAATACATGAAGTCTTTGCTCTATGCATTATTATCTAGTAATTGATTGCATAAATACATTTTATTTAGGGTATGTATTAATCATGTTCACATTACACACTATATTTTATTTTCTTTGATTCTCCAATACTGGGAATTTTTTTTTTGATGTTATCCTTCGACTCTATAATACACATGGTATATCTATCTTTAAGGATTAGTGGAATAATCTCATGTAAACTGATTATACTCACCACACAAATAATATTGGATGGGTTGGAGATCTTATCAGTTATCATTATTATGATCACATTGATATCCTCCTTAGTATCCCCATGGTACACTCCTTTATATCCTCTTATATTTTATTGATAGCCCAAATAATGTGACTACTGTCCAACAAATCCTCCTTGTTATTTCTACACATTGTATCCATTATACTAATGTTGAGGTGAAGTGGGAGCCCAATTTGATTTTTGTTGTTGTGGGCTCACATTATTCCATGAATATTGATATTAGTATTATGGTGATGATGATGTCTAGCCAACTAAACCCTGAGGTTGATGTTGATATTGAGGTGATGAAGGTATCTATCTAGGACAACCTTGTATCACACTCATCATTTCTACTTCTAGGCCTAGAAGTCCTTAATTCATAGTGGGTAATTATTACACTATAATTGTGAAGACATTCTTTGTAATATATTCCTTTAATTCTTATACGGCTCAACAACTCTTTTCATCATGGTCGGTTGATTTAGAAAAATTACAATACAAACTCTAATATTTTTTAATGTACTATTTTAATAGATTAAATTTTATGGTTTAATTCCCTACTATTCTATAGAGTTAATAAAATTTTGGCTTGAGTTCAGGATAATCATTCCTATGATGTCCTTCTCTTCCACACTCTATACACCATAATACCAATTTAGGTTTATCGCTTTCATGCATCTTATCTATCCTCTTTATGAAATCATCTATATTTGCTTCTACTTTGGATCCCATGACTAGAGAATCTCCATAATCTTTAATTTGTTCTACTCATAGGGTAGCTATTCAAACATCAACCTTCATCAAGAACCAAGACTATGTAATAGCAAATCTGATCCTTGATCTCAACCCTTCTATAGATGAGGAAAATTTATCCTTATCTTCTATGATAAAATCAATTTTATCCATCACATTTGAGAATCTATGATCATAGTCCCACATAAATTCTCCATTCTGTGACTGGATTTCCTTTAGTTCTTGAATAGTCTAGTTTGTACACTTTTTCATTTTAAATTCTAACACTAACTTTATTTTAAATTGTTATAGATATTGAACATTAACATTCTCTTGTAAATTAATTTTGAAGTGTGACATGCTAAAGCTCCTATGAGCTCACACTTCTTTACATCATTGGAAGTTATTACCCTAACCTGCCACTTATATCACAGGTTAACAAATACTACTTAAGGTCAGTAGACCCATCATATTGTGTCAACATAACAAAAATGCCTAGATTGAAATATGTATTTGGGGTCATTTTAATGGCTAACATTGGCTAATGCACACAACTATAGTTATAGGTTGCTGCTAACTAGTTACTAAAACTATAGGCTTTTGCACTCTTTTTACTGGTGTTTTAAAACTGGCCTCAAAATCAAATCCAACCTCTTTTAATCTACATATTTCTTTATCTCCACATAAATTTCTCCAAACTTATCTATAAAAATCTAGGCCAATTTCTCCCTGTCCCTTCCTTTGCACTTAATGTTTTAACCAAAGAAAAATTGGGATGGGGGATGCATACTCAAGAAATGAATGATCTCTATCATTGGCTTCTTCTAACTATGATCTTGAACATGCCATAATTTTGTAATTTTTTATAATCTCTTTTTATAAATATTATTTTAGTACTTCAAAAACTTTTCCTCTTAACTATGAACTACTCCTATCTTTTAACTGCTCTAATTTTATTCTACATTTTTATTCTTCTTCACTATATTCCATCTCATCACTACTCATAAATCTATATTTTTCATCCTGAGGCTCTTATCTTATCTAATTTGCATCTAATATACTTCTCAAATCTTATATATCCCCTCTCTAGGCTCCCCTTTCTTCAACATCTTCTACCTTATTCCTAATCCCACTCACAATTAAGTTTGGATTATTTGATTTGTTCTATCTTCTCTATTATCATAGTTATCTTTCCAATCCCATAATCTTCTTTTCACTTTGGATCTTTTTTCCTCCATGTTCTAGGTTTAGGTTCAATTTTCCCTACTCAGCTCCACATAATTCACTCCTATGTCACATGCATCCCCATAAATGCCTGAAGTGATTACTCCATGTTGTCAAGATTAGGCACCATGGCTTTTTTACAACCAACATCTTAATCAGAGTAGGTATTTGATGAAGGAGCTTCCCACATATTCCCCTACTAAACTAGTCCTATAAAGATTCAAAAACTAAATAGTCTTATACAAAAAATTTGGTGATATACCTGTCAATGGTAGTCTTTATCTAATAGTCTAGTGCATGGGTCAAATTAGTGTCTAGGTTTCTTAGGTTTTATAGATTTTCCTCTAACCAGGTTATGAGACCTATCTTCTATGGATGAAAATAATAATAATCCAATATGGATAACTAAGTGGCTAATTTTTTAGGCAATTCACACCAAAATATTTCATAGATTTAATCGTATATATGCTCCTCAATAATTTTATTCATAATTTTTCCTATTCTTCTTACTTATTCCTTGATAAAATTTTGAATTATTTCATCGAGACATCTCTCTATACCCCTTATTCTTAGAAACCATCTTAATATGTTTTAATAAAATTTCATGTTTATCACACCATTGTTAGTAAAGGTTCCTAGAAACCCTTTAGAACATACTAATTCAAAGATAGCTTGTAAATGGAGTAACAAAAGTAACCAGTTGATACCATATTTGAGATGAATATATTCCTTAAATAGATAAAAAAGATAGATGTATAGATAGACACGGGGTTATTAGAATCTTAATAGATGGCATAAACTCATATAATTAACAAATTAAAACAAACAAAGTACTCATTTTCCATAGAACAATCATAAAAGATACATAGGTAAACCATTTTAGCATAGTATGTATTAATCTCTATCACATTAAAAACATATACAATTATAATTGAGTGCTATATATAGATTTTTAATTAGTGTTATCTCTTCATATTATAACCTTTTGAAATGCCCAAAATGAGTGACTCTTCTCATTTTGTCGTCTATCATTATGATTACATAGGTATAATATATACAAAAAGATTATACAAAATAATAAATGAGTGTAAACTACACATGTGTCTAACATATATACTCTATGATTTCACTAGCCTTGTTATACACTCAACACAAGCAAAAAATTAGACTGGAAGATGATTCTAGAACAATCACTTAATTTTATAAATTTGACCTCTAGAGCTCTAAACACTTGCATCATCTTGGGAAGGTTGTGTCATCACTATTTTCTAGGTTTGACATAGGTGGCATATATAGAATACATGTTAGAAAAGGATGCAACCACTTGGGTGATTCTAGGTTTGTCTTTACCTTCAGTCTGGTGCATTCAGATCTAGGTCATAAACTGTCACTCCTCATGAAATTAAAAAATGTTAATTCTTCATCTTCATAGTGACCTTGGGTAAAAATGAGTTAGTGAACGCATGGTGTCAAGATGACTCAAAATAACCCTCTATCAATGATCACTTCCTACATAGACAATACTTTGAAAAGGGCCTCAGACTGATGTAGTTCTCCCCTACATGTTGGATTGTGTGTGAATCACATAATATGTGATAAACAAGTATAATAGTGACCTAGGTTATAACTTGACAAATAAATCTCTTGGGATACTCCTTTATGACTTTATAATTGTAAATGTGCTACCCTTATAACTAATATGTCAATAGGAAAAAATAAATAAGCTTTGATCAATTGAATACTCTTTGAATGTTCTTTGGTATGAATACTAGGTATTTTATCGATATTGCTAGGTGAGTAATGAATGAGGGTTGATCTTATATTTATCAATAACTTTGGAGTAATAAATCACATTAAAGAACTTAGGGTGACCATTAAGAAACATTTTATTTGAAAACTGGATGACATTAGGGTACTATACACTTGGATTAGGTCAGGACACTAGTGTCAATGCAAGTGTCTATCCTAGATGTTAGTGTCTAGGGAGCACAAAAGTAGATATAGACTAAAATTTTAGAGTTGGAAGAAAAATACATTTTAAGAATTTTGGGAAATATAAAAGTCTTGGGTCATCAACATAAGACTAGTCAGACTAAGAGATAGGTTAAGGGACACAAGATAGAGTAGATGCAAGACTTGAAAAAGTAGGGAAGATCTAGAATTAATAGAAACATCCAAGGTATGAGTTTACCAAGTGTACAAGATTGAAGTGCTATATAATCCATAAATATCATCTGCATTTATCACCCTTTAATATAGTAATTAAATTGATATTTTAAAGGAAAGGAATGCGTACTTAGGTGTGTATAACACACTTTATCTTTATGTGTACCCAAATTGAGTGATTTGTTGGTGACTAACCTATAACCAAGAGCATGTTACAGTATATAATCAATGTATATAATATAGAATTTGAAACTACTTGAAATTGATTGAAATAAAAAGAGTAAGGTTTAGAAGTACACCTATGTGTCAATGTAATTGCATTGCCTATTAGTAAGTTGAAAAATATGTATCATTGTAAGGATTTAAAAATAATATAAGGATAAATATAAATAAATTTATAAAGTGCATATATCCATAGAGATAAAGAAAGAAAGGTTTAAAGGTATATACCCCCAACCTTGGATAAAAGGTGAGTTTACACCTAGAAGTTGAGATTATCTTAACCCTGTAAACCAATCATACTTACAACTTGGTGAGATTGGATAATAAAATCAAGTCTAACATGAAAACTTGGAAAGATTGAATGATTTAATCACCTCAACCATACCTAAAAGTGAACCAACTGTTACAGTAGATTGGCTCAAAAAGTCTATAAACATTTAATCGATGTATCAATACGTAAAAGTCTATGATGTAGTAAAAGTCCATAAAGGAGTTTTGGGGTCTAAAAATGATTTTGATTTTATAATATTAAGCATAAATTTCATAGCATATATACCTTAAATATGTCTCATACTGAAACTATGTATAACAATGGTACCAATGTATATAATTCTACCACAACTATGAATGTGAATCATATAATTATGTTCTTTGGCCAATTTTGAAACTATGTAAGTGTGAAGAACATGATTCCAAATCATGCCCACACCATATATGGAGAAATATACAAATTTATATAAGTACCAATGTGAAGAATGTGTTTTCAAAACATGCCCCCACTATAATTTGGAGATGTTGAATACTGAATAAGTATGGAGAACATGCTTCCATAGCATGCCCCCACTAAATCTAAAAATTATGACAAGAGTGGAGAACATGCCTCTACGACATACCCCCATTTAAGGTGATATAAATATATGAATTGGTAGTTACCTCACATCAAAAGGATAAGACAACTGTATAATTTGTGAATGTAACCATGCAACATATAGAATAAACATGTCTAGGTAGATATATCATTGAAGTGCATAAAACTAATGTGATCATGTGAACGCCTATGATGCATGATAAATATCATGACAATGTCTAGATAATAATAATATAAGTTCAATAAGCAAACAATCACACACATAAGAACACTCAAAATCATGTCAAAGGCAATGCTCCAAGGAGAGCACAAATAAGGGGCATATTAAAATGTCACATAATCAAAAGGATATGGCTTAATAAAATGTTTATATAATCAAGAATGATTTATTTAAGTGTATATACAATAAATAATGACATATGAAAAGTTAAAATAAGGCATACATAGGCACGCGGGACATAAACAAAGGATTGTATTCAAATTATCAAAGAAAGAATATAATAGTAAGACAAGACACTCAAGGAAGTGCATAAAGGAAAACATAAGTAACCAACATAAACATGTCATAGTAGTACATGAATCAAATGTGTTAGTAAAAAATATCAAGTGTATAGTATATCAAGTAACTTATGTAAGATATAATCATGGATAAAGGCATGTGTAAGTACATATGTAAGCTCAAACATTATAATGAAATGTGAACATCGAACCATATAACTTTTGTGTATAAAGAACAAATAAGTTGATTTCCCCAATGTCTATCTGACATGAGTAGAGGGAAGGCCCAACATTTGAAATAGTAATAAATCATGTATTTATGTATACATGTATCATACTCAAATAGAAGTGTGACATACATGTGTATGTAGAAGGATTATGTATGTTATCCATCGACATGGAAATAACACATAGATTTCAAGGAGCTAAAAAAACATGTAGGTGCCAAAAATATTTTTGGAATTTTGAATGTTTTTTTATTTTTTGGATATTTTTGAAATATGTGAGACTAGGTAAAGTGCCACTATAAACCTAGGATCTCATCAATGGGATGCTTCTATGGAGGTCCTGTATCATATGTGCCATATAAATGCATAGTAGAATAAAAAAGTGTAACATGATCTTTTAGTAAGTTTGTACTTGTTATCTTTGGTTTACATTTATCTGTATTTAGTTTCTCATTTTTTGGTTATAGATTAAACATATAGGTATCGATTCCTATAGGTATGAATAGATTATGTGGTAAGTTATCGAGTAGATCAAAACATGTTTTGTTAAACTATTCATTTATATATTTATCACCATCTACATTAGTAGCGAGAGTATAAGTGTTTTGATATGAGGAAGGGCTTCTATTTTCCATTTTTGTAACCACATTTACAACTTTAGATTTATCAAGTGTCTCTTTATTTTTGACCTATTTTGATAGAAATCCTGGTTAAAATATTTGATATTCTCATTTCTCTTTTTGTGATGGTATATTTTTTATTTGTGCTATATTTTTTGACTTATTCTAATTTGTAAGTTGTTATTTTGCATTGGCCAAATGCATCTTTGAATGATTTTCATTAGTATTTACAATATATCCCAAGCCTTGATGCTCATTCTGATCATATGTGGAAATAGGATGAGTGATGCCTTGTGAATGTTTTCCTAATCCTTGACCATAATAACCAAATTTTTGTAAATATTTCATTTCAAAGCTACACTATTTAGAACACCAAGTATCATTTTTAAGAGGTAATTTTGTATGATTTTCATGATATGGTTTGTCCTTTTAAACCTTTTCTTTTTCTAAGTTTGGTATTTGCAAATATTTTTTCTCTAAATTTTCCTTTGGTACCCATATTTTCTATTTTGGCACTTGTGATTTAGGAGAAGTACTCATAATGTGAGTGGGTTTCTTGGTAGATGTACCAATGATATAATAACCACTATGTTTGTGACTTTGTATTTATTTCTTCAATGTAAAACAATGATTGGTATGATGCCCATGCATTCTATGATATGTACAATAGTACTTGGATCTACGTATAGTATGTATAGGAGGTAATTTGATAACTTTATTTTGAAGCATGTCTCTTAATATTTCACTTGGAATCTTAATATCCTTTTGGTCACTTTTATAATCACTTGTGTTGGATGTATTATGTTTTATCTTTTCATTTTGATATGAAACCTTATTTGTCACAACATTGGTAGGTGAAGATGCAAACACATGGTTCACAATAACATAATGTGGATTATTTATATAAGTAATATAATTTTATAATAAAGTGATCTTTGAATTTTGAGACTAATTTTGATTTGTATCTCATGTATTAACGTGATCATACTAATGATTTGATCTCTTAGAAATTCACAAACACAAACCCTAGGCATTTTAGATTCATTACCTTCATTTGAAACTATAGGGTGGGCCACCTTACTCCATGGATAAGTGATAGCCTAGACTTGGTTAGAGGGATGGGATATATCACCCTCCTTAGGGTTAGGAGGAACAAGAGGCTCCTTTGTATCCATTTTAAATTTTATAAAAATTGATATGAGAACATGATAATAAAGGCATGCAAATACAAGGGAACAATCAATCACGATATAATAAGGATATAGTATTTTAAAACTATTGGCTGAGTTTTTTTAAAATATGATATAGGATTTTTAGGAAAAATAGGAAATTAGATGAACCCAAAAAAAATAGAGAAACAAAAGTATAGTGTACAACCTATAGGTCTACCTTTACTAAAAATGTTAAAATGCTACATTCACAAAATCTGTATAATATTTTGGATAACCAAAATAGGTTTTTGTCTATATAAAAATAATTATGAGAAATGTTTGAGGAATTTGTAATTTGATCTATCATGAATCATAAATTTTCCAAACAAAGAATCAACAATTAAAATAAATAAGGAATATTTTTTAGATATCTAAGAGAGTTTTTTGAATAAAATATGATTTTTTATGAAATCTAAAAATTAATTGAAAAATGAGTACAACATTCACTTTGTATGCCAATATTTACTAAAAATAGTAAATTATAAAAATTAAAAACTCTGTACTAAATTATAGAAAACAAAAAGAGGTTTTTTATTATACCAAATTGAGTAGAGAATCCCTTTTATGAATTTTGAAACAAAACTGATTGGATGTCAAAATGTGCCAATCAAGGAAGGATCCACTTGTAATCATATACACATGAAGCCCTTGTGACTAGAGGAGGGTAAAACCCTAGGGTAAATTTTTAGATATAAAAATTCATCACAATAAGTTGAAACCTTAGGAGGATTGGAAGCCCTAGATCATATATTTTTTGCATTCAAATGGATTTGGTTCACCAAATGTTTAAACCTAAAATGGTTGGTCTAAGGATTTGGTGTTAGCCTTAGACTATCTTTAAAGGGGTATATAGAAATGAATAAGCATAAGGGTGATAATCAAATCTACAACAGGCTAACCAGGTGCTAAACTCAAATATAACATATGTTGAATTTATAAAATTAAGAAAAGGCTAAATATAGAAAGTACAACTAATCTATGTATGGAAATGATAAAGAAGTAATATAATTAGCTTGTTCTGATGTTAACATAGTTTGTATCTAGAATAGGTAAAACACCAGATTAGAAGATGATTTTAGAATACTCTCCTGATTATATAAATTTGACCTTTGAAGCTCTAGACACTTGAATCATCTTGGATGGTTACATCGCCACTACTATGTAGGTTAGATATAAGTTTCTTGTACATAATAATTTCTAGAAAAGAATGCATCCACCTAGATACTTCTAGGTTTGTCTTCACCTTTGCTCTGGTGTATCAGATTTGGGTCATGGCCTATCACTCATGAAATTTAAAAATTATAGTTCTTCATCTTTATAGTGACCTTGGGAAAAATGTGTTAGTGGGCACACAATGTTGAGCTGGCCTTAAATACCCCTCTATCAATAAGTGTTGCTCATATAGATAATACTCTAAATAGGGCCTCAAAATGATGTAGTTCTCCCCTATGTTCTGGCTTGTGTGTGACTCATGTAATATGTGATAAGCAAGTACAACCATGACAAAACTTGTAACTTGACAAATCAATATCTTAGATTATTCCTTCAGTATTTAAGATTTATAGATGTGATATCCTTATGATGAATATAGCAATATGATAAAATAGGGAAGATTTTCTCAATTGAATGCTCTTTGAATTCTTTTTGGTATGAATACTAGGCATTTTCCTAGTATTGATAGGTGAGGAATGAATGAGGGTTGATCTTATATTTATATCAATCCCTTTGGAGTAATAAATTACATTAAAGCACTTAAGCCAATAATTAATATACATTTCATTTTCAAATTGAATGAATTTAAGGCATTAAACACTTGAGTCAGGTTAGGACACTAGTATGAACAAAAGTGTTTATGAAAGACATTAGTGTCTAGGGAGCAAGAAAGTAAGTACAAACTTAGAACTTATAGAGGTGGAAGATAAGTACATTTTAAGAATTTTAGAAAAAATAGAGGGCAAGGGTCATCAACATAAGACTAGTCAGACTAAGAGATAGGCGAAAGGGCACTAGATGGAGTAGGTGAGAGACTTATAGAAGTGGAGAAGATCCAAAATTGAGAGGAACAACCAAAGGCTGAGTTTACAAAGTATACAAGACTGAGGTGCTATATAATCCATAAATATCATCTACACAATGAAGTGCCATTTAAACCAAGTTGTAAAGGGAATATGGTTTTTACCAACACACAATTATATTCTAACACTTTTCTTTCAAAATTAAAAAAAAATAGTTTCAGATTAAAATAGTCAATCTATCGACATTGACTACACATGATTTCATATTTTGCTATTGAGTGACTTGCACATTTAGGGATTCATATCAAAGACAAAGTGTGTTGTATACACTCAGGTACATTTTATATTTTTACTCTACCAATTTCATTACTATAATACATGGGAGACACTTGTAGATACTAAAATTTGGTCTTGGTACTTGACAATGAAAAATTTGACACACATTTACCACGCATGATTTGAACACTAAAATAAGGTCCTAATCTACCATTCTCTCATAATTTCAAGTTGTATTATGAGTCAACCCTTATGTTCTATTATTACACACCTATATAAACTTTAGTGTCTATTTCAAACCTGCTAAATATCTTGCACAAAGATATCAATATTCTCATTTTAGTATGTTTTTACACAGGTCAGTTCCACTAGACTCGATCAATATCACTAGTTGATATTAACCTCATATGGTCAGTACCAACTTGATCCCAATAAGGGTTATTTTATAAAATTATACCCATCTTTAGTGTCAAACCATCAAATTAGTATGTTGATGGAGTGAGAAATCATTCAATTAGATGCATATATAAACAAATCAAGGTCTCATTCAAAAAGGACTTGGCACTTGTATGTTATACATCTATACACTATAGCATATTGAGAAAATCTACCACATTCCTCCCAAATTGTAATCCTGTCACTATGATTAGTCATAAAATAATTATGAATCACTCTAAAGTTAAGTTAAAGAAAACATTGTCAAGTATCAAAGTCTGAATCATTAGCTAGCTACATATAGCAAAGGAACACAACTATACAATCACATTAGGTGAGAGAACTATATGTGTATTTATTTACCTATTGTTGTATGTTTTATAAAAATTGGTAATTAAGTAATTTTTAATATAATTATGAAAAAATATTGAGTAAAATCAGAAGTATAAGATATGAAATAAGTACACATAACTAATTTGAGACTTTTTATTTATACAAATATACTAAAAATGGAAAGTACTAAAGATGGATAATTTAGTTGGCATTAAAATATTATGGAATATAGTAGAGACTACATGATTGACAGTGGGACTATATGAGGTCATTATGAATCAAGAATAGGGATCTATTTGATTATGGGATAGGGACAGTCTACACTATCATTTGTAAGGTGTGCTAACATTCTTTAGGTTTTATGTCCTCTGTATGAGTTTTGACTGGTGCACTTTCACCTTTAGGTCTTGTTTATATATTCAAGATCATTAGATTCACTATGGGAGCTATTGTGTGCCTTCATCTTCACTTGAAACCCTAGATCAATGACAAAGAGGACTAAATGAATTAAATGGGGAAAATGGGTTAGGGGATGAAATTGTGCTTTAAATCAACACCCATTGTGTTAAGTGATGCCTACATACCAATACTTTGAAGAGGGATGAAACTCCATGTAGGTCTCCCATGCTATAGTGGTGTGTGTGAAATACTAGTGTAATTTTATATGTTGGTGCAATCCTGGTGTAATTATGTGCTTCAATAATTTCTTGTGACCCTGATGGTGTATTAAAACTTAACTCAGGGTTACTTGGGCTATATGGACTCAAAATCAAGAAGAATAGGTGCTTTCCTCTCAATGTATAATTAGAATAGTTCTAGTTTTTGCAACATAGAATCCTCTTTCCAACTAGCGAACAAAATAATAGATAATGTGTTTATATAGTTATCTTTTTGGGATTTTCTCAAATGGGACTTGGGAAACATGTAGGATGACCTATTAGTTGAATTTAAATTTGTGAAATCAACCATAGTTTAGTGGGAGGATAAAAATAGAAGCTTTAGACACTATCGGCCAATGCAATTGTCATGAAGGCATGACCTTGTCTAAGGAGTAGATACATATAAACTAGAAGTGTGAATTAGTCTAATAGTGAGTTAAGGTTGATTGGGATGAAGAATAGGAATATTTAGTTTCATAATTTCCTAAGGATAGAGGGTCATCAACATAAAAGTGGAGGAATAGTGGTTTAATATTATAGAATTAAGCATAGGTTAAGTGTGCATAGAGGATAGTCACAAGTGAATTTTTTTATCATTAAATGCTAATTTTAGTGACTACATTTCCCCCTTTATATATCATGTGTTGAATTATGCTTCATGAAAACCTTTTCATGTACTATAACTATTGTGTTTTCTAGTGCAAAATTGGTGACTGACGAGGGTTTAACCCTTGGATATTTTATTTTCATTGAAAAACTTGGATTGGAATGTGCATGAACTAATCCTCACTAGTAAGATAATGTGATTAAGAACTCAATATGTACTTGATTCCATCATCATGAAACTTGAAGGTAGTAAAGTATCTTGAAATCCTTGTATGAATTCTAATACATCAATATGGTGCAAAAATCTAAATCAATTGCTACAGACATAAAAGATTCATTCTGGTACAAAACTAATGAAAAATTAGTGTAAAAATAACATGATCTAAGTTTGTTGTATAAAACATAGAGAATTATATGAATTTTCATTCCTTATATGAAAAATGGAGCAAAAAATGAGAAAGAAAATGATGATGTGCCGCACACATGCTTCCATTATGATATCTGAGTGCATTGATTCTGATAACCAAGTAAAAATCCTTTTGACATTCTATAACACATGCCATACATGATGCCCATAATCTAAGTAAAATTTGAGATAATCTTATGTACAGGCTTGAAAACTATTTCTGAATAACACTAAAAAGTATTTTGTATACTAAGTATAATTATGAGAAATTTATAAAATGTTGTTTTTGACTTATAGGATGAAAGCGCATTGTTCTAGATAACTATGACCTATGATATTGTCCAAATAACACAATTATGTTTGAATATGATTTTTATGAAAAAATTGAGTATTCATTATGATCAACCGAGTGTATACACTCAAATTTTGTCAAGCAAACACAAGTACTATGTCTTTTTTAGATCTTATATTTAGAAGCTCTTAATGTTGAATCAAGATCTTGTTTGCGTATGTCACCTTAGTTTTTATCTCTTTTATCTCTCTTTCACACTTATATCTCTCTCTTATCATAGTCTTAGTTATTCCATGTCAATCCTTGATAGATTCACATGGGTCCCTAACCATTATTATGTGTCATTTTTGATTTTGGATAGGAGTGCACCACTTTAATGTCCTTCTTAGCATTGTTGGTCAACACATATTTTAGAGAGTTATTTGGGTCCCTTTTCTTTTGGGTCTCTTCTTATGACCATTTGAACTTTGTTTGAATTGGTTGGTGCATGAATAAGTTTTTCAAAATTTCAAATTATGATTATTCTATTTATAGGGGTTTCCAAGGCATTTTGCATCTAGCATTGATATTTTGGAACTAACTAATAATAAAATATCAATACAAAACAAACTCAATCTCTACATATTTTTGAAGTATTAACATATTTCCCCTATATTGGGACCAAGAGGAGGCCTAGGAGAAAATAATTTTAGATATTCATCATGCTTGGTTGATTATGTATATTCCTTAAGGGAGAACTACATTGGACTAAGGTCCCTATCATTGGGGTTATGTAGGCAACACTTAAGATAACAGGGTTTTTGAGGATAACTCAATCATATCCCACCTACCCAAAAATTTCCCCCTTTTACATTTGATCTTTGTGTGTTTCTTATGTGCAAGACTTTGTTAGGTTTTTGAGGAAAATAAGGTGAAATATAGGTATAATATTATGAACATAGATCTATGACAGAAAGATTATGCAACTACATAAGTTTTTCTTAGACTTGTAGGTCTCAATTCAAGTGAAAAACACCAGTGGACAAGAATGTTTTGAAGGATAGGAGTTCACAACTCTAGTGTCCAAATTTAAAACGATAAGAAAACAATCATATCCGACAATGGGGAAGTCATCTTATAGGTCAAATACAATCAAATACAAATCCTAGGCTCTAGAAAAGATAAGTTTTTCACCCTTTTACATGATTTCCTCTCAAAACCCTAGTTGTTCAATATCATTTTATATGTAAGTGAAATGTATGGTTGAACATTTATTTAATTAGTTATTTCACTCTACTCAATTATTTATTTGATTATGGTGAATTTCATTTAATCACAAAATCAATAAAACATTGAGCAAACACTATATTTTTCTATCTATGTAGTGGATTTTTTAACTTAGTCTCTAAGGCAAGCTATTATGTATGCTCCCTCTTTTGAGGTAAGTTTTGAAGACTGAAAAATAACTTAGTTCAAAAGAAAAAAATTATGGGAATCATGTTAAGGAAAATATTGAAATTTGGAGTAATAATGATAACATTGGAAATCATGGCATCATATTGATAATATGAAAAAAGTAGTAATGTGTGATACATATGGAACCAAGTATACATAATGTCTTATCTAGATAGATGATATCAGTTAGGCACATAATGAATAAATGATCAAAATTGAATACTTAAAACTGATACAAAACTCAAATTAGATGCACGATATTAATCATGACATCAATAAAATGGAGAGATGCATGATATCCATCATGACATCACAAACTGAGAAAATAATAACGAGCAAGAGACATGGCCATGACACATACATAAAGAAAACATAAAACATGAAATAAAATTAGCGATCCACATATAAGGGACATGTTCAAATGTCACACACACAGAAACACACATTAAAGCTTAGAGCCAAAAATAAAGACATGTTCAAATGTCCATAATCCAAAGAAAAGAATACACACAAAGCATGAATAAAATAAGCAAACACAATAAACATTCATGAAGAACTAAAATTTATTTACATAATAAACTTGAAAATTTAGTGTATTAGACAACTTAGGTATCCATTAAGATAGCCTTGTGAATGTAAATGAGCAAATATGGAAATATTTTGCATAATGTATAGTACTATAGTAAGAACAAAAGGGATAGTCATATCATGATAAATTATAAGTAAAATATGCCTCTAGTGAACTTGTTATGATGCCAAAAAAAAACATAAGGCCTATGACTATTTTTCTATGACAAGTCTTTTGAAACTAGACAAGAGCATAGTGCGTTATTGTCTAGATAAGATCATTTTTATCTGTGTAAACTTTTTGGGTATAAGACAATATCATCATTTGAAAATACATATAAAAGTGATAACTTGTATGTTCTAAAACTCACTAAATTACACTTGTGAATCATATTTAATATAAAAATAGATATAAATAAGTATTGCATATACTAAAACATAAACCAACTGATGTAAATGAAATACACATATCATGCACATGGATTTAATTTTAGAATTTCATTAATATCTATTTTTTTTGTATTTTTCAAAATATGCAACTAAAAAAGGAACATAATAACCAATGACTCCAACTATTCTCAACTCAAAATCTAAAAGCTGATCTATTTATGTAACATAAGTGCCAATATCATGATGATAATTTATAGTATGTTGTGTATTATTTTAACATTTTAGGACTTAGTGAGTGTAAATCTTATGTTTTTTAAAGATTTGAGTAGACTAAATTATGGAATAAATATGTAATAAATATAACCATTTATTTGTTAAAGAATTGACTAGATTTACCTTTTCTAAAAATAGTAATAAATAGTTTAAGTAATGATTTAGTTGGAAAACACTTGATATAGATGATTTGAGTGATAGAAAATGAGATGGGAGATAGTCTGAGTGTCATAAAATAGATCTAAATGTCATAACCCCTCTTAGATAGTAGCACCATAATTATATAGTAGTGTCATTATTAGTAAAGGGGAGGTAGTGTCCTCTATGTAGGACTATCTTAAGCTTCTAGGTGCACCTATGTCTAGATCTCTGGGGTCTATTCCTATGTGTGTAATTTCTAAAACCTTGTATTTTGCCTATAATAACTTATTTATTACTCAAAACCTAATACTCTATGTAACTAGGGCATGAAATTAAAAGTGTGTTCATTAGTAAGGTAGGATGGACATCCTCAACACCCCATTGTGAAGAGAGTTGCCTACATACCAATACTCTGAGGACAGATTAATCCTTATGTAGTTATCCACACCTAAGTTCTAGTGCAAGTGAAAGTGATGATAGTATGATAGTGTCATTGAGTGTATTGAATGTGTCTGAGACCATAGATTTATAAAATCTAAGCTTAGGGCTATTGTAGATGGTAGTATGCAAAACTAGGGCAAAATAAGGATTGATAACCTTAATTATGCTCACTTATTCCATGTTTGAATGTGTATTTTGTATCTAATTTCCATGTAGTGGTTAGAGGAATAAAATTAATGTATATATACCATTATTTTAGTTTTACCTATGATAAAATATGTCTAGGCCGACCTTAGGAGGCTTTAGTTTTGAAAAAATATCTGTTTGGGAAAATATAGGGCAAAGGACATTAGCACCATTTTGGGGACACTAACACCATGTTGCGCTAGTGTCCTTATTATGGTGTTAGTGTCTAATTGGTAGAAAACTAGGCATGAAGCATTAGGGTTGGAAAATGAGGGTCTAGGATTGCTTTGGGGCTGACTAGGAACACTTGTGGCCCACATAAAGGTTGTATAAATGTGACAATAGGCTCTAGTATAGGTCTAGGGCTAATCTAGGGACACGTAGTATCAAGTAGCACTCTTAGCACTCCAATACCACATTTGGGTGATTACATTTATCCTCCACTTTATTCTACAAATGTAGAAAAGTGAAATTATTAAAATAAAGGAAAAAGAAGCGTACTTGGACTTACCTAGGAGGTGAAACTTGTGAAGCTAGATCTGAGTATGTGAAGCTGAGTTTGAGTATGTGAAGCATGCTCTAATGCATGTCCTACAATTTAAATGTGCATAAATCAGTCCTTACTTAGTAGATATAAAAATAAAAAGTCTAAATTGAGTAAAGTAAAACTGAGTAAAGAATTAAAATTGAGTAAAGAGATGGGAAAGAGGAAAAGAAAAACTACATGAACCAATACATGAACTTGGTGATAACATGTGTATGTGCATGTATATAGTGATAAATTTATGAATAGCTTGGACTAAGCTGATGGCTTTCTCAATACTCATGTGTGGGTGGCTTAATAACTCAATCTAATTTTGACTCCATCATTACCCACCCCTATTTGGTGGATCATGACTTATGAATAGCTTGGATTGGAGTGATAGTGTGTCCAACCCTCTCATTTAGGTGACTTAAGAAATCAAGTAGGATATTAATTTATCATTACCCACACATGTGTAGTAGATTCATCTAAAATTGAGCTATTTGAAGTACTATAATTGTATAATTGGGTTTATCTAACTATTTATATTAGCTCTACAACACTCAGGTATATTAAGCAACTCTGAGCCACTCAAGAATTCCAACCACTACATATGGAATAAGGCATGAAACTAACATGAAAAATGGAATATGATGTCAGGTATTTAACATAGAGACTTATATGTAATTTTTCATTCCATTTGATCAACCAGTGTGTAAGTGAGCATACATAAACAATGTATTGTGCACATGCCCCCAAATCAGATATTTGATTATATGGATTCTGGATAGATTTGTAGTAAACTATATTTAGGTATTTGAAATAAATATGGGAATGGTCATGCCACACATGATGCCCCCAATATGAGCAAATTGATATGAATTTGAGCTTTAATAGTATGAATCTATGCAAAAATTGAGTATAATTGGTAAATTTATAACTAAATATGTGAAAACCTATATTATACATATTGTACTATTTTGGCCAATTTGGGATGTTATGAAACTAAGGCTACTAGAAAGTAGTGATATATATTGGACATTTGCACCATGTGATGTTAGTGTCCCCATTTGGGTGTCAGTGTCCTTTTGGTCTAAATTCTATGCAACTATACTTCTTTTTGGATCACTATTTTCATAGTGTGTTTACCTATGTTTGATTTTCTATAACTGAGCATGTGTGTTGAAAAATTTACTGAGTGAAATATAGGATCTTTATCTCTATGATAAACCCCTATTAATTTCCCCTTTTTTGAGGGTATTTATTGAACCTATCAAGAACTATCCTCAAAAGAAAGATCTCTATAAAATGTGTGTTAGCTAGAGCATATATGATATTTACATGATAATCCAATATAATATGCATACATAACATCAAAATGTAATATAATCTAAGAATAAGTATGTAATGTAAGATGTATTTCATGTATAGCGTTTCACAAGGGTGTCAAGATAAAAGTAATAAATATATGTAACAATAAATCTAAGTAAAACTAGGTAGCTATAGGGGATGGGGCATGATGTCCATCACAACACCCAAGTAGGAAGGATAGATACATGAGGTCCATTATGGCATCAAAAAATGGTATGTGTAACAAGAAAATATAAGTGTCATATCCATGATTCATACAATAAATCAAACATACAAAACACATGAGGCACACAAAGTAGGCCAACGGGCCACAATACAAGGGAGATGGACACATGTCAATAAATATATGAAAATAAGACATACAAGGACATGTTAAAATGTCCATATATGAAAGTAAAAATAAATTTGGCTTAGATCCACATATAATGACATGTTTAAATATCCAAATTATACATACTATGAATAGAAGTGGCATAGAACCAAAGAACAATGGTATATTCAAATGCCCTTGAATAGAAGAAGCATATATAAATATAATCAAGTGTAAATTAGGTAAGCTAGAAATGAAAGTATGCATGAATATAAAACATAAAACTATGTAAGAGTGATGATGTACATATGTTGATTCTAAAGTAGTAATAGTCAGTAAAAATTTTGAGTAATAGTAACTTTGATCAATATCAATATATAACAATGCTGAAACTAGGATGTAGAGTATAGAAAGATAAAACTTGGTAATCAAAATTGTGTATAGGGTTCCCCCAAGTGGGAGAATGTGTCAAGTGAAGACCCATGTATGGTTTATATACCCCCAGTGGGTAGATAATAACAAGTCTAGATTGGTGTAGTGGACTTGAGTCCTATAATTAATATACAAGCACTTGACAAGAACAAGTGAAGCATATATGTATGACAAAAATTACTATACTAAGATAAATAGCATATGTATTATCTAAAAAATATAATAAATGTAAACATAACAATACATATAATTTGTAATTTTTTTTTGTTTTTTGAGTAATTATTTATATGTTTTTATGTTTTTGAGACATTGTATTGGTTTTGTATTTTCTAGATATAAAATATGTGTAAGCAACTTGAAAATGAACTATGTACAAGTAATATGAATAATAAATTTTTGAGTTTTTGTGTAAAATCTCCTTAGGTGCATGATGTTCAATGGGTTTTTTATTACCTTGCCATCAAGTGAAGCTAGATGGTATAATTTTGGGCTAATATTTTTTGTGATTATGTATGGTCCAAGCCAATTTGGTTTAAACTTTCCTTGGAGTTGAAATTTTTGATATTTTATTTTAAAACCAAATCATTAAATTCAAATTCCATGTTGTGGACATGGTTATTGTAAGTCCTCTAGATGCATTTTTGATATACCCTGAGATGTTCAATGACTTAAATATGCATGTGATCCAGCTATTCTAGTTCATGGAGACATTTATCTCTATACTAATAATCTATTATGAGCCCTTTTAAGGATACCCATAAGGAAGGGATTTATAAATATAGTGGGATAACTTCTTCTATCCCATATACTAGTGAATAAAGAGTAGATCTTATCAGTGTGAAATGCTCATAGTAAGTCAGGTTCACCAAATGTTTTAAATTTTTATGACTTAGTGAGTGTAAATACTATGTTTGTTAAAGAGATAAGTAAACTAAATCAAGGAAAAAAATGCAATAAGTATAGCCATTGATTTTTTATAGAATTAACTAGCTTTGATTTTTCTAAAAATAGTAATAAATAGTGTAAGTAATGAGTTAGTTAGAAAACACCTGATATAGATTATATGAGTGATATAAATTGAGATGGGAAGTGTTTTGCATGTCTTAAACTAGATCTTAATGTCAAAACCCCTCTTGGATTTTAGTTTCATAATTGGATAATAGCACCATTATTGGCAAAGTGGTGGTAGTGTCTTGATATTAGTAGTAGTGTCATCTATGTAAGACTATCTCAAGATTTTGGGTGTACATATGTCTGGATCTTAGGGGTTTTTTTCTATGCACATAAGTTATGGAACCCTATATTTTTCCTATAATAATATATTTATTTTACAAACCCTAATCATCCATATAACTAGGGCATGAGCTAAAAAGTGTGTTCATTAGTAGGGTAGGTTAAATATCCTCAACACCCCATTGTGAAGAGAGTTGCCTACATACCTATATTTTGAGGGATAAATCCTAATGTAGTTCTCCCCACCTAAGTTATGGTGAAATTGTAAATGATTCTAGTATGATAGTGGCCTTGAGTGCCTTGACTGTGCTTGAGATTGGAAATATATAAAATCTGAGCGTAGGGCTATTGTAGATGGTAGTATGTAGAAGTAGGGTAAAATGAGAATTAATAACCTTAATTATTCTCAACTTTTTCTATTTTTAATTTGTATTTTTCATATTATTTCCATCTAGTGGTTATAGGGCTAAAATTCATGTATATATCATTTTGTTGCTTATACAAATGATAAAATTTGTCTAGGCTAACTTTCAGAGGCTTTAGTTTTGTAAAGATATCCATTTGGGAAAGATATGGCAAATGACATTAGCACCATTTTGGTGACACTAGTACCATGTGGCACTAGTGTCTTTATTATGCCGCAAGTGTATAGCTAGCAAAACACTAGGCACGAAGGGCCATGGTTAAGAAATGAGGGTTTGGGACTACTTTTGGGATGACTAGGGATGTATGTGGCCCACATGAATGCTAGTTAAGTATGACAATATGATCTAGTCTAGGTCTAGGGATAAGTTAGGGATAGGTAGTCTCAAGTATCACTCTTAGCACTCAAATACCACTTTTGGGTGATTACACTTATATTATTTAACAAGGTGAACTTTATACTACTTTGGAACCCATCATGGAGTATAAGAACTATGTGTTGGTTTTCTTTGTGGAAAACTATTAATGTCTTTTAATATCAACTTAGGACATGTTGGAGTAGAGAGTGGGTGGTTCTCTAGAATCTATGAAAAATTATAGATTAAGTGGCTTTTCAAGGATAGGTCTCCTTGGAAAGTTGACCACTTGATGTTGAAATCTTTGAATAAGTTGAAACTTTTTAGGTTGTTCAACTAATACTTGCTATGTAGGAATAATAACCTTTGGTTGGAGAGGGTATTCACATGAAATATCATGAACTGAGACAAAATCATTAGCAAAAATATATTTCAAACATTTATATATTATAGAAGGTAGTACATGAAACTATTGAATCCAAGGACATCCCAATAACATAATGAAGACTAATACACTAGGTACTATTATAAACTTGGTGGTCACATGTTGTAGACTAACCTATAGTGGTACTATGATCTCACCAATATAACTCCTAACATTACCATTTAATCTTTTAATTACTATTGTTGTAGGAATTATATTCTTATTTGTTTATCCAAAATGAGTGAGAAGTGAGATAGTGCACATATTCACATTCAAACCATTATCAACCATGACACTCTATATAGGTTGATGATCAATGTAAATTTGAATGAACATAGAGTGTAAATCAAAATCATAATTGACTCTCTCATGCTCTACAAATTTGATAATTGGTGTAGATGGCACTAAAACATGGTATGTACCAATGAGGCCATTCAAAGGATGTTGTGCCTATATATGAGGATGATAATAAGCTAGTGGATGATGTGTATTATATGTGTAATGCATTATCAACATAAAAATAACATAAAATCATGAATTCATAGTTTGATGTTCCAAATTACTCTAACATCTAGAGAAAGTATCCATTTATTTTTATTAATTATGTTTTATTAAGCATAAAGATACATAACACACATGATGCATATAAATTTTTCATATTCTAGATGTGAAACTCATTAATATAATAAATGCCGTTACATATTGTTGGGTGAATATTTTGTTACTGACATAATGGTAGCAAAATGGTGATTTTAGCCACAGTGTGATGAGATAAATTCTCTCCTCAAGACAAGGGGAGCTCCCTTTTATTGTTAACTAACACAACACTTAATTATTTACACTTATTTACAATAATTTTATCATAGTGAGTGTTGTCTTCAATTCTATTTTTTCAAAATTGATGTTCAATCACAAATTTCCTTCCATTCTTTGTGATATACTTTGAAAATATAAGATCACTTGATGAACCAAATATAACCAATATTCAAATTTGATAGCCAAAAGATTAACAAGAATAATGTCAATAGAGTAAACTTAAAATATATAATAAAGTGCAGCCCAAAGTCTTCACCTTATTTCCAACAAAGATTAAAATTATCAAAGAAGAATAAATGGTAGCCTAAAGTCTCCTCAGTAATTCACTTTCAATATGATCATAAACCCAGTAACTAAAAAGTAGCTCAAAGACTCCAAAATCAACTTCCTGGCACCTTCTTTCTTATATAAAATTTATACCACAATTTAATAAAATCATAATAAAGTGTAATGGAAAAGATATAAGAACATCTCTAACACACCACAATTTTATCTCAACACAAAGATTGAAAGATCACTTGATTTTATTATATTAAATGGAATTCAAGATTTACAATATGAACACAAAGTTTCAAAATTGTTTCTCAATTTAGCAACATTTCCCCTCTATAGCAATTGTTAATCCTTTTTACAAAGATAAACCTCCTATTTATAGAGAGGATCTATGAACAAAAATAGGAAAAACATAAATACATTGACTTATTCATTGATAGAGTCCTATTTGAGTTAGGACCATGTACTTTTCTTACGTGTAATTTACACTGAGCAAAATTATATAAAAACATATAAAAATAAACTAAATGTCCTTGGACATAAGAATTTATTATTTTTTATTCATCTATAAATAATATTTATATCTCTACATGGTGGCTTGAACCTCATTCTTATCTGGCCCTGATGTACTTTTGGAGATGGTAAGAACCCTTATGACAGAGTCTGCAAGATTAACTAGCAAGTCTTTACTTTAATCCATGATTATTTGTAATTTATATATTATCACTTGAAATTTAATCAATATATCAATGGAACCTAATGAAAATGTCCTTGTTTTGGCCTTTGTGTGAACCAAAGAAGTGAACTTTTAAACAATTGTTTTAGCAAGAAGAATTTCCTTAGAATCATTGATCACCTGACAAGGAAGTTCTCCAATCTTCTCTGTAAGGTCCAATCCTTTATTAGTGCATACGTCTTGAACTTATCTAAGTCTCATGATTAAACTAAGGATAACTTCTTTTTTATTCACCATTGCCTCTTTGTATTCTACGTACATTTTCTTGTTTGAAATGATCTTTTGTTTAATCAAAAACTCCATCTTGAATTAACATAGTTGAGGCCATGTTTGAATATATTTATTTATCAATTGGGAATCTTGAGAAAGAATATCCAAAGTTAGCATTTTTCATTATTTTTTGGATAAAGGTAGAAGTGGAAAAAAATAATGTTTTCACACAAGATATAGTGAAGGTCGTGTAGTTCAGAGAATTTTCTCTAAACTGAACGGGAGTTGGAAAGTTTTGAGATGTAAGTCAAAGAAAATTATCTAACTTGCATCCAATTTGATTGTTTTATCCATATCAGAGAATTTTCTCCAACTTGCACAAAAAGAGGGTTGGTTAACTTTATGTACATCGAAGGAATTTATCTGAAGTGCATAAAGAGAAAGTGTACTTTGGAGAATGTACATGGGGTAAAAAAAGAATAATTATAACTCAGAAAAAATTCTTTGAGATGCATGGTGATTAGAAAAACAAAAATCAAGATAAAACCCTAGAATTGAAAACAAAACAATGAAGGGGGGAAGATAAGAAGATGGTAAAAATAAAAATTATCAAACACATTATATATATAACATGATAATTAATGACCATTAATTACCATGGGTGGTGGGTCCCATGTGCAAGATCAGAGAAAAATCTCAACCTTGCATATGCAAAGTTGGGAAAATTATCCTACATTGCAAATGTGAAGCTAGGAAAATTCTCCTACATTCCATATGCAAAGTTAGGAAAATTCTTTGACATTGCATATGCAAAGTCAAGAAAATTCTCCTACATTACATATGTAAAGTTAGGAAAATTCTCCCACATTGCATATGCAAAGTTAAAAAAATTCTCCCACATTGCATATGCAAAGTTGGGAAATTTCTCCCACATTACATATGAAAAGTAAAAAAAAATCTCCTACATTGCATATGCAAAGTCAAGAAAACTCTCCCATATTACAATTGCAAAGTCAAAAAAAATCTTTGAATTTGCACAAAACATATGCAAGGTTGGAAATTTTTTTTGACACAACATGAAAAGAAACAAAGTGTAGTTTGGAGAAAAAAAATTGAACTGCAAAGGATACAAAATTCTCTCAAAAGATCAATTTTATTGAGAAAGATAAATGCAAAGATGTAGAGATTAACCTCATTTTTCATCCTTAGAGATCATGGGCTAAGAAATGAACAAGTTTCTTATGGGTTATCTCATGAATTGATCCTACTAAATTTAAGGATAACAGTTGGTTTCGACTAGGAAATTTCCTTTAGGCATTCTTTGAAATGCTTGAAGGAAAGAGAAACCCATAACTCTAAGTGCCTTTCTCCATTGGGTTATAGATTCAAGTGATAGAAAAGATGAAAAATAAAATAAAAAGAATATACAAATATTTAAAAAATGTACAAACTTATCTATAACTTTAGTGATTGAAAAGCTTCAGATGTTGTCATTTGATAAAGCGATCATGTTTATCAAAATGTCTTTCCAAAGAAATCAATCCTTTAATAATTTTATTTCCTTTTAGCTACAATATTCCTTCACCATTTTACTCATTCACCTCATATATTGATTCTTGAGGAGTAAAATTACTCCCCTCAAAGTATTATGACTCACTAAAATTTTCTACCTTCTCTAAAAAGGCATCTTCATCTGTGGTCAAGTAGTAAGTGCCTATTCTAGAGGTTTCCAAGAGAATCTAAGCTCTTGGATCCTCAGTCTTCATGATAGTATACTTCACTTTCTTATTTGGTATTATGATAGTATAACACATTTAACAGGTATTCTAGCCTTAGACCAATCCATGTTGATTTCACCACCAACATCTTTACAAAAGTTGCATCCCAACAAAACTCCTTATGATGTTGAAACATCAACCACTAGGACCATCATTTTTATCCTTTTTTTTGAAAAAGTAGCAAATGAAAATTGTGCATCTTTGATTTGGCCTATGAGAGGGACTTGTTTAGTTTCTATTGAAAAGCAATGGCCAAAAGTTTTTTTCAAATTTAGCTCCAAGGTAGTCGCTACTTTGGTAGGCATCACATTATCAGAAGCCCCTGAATCAATGACACAATTGCTAAGTTTATAACCATTGAAAAATAAGGAAATATATAAGGGTTCTATTTTTACAGTGTTGTATGTGGGATTACAATAAAATTATTTTGTTTAGGCTTTGGTTTAGGGTCCATAGGTGTATTTTTAGGAGAGGTCTGATTGGGATTGGCTTCCTTGATTTTAACAAACTTAGCAAATCTTTTAAATTGGTTCATGTTAGATTGAAGGTATTCAGCCTCAGACATTTGAATTTTTGTCTTCCTAGCATGATCTATAATATAAAAATTTAGCTATGGGGCAGCCAAGGAAGATGAGGTATTTTCATTATTAGCTTTTTGGTTTTGGGCACTGGGTCTAGCCCCTGAGGGAGAAGAAGTAGGATGATGAGATGTACTTACTTGATTATCACCCAATGTGTCCTCCAACTAAATTGGATCCTTTAGCTAAACTAGTAAAGGAGTTCTTTTTTTTAGTAGTCGTAACTTCCTTACGTGGTTCATCCTTGGATTTAACTTTACCAACCTTTTATTGTTGATTCAACTGATTTTGTGAACAAGTGAAAATGGCATAAGACTCACTGTGTGTATCATCCTCCTTTTATTATTCTTCTTCTTCAAAGTTTAGAAACTAGATGTCAAAATCACCAAATTCTCTTTCTTCATCCCCTATGAAGGTAGTAGCATTATTATCTTCTATAATGTATTCTAATTCTATAAGATCATCATTTTTTGGTTCCAACTAGTTGACAACTACATTATTCAATTTTGCTTCCAATGTAAGACTTGTTTGTGATGAAGGAAGCTTATTCAGATTGTGGTTCCTTGTAGTATTATTGGAATAATTAGAAGCATTTGGGTATGTTCTTATTGGAGTGTCCTTATATGGATAAAAAGACATACCTTGGGACATTTACCTCTTGAGTGCTAGCAATTCATTTGCTAGCTTTTGCACCATAGAATCCATGGTGCTAGTAGAAGGTGAGGATTAAGAGAGCTGACCTTTAGATTTATCCTTTATTATTTTTCCTACCAAGATCAAATCATATTATATTTAAGTAGCCAATCTTTGAGTATCATCAAGATCATTTGGGGCTGCTCTTCGTAAAAGAAAACTAACTTCTGACAATTATGAATTGATAAAGAAGCACTTCAATTTTTTAGGAGTTGGTTGTGAAACTACTGGGATATTATTTTAAAATTATTAAAATTCACCATGAAATCATGCATAAGCTCATATGGTTCTTTATTCATTTGTGTGAGTTGAGCCAACCAAGCATGAGCATCTTCTGCCAGCTTAAACATTACTTCAAACTTTGTTTTGAGCATGGCCCAAATTATGATGGTTCTAGTTGTAAGATGATAAAACCAATAAACTAAAACACATTGGAGGGTTTTAAAAAATGATCTTATAGAAACATCTTCGTATTCCACTCCAAGAACTCCACATGCAGTGTAGAATACAATAATATGTTCATCTGGCTGTTATTTGCCATCACCATAGAAATTTGAGAAATTCTTCCATAAACCACAAGGAAGTTCATGAGATGGTGGTGTCAAGTTCAATGGACCAAAATTAGTACTCCATAGACTTGAGAATCCATTCTTTGTGGATTTCATGGAGGTATGACAAATCTTTGCAAAGGCAAAATAGGCAAAACTCTATGAATGTTGGAAATTTCTGCTAGTATGGGAGATCTTGTATTTGTAGGTGGAAAACTTATTGTATGTTGAAGAGGTAACCTTGCACATGTAGGAAAAATATCTAAGTTGTGTTCTTGTAACAACTCAAATGTTGGATTAATGAGTGCCACTACCTTTGTACCATGAGTGTAGCTTCGTTTTGCCAGAATGTGAAAGTACTCAGAAAGAAAAGAGATTAACTATAGAAAAACAATTGAAAATAATAAGATGATGGTATTATATGGACCAAATGAAAGTAGAGATCAGTTATATGTTCAATTCCCCAGTGGAGTCACCAAAAAATATTGGGTGAATATTTTGTTACCAACATAATGGTAGTAAAATGGTGATTTCAGCCATAGTGTGATGAGATAAAATCTCTCCTCAAGACAAAGGGAGGTTCCCTTTTATTGTTAACTAGCACAACACTTAATTATTTACACTTATTTACAATAATTTTATCATAGTGGGTGTTGTCATATCACCCAATTATCTTTTTTTAGAATTGATGTTTAATCAAAAACTTCCTTCTATTCTTTGTGATATACTTTGAAAATCTAAGATCACTTGATGAGCCAAATATAACCAATATTCATATTTTTTAGCCAAAAGATTAAAAAGAATAACGCCAATAGAGTAAAATTAAAAGATATAATAAATTACATCCCAAAGTCTTCACCTTATTTCCAACAAAGATTAAAATTATCAAAGAAGAATAACTGGCAACCCAAAGTCTCCTCAGTAATTCACTTTCAATGTGATCATAAACCCAGTAACTAAAAAGTAGATCAAAGACTCCAAAATAAAAAATTTGGCACCTTATATCTTATAAAAAATTTATACCACAATTCAATAAACTCATAATAAAGTGTAATGGAAAAGACATAAGAACATCTCCAACACACTACAAGTTTATCTCAACACAAAGATTGAAAGATCACTTGATTTTCTTATATTAAATGGAATTTAAAATTTACAAAATAAACACGTAGTTTCAAAATTATTTCTCAATTCAATAGCATTTCCTCCCTATAGAAATTGTTGATCCTTTTTACAAAGAGCATCCTCCTATTTATAGAGAGGAGCTATGAACAAAAATAGGAAAAACATAAATACACTGACTTATTCATTGATAGAGTCTTATTTGACTTAGGACTGTGTACTATTTCTACATGTAATTTACACTGAGCAAAATTACATAAAAACATATAAAAATAAACTAAGTTTCCTTGGACATAGAAATTTCTTCCTTTTTATTCTTCTTTAAATAATATTTGTATCTCTACATGGTGTCTTGAACCTCATTCTTATCTGGCCCTGGTGTACTTTTGGAGATGGCAAGAACCCTTATGATGGAATCTGCTAGAGTAACTAGCAAGTCTTTACTTTTGTCCATGATTATCTATAATTTATCTATTATCACTTGAATTTTAATCAATCTGTCAATGGAACCTAGTGAAAATGTCCCTATTTCAGCCTCTATGTGAACCAAAGAAGTGAACTTTTTAACAATTATTTTAGTAGGAAAATTTTTCTTAGAATCATTGATCACCTGACAAGGAAGTTCCCCAATCTTCTCTGTAAGGTCCAATCCTTTGTTAGTGCATATGTATTGAGCTTCTTCAAGACTCTTGATTAAACTGAGGGTAACTTCTTTTTTATTTACCATTGCCTCTTTGTATTCTACGTACATTTTCCTGTTTGAAATGATCTTTTGTTTAATCAAAAACTCCATCTTGAATTAACATAGATGAGTCCATGTTTGAATATCTTTATCGATCAATTGAGAATCTTGAGAAAGAATATCCAGAGTTAGCATTTTTCATTCTTTTTTGGAAAAAGGTAGAAGCAACAAAAAACAACATTCTTACACAAGAATGGTGAAGGTTGTGTAGTTTGGATAATTTTATCTGAACTACATAAGAGTTGGAAAGTTTTGAGATGTAGTCAGAGAAAATTCTCTGACTTGCATCCAATTCAACTATTTTGTGCATTTTAGATAATTTTCTTTGACTTGCACAAAAAGAGGGATGGTTAACTTTATGCACATCAGAGAAATTTCTCCAAAGTGTATAAAGAGAATGTGTGCTTCGAAGAAAATTCTCTAATGTACACGGGGTGAAAAAATAATAATTACAACTTGAAGAAAATTCTTTAAGATGCACAAAGATTAGAAAAATAAAAACTAAGATAAAATCCTAGACTCAAAAATAAAATGACAAAGGGGGGAAGATAAAAAGATGGTAAAAATAAAAATGATCAAATGTAGTATATATATAACATGGTAATTAATTCCCATTAATTACCATGGGTGGTGGGTCCCATGTGTAAGATCAAAGAAAAATCCTGACCTTGCATATGAAAAGTCGGGAAAATTCTCCTACATTGCATATGCAAAGTTGAGAAAATTATCCTACATTGCATGTGTTGGCTCAAAAATTTGTCAGGGTGAAAAATTGGTGACATTGAGTTATTAGTGTGGGAACTGAGTTCTTATATTAATCAACAATGCAGGACAAAGCCCCTTTCTTATTAGTAAGTAGAGCTACCTTTATTGAAAACTAAAAAGAGAAAAGTAGGGGAAAAGCTATTCACAACTAGTTACAATGAAAATGTTTTCTATTGGGGGTTTCATACTTTTAACCTAAAAATATGTAAAGGGGGTAGAAAGAAAATGAGGAGAAAGGAGGGAATAATGGAAATAAAGGATGAATAGAGAAAGGAAAGAAATAAATGAGGACAAGGTTGTTATAGTCAGTTAAATACAAAAACTACCATATTAACCCTGAGAAAAATGAAAGACAACTTTGGGTAGCTAAATGCTAAAACTTACCAAAATAGTCCAAGAAGGATAAAACATAGTGTGCATAGAAACCTCTCTCATTTAATGGGTGGTAAAGAGATAATTACACCTTTAGGAGTGCAAAACATACACTGAGACAATTTTCTAATATTGATAGTAGACCAAAGACAACCATCCCATATTTACCCTTAAAAGATAATTAAAATATTGCTTAAATCCCACTAAGATTTCACATTCATAAAAACAACACAAGAAGATTCTAAAAGAAATACTTAATTTGAAATTCCCATTTTCTAAAAAATTGGCAATAATTATGAAAACAATTTGAAAGTAAAGATACAAAGACAGATGAATCATACACAAATTTATAACTCACGAAGAAGTTCTAAACATAAAGTTTGCAAAATCTCCTTGTTTTGATCTTTATTGAGTCAAAAATACAATCTCATCAAAAGTTTCTACAAAATTTCACTACCAAAAATCCCTCCCTTTATAATGAGCCTTACATTCATATTTATAGCATGGGGAGGTGGTTATGGTACGTAACCACCTTTCTACATTTTTGAAGGTGCAAAAGTGATTTTATAAAAATGAACCACTTAAGTGGTGCAAAAGTGCATTGGTGAAACTGCACCATGTGCAAAAATGAATTTACAAATTTGCACTACTTGAATGGTGAAAAAATACTTTGGTGCTTTTGTATCACTTGAAATGTGCAAATTAAAATTGCATGATTTGCATTATAAACCAAGCACTTGTAAATTTTTATGGCATACCAATTATTTATCTCACATTCAATTATGAAAATATTCATTCCAAATATTAGTACTAGTTTGAAGGTCTTTCTATCCTCGTCAAAAATTCCCATGAGATAATTGTAAGATTTCCACACAACACCTTCTCCATATTTTACAAAATGACTTAAAATCCATCGATCTGATATTTATCCTCAAAAAGTATCCATGTAAAAAATAAATGGAAGACACTGATAAAGGCCACCAAAAATGCTTTGGATCAATCATATATGCCAAGAGAGACACATATACCAAATTTGTAAGCATATAGAAACCTTGTGAACCATTTGAAAAATTGCCTTGAATGAAATTGATTCCATTTGGAGACTAGTTGATTGCATCTCTTTGACTAGGTAACACATGAACTATTGTGTTAATTTTTATTATTCACATTTATCTCATTTGATAGTTCATTTCACAACTTTTGGTGCCATCTATTCTCCATGATAAACTATAGATATTTATCAGTGGGTCCAAATATAATTTGACCTACATGATGGCCTTCATATGGAAGATCCATGGTGAATATTCTTCTTATTTCTATATTTTTTTGCAAACATAGTCTCAGAAGGTGAATTAGAAGTTTTGGTACTAGTGTATTTTTCAATTACACTATGATATTGACAAGACCTTGTTCCATTCCCTATATCCAATTTTGAACGATCACACCCCACATTAGAATTACACGCACATCTTCCCAAACAATTTGATTTTTGTCTTATTGCAATTAAATGAAATAAAATATCATCCATTCTCCTTGACATTTGGATGAAAATATAATCCCAACAACCTAAATTTTACATTAAAATCTAACTAGTCACTTAAGTCAATAAATAGACTTGATTTATTTAGTATCAATCACTTTCCATAGCCATTATCTGGTATTATAGCTAGCCACACCTAACTTGATTGACTTAATAAGAATACACGGTTGGACCCATCAGGTTGAGGAACCAAGTGAGATAGGCTTCATCTCCAATCCTCTCTAAGCAAACACCTTCAATAGTAGATTCCTCTTGAGTGACATTGGGTACAAAAACATTGTCATTAAAATAAGAGACACCATCAATTATTGTACCTTCAACAACTACACAAAAATCATTATTTGAATACTAGAGCTCAGTGAGATTTGTATGTGTCCTATTAATCATTGATCCCAATGCTCCACCCTTAAATACTTAGTAACTTACCATAGAAACATTTTGTCATGCATTCCATGCTTGAGAGCTATAACTTTTCTCAATAGTGTCATTTGTTAAGGAGTTTATTTATACATTTGAAATGAACAATAGAGGAACCAAATGTTGTTCTTGGAGTTGACTTTGAAATTTATCACATTCTTATCTCTTCAAAGGCACTCCCAATTTTATTGCTAAAATAGAGTTAGAAAATCACAACTCATCTGGGGTTGGTTGGTTAAGCTTCACTAATGACACAACACTTGTTGTATGACATAATCAATGTAGTTCAATTTTTGAACTAATCTCCAAAATCATAATCTTGTAGCATTCACAAAGATGAAATGCCATCTCATTGACTACAATTTCACTCACAATGACCTTTTCTTTGGTTTTACATATGACACATGATCCATTTGACAAAACGTCTCATTGAAATTCTACATCCAATTCATGGACTATTAACCCCTAGATGACAACTGGAAAGTTTAATATTAGTCTTCACACCTATTGCTTATAATTGCATTGGCCAATATTTCATGCATTTTTCTTCCATGACCTATTTGAAAAAATGGCTCAATTAAAATTTGTGCCCAATTTGCTTGATGATCAGCCTTCAAGGTCTCGATTGCACATAACTATATTTCCATAGACATTTTTTTGTATCTGAATGACAAATATAAGCCTTTTGTTGACCACCTATGAATTACATATAGTGGCACAAATTTTGGAATGCACACAATTGTTTGACAAAATGTTTCATTGAAATTCTACTCAATTCACCACTACCATCAACTCACTTGGCATCTAAACTATTTGATAAAATATATCATTGAAACTATGTATGACGTTAGAATTGGGCATCATCATATTAATAAAATCATTGGTAGTTACATATTACAACTATTATTCTCTCTTTCCCATGCATGTCACGCTCAAATTGATTTACACATAACAAAATTCACACATGCCATCTCTATCACAATTATTGCAATCTCTGGACATTTTCATTTTCATGGCAAAATGATTGATGAGGAGTATGAGTCCTAGCTTGTGGGTCATAGTTCATCTAGAAAATAGTTGGAATTTGACTAAATGTCTACAAATTCAAGGGCCATGCTTAACACCTCTACAATTATCAGTCTACATAACACAATGGTGATGCTTAAGGCTATGCCATATAAATCAAATTTCATGTATTTATCTTCCCATTCTCGTATTTTCACTTGGGGAATTTTTTTCTCATTCTCAAATTCACTCATTGCCATCTTTTTTTATATCCTATAATCATCATAATCCACGAGACCATATTCATTTGAAACTTTTTTTTAAATAGTTAGCATGCTTTATGAATGCTTCCACATTGTCCATACATATCTACTAGGTCACCTGTAATTATAACATTAGATAAAAATGCGCTTTCAATTATGTTTATATAGATGTCCATATTCCATTCCAAAGCTTTTATTTTAGTACAAGCTAAGAGTACGTTGGAAAAGTTAAAATGATCATGTTGGACAACTGTTCATTGCATTTGATGAAACAATGTCAAAACATGGTGAGGTCACTCATTGACTTGGGGAAATAATTACAATAGTTGCATTTGAGGGAGGAGAGAAAATTTCAAATTGCACAACCGAAGAAGTGGAAAGTTTATTTGCATGGCTATGGAAAATGGAAAAAGTTTTTACAATTTGCATGGGAACCAAAAACTTTTTTGTAGCTTGCACCAAAAATATTTTTTACAATTTGCACCAAAAATGTTTTTGCACTTTATACCGAAAATATTATTTTTTGCACTTTGCACCAAAAAAGTTTTTACAACTTTGCACTAAATTTTTTTAACACTTTGCAAGAATTGTGAAAAAGGAAAATATGTTTTTTACAACTCATAAAAATCAAAAAGGTTTTGGCAAATTATCAGGAAAGCTAGCAATATTTTGAATAGAGGGTTCAAACTGGCTTTAAAACATTTTGGGATAAAAATGGAAAAGGCCATAAATCTTAATTTTTGAAATTTTTTTAAATTTTTTGCATTTTTGGGAAAAATTTAAAATTTAGCCATTTTTTAAAAATTAAAAATTTCACTATTTTTACTATTTTCAAAAATATTGACAATAGTTGACTCTGATTGGGATTTCAAACTGCAAGGAATGAAAAGAATTTAGAATTATTTGGTTTCACAAGTCAGTGCTTTATCCATTAGGTAGTAAAGTCTTTGGCAATAAATTTGATAGATTTGAAAAATCTTTAGATTTACGATTTATGAGAAAGGGATGGATCCTCAAGCCATAAGAAAGCTATCACATGTCAAAAGATAGTATATATGAGGGTTAGGTACTCAGCCTAATAGGTGATTTCACATATCTAAAAAGATAGTGTATGTGAGGGCATTTTCAGTTATGTATTTTTACACAAACTAAAATGCGAATAGAGAAGTGTTTTTCTTACACTTGTATATCTAGATCCAACCAACTGACAGTCAGTTCACCCATCTTAATCATATGAGAAATGAACACATGTTGTTAGGCTAGATTTTTTGTTTGCTTAAAAACTTGCATGCCATGATCTGACCAATTGATAGCCAGTTTACTCATCTCAATTGTATGAGAAATTAACATGTATTGCCAAGCCAGATCCTTTGATCACTTGAAAACTTTCATATCAACCACCCATTTATTGGAGAGATTCATGAAAAACTTATTCACTATGTCATCTTAGCAAATCATGTGATTACCCATGATATGTCCTAAGTAAAGATCACTGCTAAAAATGTGTGTAGGGAGAAAGACTAAAACATGGAGGAGGGGAAACAAATAAACTATTGAATTTATTGAAAAAACCACACACACACACCAAAATAGAAATAGGAAAATGAAACAAGCCAAAATTGGGAAAGCAGAATTATTTACAAGAAGCAAAGAAAAAATGAGAAGATTATACAAAACCATTCACCGGCTAGGAGAAGTACTTGTCATTTCAAAATAATGAATTTGACTTATGAACTTTGAACACATTTAGTAGTGACCAAGCAGGTGGGAAGATGGAGTTACGGTTGTCATTCATACAAGGATGATCATGAATGAACAAATCAACAATGTTTTCTTATTTTGAAATGACATCATTATGAATTATCTGATATTTTGTGAGCAACTCTAAGTAATACTAAACTTTTTCAATATCTTCTTAGATGACTTCAAATGCATCTATGATAGGTACACTATTTGAATTGAAGAGAACTATGTCATATATTTATTTTTGCATGGGAGCCATAATATGATCATCTTGCAAAATAAGTGAGGTGTAGATATTATTTTCTAAATCGCTTCCCATGGTAAAAATAAATTCATCACTAGATGAATAAATATTATCATTTTCTTCAATTCCCTCTGACTTGATAGTTTCCATTTTACTTGTAATGATTTTTAGGTATCATTCATTATGTTCCACATTGATGTCTTCCTTGACCTCAACCTTGGCATAATTGTGATTTTCAATTTGCATAGGCTTAATTGATTTGGATTTATATCTTGTAGAGAATTCTTCTATGGTAGACCCTAAAAATGAAATACCTGAGGAATCTTCATTTTTGGCTATTGAGTCAATCATTCTAATAGACAAGGGATCATCTGCTTTGTTAAAAATTGGTTCCACAATATCTTCTCTTTCTGAAAGTATAACATCACACTCTATATTATTACTACTTTTTATTTGTGGTTTTATCTGTTGTTTTTCAGATAACCCATTTTCTTCTCAGACCATGAGATTTAAGCAATGTGGTGAAGTAGACAATTTTTTCTCTTTTTTACCAAGTGGGAAGTCAAAATCTTCATCTATTCTTTGATCAATCATTAGTTCTTCTAATTTTTCACCTTCTTCCATGATTGTAAACTAAAATGATCATATATGATAGGTATCACTTGATCTTTTTCTCTGTTAGAGTTTTGACATGTTTGATCATGAAATGGCCTTCAAATTCTCTTTTCTAAATATTGTAGACTCTTGATTGTATCAATTTTCACTATTTATTTGTCATCATTTTCAATAATTATAGAACCTTTTAAAACTTCTTTCTTCAAAATTCTAGACATGATCAAATCATCTTCAATCTCGATAACATCTTGTTGTGTAACTATAAAGTCATTTACCTTATTCCTCATCAAGACAAACTTGATCTTTGGGTGAAGAGAACCAATGAAAATATAGAGTTGATTTCTGACACTTGGCTAATTTTCATGAGGAATTAGTCTCAAAAATTTGTTGAAACATGCTATATACACTCTACTTTGCTCATTGTATTGCTTATGAATCTAGAAGAAGTCTGACAAAAGTGCACACACATCCACAACTAAGTTGAATCTACCTAGAAACCTATTCTTCAAAGAGTCCCAATTCACAATGCATCCATCTTATAAATTCCAAAACCATTTGGTAGTAGGTCCAATTAAAGTTTCAACAAAAAGTCTCACAACAACATCTTCATACATAACTCCTAAAATGCTATAGGACACTGTGAAGGCCTGGATATATTTATTTGCATCTTAACCATTTTCTCTAGAGAACTTTGGGAATCTCTTCCTTGAGCCTAATGGGAACTCATTGTATTGGGCCAAATCCAATTACCTAAAATGTTTTCCCCATGGGACATAGGGAATGTTGGGGTTGGGGTGGACCAATGCTATTTTTGTAATTAGGAAGGTGAAGGCACTAGGTACTTCTTCTCAATGTAGTCACCAACCTCCATTCTAGGGGAGGTTCTTTTAAATGTCTAAAAATTATGTGCTTAAAGCACCTCAATCCCCAATGGAGTCACCAAAAATTGTTGGCTCAAACATTTTTCAGGGTGACAAATTGGTGACTTTGAGTCAGCAGTGTGGGAACTAAGTTCTTACATTAATCAAAAACACAGGACAAAGCCCCTCTCTTATTAGCATATAGATATAACTTTATTAAAAACTAAAAAGAGAAAAGTAGGGGAAAATCTATTCACAACTAGTTACAACAAAAATGTTTTTTATTGGGGTTTTGTAATTTTAACCTAAAAATACGTAAAGGAGGTAGAAAGGAAATGAGGAGAAAGGAAGGAATAATGGAAAGAAAGGATGAATAGAGAAAGGAAATAAATAAATGAGGACAAGGTTTTTATAGTTAGCTATATACAAAAACTAACATAATAATCCTGAAAAAAATGAAAGACAACTCTAGGTAGCTAAATGCAAAAACTTACCAGAATAGTCGAAGAAGGGTAAAACATCATGTGCATGGAAATATCTCTCATTAAATGGGTGGTCAAGACATAATTACACCCTTAGGAGTGCAAAACATACACTGAGATAATTTTCTAATATTGATAGTAGACCAAAGACAACCATCCCATATTTACCCATAAAAGACAATTAAAATATTGCTTAAATCCCACTAAGATTTCACATTCATAGAAATAACACAAGAAGATTCTAAAAGAAATACTTAATGTGAAATTCCCATTTTCTAACAATATGGTAGTGATTATGAAAATAATTTGAAAATAAAGATACAGAGACAAATGAATCATACACAAAGTTATAACTCACGAAGAAGTTTATAACACAGTCTATAAAATCTCCTTGTTCTGATCTTAATTGAGTCAAAAATACAATCTCATCTTTCAAAAGGTTTTTCAGATTTTCACTACCAAAAATCTCCCCCTTTACAATGAGCCTTACATTCATATTTATAGTATGGGGAGGTGGTTATGGTGTGTAACCACCTTTTTGCATTTTTGAAGGTGTAAAAGTGATTTTATAAAAATGCACCACTTAAGTGGTGCAAAAGTGCATTGGTGAAATTGCACCATGTGCAAAAATGAATTTACAAATTTTCACTACTTGAATGGTGCAAAAATACTTTGGTGCTTTTATACCACTTGAAATGTACAAATCAAAATTGCATGATTTGCATTATAAACCAAGCATCTATAAATTTGTTCGGCATACCAATTGTTTATCTCACATTCCATTATGAAAATCTTCATTCCAGATATTAGTACCAACTTGAAGGTCTTTCTATCCTTGTCAAAAATGCCCATGAGATAATTGCAAGATTTCCACCTAACACCTTCTCCATATTTTACAAAATGACTTAAAAGCCATAAATATGATCTTTATCCTCGAAAAGTATTCATATATTCAATAAATGGAAGACACTAATAAAGGCCATCAAAAATTCTTTGGATCAATCATATATGCCAAGAGAGACACATATACCAAATTTGTAAGCATATATAAACCCTATGAACCGTTTGACAAATTGCATTGAATGAAATTGATTCCATTTGGAGACTAGTTGATTACATCTCTTTGGCTAAGTAACACATGAACTATTGTGTTCATTTTTATTAGTCACATTTATTTCATTTGATATTTCATTTCATAACTTTTGGTGCCATCTATTCTCCATGATAAATTATAGATATTTATTAGTGGGTCCAAACAGAATTTGACCTACATGATGGCCTTCATATGGAAGATCCATGGTGAATATTCTTCTTATTTCTATATTTTTTTGCAAACATAGCCTTAGATGGTGAATTATAAGTTTTGGTAATAGTGTATTTTTCAATTACACTATGATATTGACAAGACTTTGTTCGATTCCCTATATCCAATTTTGAAGGATCACATCCCACATTAGAATTACAAGCACATCTTCCCAAACAATTTGAGTTTTGTCTTATTTCAATTAAATGAAACAAAATATCAACCATTCTCATTGAAATTTGGATGGAAAGCTAATCCCAACAACCCAAATTTTGCATTAAAATCTAACTAGTCACTTAAGTCAATAAATGGACTTGATTTATTTAGTATCAATCACTTTCCATAGCCATTATCTTGTATTATAGCTAGCTACACCTGACCTACCTGACTTACTAAGAATACACGATTGGACCCATCAAGTTGAGTAACCAAGTGAGATAGGCTTCATCTCCAATCCTCTCTAAGCAAACACCTTCAATAGTAGATTCCTCTTGAGTGACATTGGGTACAAAAACATTGTCATTAAAATAAGAGACACCATCAATTATTGTACCTTCAACAACTACACAAAAATCATTCTTTGACTGCCATAGCTCAATGAGCTTTGTATGTGTCCTATTCATTAGTGATCCCAATGCCCCACCCTTAAATACTTGGTAACTTACCATAGAAACATTTTGGCATGCATTCCATACTTGAGAGCTATAACTTTTCTCAATAGTGTCATTTTTTAAGGAGTTTGCTTATACATTTGAAATGAACAATAGAGGAACCAAATGTTGTTCTTGGATTTGGTTTTGAAATTGATCACATTCTTATCTTTTCAAAGGCACTCCCAATTTTCTTTCTAAAATAGAGTTAACAAATCATAAATCATCTAGGGTTGGCAGGTTGAGCTTCACTAATGACACAACACCTGTTGTATGACATAATCAATATAGTTCAAATTTTGAACTGATCTCCAAAATCATAATCTTATAGCATTCACAAAGATGCAACACCATCTCATTGAATACACTTCCACTCATAATGACCTTTGCTTTGGTTTTACATATGACACATGATCCACTTGACAAAATGTCCTATTAAAATTATACATCCAATTTGTAGACTCTTAAGCCCTGGATTACGACTGGAAAGGTTAATATTGGTCTTCACACCTATTGATTACAATTGCATTGGCCAATATTTCCTGCATTTTTCTTCCACAACCTATTTGACAAAATGGCTCAATTAAAATTTGTGCCCAATTCACTTGACCATCAGCCTTCAAGGGCTTGACTACACATAACTATATTTTCATAGACATTTTTTCGTATTTGAGTGACAACTATAAGCCTTTTGTTGACCACCTATAAATTACATAGATTACCACAAATTTTGGAATGGACACAATTATTTGACAAAATGTTTCATTGAAATTCTACTTAATTCACCACTACCATCAACTCACTTGGCATTTGAATTGTTTGACAAAATATATCATTGAAACTATGGATTCAAGATATGTGAGGCTAATAGAGATGGCATCAGAATTGGGCATCATCGTAATAATAAAATCATTGGTAGTTACATCTTACAAATATTGTTCTCCCTCTCTTATGCACATCACACTCAAATTGATTTCCATAGAACAAAATTCGCACATGACATCTCTGTCACAATTATTGTAATTTCTAGACATTTTCATTTTCATGACAAAATGACTAATGAGGGGTATGAGTCCCATCCTGTGGGTCAATAGTTCATCTAGCAAATAGTTGGAATTTGACTGAATGTCTACAAGTTCAATGGTCATGCTTAACACATCTACAATTATCACTCTATGTAACACATTGGTGATGCTTAATTTTATGCCATATAAATCAAATTTCATGTATTTGTCTTCCCATTCTCATATTTTCACTTGGGGAAATTTCTTTTCATTCTTAGATTCACTCATTACCATATTTTTTTTAATATCCTGTAATCATCACAATCCATGAGACCATATTCCTTTGAAACATTTTATCAAATAGTTAGCGTGCCTTATGAATGCTTCCATATTGTCCATACATATCTACTAGGTCACTTACAATTATAATGTTGGATAAAAATGCACATTCAATTATGTTTTTATGGATGCCCATATTCTGTTCTAAAGCTTTTTTTTAACATAGGTTGAGAGTATGTTGCAAAGTTAAAATGATCTTGTTGGACACCCATTCATTGCATTTGATGAAATAGTGTCAAAACATGGTGAGGTCACCCATTGGCTTGGGGAAATAATTACAGTAGTTGCATTTGAGGGAGGAGAGAAAATTTCAAATTACATGGCTGGAGAAGTGGAAAGTTTATTTGCATGGCTAAGGAAAATTGAAAAAGTTTTTACAATTTGCATGGGAATCAAAAACTTTTTCGCAGCTTGCATCAAAATTATTTTTTGCAATTTGCACCGAAAATGTTTTTGCACTTTGCACCAAAAAAGTTTTTGCAACTTTGCCCAAATTTTTTTTTACACTTTGCACAAATTGTGAAAAAGGAAAATATGTTTTTTGCAACTCACAAAAAGAAAAAAGGTTTTGGAAAATTACTAGGAAAGCTAGCAATATTTTGAACAAAGGGTTCAAACTGGCTTAAAAACATTTTGGGATAAAAATGGAAAAGGCCGTAAATCTTAATTTTTTAATTTTTTTTTTTAAAATGACACTTTTAGGCAAAATTCAAAATTTAGCCATTTTTTAAAAAATTGAAAATTTCACCATTTTCACTATTTTCAAAACCATGACAATAATATGCAAAGTCAGGAAAATTCTTTGACATTGCATATGCAAAGTTGGAAAAATTCTTCAAAATTGCATATGCAAAGTCGAGAAAATTTTCCCACATTGCATATGCAAAGTCAGAAAAATCTCCCACATTGTATATGCAAAGTCTGTTAGGTTGTGGAACTAAAAGCTTCAACACTTTGCAAACTGAAGGAACAAAAGGTTGCTGAGATCCAGGAGCACCGGCGTTGGCAGCAGGACCGACGTCGGTCGAGACTAGTGCAGAAGGCCACCAGCGATGATAGGGAGTCGGCCGACGTCGGCAGAACCAAGCAAGTAGGGACCGGCGTCGGTCGCCTGTGTGTTCCAGAACTGCTCGTTGCACAGACAGTTAGTTAAGTGAATGAAGAGTTTGCATGTTAAGACCAGTTAGAGTCTTGAGCTGCGAGGATAATTATCTAAATTAAGAGTCTAAGTTATTGTTTAAGTCAGGGATCTATTTATAGACCCATTGGCATGTATTGTATAAGTATGAGATAGAAAGGAAGAGTTCCTTCTGGTTGTAAGATCATTGAGTTGCAGGTTGTTGCAAGCTCATAGGGGATCTACATGTAAGTTTGGTCTGTTGAATTGCAGGTTGCAGGTTCATGGGAGATCAACTTGAAGTGCTATAGAGTGCTTGGTGTACCGGCAGGGTTATTACTGACTGGTTGGTGAGGTGAACACTAATTCTGTGTGTGAGTTGGTTGTTGGGACCGTTTTTTGTGTAGGAGAGTGTGTGTGAGAAGAATTACTGTACACTTGAGGCATGGGAAACCTCTGTAAGGTGGAAGAGTGTGGCAGCTCTTTATTGTATTCTTTTCTGTAAAGTGTTAATACAAGTTAGTGTATTGTCTCTCATATTCTATGCTATTGGTGAATTCTAGTTACTTGTGTTTCTGGTTATTTCCGCGTATTTAATTGCTTCTATTTGGTAATCATACTGTGCTCTTTCTGAGGAGCAAGATCCTAACAGGAGGAATCAGAACAGGTGTGTTTGTTCTTGGATTCCCACACCCCCCTACAACTGGTATCAGAGCTTTTGGTTGAGATACTAATAGATTGGTTTAGATCTGGGTAGTGTGTTTTTGATTACAGGGTACTCACAGGGTTTCTATTTGAGTGGGAGTTGAGCAATGGCAGAAGACAGTAAGCTACGAATGGAAAAGTTTAATGGCAAGAACTACCAATTATGGAGGATGCAGATTGAGGACTATCTGTATCAAAAAGATTTGTACTTACCGTTGGGCGGGGTTAATAGCAAACCCTCAGATATGAAGGATGAAGAATGGGAGGTTCTTGATCAGAAGGCTCTGGTATCTATTAGATTGAGTCTTGCATCATCTATGATTTCCAGCTTATCACAGTGTAAGACAACGATGGAGTTGATGGAATCTTTGGCAAATTTGTATGAAAAACCCTCGACTTCTAATAAGGTATTTCTTATGAAGCGTTTATTTAATTTGCAAATGTTGGAAGGTGGATCTGTTCATAGCCATCTTAGTGATTTCCATGGTTTGGTAAACCAGTTAAGTTCAGTCAATATTGTATTTGATGATGAAATTAGAGCTCTCTTAATCTTGTGTTCATTACCTGAAAGTTGGGAAGGTTTGGTAATGGCAGTTTCTAATACTGTCTCCTTCAAAAGTCTTAAAAGTGGATGATGTTGTGAGTGTGATCTTGAATGAAGAGATACGTAGGAAAAGCACAGGTGAATCATCAGGAGATGCTTTGAGTGTTGAAGGCAGAGGAAGGCCAAGAGAGAAGATAGAGCGTGGGAGATCAAGGTCGAAGATAGGCAGAAGATCCAAGTCCAGGTATGGTAGAATAACCTGCTAGAAATGTGGAAAGCAAGGGCACTTAAAGAGAGATTGCAGATCGGGTGAAGATCAGCATGAAGGACATGGAGAAGAAGCAGATGTTGTGGATTACATTGCATAGGATGCTCTGGTATGTTCTTTGGATAAAGTAGAATCTTTGGTTTTAGATTCTGGTGCCTCTTTTTATGCATCCCCACATAGGGAATTTTTTCATGAGTATGTCCAGGGAGACTTTGGAGAAATTTGTGTAGGGGATGGTAAGCCTTGTCAGATTGTTGGCAAAGGAAAAGTGAAGCTGAAATTGCAGACAGGTGACACATGGGTGTTAAAGGAGGTCATGCATGTCCCAGTTCTGAAGTGGAATTTGATTTCTGTTAGAAGTTTGGGTGATGAGGGTTGCACAGTAACTCTCATAGCGGACTCTTGGAAGGTTACCAAGGGTACACTTGTTGTAGCTAGAGGTAAGAAAGTAGGTATGCTTTATCTATCTACTTGTATTACTGATTCTCTTTTTGGGTTATCTACTTCAGCTGTAGATTCGGAGATGTGGCTTAATAGGCTTGGTCACATAGATAAGAAGGAGATGCTTGTTCTTGAGTTAAAGAGTATGCTTTCGGATTTGGAATGCATGGATCGTGATTTCTGTATGTAGAAGAAGAAAGTTACGTTTCTTGAGGAATCTGATGTTAGTGACAAGAACAGGAAAGCCTTGGTTTTCAAGGAGAAGGTGACAGACAAAATTCAGCACAAGGTGCAGAGGAGTTCTAAGCAGAGCAAGGGTGATTTGGACAAGGGTTTGATCCAAAAAGAGCTCACAAGAAAAAGTCAGGTCTCACTAGAAAAACACAGAGACCGACGTCGGCAGGAAAACCGGCGTCGGTGTCCAGACAGGGACCGACGTCGGCTATGTGCAGCCCGACGTCAGTGACTCGGGCAGATAAAGACCGGCATCGGCCAGGGGAAACCGACGTCAACAAGGTGGCAGTCACAGGGAACCGACATCGGTCGGCTGCAGGCTGAGATGTGACTGACATCGGTTACTGAGATGAATTTTGGGTGGATAGCTAGTTGTCATGGAGTCTCAAGCGCCCATATGGAGGACTAAAGGCATAAGTAAGTTCTTAAATTCGTCATTTCCCTTCTTTACACTACTTGTTGCTCACTTATGGTATAGAACCAAGAAGTTGTTAAAGAAGCAGAACAGGTAGATCCAGGAAACAGTGGGAGCTTGGCATGGATGAGGATGTGATTCCTTGGAGGAGAACCAAATAGGTGTTTTGGGTAGAGTTGCCAACTGGAAGTAAGCACTGAGAGACGAATGGATGTTCAGGATGAAGAAGAGCAGAAATGGATACGTGAGATGGAAGATCAGGGTATATGATCTTGTATTAGCTGCAGGGCAATGGAGGTTTGATCATTGTGTTTCTCTTTACCAAATTGGATAATATTAGCTACATTATCCTATTTTTGTATGATGTGCTTGTTGCAGGGTTACATATATAGGTATTGCTGAACTAAAGGTAAAGCTAGTTCAGGTGTGTGTCATGGAGAATCTGGGAGCAGCAAGATTCTTTGGCATGAGTGTGTTCTAGAGACATGGAGGTCTTGTTGACTTTGTTTCAAGATGATTATGTGAGATCGGTTAGCACGCCGATGGTTGGACAGTTCACAGAACAGGTGTCTTGATTCACATAATGAGGTTGAGTGCATGGTATGTACTAAACTTGAGTTTTCTCAAGCAGTGGGAGTTGTCACAAGTTTGGAGTCAATCTGGGAAAGTAATACTGAAGGGCAGTTCAGTGGGACCAGCAGCAGGTGCACATGCTATGCAGGGTCAAGTTCTTTATCTACATGGTTGTAGATGTGGATGTGGCAGGTAATTTGGATGACAGATTTTGCACTATAGGATTTGTGGTGGTTGGTCTTCAAGAGTGATCTTGAAGAGGGATACAAGCCAAGGGAACAAACTAGACGGAGTATAGGTATAGGTACAGGTTGCAGCTATTTATCTCCAAGTGGGAGATTGTTAGGTTGTGGAGATAAAAGCTTCAACACTTTGCAAACTGAAGGAACAAAAGGTTGCTGAGATCTAGGAGCATCGGCATCGACAGCAGGACCGACGTCGGTCGAGACCAGTGCAGAAGGCCACCGGCGACGGCAGGGAGTCGGCTGACGTCGGTAGAACTAGGCAAGTAGGGACCGGCGTTGGTCACCTGTGTGTTCCAGAACTGCTCGTTGCACGGACAGTTAGTTAAGTGAACGAAGAGTTTGCATGTTAAGACCAGTTAGAGTCTTGAGCTGCGAGGATAATTGTCTAAATTAAGAGTCTAAGTTATTGTTTAAGTCAGGGATCTATTTATAGACCCATTGGCATGTATTGTATAAGTATGAGATAGAAAGGAAGAGTTCCTTCTGGTTGTAAGATCATTGAGTTGTAGGTTGTTGCAAGCTCATAGGGGATCTACATGTAAGTTTGGTCTGTTGAATTGCAGGTTGTAGGTTCATGGGAGATCAACTTGAAGTGCTATAGAGTGCTTGGTGTACCGGCAGGGTTATTACTGACTGGTTGGTGAGGTGAACACCAATTCTATGTGTGAGTTGGTTGTTGGGACCATTTTTTGTGTAGGAGAGTGTGTGTGAGAAGAATTACTGTACACTTGAGGCGTGGGAAACCTCTGTAAGGTGGAAGAGTGTGGTGGCTCTTTATTGTATTCTTTTCTGTAAAGTGTTAATACAAGTTAGTGTATTGTCTCTCATATTCTGTGCTATTGGTGAATTCTAGTTACTTGTGTTTCTAGTTATTTCCACATATTTAATTGCTTATATTTGGTAATCATACTGTGCTCTTTCTGAGGAGCAAGATCCTAATAGGAGGAATCAGAACAGGTGTGTTTGTTCTTGGATTCCCACACCCCCCTACAAAGTCGGGAAAATTCTCCCATATTACACATGTAAAGTCAAAAAAAATATCTGACTTTACACAAAACATATGCAAGGTTATAAAAATTCTCTGACACAACATGAAAAGAAACAAAGTGTAGTTTAGAAAAAATTCTCTGAACTGCACGAGATGCAAAATTCCCTCAAGAGATCAATTTTCTTGGGAAAAACAAATGCAAAGAGGCATATATTATCCTCATTTTACATGCTTAGAGATAATGGGCTATGAAATAGACAAGTTTCATAAGGGTTATCCCATGAATTGATCTTGTTAAATTCAAGGATAATAATTAACAATAAAAGGGAGCCTCCCCTTGTCTTGAGGAGAGATTTTATCTCATCACACTGTGGCTGAAATCACCATTTTGATACCATTGTGTCGGTAACAAAATATTCACCCAACACATATGATATTTTAAACATAGTACTCATTTTTATATTACTTATATTACAATATGGGATATGATGATTTCTATCCATGTTACTAAATCTAATTATAATAATACAATATAATAGTCACATCATGTTTGTATGTATCTCTATTTATGTGTAGTTTTATATAATGTCACAAAATATGGTCAATGTTATGGTGGGTATTTATGTTTGATGGATGATTTGGAATGACCAATTCCTTCAATGGTTATTGGTTATGAAATCCATAATAAAATCTCCAACATCATCTTTGGATTCAATCCTTTGTCTCATCCTTGAGACAACACAAATGAAGAATCCCACAAAAATTGTCTATGTACTCGGGCCTTGCTAAAAAAAATGTTGATATTTAATGAGGTTATTTTCTTCAAATTCTTTCTAATCTATCAAATAACTATTGGCTCATTGGGCTTTTTGTTTTAGTTTTATACTTCCTAAACTAACTCTATAATGTCATATGGGGAGAGATGATTAGCAACATAATTGAAATAAGTCTCAATTTCCTTGGTAACCATTTCAAGCTTTCCCATGAAGTGATTTATGAGGTCAACTAATTACTCAAGTTATATGATTAGTTTTGCTCATTGTGTCTATTTTTCTTGAAATTTATTGTCAAATTCTAAAATCTACATCCTTTTAGTGCCCATTAGATCCTTAGAAATATTATACTAGGTTGTGGCTTGGTTCAGTGTTTCGTTAAGGTTGTCTTAAGAATTCTTCTCAGGTAATGTTATTTTTAGCCACCCTAGTGTGAAATCAAAGTAACTGGCAACATCATATAATACTTCATGTAGAGAAGCAATGTGTGTTTGCACAATTTTATGGTGTTAAATGTTCTCTACCAAGGGCTTAGTATTTTGTTGTATTTTGAACTCCTCTATTGTACTCTCGTAAATGTGTTATTTTTTTACCTTGAATACCACTCGGTGCATGATCAAATTCTTAAAAGTTTATTTGAACCTTTGGTCAATAGGCACTTTTGGATTTTCTTCATATTGAGGCTTGATCTTGTTTATCCCCTAAATGGCATCTTACAATGCTTCTTCTATGACTATACATTGTTGCATCTAATCATACTAATAACTTTCTTGAAAAATATTCCCCAATTTTTGCTTTTTTAGGAGTTAAGGCATTGAACCATATATTTTTCCCTATTGGGTTGATTTAAGTAAAGTGGGTACAAGATGGATGGTATTTATTTTTTGGCATTGAGCCAAAATGGATCTGATTTTATTGAGGGAATCCTGAGGTCAAAGGTTTTGTGTAAATGTAGTAGGTTGATAAGTGGAAGTAGTGGTCATTTATTTAGTGAAAATGGATGGTGGTCAGGAAATCGGGTGCTGGTGAGTGGGTGATGGTGGTTTGAATGATTGTCTTTTTAGTGTCTTCTTTCATTGATTTTTTCATTTTTATTTATGCTTATTTGTTATCTTCTTTAGTCACCCTCATATTTTTCTCATCCTCAGCATTGTGAGAAGTTTATTCTATTTCTTTTTTATTTTTATCTACTTTTTCTTTGAGGGCAATGTCCTCTATCTTCTTCATCTTTTTCAATATTTCCTCTTCATTCCCTTGTTTCTCTTTTTCTTCCTTTTCCCTTTTCTCATTTTCTTCCTTCTCCTTTTTCTCCTTTTCTTCATGTTATTTTTTTTTTAAACCTCTACTGCCTTATCTTCTTTTTTTTTGGCTGTAACATCTTTTTTATCCTTTTTCTTGGACCCTTTTTGTTTTGTCATGACCTCTTCTTTCTCCTTTTATTTTCCCCTTTATTTCCCCTTCTTCTTTACTTCATATTTTTGCAGTTTTTTATTCTTTTAATTTTTATTATTTTTGTTTCTTTTATTCTTCTTTCTACTTAGCTTGTGTTTGCAACTATTTTACCTATGTTAGAGCTTTTATGGCTTTATTTTTTACTTTGGCCAATCTGATGGATGTTACTTTCTCTAAGGTTTTTTGCATTTTTATCTCTAATTCCATGGTTTTACCCCTACCTCTTATGTGATTTCCATTATATCTCTTGGGGTTTTATGTGTAGGCACTCAATTCTCACCAATGTCATTTCAAAATGTTAAGTCTAATTGACTTCCCACGATAATGCACAAATTAGACAAAAACCATCGAAATGCTTTGATTCATCTACACACGTCATGTGAAATTACCAAATTTAATCCATATGTCCCTAATTGGATCATTATTTGAAATCAAAATCATTTAGAGGTGGGGGTGAACTAGTGTGTTAAAACTTTCTTTCAATTCCTCCTTAGCATTCGTGAACCATCATATCAACATATAGATCAAGCAATGCATAAGCAATTATCTATACAAGAATGAAATAATATTACACAAGAAAATACATAATATATGTGTAAAATAATCAAGGATAATAAATCCCATTAATCCTTGTAATTTTAATATAGTATTATAAGGCAAAATATCACAATTTAGTGAAGCACCAACCCCAACTAGCTAAGCATCAATACAGATAGGATTTAACAAGCACCAACTTGCAAGGAGGCACCAACCCTTTAGATGAATTTAGAAAAAAATCATATACATAATTTATTTTATCACCTTTATAAGACATTTTTTCTCAAACAACTGATGATGACCACCTCTTTAACTCTTCACACTCTTATTCCTCTCAAACTGCCTTCTAGGTCTCTTCGCTCAATTTGGTCTCTTCAAGACTGATTAGGTCATATTAGATTGATCCTCATATGTAGAAAAACTTTAATATATTCATTAAATATCTTATAAAATAATTTTATGGTCTTAAATACCTCCTTCTACTCACAATGTGTTATCTCATTTGCATACTCTTATACATACACAAATAGGCATAAAATTGCCTTGTATTTATACAAGCCTCTTGATCATATCCCTCTTGTTTGAAAATACATATGTGAAAATTTTTATTAAATTTTAAATAGGTATTATAGCACATTTAATACATTAATAAATAATTACAATATGTCTTTCATAACTTGAAAGATAAAACCTCTTTTAGGCCTTTGGGAGACCTAATTCAATTAGGCCTTCATTAGCACATGTTGCCCTCTAATCTCCTTGGAAAAAAATTAGAATAAAAAATGGTATAAAAAATTAATATTCCACTCCAATATACCCATAATAATCTTATATTATTTCCATTACACTTTTTAAATCCAACCACCACTTGAAGCACACCATTAGTAATGTTCACAATTGGCCCTATTAACCTATAGAAAGTCTATCTTAAACTTCTGAAGATTAAACATATATAAGATAAAAAATGTTAATAAATAATATATAAAAAATATACATATTATTATTTTCATCACCATATTATATATACTTCACCACTCAAGGTAAAAGGACTCAAACACTTCTCTATAAATAGTCCACTCAAAACTGCCAAAATACTCCAAAACCTAGTCATGAACAACTTGGTATTCAACACTTGAAATAAAACTTAAAATTACTAATTATACTTTAAAAATATATTTTACATATATATACCACTTTAAAATATAAAAACCATAAGGTATAATGTCAAATATTGGACTTGTAGACTAATCTCTTGACCTCAGTACACACAGTCAAATCAGAACTAGACAAGCCATTTTGGATTCAATATTTCAAACACTTTCACTAAATATCAAACCTTATAAAAAGAATTTATATTACATAAAAGTCAAAAACTAAATTCCATGTGCATTATATACTTCAATTCATGTCATAGAGCCTCAAACTCATTACTGTAACTTGCTTACCCAAAATTGTCAGTTTATCTTTAAACACAGTCATGATGACTTAGACCTTCAACACATGTGTAGACATATTAAATGAATTATGATGAATTTATATTATCATATGAGATAAATATATAATTATAATATATAAATATAATATGGTCAAATGGAAATATTAGTCTTGCAGACCAATCTCATAACCTTATATCTCACTATCTCATCTGAACCAGATAGGTCAACTTGTGAGTAACTTTTTCACTATATAAATGACCTATAAAACTTATACCAAACATGATAATATATTAAAATTTATAATAAAAAAATATCCATGCACTTTTTTTCATCACTATTTCATGATAACACATTCATAATCATCTTCTCACCGTTGTTTGGGTTTCTCACTATTTACATCATTAGACCTGCTAGTGATTGGCTAACTTGGATGATTAGTTTAGAAAACTTTATAGATTTAAATTGTACAAAAACCTTAATTTTAATGAAACATGGGTCTCAAACTTCAAAATCCATCTATTTTCACACTTTGACTTGGTCAACTCTGACTGCTACAATAAATCTCTCAGAAATGTGCTCTTTCTTGTAGGATCTACTCACACACCTAACAACTCAATCACACCTAAAGGTACCTGGGAGAGTTTAATACAACATAAAATATATTTTATATTAATTTAATACCATTATGGTCTATTTTTAATAATATATTTCACATCAGGGCCTTGTTAGGGTTTTAGAGATGTTTAACAAAAGTTTTGGTGTTAACAATTGTTCATAAAGGATTGCCCCTTAAATCCAAAACCAATGCCTTTAGTTATTATATAGTACCCTTACCTATATATCCTTAACAACTCATGTTCCCATGTATATGTTACACATGCTAATGAACACATGAAATTCCTCGGGTTTGCATGCTTTCATTCTGTGTACTTGAGAGACCTCAAAACCACTTTTCATGCATTTTCTTATAAACCATGACCTTAAATTTTATGAACATTATTAAAAAAAATATAATACCTATTTACATGATTATATGATCTCATACACTTTAAAATATGATCATGACCCCGCATTAGGTCATACTCTATCTCTCTTTACTTGTTTAGATCTTGACCTATAAACTACATTAGGCCTTAAAACTAACCTTCGTGCCTCTTTCCATGCACTCTATACATAAATCACATACTCAATTAACCTATCTCATTCTTAAACATATTTATACATCCTTCATATGCTTTGAAAATAGCTCATGATACCTCATTAGGTCAGGTAGGGCCTAGAGGTGGTCTAGGTGTATACTTGATCTGAAGATCTTGCCACTATAGGCCCATCTTGAGATTATCATGAGTAATCCAATGCCTCATATACATGTTCAAGAAACCTAATATAATAACTCATGCTTGTGTGCACTCATTTCACCCAGATATTATGCTTATACCTTCTCATAATGTCTCTATATGCCATGACTAATGCCATGTCTAGGATTCTCAAGCACTTTGAAACTTGACAACTGACCTTGAAACACTTATAAGAGTATATATACTTTAATTATATTATCAAATAATTCCAAAAAACCTTTTACAATCATGTGCTTACTCACTTCACCAAAATTCACTATGCACACCTTCTCACAGGGTCTATACTAGGCTTCTCAAGACACCTTTTACTCAAAAACATACTTACCTCAATGTTATTAAAAGTAACACTTGTCAAAAAAAATCTCACATCACTACAAAAATATTAACATCAACCAATATAAGAATCATTAAGTTGTATTCAAATTTTATATTATCACATGGCTTCCTTGTCACATCAAACACACAAACGCATACCTCAAAGACCACTTCACCATGCATTTTCCCCAAATTCACCTTGACATCAATGAAAACACTTCTCAATAACATTATCCTATACACAATTATTATCTTTTTATAATTCATCTCCAATAAAATTGTGGCCTAGTAAATTAACATTTTCAACCAATAGTGCATAGCAACTAACCAAATTCTAAGAATTACAAAAAGTATAATCAGATTCACTTAACTAATTAATCTAATTAAATGCTTGAATGAAAAATACATATAAAATTAGTTAATATATAATTTTATAAAATGAAAATTTAACAAATATCTAAAAAAGTGACATCATCATGACACCATCAATCACAAAGTTAAAAATGCAAGCCATGCTTAATAAATATAACAAATATCTAATTTATACAAGCCATGCCTATTAATTACTTCCTTCTTCCAAAATATTACTTGGAAATTAATTACATTTGGTCTTCAAAGTTGAATTGATCTTGGACCACACATCTTGATCTTGAGATAGATGGTCAGTATCATTTCAAGAAAATTATAAACATAAGAGCCTCCATGGTCAATTATCAAGATTTATTGTGCAAAGATATAATGCCAAAATCATGCTAAAAGCTTCACCATTTCTTCATATTGATTGATTAAAACCATTAGTGGATAAGGGGAGATGTCATTGGAATGAACAAAGTGCATTGATAAAGACTCTTACTTCACAAACCAAGTACAAACATTTGTAAAATAGTTTCTAAGTGGGGTCTTCAAGGAAGGTAAATGTCTTGTTTGTCTTCTTTTATTGATTTCCTTGTATAGGAATTCTAGATCACCCTAGGGAGTAAGCATGGAGTGTTATTTCCTGAATTCATTTTGGATTTCATTCACTAACATTATATCAATCCTCTTTGTTTGTTATTCTACATAATATCCCATTAGGTTTGCCATTATGTAGAACAAGAAACAAAAAGAGTTAATACAATGCTAATGAATTAAATCTAAAATGAGTTCAAGAATTAAAACTCTATGTTTTATCCCTAGGGTGATCTAGAATTGCTAGAAAAGGAAATCAATAAAAGAATAAAAAGAAGACATTTACCTTCTTTGAATACCCCACCTAACAATTGTTTTGTAAATGCTTGTGTTCATTTTGAGAATTAGGAGTCTTTTTTAATGCACTTTGTTCATTCCAATGACATATCCCCTTGTACACTACTGGTTTTGATCAATCAAGATGAAGAAATGGTGAATATTTTAGCATTATATCTTTGTACAATAAAACATGATAATTGTCCATGGAGGCCCTTGTATTTATAGTTTTTTTCTAAAATGATATTGACCATCCATCTCAAGATCAAGAATTATGGTACAAGATCAATTCAACTTTGGAGACTAAATGTAATTAATGTTGTAATTAATATTTTGGAATAAGAGAGAAATTAGTAGGCATGGCTTGCACAAATTAGAATTTTATTGCATTTATTAAGCATGGCTTGCATTTTTAAATTTGTGATCAATGATGTCACATTTTTAGATATTTATTGAATTTTCATTTTCCAAAGTTAGATATTAACTAATTTGATATGGATTTTTTCACTTAAGCATTTAATTGGATTTAATTAGTTAAGTGAATCTAGTTAGGCTTTTTGCAATTCTTAAAATTTTATTAGTTTTCATGCATTGTTAGTTTAAAATGTCAATCTGCTTGGTCAAAATTTGATTAGAGATGAATTAGAAAAATATGATGATTGCATACAAAATAATTCCCCCATTAGGGACATAGTGGTGTGATTCAATAATTACACATGATGTGTACAAATGAATTAGAGTGTTTCAATGGTTTTAGTTCAATTTGTGTGTTATTTCAACATAGTAGTGGTGAGAATTGAGTGTCTACAATTTAATATTATTTGAGAAATCATTGTGAGACACTAGGAATAGTAACATATTCTCAAATAATGAAAAATTAATGAACAATAAATTGAAAATTTTTGCCAAAAAAATAATCAGTGACTGATGATGCCCCCTTGAGAGGGTAGGCAAGGATGAAAGGCATGCACGAGCTCTCAAAAAGGAGATAGAAGAAGAATGAAATTTACCCATGTTTTAGATTAATCAAAATGAGATAATTATAATACTCATTTATTTCCAATGGTTGTTGAAAATATAAATAAATTGGACCCAAAAAGAGCAGTCCTAGTTGATAGAAAATAATGTACCCTAATAGGGTAGGTTTAATTAGTTGATTCAGTGAGTTACCCTAGAAGGGTAGATTTGATCATTGATCAATCTAAAAGGTTTTCCCTAGTAGGGTATATGTTTATTCTAAGAAATGATTATTAGGTAGATGATGAATTGGTTAAGGGATAGTAGACAAGGAGAGATCTTATTGCAATATTAACAATTAAACTTTCAACATCTTGATTTTTATTATAGCACCAAAATGATATTTACCATGATATAAATGACCATGATGACTAACCCATAATGTGCATAAATATTGACCCTTGATCTGATAGACAAATGACAACATTGCACCAATGATAAAAACCATGATGGGAATGTTGGTGTATGCCAAGGGATAGACTCAAGTATAAATAAGTAACATGAAACACCATGTTGATGCCCCTATCAGCATTATGGACTAAGTCGAGGTGATAATAAAAAATGGAAACAAATAATATTCAATGAAACAAACAAACACAAAATAAAATAAAAACAACAAAAATTGTCTAGCTACTCCAATAAATACACCAAGAATGATAAAAATGCCCCAAACATTGTTTGGGAGACCCATGATGCCTCCACAAGGGAAGAGCAAAAAAATTATATTTGACAAATGGGTATATGAATAAAACCAGGCGTTTCAACATTATAGGCTAAAAAATAGAGTAATTAGAAGAAAATGACTTGAAAAATGAGTAAATGAGGCAAAATTAAGCCTCTTAGAAAGAAAAAAGGATCACAAATAGGCCCAAGGGGTAAAAATTCAAAATTTTGACTATAAATTCACCCCTAGGGGTGAAAGATATTAATTTTTACCCTCCACTATTGTAATTTAGAGATCTAGTTTTTATGTATGAGAGAGATGAATAAAATGGCAAATATCCCTCACTAGAGACACTTTAGGGAGTGCATTCAAGAGTACCAGTGACCATCAGGGACTGGGGCATTGGAAGTACATTTTTTATTTATCCAAATATGATTTATTGCATTTATTAAGCCTTAAAAGTAGGTGAAAATGCATTTTCATTATTATCTAAAAGATAAAAATGACAAAAATGTCAACATAAATGGTAGGAATACCATACAAATGAGGATCTTGCATTGAAATTGATGAGATTGACAAAATATATGAAAAATGCAAAAATAAAAAAAATCATGTATTTCATTAAAAATTACATAAATGGTGATATAGACAAGATAATGACAAAAACATGAGTCAAATGATGGTATCACCCATCAAATAATGAAATCGTGTAACATACACATATAGGGCATGAAAATTATGAATTCGCTAGAAATAGTGAGGTCATCCTACCAAACGATGGGATTGGCTAGCAAAATAGCGAAGTCACAGACCTAAGAAGGAAAATGGTGGGATTGCCCTATAGAAGTAGCAAATATGATCTGTATAATGGTGAATTCATCAAGGAAAATGGTGAGGTTTCCAAAATTGGTAAACATTGCTAGAGAAAGGGGAAAGTAGGATAAAAGAATAGAATTTAAATTCAAAAACTAGAATAAAATGGTAAATTGATTAACTAGATTAAAAATATACAAGTGATTAAATTGATGCTATTTGGTGTGTGATACGCAAGAGTGAGTAGGAGTCATGATGATCTATGATTAGTGGTCAGGGGTACTATGCCAACCCAAGATCATGATGGATGAGATAGTGGGGTTTTTGAAGGCAGTAGATTTATGACATATAGCCCATCTACCATTTATTCAAATGTATTATACTTATTTATCAGTGTTAGTAGAGTGTTGGCATTCAGAGAATTCTACATTTCACCTACCTACTAGAGAGGCCATCATGACCTTAAAATATGTGCGTAGGATTTTATGAGTGTATTTCTCTTAATTTCTTGTCATTTCTTAATTTTGGAAATAGATAAAAAAAACTAGTAATAAGGGTGTGGTAGAAATACCTAATTGGTGATGCATATGAAATCTAAATGAATATGGAGAACCCCTATTTGGCTAGGAATGAATAACTTTCAAATAATAAAGCACTAACAAAAGGGGTTGTTAGTAATATAGTTAAGTGGATTACCTAGCATGAGCTAGATCCAAGAAGCATAAGCTTGCTAGGAGTCTATCAATCTACTATTCATAACAATCAAGTTAGAAATGATAAAGTAAGGGGCTTTTATAAAATAAATAAAATGCAATACAAGAATAAAATAGAATGATTTTTAAATAAAATGACTAAATATATCAAAAGAACATTAATACTCATACTAAAATGGGTTGGGTTAGGTTCAAAAACTTAAAAAAGGGTCTATGAATAGGTAGGAATATAAAGAGTTAGGTTTAGTTAGGGTTAAGGGGCTAAAAATAACTTGCTATTATTTTCTTCCATAGTGACCATTGATGGTTGGGTGAACTGTCGATGATTAGACTGATCATTAGTAATTGGGTAACCATTGATAGTTGAGGGTGATCGTCGATGGTCATGCTAACCATCGATGATTTCTTATGGATTTCTAAAGGTACTTAGAAAAGAGTTACAAAATGGGTGAATGGTTTGATAATGGTTCTATTAAGGATATATAAGTTGTGAAACAAGGTGCAAATAGGTTTGATTAGGTCAGGGGGGTTAGAAATCCAATGAAACAAAAAACAAGTATAATATACCTATAACTTGCTAGATGGATGATGGTTAAAGACTGGAGTAATTTTTCTAGAGTAATAGTACTTTGGATTCAAAAGAAAATTTGGTAGAGGTTTTGGTCTTTGTTATTGTTTTTGAGTTACTGAAAGAAGACTAGATGTTATAAGACTTGAATACCTATGTGCAAAAAGATTAGATAGCTCTTGTGACCATTCATCTCACCTCTTACTCCCATCCTTTTATAGGAAAAGATAAATGGAGGATAGAAGGTTTCTTATTAGGTGAGGCTGATAATTTTGATGCTTAAGATTTATTTAACACTGCATAAGGGGAACACATTAAATTATGCCTCATTATCTCACACACAACTAGTGATGTGTTAGGAAGGTGAGGACCTGACTATCAATGATTAGGCTAACCATCGATGGTTAGGGTAACCATCGACAGTCAAGTGTCCAAAGATGAAGGGGTTAAAAAAGGTTAAAAGGCTAAGTTAGTAGGTTGATAAGTTTAGCTAACTAGGTGGTCAACTAGACTCAAGGTTTAATGAAGTTCGAAGGCATTTTGATATCTAGAATCATCATATGCAGTTTCCTAGTCTCTACATTTTGCCCTTTTTTATTTTACGACTTTGAATTAACAAGTGATAAAATAAAAAAGGATTCCATGGTCAAAAGGTTTGATTGCCCTAAGTATGGGAGGAGGTGTTACCCCTTAAATTAGGAGTCAATGAGGTGAAACTAAAATCTAGTTAGGGTTTGATAAGCAATGTATGGTGAGTCACAAAGTGGTGACAAAAGTTTGGTTGGGTATTCAAAACACAAACATACACACAAAATGTGACTAATTGTAATATCTAAGATCACACATAGACTAAGGTTGCCAATGTTGGTAAAAACAAGGTTGATTCTAGCAATATGAGTGATAGGTTAACTAGTCTATAACACTGGTCATAGCTAATTAGGTGACTCTATAAGTCTCCTAAATAGGTTCAATGTTTTTGTAGGTATCCAAGGTAGGAAATTCTCCCTTAAAAAACACAAATGGTCTATTCATGCATGAGGTGTTACAAATTCAAATGTTTAACATGTCAAAATGGTTGGTGTGGTAAAAAAACCAATGCAAGGTCATCACAAAATATGTGAATGTTCAAGTCAAAAAAATGGCCAACACCAAGGTGGATGTGGTTTTATGGTTGGTTGGAGAAGGGTAATCTCCAAAAAGTTTGATTTGGTGGAAAAAGGTTGATATCCAAAGTGGCCCTAAGGTTAGGTGCCTAAATTTTTTTTTTTCTAAAAATGTTGACCCTCCTGATCATCAATAGTCAGGGGTCCTAAGGTTGACCATCGATGGTTACCCTAACCATCGATGGTCAGAGGGAAACCCTAAAAATCTAGAATATAAAAATTGAAAATGAAATTGCATTTTCACTTTTGACATTTTGACCTCTATGCTTTTATGCTTCCATACAATCTAGCGATTTGATGTTTGGTGTTTAGTTGTGAGAGTTGAATGAGCATTTGAGTGAGGTGTTGGTTATGGATTGGTTAAGTGTGTTTATTGAGGTGATCAACTAGGACCAGATATGTTGGGAAGATGAGGATGTGGCCATGTAGCTAGACATGGCCTCTGACCTCGATAGAGATCGAGGAATGAGGTAGGTGATGTTTTGAAATCGTTAGTTAGTTGATTTGGTTGTTGTTGAAGTTGAATTTTGTTGTTTGGGTGGTTTTTCCTTAGTTTAGGTTATGAGTGAAATTATAAAATGTAGTGGATGATTTTTTTTTTTGAAATGGGATTTAAGTTGGGGGTGGGCTGTAGGATAATTTTAAGTAGTTTAATTTATCATTTGTGTTGTTTTGGTGTTGCTTTGATGTAGGTAGGGTTGAGGTTTTGCCACTAATAATCACACATAATGACCATCGATGATTCAACCTAACCATTGATGGTCAAACTAATGATCAATGATCAAACACCAAGGTATAAGGGTTCACTAGACCATCGATGGTTGAGTGTTTTTAGGGAAGGTTGGTTTTAAAAAGGTGTAGATGAAGATGGTTTAAAATGTTTGTGAAAGGTGTATAGGTTAATTAAAGTGTCAAGTGTGGGGTTAAGATACGTAAATGTTCAAATAAGAATGATGTGTTGATTTGATTTGGTGAGGTAGGTGTTGGTTTTGAAGGTTTAGGGAAGGTGTTATAAGTTAGGGTAGGTGTAGAAAATTTTATTGGTTAGGGTAGATTTTTTGTGGGAGAAGCATTTAGGTGTTATTATGATAGGTTAAGGTAGATGTTTGAATGTTTGTGGGTGAGGGTTTTTTTAAAAAGTTATATATGGTTGCATATTAGTTTGGAATGGGTTGAAAGAGATAGGTGTAGGTTGATAATGAGGTCAATAAAGATATAGGTAGAATGAGAAATAAGGGTGTATGCTAACTTTGATTTTTATAGGTATAAGACCAGATTTAGATGAGGGATTGAGTGCCAAAGATCTCCTGAAGATCCATTGAGGGATGACCCAAGATGATTGGATGCATATGGAGGAGGTTAGCTTAAGATTCATACAACATTATCAATAGTTACTATGATATGCAACAATGATAGTGGCCCTCATCCAAAGATGGGATTTGACCATTAACACCTTCCTATAGCTGACATGAGAGATTACCTTCCTCTTAGAGGATGTCTATAGGATTACGTGATTTCCAATTCAAGGGGATCCTATTTATCATATCAAGAGTGAGGAGCAGGATGAGCAAATGAAATTTATATATGGTGAGGATCAGGTGCATTATAAGTTTCATTTGAGTGATTTTGGTTATGGGCCACTATACTAAAGGGATCTAGACAAGAGACATCTAATGATAATGATGATGGTAGTGTCTTATTTCATGTTACCTAATTTGAGTAGTGGAGGATTCCCTTATTTGCTACTAAGAGTATTGATACAGATGTTGTTAGGTAGGATGGTGTTCAGGTGGGCACCAATCTTACTAGTTTAGATATATAGGGAGATCTAGACATTTTGAGCTCACAGATGATATGGGATCAGTGTTGGGTTCATGCTCCATTACTAGGCATATAAGCATATTTAATTTTTGAGACCTTTGGGGCTATCATGGGATGGATATGCCTAGGTGGACTATAGAGTGGGTTTCTCATGTGGAGGGGAGATTATGCTTTGACTAGAGCTGGAGGTGGTAACAGAAACATTGACTAGTTTAGAGATGCATTGGAAGGTTTGGTTGTGGTTGATATTGTCTAAAGGCCATATGTGGACTGGACTAGGTGGGCCCACTATAGTTATCACACTTTATCTTTACATAGTTAGAGGTAGATATATAGGAGGAGAGAGGAGGAGATGGAGCTTATCCCCTTTAATCAAGTTTGCAGGTAGTTCGGTCTTATGTAATGGATTTTGTCTCCTTCTTTGAGGTAAAGGAGAGAGGATACAAAGTTTTTAGTTTGTGAGCCATAACCATAGGATGTAGTGCTAGATCATGAGGAGCTTCTAGCCAGAGTAGTCATAGATGATGCCAATTTTGTTGATGGATATGTAAGATGGTATCGTGCCCTATATGCAATGATCAATTTTAGATAAGATGATGGGGGTTGATAGGACATGGATGAGGATCCAATTGGGGCATAGGTATAGGGTGGTGATCAAGATGGATAGGCAACAACAACACTAGCATTTGTATAGGCTTAGATCATAGGGTTATATGGATAGGTGGCCACTCTACAAGGCCATATTGTTACTTTATAGGGTCAGGTTGCCACCTTGATAGGAGAGCGAGATCAGGCAAGGACCTTCCTTGGTTTAGTGACTCAGGAGAGAGATACACTAAGGTAGAGGGTAGGAGCTGCAATAAAACCAATAAGAGAACTAATTAGGATGATTCCTATGACATGGTACTTAAATACAATTGAGGAGTTGAGGTACTATGAGGCTATAGTACTGGCATAGTGTCTAGAGCAGTTGAAATGGGGGGAGTACAGGCCCAATTTAGTAGGTGGGGCAGCTATGGAAACTCCAAGATAGTGTACCTTTATAGTGGGTAGATAGGGGGTACTTCAGGAGGATCAAAACCTAGTGGCAGTGGTAGTGGTGCCCTAGAGGCATGATATATGAGATGATATGATGTATATATACATGATTTTGATACTAGCCTATGTGTTGATGATGTGAGATGTACATGAGAGAGAGATTATACATCATTACATGTATCTTTTATATGATGTATATGATGATGTTTTATGATGCTCATGATGATGATATATAATGTATGTTCATGGTTTACACTTTATGCTTTACACTTATGATATGTGGAATATTTAGCTTAGGCATGTGATGATGTTGGATGATGTTTTGTTTTGTTCATGTATATGATTATGGATTGTTTGATTATGGTTATGCTAATGTGGTTTTATGATTTAATGTTATATGATGAATTTTTGTGATGTTATGGTAAATGGATAAGATGATACTATAGATAGATACATGATGTATGATGTGGTTCATGATGTTTGGATTATGGTGATTTTGTTTATGGATATGATGTTGAATGGTTTAATTAAGGTTATTGATGGGTTTTATGATATGATGGTATATGATGTGATGGATATGGTTTGCAATGTTGTGTTTATCATTGATGTTTGTTGTTTATTATTATGGGAGATGTAATTTAATTATGGTTAAGGATGTAATGAAAATACATAAATTAAGTTCAATTAACAAACTATATGTAGGGAAATGAAATGAGAATCATGAGACATATGTTTGCATGAACCAATCATGAAAGGATAAGAAAAAGGTATGATGCCTTCTCATTGGTAAGGATAAAATGAAAACCTGAAGTTAGTTTAGCTTAGGGAACATAAGCCTTTCAAATGCTTCACATTAGCATGATTTAGTTGATAAAAAGGTGTATTGATCACATTATGTCAAGTAAGTTCATAATCCCTTGATTTGTAGATAGTATAAAGAGGAGGTAGGTAATAGGAATATAAAAGAAATTGGTGATAGATAGGGTAACCTTATGTGGATTAGTTTTCCCCTTCTATAGGTGACCTAAGAACCATAGTAGACAAGTCCATGTCTTATGCTAGGTGTATACTGATTGATGTGGGAAGTCTACTAGTGTGAGATATAAAAGATGATTACAAATTTCTTGGGATAACTTGTTCTTGTTTTGATATAGGATCTACTTGTTATTGCTTTTTGTTTTGGATATGTTTGTGGAGCTGATCGATGTGGGATGCTTCAAATGTTTACTTTTAACTTAGTCATCCTTCAAGGGAGTGGTCTAAATTTGGATTTGTTTATTTTTGGTAGCTATCCATCAAGGGAGCAGTCTATCTTTTAAGCAATTTATAGGATTTTAGGCAGTTATCCTTTAAGGGAGTAGTTTACAATGCTAGAAATATGTGACCCAAATGATATTTTAGTATCCCAAATTATTTTTGATGTTATTTTTAGACATAGATAAGTCTATTTAGGCTTATAGGTTTACCTTTATGAGGGAAAAAAAATTAGCAAAAATTAGTGGTAGGTGAAAGGAATGGTTTGAGGAACAATGACCATGGGATTCCATTTGATTAGAGATGACAAAGTATCCATGAGAACCATGTTATGGGTAGAGCCATGATACCCATATTTAGGTTTAGGTGATGATTTTTATGGTTAAATCACATGGTTCTATGTTGTAATCAGTTGTCCTCAAATGTGTAAGGATAGGTGAATGAAGGTGAAAATCTCATAAATCAAGGGACAAGCTTAAGTTAGAAAATAAGATGATTTTGATCCTTGTTTAACAAAAGAAAGGATGTAGATGCAAAGCATTGAGAGGTTTTGGTTCTGGTTTGCCTTTGAGAGAGGATAAATAATAAGATTTTGATCCATACTTATGGGTTATGATATAGGATCCAAGCCAATTGAATGCAGATTTGACTCTTTTGCTTTTATCTTTGTTGGTGACTTGTTGGTTTTCCTTTAGGATGAGGTCTTCAATATTAAATTCTCATTCTTTCAGGTGTTTGTTATAGGCATGCTTAATTTATTCTTGGTAAACATGAAGATGGTTAAATGTTGTGAGGTGATGTTCGTCAAGTAGCTCAAGTTATGCTAGTCATTCTTAATGATGTTACTCTCAAAAATGATCTCTTATAAAGATATGCGAAGAGAGGGAATCTAGACTTTGAGAGGCAAAACTACCTCTACTCTAAAGACTAGAGAGAAAGGGGTAACACTCTTACAAGTTTGAATGCTAGTATAATAAGCCCATAAAGCAAATGGGATATGCAAGTGTCAATCCTAACCTAAAGCACTAACTAATTTAGTCAACATTTTGTTAAGGGTTTTGTTAGAGGCTTCCACCTATCTATTTTATCATGGATGATAAGGTGAGGAAAATCTTAATTTGATGCCAAGTACATCACAAAGACCTTGGAATTGCTTATTCTTGAAATATTTATCATTATCAGTGATGATCTTATGGGGAACACTAAAATGATAGATGATATGGTGATTGATGAAGTCGAAAATCTTGTCAGCTTTAGTTGAGATGAGAGGAATGGATTTCACCCATTTGGTGAAATACTTAATGGTGGTAATGATGGATTGATGTCATTGTGGAATGAGGATTGATTTCCCCAATGAGATCTAAGCCCCATTATGAGAAGGGCCAATAGTCTTTAGATACTTGTAGGCCATGGGTAGGTGCATGATTTAAATTTGCATGTTGTTGACATTTAACACACTTATTTACATAATCATAGCTGTCCTAGTTGAGGGTGGGCCAATAGTAGCCAAGGTGAAGGATACATTTAGTGATAGCTAAACCACTAAAGTGTCCCCTATAGGTTCTATCATGCATTTATTTGATGGCATGGGAAACTTCATGAATATGCAGACAATGGAGAAGGAGCTTGTCAAATCCATGCTTGTAAAGGATTCCCCCTAGTATGGTTTAATGAGAGGTACTCTAAACAAAGGATCTTTGAGAATTCTTAGAAAGATTAGGAGGAATAATGCGGAGGTTAAGGTAGTTGAAGGTTTGTTCATACCATATGTCTGATGGAGATGTTTCCACATTACAAATGGTAGGAAGATCTGAGTAGGTATAGGATGGGGTGATAAAATGGTGAATGGTAATGAAGAGTTTGGAGTTGGAAGGTTGAGATGGGATTTGGGAAGCAAGGGAAGCCATCATGTCCATGAACTTGTTGGTAGATCATGGAACAAATTGGATAAGGTAATGTTCAAATGATGTTAAGAGTACATCTACTAGGTGTTTTTACTTTAGTAAGACATCATTCTTACATTGGTAAGATTATTAACCTAGTTCACTACAAGTTAGGAATCATCAAAGACACTAATGGTCTTAATTCCCAAGACTAGAGTAGTTTGGAGACCTATGACTAGGGCTTCATACTCAACCACATTGTTTGTGCATTCAAAGTCAAGTTTAAAGGAAAGGGTAAGAGGTTCACCATCAAGGGGAATGAGGATCACTTTGGCACCCCCATCATGTTGGCATTTAAAGCCATTAAAGAACATGGTCATTTGGTAGGTAGGTTCCTCTTGAGAAAGGGTCATGATGGAATCATAAGGAAATGCAAGAGGAAGTGGTTGGTTGTCTGGTAAAGGAGCTTTAGATAATTGATCAACAATGACTTACCCTTTAATTGACTTCTTCTAAAGGAATTCAAGATCAAAGTCAGCTAAAAGTATGAGCCATTTATTAGGAATATATAATGTACAGTAATAATAATGAAATAAAGATAGAATTAAAATTTAGAAACACAATAGAATAGAGACACATATTTAACGTGGTTCACCCAATATGGGCTATGTCCACACACAAACTACCAGTCCTTATTATTTAGTCCAATAAATGAAGGAAAAAACCTACAATGCATCCACTGCAATATCCTCTTCACTCTCTCTCATTTTTTGCTCAATTACAATGCCCTCATATCAAAGGAGGGTTAAAAATTAGGGGAAAAATGCACTAACTTAATTTATACCATTAGATCTAAAACCTAATAGTAAATTGTCCAGATTAACTACAAAATTACAATATTTTATAATGCATTTTTCATAAAATTTTGCTTTGGGGATGCTACCCCCAAACCCCCGCTAATGGGGGAATCTGAAAAAGGTCACCACCCCCCTTGGACCCCCATGGTGACCCTAGTGGAGCGGGGTGTTGTCCCCCCACACCCCTCAATTAGGAACTAGGCATTAAAATAAGATTAAGCTCCACCATCTAACAATCTCCCACTTGGAGACTGATTGTTGCAACTCTACCACTACAACTCTTAATTAAACTTTTATTTAAACTTTGACCCTAACATGTTTCTCATCTTCCTTGTTATCCTTGAATACCTATTGAAGTTGAAAAACTCTCTATCTTATCTTTAATGACTACCTTTGTTAGCACATCTACAAGATTCTAACTCATATGGATCTTTTCCAACTTGAGTTGACCATCCTCTAAAACTGAATGAATGAAGTGATACCTAAGTTGTATATGTTTGATTCTTGAGTGGAATGCCAGGTTATTTGCTAAATAAATCACACTCTAGCTATCATTTTACAACCTAAAATATTCTTTCTTGTGCCTCAACTCTTTCATGAACCATTGCATCCATTTCATCTCCTTGCTAGCTTCTATAGTTGCAACATATTCTACCTTTGTATTTGACAAATCAATTATCTTCTACAATTTTAAAATCCAACTAATTGTTGTGTCACCAATAGTGATTACATAACTTGTAGTGGTCCTCCTACCATCTAAATATCTAGCCATGTCTGCATCAACATATCCTTATAAGGTAACATCTAACCCTTCATAGCATAAATTTCTATCAATGGTCCCTCTCAAGTACCTGAGAATCCACTTGACTGCATCCCAATGCTCTTTTCTTGGATTTTTCATAAACCTATTGACAACTCCCACTACATGAGCAATATCTAGTCTATTGCACACTATATCATCTATTAAACTTCTAACTGATGGAAGCATATGGCACTTTGGTCATGTAATTGATTTCTTCCTATGTTTTAGGACACTATTCCTTGATTAATTTGAAGTGCCCTCTCAAAGGTGTATTTACAAGTTTTTCATCTTATATATTAAACATGACTAACACCTTGATGTATTCTTATTGAGATGATGTTAATTTATTATTTTTCCTGTCTCTTGTTATTCTCATATCGAGGATTTGCTTTGTAGCACCCAATCCTTCATTGTAAATGAATCTTCTAGTTTTCTTTTCAGTTCATTTATATCATGCATTTTAGACCCTACAACAAGCATGTCATCTACATATAATAATAAGATAATATAGCTTCCATTATCTAATCTCTTAAAATAAACACAGTGGTTAGAATGACATCTAATATAACCTTATTCTATCATAAACATGTCAAATTTCAAATACCACTATCTTGGAGCTTTTTTTAGGCCATACAAATTCTTCTTCGACCTACACACGATCTTCTCCTTAACTTTAACTTCATATCTTTATCGCTGCTCCATATATATTTCCTCCTCCAATTCACCATGAAGGAATGCAGTCTTCACATCTAACTATTCAAGATGAAAATATTTTACTGCTACCAAACTTAAAAAAGTTCTTATAGAATTCATTTTAACTACTGGAGAAAATATTTCATCAAAATCAATAACTTTCTTTTGTGCAAACCCCTTTACAACAAGTCTAGCCTTGTACCTCTTTCTAGATCCATCTTCTTCCTTCAACATATAAACCCATTTATTCTACAATGCTATTTTACCTACAAGAAACTGAACCAAATCCCAAGTTTGGTCATGTACCAAGGAGTCCATCTCCTCTTTCATGCCTTACTCCCACTTCTTTCTGGTTTCTATCTGCATTGTTTCTTCATAGCTTTCTAGCTCACCATCATTAGTCAATAATAAATAATAAAGTGAAGGAGAGTAACATTTAGGGAGTCTACTTACTCTAGTAGATCTTCTAACTACACTTTCAGGAGTTTGAGGTACTTGTTGTAGTTGTTGCACATTTTGATTTTTTAGCACTTTTAGAATTTCATTCCCAATAATTTCATCAAGTACTGTATATTATGTATTTAACTTTTCCTATTTACTTTCTTGTAACTAATATTTATACATGACCTTTTCATTAAAGATCACATCTCTACTCCTAATGATTTTGTGATTTTCAATATCCCATAAATGGTAACCAAAATCATTAACTCCATATCCAGTAAAAGTACATTTTTTGGATTTTGCCTCAAGCTTGGTTCTATTTTCTTTATCAATATGAACAAATGCTTCATAACTAAAAGTTTTTAAAAAGGCATAATCTACCTTTTTGCCTGTCCATGCTTCCTCTAGAATGCCACCATCTAAAGGACTTGAAGGCCTTATATTTATTAAGTAAACAACAATATCCACAACATCTATCCAAAAATATAAGGATAACCCTGCATGCAATCTCATGCTCTTTGCATGCTCCATGATTGTCGTATTCATCCTTTCTGACACATAATTTTGTTGTGGTGTTCTTAGAACCGTCTTCTCTCTATGAATCCCATGGGATGAACAATAATTATCAAACTCCTTGTTGTAGTATTCACCTTCATTATCTAATTTAACACACTTCAACTTATTTTCTATCTCATTCTCAACCAGATCTTTCCATTTCTTAAAAGTATCAAAAACATCAAATTTATTTTGTATTCAATAAACCCAAGTTTTTCTAATTGCATCATTGATAAAAGTAACATAATAAGAAGAGCCACCAAAGCATGATACCTGAGTTGATCCCCATACATATGTTTGCATAAGTTCTAAATTTTCATCCTTCTTTGTCCTCCTAACTCTGATAAATATGAATCTCTTCTATTTTCCATACACACAGTGCTCATAGAAATCCAAATCTACATTCTTCAAATCTAGCAACAAATTCTTTGAGTGGAGAACTTGCATCCCCTTCTCATTCATGTGCCCAAGTCTATGGTGCCATAATTTTGTATCCACTTCTATAGAAGCTAGATAAAAGTAAGATTTAACATCACCATTAGATAAATACAATGTACCTACCTTCTCTCTTTTTACTATTATCAATGATCCTTTAGTGACCTTCCATGAATTCTTTGCGAATGTAACTATGTAGTCCTCACTTCCTAGTTGCCCTATTGAAATTAGATTTCTTCTCAACTCAAGAACATGCCTTACCTCTTTTAGAAACCATTTTTTTCCATTATGTAATTTTATCTATATCTTACCCTTTCCTAATTTTACAAAGTCCACCATCACCCAAATAAACTTGCCCAAAATCACCTTAAACATAGTCTTGAAAATGTTAGGTTGTGGAGCTAAAAGCTTCACTGATGCAGACATGGAGGAGGTTGCAGGATGAGTTGCTGAGTGTCAGAAGTCTTTGGCGTTGGTCTGGCCAACCGACGTCGGCAGGTAGGCGATAGGAAGCAACCGACGTCGGTCATGGATCGGCCGGCGTCGGTGACCCCCAGGCAGACAAGGACCGACGTCGATCGCCTGTGTGGTTCGACTGCGAGCTTATTACATGCAGTTAGCTAACGAACCAAGTGTTTGCATGTTTAGATCTATTTTTAGACTGAGAGCTGTGGATTTAATTATTGTAATTAGATGTCTAATTATTGTTTGGATGAGATCTATATAATAGACTCATGGTTGTATTGGAAAGGTGTTCTAGTTTGAGTTGAGCAAAGTTTGTTCCTTCTGTGTGTGAGGTAAGCAAGGGTGTTCCTCCTAGTTCCACAAGTTCAGGTGTAGGTGCTGGATTAGAGAATTAGCAGGGTTCTTCAGGTGTGTAGGATCTTGGTCACAGTTGCATGGCCTATATAAGAGATCTACATGGTAAGTAAGATCGTTGATCTGTAGGTGTATGTGTGTGCAAGGTCAAGGTTCACAGGTGAGCAGAACTGGGTTTGATTTGCAGGTGTGCAGGATCATATAGACAGCAACACAACAGGGAGCAGAATCAGGGCAGGATCTACTTGGAGTTCAGGTGTGTACTCGGATAGAGCAGAGAGGAAGGCAAGGGAGTTCCTTCCATAAGTATGGTCTGTTGAATTGCAGGTTGTTGCAGGTTCATGGGAGATCTACTTGAAGTACCTTGAGTACTTGTGGAGTACGTGGAGTACTTGTGGAGTGCGTGGAGCACTTGTGGTGTGCGTGGAGCACAGGAGGTGAACACCAACTCTGTATTTGAGTTGGGTGTTGGGACCTGAGAGGGAGAGCTTTGGGGAGAAGAATTACTATTCACTTGAGGTGTGGCAAGCCTCTGAAGAGGTGGTGGAGAAGAAGTGGCATCTTCTTTATTGTATTCTTTTCTATATAAAGTGTTAATACAATTTGTGTATTGTCTCTCATATCATGTGTTATTCTGAATTCTAGTTACTTGGTGAATCTGGTTAATTTCCGCATATTAAGTTGCTTGGTTTGGTAATCAATTGTGTGCTTCCGGTTTATTTCCCAACAGAAAATATTTCTTATGGGGTGTAACATGAAATGAAGGCCCTAAATATAACACCCAAAAATCATTAATATTATCTAAAGAAAGGATTTAAGAATCTTGAAACACATCACCTACTATATTTGCTTCCTGGTTTTTATCTTGTTGTCCATCTCCTTGTTTTCCTTTTTGAAACCAATAGTCTTTCTTTAGGGGTCCTTTCTTCCCACAAATCTAGAACACCAATGTTCTTATATATTTAGATATGCCCTTATTAGACTTCTCATGATTCCCTAAGCCCTTTCTTTTATATTTTTTTCTTCCCCTATTCTCCATATTTAAAGCATTACCTGATGTCTCACTTGTGCTTTTCTATCACATTTCCTTGCTAAGGATAACACCAATAACATCATCAAACTCTAAAGTGTTTGAGCCAGAAATATAATTGCTCATAGCCATGACTAAGCCATTCCAGCTTTCTAGAAATGAGCATAGAATCAAAAGATCCCTAACCTCATCATCAAAATTTACTCCTATAGAAATTAACTGATTTGTGATTGTGTTAAAGTCATTTAAATGGTCAACAATAGTCCCACCTTTTGACATTTCTAGATTAAATAAATGTTTCATAAAAAATACCTTGTTGGAAGCTGAGGGTTTTTCATACACTCTATTTAATACCTTTATCACATCTGTTATTGTCTTTTATTTTGAAATATCAAAGGCCACTAATGCTACCAGGCATAGCTATATTTTTCTTAGTGCCTTTCTATCAAGAACCTCCTAGTCTTCATCCTTCATAGTCACTAAATTATTTGCTATTCTACCCAATCGTAGGAAAAGATCCTTCTGATATAAATAGTCCTCCATTTTCATCTTCCATAACTAGTAGTTTTGGTTGTTAAACTTATAGACCTTAAACTTTCCTTCTATCATTACTCCCACTCAAACAAAGAAACCTCTTTTCCTACGAGTTTATCTACCAAATAAACCTTTGGCTCTAATACCAATTATTAGGAATATAAAATGTAGAGAAATAATAATGAAATAAAGATAGAATTAAAATTTAGAAAACATAATAGAATAGAGACACAGATTTAGTGTGGTTCATCCAATATGGGCTATGTCCACATAGAAACTGCTAGTATTTATTATTCAATCCAACAAATGAAGGGAAAAACCTATAATACATCCACTATAATATCCTCTTTACTCTCTCTAATTTTTTGCTCAATTGCAATGCCCTCATATCAAAAGAGGGTTACAAATTAAGAAAAAAATAGACTAACTTAATTTCTACCATTATATCTAAAACCTAATAGTAAATGATCCAGATTAACTACAAAATTACAATATTTTATAATGCATTTTTCACAAAGATCAGGCTACCACCTCCAACCTTATAGTCACCTCCCCCCTAGACCCCCATGGAAACCCTATTGGGGGGGAATTTCTCCCCACATCCCCTATCAAGAATTGGGCATTAAAATAAGATCAGGCTCCACCATCTAACACTACTTAGCATACACTAGTTTTGGTATGGTTTGTAGTGCATGTACTTGAGTGGGTTAGTATTAGTGATGATAAAGGTTTTATGATTGAGAAGGTAGTGAAATTTTTTGGAAGCTATGAAAATGAGGGTGAGGCAAAGTTTTTTAGGATGGGTATACTGAGTCTCATACTATATAATCATTTGACTTATGTAGTAGATAACTTGTTCTTTATGTAGCTCATCATGATGAGTGAGCATTACCCCTAGAGAATGGTCAGTGGAAAATATGTAATGGTACAAGGGTTGATCCTCTTTAGGAGGGGTTAAAATAGGTGGAGAAAGAAGGTATTCTTTGAGTGAATAAAAGGCTTGTTGGTAGTATTTACTCCACTTAAAAGACTTGTCTTTCTTAAGGAGATGGTGAAAAGGTTGACATCTATCTAATAATTGAGAGATGAAATGTAAGATCAATTGGAGGTTCCCCTGTGATCTATCGAGTTATTTAATATGGGTTGTGTTGGATGAATATTTTGTCAATCATCTAACTGATGAAAAAAATAGGTCTCTTCAACCACAACAAGGGAGATTGGTCGGCCAAATGTGTAGGTATACTACATCAAAGGTGGACAAATCTCTCCTCTCATCAAGGGGAGGTTCCCTATAAATATGTAGGAGCTATATACTATATATATAAGCAGAAAATAACACTCAGAGGTAGGATAATGCCATCCATATCTCTTTTTTTAGAGATGATGTTAACAAATAGAGGAGAAAATCCTAGTGAAAACACTGAAGGCACTTCTCTTCTTTCAGAAGTGATCTTGCAAGAAATAGCAAGAGTTTCTTTCAGGTAATGACAAGGAATTAGTAATAAAGGCACAGTAACCAACAAGATGAAATGGAACCCAAAGTCTCCACCTCAACTGCCCAAAGAGTGAAACACAAAGGATAATGGGGGCACAAAGTCATCCCAGAATCCTTTACATAGAAAGAAACTAAAAACACACACAAAAGACAACTATGAGAACACAAAGTCTGAAAGTAACTGACTTCAGGACATCTTATGGATTACTTCCACTAGTTCTGCTTGTTAAATTAAATAAACAAGAATGCATCTAGAAAATAGACATAAGAACAATCTCCTAAAATGGCACAAGCTATAACATCACAAAGTTTGCAAGTAACTTGCTTTCTCATTCAGATAAAATAATATGAACAACAATCTGAGCCCAAAGTCTCAGTATTCGCCTTTCATTTTGGGAAGAGTTTTGCTTATGTAAATGAAAAGATCTCCCCTTTGCATAATGCAAGAGATTACAATGTATATCAGCCAAGAAAGGCTTGGTGCTTGTTCCTATGAAACGACCCATGCTGCCATCAATGCCTTCAATGCATCTTCCATTCTGTCGAGGGACCATGCTTGGAATAGTGTATCAGCGTTCACTGTGGTGTGCCCATTCATTTCATATGTCTCCTCCCTAGCAGGAATTGTTTGGTCTTTTTTTTTTATGTTTGCACAACTATCTACTTTTCCTTTACTTCATGGAAGAAAAATAGGCCACATCCTTGACTTGGTGTGCTCAGATGACCACTTGATCCACTGTTTCACCTACTAGAAATAACTCCCTTATATATATTTCTGATCCTTTTGTATTGTTCTCTCTTCCCTATAGCAATTCGAGCTCTCAAGCTCTCTCTTCAGCTGGTTACTTGATTTATCCTTCAAGTTTCATGCTATATTTGAATTTTAATGAATATTCTTTTACCTTAAATTTGACGTCGGTGAGGTTGTTAATGGTTGTTGGCTATTTGAACCATGTTAAACCACAAACCTTTGAACCTATTGAAAGTTCATTGGTTCAACAATCTTTATTGGTTTCTTTTTTTCATTTGCTTTCTCACTCTTTGGTTGAACCATTGCTTTCTCGCTCTTTGGTTGAACCATCTTTTTGAAACTAGTCTCTTGAATCATCTATTTATTGCTTCCTTCCTTCGAACTGTTGAACCTGTGAACCATTAAACATTGAACTCTTTTGGTTCAAGGTTCAATCGATTCATTGGTTCATTCTTCATTCCATTGCTTTCTTTATCTTTCTAAGCCCCTTGATCTTCATCAAACTGGTTGAACCTTTGAACTCGTTGAACCATTTGGTTTAAGGTTCAACAGCTCAATGGTTCACTCTTTATAGCTCTTTTTTGGCTAAGTCTTTGGAAGCTCTTTTTTGCATCTTTATCCAGCCTTTGGAATGTCCCAAAGGGAAGGTGTCGCTTCAGGCTTTGGGAAAGGTCCTTTTTCTTGGTGCTAAGAGCCCCCCACAAGGGCACATACCCTTCGGGGTCCTTCAGGCGGCCTTCGAGATTTAATTCCTTCGAGTGACCTTCATCAATTCTTTTCCTTCAGATAAAAAGTCTAAAGGAATTTCTTTAGACAATTTGTCTAAAGGAAACCTTCTTATGCTTTGCCTTAAACACTTTTCCACTGGGATTTTGCTTTTCCTTTCAGGCAAATTCCTTCGAACATTTTGTTTGACAGATTTTTGCCTTAGTCATTTTCTCACAGAAAATATTTCTGAAGGAATTCTTTTGGTCCCTTCACTTAGTAATTTCCTCAGACAAAAAGTCTGAAGGAAATGTTCCCTTTTGGCCTTAGTCATTTTTTTGAAGGAATTCCAACTTTGTCCACTTTTGCTCACTGCCCTCTACAACGGCACTTGGCCTTGGTTCACTGCCCTCCACAAGGGAACTTGTTCCTTTGGCTTTGGGGTAGTCCCTTGAACCTACCTATTGAACCAACTAATTGAACCAACTTTGGTTTAATGGTTCAATCTCTTTGTTTTGGCTAAGTCTTTTGACCACTTTAAACCAACTACGTGTTGAACCTATTGAACCATTGAACCCATTGAACCTTTGAACCAAAATGGTTCAAGGTTCAACGGTTCAATGGTTCAAGCCTTCTTCTTTTTGCTAAGTGTTTTGAAGCCATTGAACCTTGAAGCAGTTGAACTTGATGGACTTTTGTCAAAGTGCTTAACTATTTAAGCTTGCCGATGACATTGAACCTTTGAACCCGTTGAACCTGTTGAACCAAAATGGTTCAAGGTTCAATGGTTAAATGGTTCAATATTTGTTTAGAATTTTGCTGATGAATATTTTTGATTTGAACCAAGGCATTGAACCAATCTTGAAAATACCTAAGTGCTAGAAACTTGCTCCTTTGAGATAATTTGCCTATTGAAGCCATTGAACCTGTTGAACTTGCTAGTCCCTTAACTAGAAAAACTTGAAAAATGAGGAATTTGAATACTAAGAATAAATTTTTAGAAGGGAAGAGGTAATTTTGGTCTGTAAGACCAAAATAGTTCATATGTTGTCCCAAAAAATGAGAGGCAGATTTTGGGAACAACAGCTGGCTCTAGTTGGGGAACTTCCTTCAGTTGAAGACTTGGAATAGCTGAGGGGAGTAGAAACCAGAATCTCCAATGCTTTGAAGTGTGTCATTGGGCTATAAAGTCATGCTACCCAAAAATGAAAGGTGCTAAAAATAAAAATGAACAACACACAATAGAAACAAAGACTATACAAATATACATATGTACATGTGAACTTATCTGATACTTCAAGAATTGAAGTGCTTCAGATGCTACCCATTGTGAGGTAGAGAAAAGGGCATGCCATCTTGATATCTCAATAGGAAACTATTTTCACCATTGAGTTGATGAATAATAAATGGGCCTCTCCAAAGGGAGTTGAATTTCCCATGCATTCCCTTTGGTTCTCTTCTCTTGTCCCATAACAGGACTTGATCTCTAATATGGAAATCATGGTTTTTTGCCTTCTGGTCAAAGAGCTTCTTCACCAAACTTTGATGTGCAGCAATTTATTCCACCACCATAGTTCGCTACTCATCTAGCTCAGTCAGGTACATGATCCTCTTATCGATGGAGCTTTCGTATGTCTGATCTTCAATTGCCTTGGCCAATTTCAATGCTGGCAATTTTAGGGTGATTGGTACCTCAGCATTAAGACCATAAATAAGTTGGAAATGAAACATACCAATTGCTTTTTTTGGTGTAATTATGTCTACCCATAGAGCATCAACCAATGCTTTATGCCATGTCCTTTGGTTGTCATCTACCAGCTTCTTGATGATAGTCACCAGGTTCTTGTTGCTTGATTCAGCTAGTCCATTCCCTTGGGAAAATAATCAGAAGAGTGGGAGAATGTAATCCCATAGTAAAAATAGAATTGAGTGATCTCCTAAGAAGTGAAACAAGCTACATTATCAGTGATAATCTTGGTTGGGAACCCAAACCTAAAAATGATGTTCTCCTTGAGGAAATTACACACTACTTTTGAAGTAGCATGCTTGGTTGGAATTGCTTCCACCCACTTGGTGAAGTAATCTATGGCTATGAGGACATAATCATGTCCAACACTTGAAGATGGGTTTACTACACCAATGAAATCAATTCCCCATTGCTGGAATGGCTCTTTTATCACCACTGGCTTGAGAGGCAGGGCAGTTAACTTGGGTCTCTCAACAAACTGTTGGCATAGTTCACATTTTCTTACCCATTTGTATGCATATTGAAATAGAGTGGGCTAGTAATATGTGGCTCATAGGATTTTATGGGAAGTTATAAGAACAGAAAAATGTTCTCCATAGGCCAAATTGTGGAAGGACTTCAAAAGTTGGTTCTGCTACTCTTTATCCATGTAGTGAAGGAACACTTTGTCAAGGCTCCTCTTATATAGGCCGTTGTCTTAGAGGACAAAATTGGTAGCTTTCAACTTGATAGTCCTCCTTTCTTTATGAGATAGGTGAGCAAGACACTCACCATAAGTAAGAAAATGAGCAATACCTGAGTACTACTCATTTGTGGTAGAGACAAAGAGGACTGTTGGCATGTCTTCTTTTTCTAATTCTTCATGCTCTATTTGTTCTAGCTTGTTATCAACCATCAATTGGCATAGGCCTTTTCCCTACACCAGCTTCATTAGTTTGATGACTAGATCAAACTCCTAGATTTTTGCTATCCAATTGTCTCTTTTCTTCCCAAACTCCTATTGAGTTAATATGAATTTGACTGTGGTATCAAGAACTAGGGTAGTAACACGTGAATTTAGGATGTAAAAGTAGAAATGCTTCACTGCCTTCACCACAGCATAAGCATGCTTTTCCATGTTTGATTACTTTGGGTCATGAGCTTTGAGAGTATAGCTCATGAAAGAAATAGAAGATTCAACACATTCTTGGTTCTATTGAACCAAAATAACTAAAAGTGTGTGCTCAGAAGCATAACTATACATGGTGAAATCTTTGTTATAATCTAGACAAACTAGAATTGGGGCATGGGCAATAGCTATCTTTATATCTTGGAATGCCAATTTGCCTTCTTCAGTCCAGCTAAAAGTGGCCTTTCCCTTCATCATATTTACAATATGGCGAGTCTTCTCAGCAAACTCAGGGATGAACCTTCATAATAAATTCACCTTTCCAAAGAAAGAGTGAACTGCAGTCTTACTTGTCGATAAAGTAAGCTCTTGGATAGACTTGACTCTATCTGAGTCAATATTTATGCCTTCTCAGGACACAATGTGTCTAAGAAGTTTCCCTTCTGTCACTCTAAAAATAGACTTCTTGGGATTTAAAGAAATGTCATTTTGGCGGTAACGTTCCAGCACTTGTTGTAAGTGGCACACATGGTCAGGGTGATGCTTAGAAAAGACTATTAAATCATCCAAGTACACTATAATGAACTTATCCATTTCATCTTTGAAAGTAAGGTCCATTTCTCTTTGAAAGGTGGCACCAACATTTATCAGGCCAAAATGCATTCTTTGATATGCAAACGTGCCCCAAGGCATGGTGAATGCAATCTTGTGTTGGTCTGCTTCACCAACTTCAACCTGATTGTATCCTGAGAAGTCATCTAGCATTGATAACATCTCTGAACTAGTCACTGTCTGAAGGACTTGATTCATGATGGGAAAAGGATAGTTATCCTTTAAGGATGACTGATTCAAGTTCCTAAAATCCATGTAGAGGCAAATTTTGCCATTCTTCTTCCTCACAAGCACTATATTTGCAATCCATGTGGAATGATGGATTGGAAAAATTATCTTAGCATTCAACATTTTCTATATTTCAAATAGAATAGTAACTAATATCTTCATATTGTACTACCTAGATTTTTGCTTGTAAGGCACCGAGTTACTCTTGAGAGGTATCTCGTGGTGGATTTCTTTAGGTCTAAGTGACTTTAGATCATCATAGTAGTATGCTAGGACATCCACGTATTGACTGAGTAGAGTAGTGAACTTGGACTTCTCTTCTTGAGTGTAGCACTTCTCAATGTTCACCAACTTGGGATTTTCCTTGGTACCCAGATTTACTTGATCAAACTCTTGGGAGGAGCTTGAATCCATTTACTGTTATTTGATGAACTTGTCATGTTTGTCAAATAGCTTCTCAAGGGAAACCAAGCCTTTGAGAATTTTATTCTCTTTCAGCTGTAGGAATTCTTCACCTATGTTTGAACTTGATTCAAGAGCTGGTTCAAGTTTCTGAGGCTCCCTGCCTTCAAAATGAAGTTGTTCAAAGCTATCTTTTTGCTCCAAGAAGGCAATGATTTGGTTGTCATTATTGAACACTTGCCAATGATTGGTATTGTCAAGCAAAATACCAGTTCAATGGTATACCTATCTCCCTTAAAATTAGGGTGAGAAACCAATAAAGTTGTTGAAATAGCTAGTGCATCAGCCTGGTCATTGAATTCCCTAGATATGGCAGAGATGTTGAAAGCATCAAAGCTTTCAATTTGGTCTCAGACTAGATTATGGTAGTGGTGCAATCTCTCATTTTTGTTTTGATACAGGTTTATCACCTAACAAACCACCAGTTCAACATCTCTTTTGTCATGAAAGAGTTTGATACCTTTGTCTCGAGCAGCCCTCAATCTAAGCAATAGCAATTCATACTCAGCTATATTATTGGTATTGATAAATTGCAACTTGTAGGATGAAGGGAAAATATCTTCTTGTGAAGATATCAGCACAATCTCAGCTCCTGAACTAGTAGAGGAGTAGCTACCATCAAATTCAAGAATCCATACCTCATTAGGCACTGATTTTTCTTTGGATTCTTCTTCATTTGGAGTTAGAGATTCTTCCACACTTGCATTTCACTCCACCAATTCTTCTATTGTCCCAACTGAACTAATATTCAAGTTTTCACCTTTAGGAGCTTCATCAGATGCTTCATAAACTTCTTTTGTGGATAGAAAGTAATTAACCATGCCTGAAGACTCAAACAAAATTTGAACTTCAGGGGCTGATGTTTGGGTGACCAGATATTTTGGTTCATTTTCAGAGAGCAATCTTTGCATAATGCCTTTAACTGGAATCTTTGCCTTAGATAGGTCCATGCTCAATTCTCCATCAACATCCTTGCAAAAATTTTGCCCAAGAAGGATGCCATATGATGTTGGGATGTCGGACACCAGGACAGTCATCTCAATTCTCTTATTTGGGAAGGCTTTAAATGCAAATTGGGCATCCTTAATTTGTCCCAGTAATGGTACTTGCTTGTTCTCCATGGAGAAACATCTCCAAAATGTCTTGGTCAGTGTGAGACCAAGGGATTCTACGTAGCACTTTGGTAGGTATGACATTGTCAGAAGCTCCAAAATCAATGATGCAGTTGTTCAGCTTGTGACTGTTTATCAATAGAGAAACATAGAAAGGCTATATTTTCCTAGAGGTAGCAAGAGGGGTAATAAAAATATTGTTTGGGATGGACATGTTCCTTGGGGGATCATGAGTTACCTTCTTAGCATTCTGTCTAGCAAGAGCGGTTTGGTTCTTTACACATTGAACTAATTTATCTAATTACTCAGGATGGGACTGTAAAAATTCAAATTCAAACATTTAAATTTTGGTTTTCTTTATATGGTTAATTATATCAAATGTTTGAAATGAACCAGTTATAGAGGATGGGATTTCATCCTTTTGATTTTTTGGAGGGGGAAGACTGGTCTATGAATTTGAAGTAGAAGGCATAGGGACGTTGGATGTACTTACCTTTCTTGTAATCACCGGGTCCTTTGGCTGGAAAGGCAGAGTGGTTCCCTACTTAGAAATTGATATTGTAGGCTAAACTCACTCCTCTAATTTTTATTTATCAGCTTGCTAGGCCAACTAGTTCTTGGATTAGGTGAATACTGCGTATGATCCCTCAGCTATTTTTCTTTCACTTCTAGGTTCATCCTGGTAATTCAAGAAACCAATGTTAGAGTCACCAGCTAATTCTTCTTCTTCCTTAGTGAAGAGATTAGAATCATCTTCAAGATTCAACTCAAGTTGGAATGAGAAATCTGATTCAGCTTCAAGATAACCAACCGCTGAGTTGGTTGGAGGTGCTTAAATGACAAGGTTTCCCCATGGGGGAGGAAGATGATTTGTTTGCCCTTGATTCTTGGCAGCATTGCCTTGGTATGATTGATTGGGGAATGCCCTCCTTAGCACATATATGTATGAAGAAATAGATGACATCCCTTGTACCTTTATTTTTTGAGAGCTAGCAACTCATTTGCTAGCTTATGCACCATTGAATCAATGGTGGCTGTAGGTGAGTATTTAGAAGATGAAGAGGATTTACCTCTGTTTGAGTTTCTCTTTATCTTCCCTACCAAGATAAGGTCATATTCTACCTCATTATCCAAGTCTTGAGCAACAACAAGGTCTATGTGACTAGCACGTCTTAGTAGAAAAATCACTTTAGGCAGTTGTGAGTTGATGAAGAAGCATTTAAGGTTTTTAGGTGTTGGCTGAGCAATGGCAAGAATCTGATTCCTGAGCTTGTCAAACTTTGCTATGAAATCCCTCATAGGTTCATGAGGTTCCTTCTTCATTTGTGTGATTTGGGCCAATAAGGCATGTGCATCTTCTATAGGTTTGAACCCAGTCAGTGACTGACCTAGCCTACAGATGGTAAAACCAGTCTACAACAGTGCCTTGTAGTGTTTCCATGAAAAGCTTGACTACCACGTCCTCAAACTCCATGCCTATCACGCCATAGGCTATGTTGAAAGCTACAATGTGTTCATCAGGATGAACTCTTCCATCACCAAAGAATATGGGGAAATTATTTCTTGAACTGCATGGTAGCTCATGTAGAGGTGGAGTCAAATTGAGTGGACTGAATGAGCTACCCCAGGGGCCTTGAACTGCCATGATTTGATTATGAAAAAGAGGAATGACAAATTTGGGTGGAGTATGTATAGGCAAAGCTCTACTGATAGCATAAAAAGAAGCTCTACCTTATGTTGGTGTCCCAGTATGGGTAGGAGGAACACTCTTGGATCATTGAACTTGAAGTTGGGGAGGGAACAAATCAAAATTGCCCTTCTGCACCAATTCAAAAATAGGATCAACAACACTTTGGGCTCTATAAATTCTAGTATAGCATGGAGTTGCTAGATTGTAGGATAAAAATGGGAAGGAATTAGTCTTGCTTCAGCTTGAAGCTTGATGCTTCAAACTGCGTGCTCTTTCCCAGCCGAGTTGCCAAAAAGCTGTTGGGTGAATATTTTGTCAATCAGCTAACTAATGAGCAAAATAGGTCTCTTCAACCATAGCAAGGGATATTGGTTAGCCAAATGTGTAGGTATACTACATTAGAGGTGGACAAATCTCTCCTCTCATCAAGGGGAGGTTCCCTATAAATATGTAGGAGCTATATACTATATATATAAGCAAAAAATAACACTCAGAGGTAGGATAATGCCATCCATCTCTCTTTTTTTAGAGATGATGTTAAAAAATAGAGGATAAAATCTTGGTGAAAACACTAAAGGCACTTCTCTTCTTTCAGAAATGATCTTGCAGGAAATAGCGAGAGTTGCTTTCAAGTAATGACAAGGAATTAGTAACAAAGGTGCAACAACCAGTAGGATGAAATGGAACCCAAAGTCTCCACCTCAACTACCCAAAGAGTGAAACACAAAAGATAATGGGGGCACAAAGTCATCCTAGAATCTTCTACATAGAAAGAAACTAAAAACACACACAGAAGACAACTATGATAGCATAAAGTCTAAAAGTAATTGACTTTAGGACATCTTCTGGATTACTTTCACTAGTTTTACTTGTTAAATTAAATAAACAAGAATGCATCTAGAAGACAAACATAAAAACAATCTCTTAAAATGGCACAAGCTATAACAGCACAAAGTCTGCAAGTAACTTACTTTCTCATTCAAATAAAATAATAAGAACAACAATCTAAGCCCAAAGTCTCAGTATTCACCTTTCAATTTAGGTAGAGTTTTGCTTCTGTAAATGAAAATATCTCCCCTTTACATAATGCAAGAGATTACAATGTATAGCAGCCAAGAAAGGCTTGGTGCTTTTCCCTATGAAATGGCCCATGCTGTCATCAATGCCTTCAATGCATCTTCCATTCTGTCGAGGGACCATGCTTGAAACAGTGTATCGGCCTTCACTGTGGCATGCCCATTCATTTCATATGTCTCCTCCCTAGCAAGATTTTTTCTAGTCTTTTTTCTGATGTTTGCACAACTGTCTACTTTGCATTTACTTCATGGAAGAAAAATAGGCTACGTCCTTGACTTGGTGTGCTCAGATGACCACTTGATCCACTATTTCACCTACTGGAAATAACTCCCTTGTAGATATTATTGATCCTTTTGTATTGTTCTCTCTTCCCTGTAGCAATTTGAGCTCTCAAGCTCTCTCTTCAGTTGGTCACTTGATTTATCCTTCAATTTTTGTGCCATATTTGAATTTTAACAAATATTCCATTACCTTAAATTTGACGTCCATGGGGCCATCAATGGTTGTTGGTTGTTTGAACCATGTTGAACCACGAACCTTTGAACCTATTGAAAGTTCATTGGTTTAATGGTTTAATGATATTTATTGGTTCCTTTATTCCATTTGCTTTCTCACTCTTTGGTTGAACCATTGCTTTCTTGCTCTTTGGTTGAACCATCCTTTTGAAACTAGTCTCTGGAATCATCTATTTGATGCTTCCTTCCTTTCAACTGTTGAACCTGTGAACCATTGAACTTTGAACTCTTTTGGTTCAAGGTTCAATTAGTTCATTGGTTCATTCTTCATTCCATCACTTTCTTTATCTTTCTAAGCCCCTTGATCTTCATCGAACTGGTTGAACCTTTGAACCTTTGAACTTGTTGAACCATTTGGTTCAACGTTCAATAGTTCAATGGTTCATTATTTGTAGCCCTTTTTTGGATATGTCTTTGAAAGCTCTTTTTTGCATCTTTATCCAACCTTTGGAACATCTTGAAGGGAAGGTGTCCCTTCAGGCTTTGGGAAAGGTCCTTTTTCTTGGTGCTGAGAGCCCCCTACAAGGGTACATACCCTTCAAGGTCCTTCGGGCGGCCTTCAGGTTTTAATTCCTTCGAGCGGCCTTCGTAAGTTCTTTTCCTTTAGACAAAAAGTATGAAGAAATTCCTTCAAACAATTTATCCAAAGAAAACCTTCCTTTGCTTTATCTTAAACACTTTTCCACCGGGCTTTTACTTTTCCTTTCGGGTGAATTCCTTCGGACAAAAGTCCAAAGGAATTCCTTCGAACATTTTGTCTGACAAATTTTTGCCTTATTCATTTTTTCTTAGAAAAGTTTTTCGAAGGAATTCTTTCGGTCCCTTCACTTACTAATTTCCTTAGACAAAAAGTTTGAAGGAAATGTTCCCTTTCGGCCTTAGTCATTTTTCTGAAGGAATTCTAACTTTGTCCACTTTTGCTCACTACCCTCCACAAGGGAACTTGTTCCTTTGGCTTTGGGGAAATCCCTTGAACCTACTGATTGAACCAACTTTGGTTCAATGGTTCAATGGTTAAATCAGTTCAATCTCTTTGTTTCGGCTAAGTCTTTTGACCACTTTGAACCAACCGTGCATTGAACCTATTGAACTGTTGAACCCGTTGAACCTTTGAACCAAAATGGTTCAAGGTTCAATGGTTCAATGGTTCAAGCCTTCTTCTTTTCGCTAAGTTTTTTGAAGGCATTGAACCTTGAAGCAGTTAAACTTGATGAACTTTTGTCAAAGTGTTTAACTCTTTAAGTTTGCCGACGACGTTGAACCTTTGAACCCATTAAACTCATTGAACCAAAATGGTTCAAGGTTCAATGGTTCAATGGTTAAATCTTTGTTTAGAAGTTACTGATGAACATTTTTGATTTGATCCAAGGCATTGAACCAATCCTAAAAATGCCTAAGTGCTAGAAACTTGCTCCTTTGAGAGAATTTTCCTGTTGAAGCCATTGACCCTGTTGAACCTACTAGTCCCTTAACTAGAAAAACTTGAAAAATGAGGAATTTGAATGCTGAGAACAAATTTTGAGAAGGGAAGAGGTAATTTTGGTCTGCAGGACCAAAGTAGTTCATATGTTGTCCCAAAAAATGAGAGGCAGATTTTGGGAACAACAGGTTAGAGGTGGAATTTCAGAAATTACTCTAACTTTGGTAGGGTCTACCTTGATTCCTTAAAGGGAGATAATGAAACCAAGGAGCTTTCTAGAAATAACCCAAAAAATATATTTCTTGGGGTTGAGTCTAACATGGAAATGGATAAGTCATTTGAAGATTATTTTGAGAACATCTAGATGATCCTTACGATATTTAGATTTCCCAAGGAAATCATCCACATAATCAGTAATGATTTTATAGATGAGGTCATGGAAGATGTAGGTCATCACACATTGGTAGGTGGTGCCAGTATTCTTCAAACCAAAGGGCATGAACCTATAGCATAGGGTTCCTTATGGGGTGATGAAAGAGGTTTTGTGCTAATCCTTTGGAGTAATCAAGATCTGATTATATCCTAAGAAACCATTCATGAGAGATAACATCTCATGGCCAACTATAAGATCAACAAGTTTGTCAATGCTAGGCAAAATAAAGTCATCCTTTGGGTAGGTAAGGTTAAGGTCATGAAATTCAATATAAAGGTGAAGTATCCCTATAGGTTTGGTGATGGTAATGATGTTAGAAACCCATTGATTATAATTTATGGGTTGGATAAAGTCGATAGATAATAGGTGTTGAAGTTCCTTTTTAACTAGATGAAGGGTGATGCAAGGGTGCATCCTACAAAGATTTTGCCGAATAGGTTTAGAATTGGGATGGGTGATGATGTTGTAGAGAGAAATAAAAGGGTAAATCTTGGTCATATCCTAATAGGAACAAACAAATTCTATTCTTCAATCATGAAGGAAGGGTAATCCTATTGTTCTGTGGAATTCAAGGATTGTCCAATCTTGACAATGCAAGGGTTATCCTAAGTACCCAAGTTGACATTGATGGTTGATTTGTTCAACATGGTATGGTTCTCAAGAGGAAGGGATTTGTGGATAGAATAATCCCCTACACTAAATTAGGTGATAATGAAATCATCATGCTGATGTTGGATGGTGTTGATGGTAGGATAATCACTTTCTACCATTTTAGAATGGATGACAAAAAGAATTTTAGTTTGGCCATCCTTTTGATAAGTCAAGGTGCCTAAACTAATAGTATTGATAAAAAAAAAGTTAGATGGGATGATATCAAAAACCTCAGACTTTGAGAGAGATGGGGTTGGTGAGGATGAAACATCCTCATTAATGATATTAATGGGTTTAGGTAAGTGGGTTCTTCTAATAGTATGAACCCAAGGGTTAATAGCTCAAGAGGTTTTTGGGTTTTGATTATGGGTAGCTCATGATGTCCCTATTCATAAAGGCTAAGGCCAAACCCCTTCCAAGCATGCCTATGAAGATACGCTTTGGAAAATGTGGGTTTGTTCAAATAGGAGAAGTCAGAGTTGAATGGTTAGATATGAGGGGTGGTAGAGAAAGTAAGAAGTGGATGACTGATTCCTCCATATATGGAGTTTTTTTGATGATTGGGAAGCCTAAAAGTGATGATGGTTTTGATGTTAAGGTCATAACTAGGGTCATGATCAAGGTTTCCATACTCTTGAGGAGTAGGCAAAGCATCTAAGGCCAAAAGATGGTACTCCCTACTGAGAGATATTAGAACACAGGTGTTAAGAGGTCCTCTATAGGGATCTATGAACAAGGGATGGATGAGCTTATTGAAGCTTCATCAACTGTAGGGGTGGAGTTGTTGGTAGTTGGTGGTGAGGTGGATGGATGAGGAAAAATAACGTCATTGGGTTGATATGTCATATTATAATATGCAAAAGGACTAGGGTCAGTCAATATGGTAATGACATGACCTTCATGCTTAGATTTAATGTAATGATGCAAAGTGGAAGGGACACAACTCATAGAATGGATCTAAGGGCCTCTAAGCAAAACATTATATTAAAACTCACCCTCGATAATGTAAAAGAGTTTTAGAATGGTGTGAGGTCCTAAATGAATGTGAATAATAATTATTCCCAAGGTAGTGGCCATAGTGTCATTTAAAGAGTGAAGAACCATTGTAGTTTCAGACATGATGTTCTTTGGAAACTCAATTTGGTCATAGGCATGGGAGGAAATAATGTTGATACTAGCTTGTCCATAAATCATCACCCTTTTGATGTGGGTATGATTGATGTATGTCATGATGAAGAGGGGAGGATTAGGATCCTCAAGATACATAAAAGGTATTTCTAAATCCTTAAAGGTAACTAGGGTCAAAATTTGAAGGGCTCTAACAAAGGTTGTAATGGGTTGAGGATCTTCAGTTTGAACCTATATGGATTTTAGTATCTCTATCAATGTTTGATGAGGAGGAAGTGAGGTATTGATTAATTCATATAAGCTCATTTTTACTAGAGTTTGGTAAAGTTGTTTCAACACTACATGCTGAATGGATTCAAAAGGGTTAGAAGGAGAGACACCCATAATAGATACTTTGGGTTTAGGTAATGGTGAATGTGTTTGGGTTTTGTTGGAAGGTTGAGGGTTGGAAGGGTATGTCCATGGAATGGACACTTTAGCCTTTCCCTCATCCTTCTATTGGGCTCAAGATCAGGTAACCATATGAATGGTGTGGATAAGAGTGAGTGTTGGTTTAGATAGTTACTTTGATTCCTCCTTACTCTTAGGTGACAGTGGGGGAGTAGGTAAGTGTTAGGTAAGTTGGATTAGTAGTTGGGTTGGTAATGGGCTCAAGGAATGTTCATCTAATAATAGATCATCTTTATCCCATAAGCTATGGACATATATTTGGAGAGATTTACAATTATTTGTATCATGTCCAGGAGTCCTATGGTATGAGGAAATAAATTGTCATTGAACCATGATGGTTTAATATGTGAAGGGTCTAAAGATTTGATGGGTGGTAAGGTTAAATAAGAGGTTAGCAACAACCTTTGTAGAATGGTTGAATAAGATTTGATCCAAGTCATTGAGGGTGTTGGGTTTTTGGTTTTAAGAGTGGGGCCCTTCTTTGAAGTAGGCCCTATGATAGAAGTTGTGGGTGGTGGAATAGTTTTGGTGGATGGGTTAGGTTTGGTTTTTTTGTTTGGTTTGGAGGTAGAAGATTTGGATGTAAAATATTTAGATGTTGATGGTTTAGAAATAGGTGGGAAGGTAGAAGTGGATAGGTTAGTTAGAAAGGATGTAGAGTTGGGTGTTTTGGTCGAGGTAGGTGTAGTTAAATCAAAAGGAGAAGTTTTACTAGATGAGGAATAGGTAACGGGGATAGTAGAAGGATGGGGTCCAAAAATTGAAGGTAAAAGACAATGGGGTGGTATAGGTCTAGTTCTAGATGGTTTGGGTTGTTCTACCTTTTTGATAGGTTTATTCAAAGTTTTATTTGGTGGACTTGATGAGGTTAAGTTCAATTTCAAAGATGAATGAGCCAAGCTAGGAGTAGGAAGTATTCCTATATTATTGATGGGTTTGATCAAAGAGGCTTAGGGTGATTTAGTAATTTTAGATTGAGGTGGGTTGGATGGTTATCCTATGGTTTTGGAGGAAGAATTATCTAAGGATGGGGTTGAGGTAAAGATGGGTTTGAGGGTAGATTTAAGTGAGGTTGAAGGTTATTAAAAGGTATCCCAAGATGGTACCAAAATGTGGCCCTATCTAGATTGGGTTGAGAAGTAGACTCTATATTTTGGACCAATCTATAAAAATATTTATAGATGGGTTTGATTCTTTGGTCATTGGTTTCAAATACCAAGCCCATAGGTTGAGGTGAAGGAATAGTTTCTTCACCTTTATATTGGGTGGGAGGTTCTATGTTTGGAGAAGATGGTGTCTCTATGGAAATAATATAGGATATGATCTCTTCCTTTGGAGTGGTTTCTAAAGAGAGAGTGGTTGGTTCTATGGTAGGTAAGTAAGGTGTGATAGTATTAAGTGAAAGGAAGGAGGTCATTGCTTCCTTCATTTGGATGTCCAAAGGAAAGAGGATTTATTCCACCACTTCTATATGTGGATTAGAAGAAGAATTGGTTGACATAATGGTTGCCTCTTTTGGTATTTATATCAAAGGAGAGGTGGGTAAGTCAATGGTATCATCAATTGAAAGAGATGAGGTTTCTTCCTTTGTTTAGGTGTCTAATGGAATAGAAGAAGATTCCACTTCTTCAATAAGTGAAGTGGAAAAAGAAGTAATTGAGGTAATTGTCTCCTCAATGGTAGGTTCACTAATAACAACATTGACCATGTGAACCTCACGAGCGTGAGATGATTCTGGTTGAGTTTTGTCATGGTTGGTGGAAGGTGCATGGTTAGGAAAAGGTTTTTGAAAGATGTCTAATGATTTATTTGGAGGTACATTGGGATTATTCAATGTGAGTTCACCCTTATCGATCATGTTTTGGATAATATTTTTAAATGTATTGCACTTAGTAACATTATGTCTAATAACATGATGGAAGGCACATAGATCATTTTCATTGTACTAACTAGTTGTGCAGTGAGAGGCATCAAATTGTTGGGGAGGTTTGATAGGAGGAAGGTGTATGAGGTTAGATTTAAGTATTTTATCCAAAAATGAAGCATATGAATCCCCTATGGGAGTGTATTGCCTTAGAGTGGTTCAGTTTTAGTTGTGAGTTTGTTGGTTTGATGGGTTGGAAGAGTTGGTTTGATTTGGTTGGTTAGTAAAATAGAGGTGGAGTGGGTTTGAGGGTAACCATATTTGTGGTTGTTTTTGTCTTGGTGTTGGGATGGCTGGATGGGTTAGTAGTTTTGGTTTAAGAAGGGTCATTAGATTTAAACTAGAATTTTTGTTTTTTAGTTTTAATTTCCCTTCATTAATGGCTCTAATTTCAAGTTTACGTGCCATGGTAAATGTCTCATCAAAGGTTATAAAAGTCTAAACCTAAATATTTGGGGTAATATGTTTGGCACAACCCTAAGAAAAGATTTCAATTAATTCAAAGTGAGATAAGGATAAAGAATGTTGGTTAATGAGACCTCTCCATCTAGCTACAAAATTGATAATTAATCCATCATCAAATTTTCTAATGGAGTAAAGGTCAATAATGGAAACCTTTTTAGATATATTGACTGAAAAGTGATTTAAAAATATTTGGCCTAGTTGAGAAAAGGAAAAGATAGAGTTCATGGTGAGAGCACTATACCAATCTAAGGTTGTTCCAAATAAGGACATGGGGAAGGTGTGAAGGAGAAGAGCATCATCATATGTAATCAAATAGAGAGAATGGTGGAATGATCTTAAATGTTATTGGGGGTCCTCCTTGATTTAGAACTTGGGAAACTTAGGTAGTTCCCATTGAGGAGGATAAGGTAGGATAGGAATAGATGGATGAATAGGTTCATTGCAAATTTGATTGTAAGATAGAAGGTTATGAGCCCCAAAAATAGATGATTCAAGATTAGACATTTTATCCATCAACATCTTAACTAAATTTGTTTGAGGTTGGGGGGATCCATAAGTGGGTAGTAGGTTTAGTTGAGGTTGAGTGGTTACAATGTATGGATAAGAGGTAGAAGGTTGAGAATATGCCATATATTGGTATGTGGTCATGGAAGGTTGGGATGATGCCCCATATTGATATGTGGGCACAAAAGGTTAGGTAGAAGGTGGTATATATCTTTGTGGATGAGGAACATATTGGTAGGATGTTATGGGTGTTTTTTGAGGGATGGACATGGGTTGGTTTGGATGTATGGTTGAAGTGGTAGGTTGAGGTTAGGTGGTGACTCTAATGGTAATAGGTGGAAGGGTAGGGGTTATAAAAAATACCAAAATTTGAAGAGGGGTAGAAATTGGTGGATTCGTAATGATAAGGGGAATGGTGGAAATGGGGGTAGAATATATACCCATGGTAGGTGGGGTATAGGTAAAAAGAGGTAAGGTTGCCCCCATATTATAGGTACTGATTGGTGTAAGGGGATTTTGGTTATTGGTTGAAATGTTGGATTGGGTTTCATTGGTGGTAATGGATGGGATATTAGTAGAAGAAGAGGCTTGGGTGATCAAAGGTTGGGTATAAGTAATGAAAAACATAAGAGGGGGAGGTATACCATAAGCTGGATACATGGGAGGAACCAAAGAAGTAGAAGTGTAGTGAAATAAGGTGTTAAGGTAGTGTTGGAGGGCTATGGGGTTGTTATTAAGGAATGTGGCAAAATCTTCATCACCCTCAATAACTATCTGAGGCATGATAAGAAGGGGAGAATGATGAGGAGAACACTCAACATCTGAAGTATACTCCATAGAGGAGGAAGAGGAAGAGGAAGGTGGTCTTTGGTTGGTTTGATTTCTTAACTTCTATCTAGTAAAGACCATGTGAGAAAATAGAAAAGAAATGATGAAACTCACACCTCAAACAAAAAACAAGTAAAATAAAATAACTCAAGGCATTCCAAACATACACTAAGAGTACATTTAAAACTTAGGATTATTTTTAGATCACTTTTGGCTTACACCTTAAAAGTGTGAATAAGAAATTTGGCTTGTAGATCAGGGACTAAAGACAAAATCTAAGGTTAGTTTCATGTTGTGTTTAGGTGCTCAAAAGAGAAATCTATATTGAACTTCAGTACGTGGCTTGGTATTGGGGCCTACCCCCTCACTTTACACATCATAGTGATAAAGGTGTCAGGTGCTTATCTAAGATATATTAAATTTTAGAGTTTATACTCAACCAAAAAGCTGAGTTGGTTTTTCCCTTGGTAATGACCTTGAAGTAGGATTGTCGGGAAAGGGTAAGGTTTACTGCTAGGTGATGAAATGCTAGTTAGGCCTTGTCTCAAGTTTGTTTTGATGTGTTGATTGATTATGTGGTTTGGTAAAGTGTGTGATAAAAAGAGTGAATCTATGATTAATTACTTTGCTTTTCAATTAACTAAATAAACTAAAGCAATCAATGTAATGCAATATTTATTTTAAACCCCAAAAAAATTTCGGATTTTTTTGGATGAGCATAGATTAAAGGAAAAAAAAAGGGCACCTAGATGGTGTTAGGGTCCCACTGGGGTACCAAAATGTTTCTCTTAATTTCTTCTCATTTCTTAATTTTGAAAGTAGATAAGAAACTGGTAATATGGGTGTGGTATAAATACCTAGTTGGTGATGCACACACAATCCAAACAAAGATGGAGAAATCCTATTTAGCTAAGAAGGAATAACCTGGAAATAAGAAAGCACTAACAAAAGGGGTTGTTAGCAAGATAGTTAAGTGGACTACCTAGCGTGAGCTAGATCTAAGAAGCATAAGTTTTCTAGGAGGCTATCAATCCATTGTTGATAATAATCAAGTTGGAAATGATAAAGTAAGGTGCTTACATAAATTAAATGAAATGAAATACAAGAAGAAAATAGAATGCTTGTTAAATAAAATGAATCAATGTAGCAAAAACAAGTCAATACTCATGCTAAAATGGGTGGGGTCAAGTTTAGAAAATTAGAAAAGGGTCTGTGAATAGGTAGGACTATATAAAGTTAGGTTTGGTTGGGGTTAAGGGGTTGAAAATAAATTGTTATTATTTGTTTCCATAGTGACCATCGATAGTTGGGTGAATAGTCAATGGTTGGGTTGATCGTCGGTGGTTGGGTAACCATCGGTGGTTTGGGGTGACTATCAGTGGTCATGTTAATTGTCACTAGTTACCTATGGATTTTTGAAGTTACTAAAATAAAAAATTTATAATGGGTGAATGGTCTGATAAATGTTATGTTAAGGATTCATAAGTTAGGAAACAAGGTGCAAATAGGTCTGATCAGGTAAGGGGGTTATAAATCTAATGAAACAAAGAACAAGTAGAATATACATATAACTTGCTAGATGGTTGATGGTTGAAATTTGGAGTAATTTTACCATAGTAATATTACTTTGGCCTCAAAATCAAATTTAGTAGAGGTTCGGGTCTATTTTTTTATTATATAGTTCCTGAAGGAAGACTGGATGTTTTAAGACTTGAATACTTGTGTGCAATAAGATTAGATAGCTCTTGTGATCATCCATCTCACCTCTTACTCCCCTCCTCTTATAGGAAAAGAGAGATGGAGGATAGAAGGTTCCTTAGTAGGTGAGGTTATTGATTTTGATGCTTGGGATTTTATTAGCACTGCATACATCAAACATATTAAATTGTGCCTTATTTCTCACACATAGCTATTGATGTGTTAAAAAAGTGAGGACCTGACTATTGACAATTAGGCTAACCATTGATGGTTAAGTTTACCATTGATGGTCGAGTGTCCAAAGGTGAAGGGGTCAAAAAGGGTTAAAAGGTTAAGTTAGTAGGTTGATGAGTTTAGCTAACTAGGTGGTCAACTAGACTCAAGATCTAATGAAGGTCAAATGCATTTTGACATCTAGAACCATCGTTTATAATTTCCTAGTGTCTACAAAGTGCCTATTCAGGGTCAATAGATTTATTGGATGTAAGAGGGTAGGATAGAAATATTATAGGATATTATTGGTGTGATAGATCTTATGATTGTAGACAGGACCTAGCTTGGCTTCCAATGATTGTTCTAGGAGTGGAACCACCTCTACCATAGGGCTTAGTTCTTTAGGAGGTATTGGTCTTGATTGATTTTTTTAGTGGTCTCCTTTTATTTGTTAAAAGTAGATAATTCTTTCAATTGGGATTATAGGAGTGGTTAGAGATATATTATATTTCACTACTTGTTTTACATGGAATTTAGTGATATTAGTGCAACTCTATCATTACTTACATATTATCACTTGTTAGAGGGGATGAAGTATTGGTCACAATACTTTACTCCATGTCTAGGCCTAGAAACACATCACTATAGAGTGACTAATTGGTTAGTGGTTCTAGAGGGGACCTGAGGATCCTGTGGCTTATGGTTGGGTCCAAATGAAAGTGGGGCTATGAGGCCACCAAAGAGACTTGTAATTTTATAGAAAATCTATTGATGAGATGGTAGATGGTGAATTTATCTGGTGGTTGTATAGGGTGATTCAATTTGGTTAGGTAGAGGATAGCTTTTTGTTCTAGTATATTTTGATTCCCTATTACATCATAGGTTGACACAAATTTATGTTAAGAGGTACGTGACATAATGTGTACAATGGCAGTTTATCTTCTATCAAGATGTGGTAAAAGGGCCCCAATTTTTTACACATGTCACATAAGAGATCAGAGATGGGGGATACTAGTAATGAGATCCAATGACATCACATATTTTGATATGTTATAACCCATAATGGGCTGATGTAGGTGGGGTTGTGGATGTTGGTATGATAAATGCCTATAAAACATGGTGGGTAGGCTCTTAACCCATTCAATTCACCAGAACTTAACCCCAATAGCAAGGGAAACATAGGAAAGTGAAACAAAGGAGGGATGTAGATCATGTAAGGCATAGGCACAAATACAGGGATAGGTTATCATAGAGTAAAAAATACCATAGGGTATCCTCTACTTATTATTTATTCTAGTTCATTAAATGACACTAGTTCTTCAGATCCCTATGCAACATATGGCAAAATAGCCTTTACAACTCCCATTTGTATAGGGTGGTGATTGAGATGGGGATGGAGATGGAGATGGGGGATAGGGCCCTTTGATAGATATAGAGATGGATGAGGCAATAGGTAGCCTCAGGTTAGGATATAAATATATAGAGGTAGGGACCTCTAATAAAAGTAATGGTACAGGTATAGGTACAAGGGAGGTTGGGACCTCTAACACATGGATAGGGGAGGTTGGGACCTCTAGCACAAGGATATTCATAGAGGATCAAGTGATTATTGATAGGCTACAACATGATATCACATCATGTTTATAAAATATTGTAGGCCTAATTAGGATATGGCTAGGCTACAAATTGAATTAGCTATATCCTAGGGAGAGACCACCAAGTTATAGGGCATCATTATAACATAGGATTTAGATATTATCATATTAAGAGGATAGGTTTCCTAGATGATAGGTGTTTAGGTTTAGTTGATAGGATTTCATGCATAGTTGAAAGTACATGATGTAAATCTATTATCAAAAATAGGCAAGTAAGATAGAACTCATGCAGACCAAATTAGGTCCATTGGTGATGTTTATAGGTTATGTGGGGAGTTAGATGAGGCTTGACAAGTAGTATCTGATCAGGGTATGTCTAGAGCACTAGACAACATGATCATGGCCAAGGATTATGCCTTACATGTGAAGGATGATGTCCTACCATTGATGGATGAGATTTTTTATTATCACAATTCTTATAAGGTAGTGGTTCTAGTAGGGGATAGGACACCCACTTGCAAAGAGTATTCATAAAGCCAATAGACTAACATGACATCTAGGTCTCGACACACTACATTATCAAAGTGATTCATGGAATAGATAGCTTCATAGTGGGTAGTTATGGATCTACTACCACCATGGTCACCACCATAACCAACACCCAACATAGGATAGAGCTTCGATCAGAGTCCCCTTAGATATGATACAAGCTAGAGCTGATATTATATCTTGCAGCTCCACACTTTTTTATGTATATGAGAGATATATATTCTTTTTATGAATGAAATTATTTATTTTGAGATATATATGACATTAATTTTGGCTCATGGATTATTTTATATGGACTCTGAGTATTATTTTGTGATGTTTTGTGTTTTTGTACCACTATGATGTTAGATGTAGATATGTTGATCAAAACATGGATAGTGATGTATATTTGTTTGCCATGATTTTGTTGTCTTCTGTATTGCTAGTTCATTTTAAACTTGTATTTATCTCACGGATGTACATGTAATATGACTATATGTTATATGCCTACTTTAGGAGATGCATATCCTTAGGTAGCACAGAGATAGACATGTGTTTATGGGATGTCATTATGATCATGTAGTGGATAGGTGGATAGTGCTTTTAGAAATGTATTAGACTTCACATTTCTATGTACAATCTTGAGATCTTGGTTTTTAATTTTGAAAATGATATTGTGCATCATAAGTATAGATAACCTATAATAACATTATATGTTAATTGCACATAGGCTTGTTTTAAATACAAATATTTAAAACTCAAGATAATGATAAAATATCAAAACCTAATTTAAAAACATAACACGTTTTAAACACAAAACACAAAATAGAAAAATAAGAGAGTCATAATACAAAATGTAAATGACTTAAATATAAGATATGGAATATCAAGACTTAAGTGTAAAACATAATGTATCACACACAACAAGCAATAAAAATAATTTAAAAATAAAATGTAACCATCTTAAAATCAATAAATTAATCATGAAGACTTGAATGTAAATAAAATGTGCTTAAACACAAATAAATAAATAATATAAACAAATAAACAATAAACATACATTATAAACAAATATGTAAAAAGAGAAACCAATGAAGATATCAATAATTTGTGCATGTGTAAAGAATAAGTTGTTATGATTTGGATATTGTGCCCCTAGGCTAAGTGGCTAATGAATCAGTTGTGGTAATAAGGGGAATAGAAGAAGAGGAAAGGGTTGGCTAAGCTGACTCCAAATGTCCTAATGAAAGTGGATGTTTATTACATAATCCTATGGAGTTTAGATCAAAATTAGTTCTCCTAGGGATATGGGATAGAATAAAATTGATGATAAGTAGGTATATGATAATAAAGAATAAATAGGAAAGGCTTACTTTCAAAATGGTGATAGCATTAGGGAATGGAAACAAAATGTGGAGTGCACCAATTTTAAATGTAGAATGCTCACTAGTATGCATCATAAAATGGTGAGAGCATAAGGGAATGGAAATGGAAAATGAGATTGAAAATTGGAAAAGTACAAGATTGGTTGAGCTAACTTGAGATACCCCATGCATCAAAGCGCTTCCTACATAGTCCACATGAACCTCAGGCTAGTGTATTTCTCCTAGAAATAGGAAGATAATGATATGATAATTATAATGGGGATCTAAAATGAAGCAGCGAGATAAAAAGTTTCATCCCATAAAATTTTTGGGGATTTATATCTTTCATGGAAATTTAAGCTAATTTTCATGATTTTGTGATTGTTAGGGTTTTTCATAAGTCCTTTCAATGTTTTGGGTTTTTTTAGAATAAGGAAAGCAAGGTAATATGTTCAAATGTACAATGAATCATCTATAAAATGACACTCACCCTTAGGTAGGGGATAAAATAACAACTAAACCAATTATAATGGTAACTACCACAAACCAATATTAGAACCTAAAGCACTAGGGGATACCATATAATAACAAGTTTGGAACAAAAATGACACACAATGGGGAAATAAAGATAAGGAGTAGAAATTAGAGGAAGTTTTCAAGGAACCATCAAGAAAGTAACAGCCTTGTTGACATACTCTAAAACACTTATCTACAAAAAAATTGTTGATGTTGATCATTTTGAAGTACCTTTGGAATAATAGTCACTGAATCTACTTGTAACACTTTTTCATAATCAGGATCATGATCGTTAATAGGAATGGTATAGGAAATGAATAAATAAGGGTATAGGGAACAATATGGTAAGATGAATAGGAATGATCCAAGGAATGGTATAATAAAATAATGAAGGTGAAATAAGTGCCCCCAAGAGAGGGCTCCTATAGATAATTGTTCATGTTCAACTAATCATAGTATCATTTTAGATGCATTATGTTCATTAGTTCCTTGAGCTCTTTCCCATCTAATGTAGCTAGAACTTATGCCCCAAAACTATAATTTGTAATAACAACAAAGGAGCCAAGTGAATTGGCTTCAAACTTACCCTTCTTCTTGTGTTCAACATTGGTATTCTTTTGATTCTCTTTTAGTACCAAATCACCAATTTTGAATTATCTATAGAGAATATGTTAGTTGTAAATATAACACAACTAATCTTACTTGACTTGTAAATGGTCCAATGTTGCTTGTCTTTTCTCATCCAAGATATTGAGGTCTTAAAATCTGGCCACTCTATATTCTTCATCATCAATGATATTCTATATAAAAATGCATAAAGAGAGAAACATGATCTTAACATGGACAATGGCCTTAGATCTAAAAACTAAGGAATAAAGGGGTAACACTTGTAGGTGTGTCGGTACTAGTATGGTAAGCCCATAAGGATAGGAATAATTACATATGCCAATTATGACCAACATCATTGGCAATCTTATTTATAATTTTAAAAATGGTCTTGTTGGATGCCTCAGCTTGGCCATTACCTTGAGGGTAAAGGCCATGGACTTATTATGTTTGATTTGAAATTTAGAATAAATGGCCTTAACATATTTGTTTTTGAATGGGTCATCATTATTAGTGACAATGGTGAAGGGAATGCCATATTAGTAGATGAGATGGTAATGAATAAACTTTTAAATCTATATGTTAGTTATATATGTGAGTGGAATGGATTATATCCACTTGGTAAAGTAGTCTATGGCGGTAAGGATATTTTTGTGAACATATAAATAACTTGAGTTTACTTTCCCTATGAGATTAGGTTCCCAAGTATAAAATGGCCATGATATAGTGATTAGATAGAGTGCTAAGGAAGGAAAATGAATCAAAACTCTATGTCTTTGACAAGCATCACACTTCATGACATGTCGATAAGCATTTGTCTCCATTGTGGGCAAGTAATACCCAATTTAAAAGAGTTTATTGACAAGGACTAAACTATTTATGTGGGCCCCATAAGTTATTACATGTACACACTTCAATGCTAATTGGTATTATTCTATAGATAAACAACAAAGTATAATTCCATCATATCCCCTATGATAGAGTGTATTTTTGAGTAAGGTATATTGGGTGGTATTATGTATGAAGGCTTTATGTTGGGTTCGTGATAGATCTAGTGGAAGAATGTGGTCATGAAGGTAATTATAAAGGTCTTGGTACCAAGGGAGATCAGGACTAATAATATCACCTACCATCTCAAAATATGGTTATTTATGCATTGGTTGAAGAATATTCTCAACAAAAAATTGATACTCTTTAACATTGTTAGTCACTACTAGCATGTATCTAATAGTTTCCATTTCATCGGCTAATATGTTATTGTCCCTTGGTATTTTTTCAAACTAAAGATCTTTAAAATGTGACTTGAGATTATCTACCATACTCTTGTAAGGTATAAACTTCTAATCTTTTATTTGGTACTAATTTTTATCCTAATTAATAATTGGCTAGGAATCCTCATATGACATTAACTATTGAATATTCCATTGTATGGTGAGATGGGGGCCTACAATGAGTGATTTTTACTCAAAAATGTTGTCATTATAATGGAAACCATTATGGAACACCTTGGGAATGATATCCCCTTGTGGTGTGATGAACAAGATACCAGTCCCAAATCTATAGGATGTAAATGAGCCATAAAAATATAACATCCATTGTTTAGACTCAATAGTTTTTGGCTTTAAAGTCAAAATTGACTCATCTAGGAAACCAAAATTGAGTGGTTGTATATATAATATAGGGGCTTTATCAAGTTGATATGAAAGGACTTTCCCCTTAATGGCCTTTTATTTTTGATATTTCACATTAAATTCATTTATTAGCATCAGCCATTTGGCCATGTGACCTATCAAAGTGGCTTTAGATAACAAATATTTGAGTGGGTCTATCTTGGCAATGATTATGGTATTGTTATTGAGAGTGTAATGACAACTTTTTGGAAGATAAAACCATTTCCAAACAAGCCTTTTTAATTGGCATATAGTTATTCTTGTAGGTTATGAGTGTCTTGCTCAAGTAATAGACTACATGCTCTTTGCCCTACTCATCATGATAATCCAAAAGTGCCCCCAGGGCATGCTTTGTCATGGATATACAAATTAGTAATGGTCTTCCTAGAATAGGTGGCATTAATACTGGTGGGTTAGCCAAGTAGTTATCCAATTCTTCAAAGGCATTGTGGTAACTAGTATCCCATCAAAATGCTACACCTTTATTCAAAAGGTGAGTAAAATGATGGAATTTATCTACCAATTAGGAAACAAACTGGTGATTAGACTAAATTTTTACTTAAATACTACATAGTTGTTTAAGAGTAGGAGGATGCATTTCCATAATGGCCTTGACCTTAGTAAGATCAACTTCAATGCCTTGGCATGACATAATGAATCCTAGTAATTTTATTGAAGTGACACCAAAGACACACTTCTTTAGATTAAGACGTACCTTGCATTCACAAAGTCTTTCAATTTTTCTCCATATAATGTCTAGATAGACTACACGTGTCTTGGATTTAGTGAGGATGTTTCTAACATATTCCTTAATAATTACATGCATCATGTCATGGAAGATGACAGTAATATCACATTGATAGGTTGCCCTAGTATTCTTTAAGCCAAATAATATTACTTGATAACAAAATGTTCCCCAAAGAGTGGTGAATGTTGTTTTATGATGGTCCTTGGGTACAATCTTGATTTGGTTATAGACTGATAATCCATCCATGAGGGACAACATCTTTTAGCCTATTGTTGATTCTAAGATCATGTTAATATTTGGTAGATTAAAATCATCCTTAAGACATGCCTTGTTTATGTCTTAGAAGTTAGTGCACAAGTGAATTCCATGAGTTCTTTTGTTGACTCACATAATGTTCGAGACCCTTTCAGGGTAGTCCAATTGTCAAATCAATCCTTATTCTAATAATTTCTATAGCTCCTTCTTAACAAGTAAGGTAATGCACAGATGCATTTTTAGTATCTTTTATTTAACTATCTTGACATCTAGATGAATGACAAGTTGATTCACCACTATATATGGGTATAACCATGGAATGTCAAAATAAGACCATGCAAATATATCAATGAAGTCCTTTAAGATAGTAATAATAAGATCATGTTCCTTGATAGTGAGGGATGTGCCTAATTAAATTATCCGGGGGTCATCATAGGTCCTGACGTTCACCTCTATTGTATCTTCTAAAAGGAGTGTAGAACCATCCTCAAGAATAATAGGTACAAATGGAAACTAGTCTTTTTCTGATGCTTGTAAGCCATAAGGATCACCCATATAGGAAGAATTAGAATCTCCCATTTCTAGCAGTGGCTAATTGATAAATTACTTGAGAAAACCTTATACTAGTGTGAATATTCTATGCTCTTCCTCATTGATATCAAACCCAAATGAAATGCTTGGACTAGGACACTGAGCTTCTTGATGGGATGAGTGAAATTCCCCATCCAAAGGCACCTAAAATAGGTTTTCACCTATGAACTTGTCTTTATCTTTAATTTTTCCATGATCTAAAGGTGCCTTTAAGAGGTTTTCACCTAAATATATTGATGTTTTATTTTGTTTATGACCAAAGAAGTTTACCTGCTCTCTAAAGTAGGTAGTAGGGTCCAATGTGAAGTTGAATCCTTATTTATGATCACCTGTTGGTAATCTATCTCTTAGGCCCATAAATTAAATTATGGATTATTCATTCTAGAATTCATCTAATGGTATAATCGATTCTTGTTGGTCCCAATAAATTAGGATTGGATGGTGGAGGGAAAGAGGAAATTGGTTGTAATGGTAAGGATGGAATCAATATCAAAGAGGTTTGTGTTAACAATCTCATTTTAGGCACTATAATGGCATGTTACATCACTACCAAGAGTCTCTTCATTACTCAAAAAAGTGGTATCACTATCAAAATCTATGGGGTCACCCCCAAGTGGCATTAACCCAAGACCTCAATTTCCTACATGCATTACCACAAGTACAAGTTCAAGGATGCCTTATGATTTTGTTCCTAGAGATTTTCCCTTATAGTCTTGATTGTCCATTATCTTATTTTGAATTGGGTACTTAATGTTTTGATATCATGAGGCAAAGTCATCAACATACAACTAACCTCCTTTAGCACTAGTGGCCTAATCCTAATTTGGTGACATGTCTTTCATAAATATGAGTGGATCTTGTAGATTAGATTTGGAATTATTTTTCTAGATCATGTTGGGCCTACTAGGGACAGGTTTGGGACTTCTATAGGATTTTGGAGATTTAGGAAATTTTTTGACATGAAAATAATCTTGAATGCAGTATGTGGCTATATCAACCTCTTCAATAGTAAACTGAGTATAAATAGAGTTAAAAAGTGGATTTAAGGAAGTGGACGCAAGGTCACTCGGGTTTACATAATTGGACTTGGGAGATTTAAAAACTTTGATTTTATTTGTCTTGCCTACATAATTGGTACTAGGACAATAATTATAATTCCCATTCTCAGTCTCTAGGTTTTTACAATATAGGTATGGTTATAGATCTCCAAGAATAGTGACCTCTAATCCTAAATGAGGAAATTTTAGGCATTGGTGCAAGGTAGAAGGGAATGCTTATACTTTATGGATCAAAGGATGAATAATAAGCATACTATAAGGTAATTTAATGTCAATGACATGGAACAAGGTGTTTCAGGTGATAGGACCAACAATGATTGGCAGAATAATGGTGCCAAAATATTCTCTCTTAGCATTGTCATAAGCTTTGATTGTGATAGTATATGGCTGCATGTCAGTTATTGTGTAACTTAAAGTTTGGACCAAATTCAATGATGTTATGTTTAAGACTAAACCATTGTCTATAATAACTAGCTTGACTTTATGGTATGAATGATGGCCTCAATGTATAGGGGATTATTATGAAGGGGACTAAGGGATGACATATCGCTTTGGTCAAATGTGAGTTATTTACCTAGGGACAAATGTCCCACTAGTGCTTGGAACTAGGTTAGATAAATTTCATTAGGTACCTAAATTATTGGATAAACTCATTAAATATGGTCCTGTGAACTTCAGACATACATTAGAGGTCCAAAATGGAAATTTAAATAGGTATTTTACTTAGTTATTTACCAATATTATATGGCTTCTCAGTAGAAAGGTGAGGAGGTTTGGATTTTAGCAAGGTAGTGTCTTGATTGGTATTAGCATTAGGAGGCAAAGGGACTTGAAGTGTGACTCTTGGACATCTAGTTATGACTGTGTAATTTCAAGTTGAGAAAGAGTTACCATAATTATTGGAATTAGGTGTTGGTCTAGGAATAGTAATTCTCAATGGTCAAGCCACAATTGAATTACTCTGACCTATGTTGGAATTAATTATTATCAAATTTGGTAGTCCTAAGTTAAAATGGATAACACTTTGGTGAGTGTTAGATGGTTTACGAGGCATGACTTTGATGGTATAAATATATTTATTTATAACATGCCCTATAACATCATCATAATCATATGGTACACTGTGATAGCCAACTTGGTTAGTTTGGGTATCATGATCCTGATCATGGTTATTTTGGTTCTAATTTTGGCCTTGTTCCTTATTTTAATTTTGACCCCATACTTAATTTTTAGTGGTTCATTATTATTGATTATTGTGCTAGGAAAAAGGGTTATTATATATTCCCATCTCTTGATTAGCATTGGGTGATATTTTCTCTAACTCAATTTACCCATTCTCAAGGATTTTCAATTAGGTGTCTCAATTATACACACCTATAGATTGAATTAATGACCACATTATGGTAATCACAAAACTCATTATTATAATACCATGTTGGTTTAGGTTGGCCCTCTAAAAAGGGTTTTGGATTAGGACACACAATCATATTACTTATCATTAACTTTTGGACCATAGCCTTAATGGGATCCATGAGGTCACTAAAAACTCTATATTTGTAGTATCCTCATTGTGGAGAATCTCTTTATAATGCAAGTTGAGGGTTAAGTGGGGCATTTTGAATAGGTGGTGGCTACACTATTTGTACATGTCTTGCCTCTATAATCCCATTACTGACCTATTTTTGTCTTTAACAAAGGTTTTTGAATTTTTAGTTGTGGTGGTCTATGTTAGTGCTTGACCTTGGTTTAACACTTAGATTTGGTTCATTATTTGGGCCTAAGAATATATATTTAAATACCTTTGCTAATAATTACATTTTATATTTGCACTCATTTATCAATGATTTATTTGAATGTGTTAGAACAATTGAGTCTAAGATTATGAGTAAGCTCGACATTTAGGTTTTATGCAAAGATACTTGCTAATTACTTTTCTAATAAATTATGCAAGAAATTAATATCCAAAGCTCTTCACCTTTATAAGAATGCTGAGAAGCTATCTCCTCCTTGTTTCTTATCATTGAACAAATGTACAACTATTAATTCATGTTATATGTTGTGAGAGAATTGGTTGAATTTTTTTTTGATAGGTCATTAAAAGTAGTGATTGATCCCTTTGGTAGTTTTATAATCCATTTTAACACTTACCCACCTAAGCTGCATGGAAATAGGCATAGCAAATAAACAATGTTATAAGTTACTTCTTGGTATAACATAAAGAGTGCTTGTATATGTCCTCTTGTGTATCATTTTCCTTTATATTTTTTAAATTTTCAAATTTTAAAATGGGGTGGGAAAGGAACCTAGAGAAAATTGATATCAAATGGATAAGATAATATGTCATCAAAATTGTACTTTTAGGGGATTTACTTACTTGCTTTAAGTTATGAAACTATCTCTTTTAGTATATTCCATTCATGGATATTGGGCACATTCTATGATGAAATAAGGGCACTTTTTTGGGTATTAGTTAATTATTAGCCTTGATTAACATTAGTGTGGGTGGGAATGGATCCTCCTTGCATGATTTTGCTATGGATATTCACCCTATATCCTAAACTTGTGTTTGATGAGGTATATATTATTGGTTTGGATTCAAATTGGAATAGGTGAGGTGTTGTGGTTCCTGAGGAATCAATTATTATGAATGGTAGGGCATATGTTATTGGTATTTTGTAATTTGTTGTTGGTTTTAAATAATTTGTTGTTGATTTAAAAGAAGTCATTATTTTTGTTGGTTTCAAGAGGAACTTGTTATCATTTCTATGAATTAGAATAAGTTGGTAACATGTTTTGTGAATTATCTACTACCTATTGTGGTGGTGGATAATTTACAACTTGTTGTTTTGAATGGTCTAGCACTTATAGTTAATCATTAGGTATTTGTCTTACATTGAAAAGTGTCTCCTAATGATTATAAATAGTATGTTGTGTATCAAGTGGAGAAGCATTCATTGGTATGAGTTATTCAGGAGGAGTTAAAGGATCTACATCAAATATAAGATTAGCTAGGTATTATTGAAATTGTTCATGTGGCTAAATTTTTTTTATATAGATGAGGTGTTATAAAACAAGGTTACAGCCAAACAAGCCATTAAGTCAGTGACAAGATGATCTATGTAACATTTTCTAATTTTTTATATGGTGGATTTTATAATGTGATCAGTTTGGGAAGGATCAACCAATGAACCCTTCCCTTTTCTAGAGGAAGTGATGGTTGGTCTTAGAATTTGAGCATGAGGTTACTCTTATAATTTCCTCTCTACTCAAACAAGGGCGTGCAATTATTTTGTTGGAAAATTGGGTGGAATCATATTTCCTAATTCTATTAGCCTTAAGAGAGATTAATCTTGATCTTAGATGGGTTGGTTATTGAATAGACGTTGGATTGATCCCACAATTAGATGGATATCTTCAAACACAATGGGTTGCTCCTCTCCATCATAAAAAAAATCTTCCTCGAAGCTAGGGCCATAAGAGGCCCCATTATGAGTGTACCTCAACATGTTTGGAATGGTACTTGGTTTTGAAAAGTGTTTCAAATGTGATCTTGGTTTAGATTGGTAATGGAATTCGAAATGATGTTGAATGGTCTTTGGAATTTGAAATTGATTTTGAAAAGTTTTTGACCCAAGTCTACAATAAGAGTGAATGCTCTTAGTTTTTTGAAATGGTTTGGCACAAGAAAACTAAAGTCCAAAATGAAACTTAGAATAATGATAAATGATCTTGGTTTTTTAAAATTTATAATTGCTTGAAAAATAACTTGACCTTGGTTTATTTTTATTCTAATGCAGAATGTGACCAGAATAGAGTCAAACAGTTCAAAATTTGGGAATTGGTTTGGCATAATAAAAACCTACGTTCAAAATCAAAATAGAACGTACATTTTAATGGTATCAAATGGAAATGAAATGAGACCAAAAGGTTTTTTGTAACTTAGGGTATAAGTTAACACAAGAAAACCTAAGTCTGAGTTTAGAATATAAATTGATAGCATAATACCTTAATGTGTAAATAGGTGACAATTTGTTTGAACTTGTTTGGTCTGAGAACTTGATATTTTTGTTTTCAAATGAGATTATGAATAAATCATGGGTTTCAACAAAAATACTTCAAGCAATCACGTGGAAATTAACATGGGTTAAAATATAGTCACTGAATACTTTTGATATACTTTCTTTTAAGAGGGTAAAATTTAAGGTTCATTAAATTAATTATTGCATGTTATTGGTAGTGTTTTTAAGCCCCATCTATCAAAATGCCATACATAAAAGGTAATATTCAGGGGATATTAACCTTTATACTCTTACTTGACATCTATGGAGAATTTCAGTTTCTACCCTATGTTTTTGATTGGTGAACTAAATGGTCTCAATATACCTTTGGGTATGTGGGCATTGTATAATAATTCATTAATTGGATGCAAAGTCTTGTAGGCCATTCACCAAAGGGTCTAGTCCATTTGTGACTACTTTAACCATTAAGGTCTCAATGAAGTGATATTAATATAACTAAGATCTAAAGTTTATACCAGCCAAGATACCATTAGCTTGCTGTAATTTGTATACTCCATCTAATAATGGAGTTTGTATGATGTTAGGATGTCACTTCCTATGTCAACACACCCATAAATATCGGTGGGAAGGTGATGAAATCTACCCCATGAAGTCATAAAAATGAAAAATGGGAAGATATATTTGATTTATAATTCTTAGGACCCCATGAATGGGTAAAAGAAGAGAATACGTCAAGTAAGCGTTCAAGAAACAAAGACAAGTAAAAAAGAAATGGAAATACAAACAACTTAAGTAAACCATAAAAAGTAAATTCTCTTTAAGAGCACAAAGGCAATGGTGGTTTATTCTTTTCTTAAGCACTAAATACCATGTGAATGAATTTTATCCTTTGTTGGTTAGTTGTAAAAAGAAAATAACTTAAATAGATATTAAAACCTGCAAAATAGAGGATTAAATTTTTAAACAAAGGTTTTAGCTATCCAAGAAAGTTGATTTTAACTCTTTTAAACTCTTGAGAATTTTGGCACAATGGGACTTCACAATTTACCAAAGTGACTTCACTGATTCTAAATTGACTTCATCATTCTGCAACAAGATAAAAATGCAGATTTTGTGTCTTCATAAATTATAGGACTACCTCATTGATCACTAGAAAAGTTTATCATTTCCAATAAAAACACAAAAAAAGCATAGTTTACCCTAATTTTGACTTTGTTATTTGATTTTTGATTTCACTGATGTTCAAATCAAGGTTGTTTTTATTTTTATTAGGATCCACATACATGGCTTAGGAACCAACAACTAAATCCTAGATGTGATTCCATTTGTTAGTAAAAATGTTTCCTACAGTACAAGTAATCAATGCTAAAATAAAAACAAGCTACAACAAAATAGATGCCAGAAGAGAATACATTACACAAGATATACACGGAAACCCTTACAAAACTAGTAAGAGAAAAACCATGGGACAATGGTAGCTTCCAAAATTCATATTACATTAGTAAAAATATCTTATAAAAACTACCTATCAGTAACTCCTTTCAAGTGCTAACAAACCAAACACTTATGTGAGCCAAGATTACAACCAAGCCTTCTAGGATATAACCTATAAGCCACAACATGAAACTACATCATAATGCTAGCATCCATAACATCCAAGGTGAGTCCATCTCCATAAGCTAAGTTGAAATGCCTATAAGATTCAAATATCTAACCGATTGAGCTAATGTAATATATCCTTTTAGGCTTTAACCTTTAACCTTAAGGATCTACATGCTTACATACAACCATCTAGGTGAGCCTTGCTAATAACCAAGCCTTACAATCTCTAACCACTAAGCATGAATGATGCTTATAACCCAAGCATCTAGGTGAGATAAACTTCCAAGAATTACAAGATCCTAGCATCCAACAATGATCCAAGAGTTATCCCTAAAATGAATGATAACAAAGACAAGGGAGTACATAATGCTTTATAGCATTTTACAATGAGAGAGAAGAGAGAGGGAGAAACACATGGTGGCCCCCAAAATGTGCCACATTTGAATGGGTGTTTAATGATCCATAGTGGTGTTTGTCCTTGTGTGTAAAAGTTCACAAAAGTGTATCATCCTTTAGATAAGATCAAAGGCCACATCCATGTGGCTCCAAAACCTACACACCACTTCCACAAGTGAGCACAAACACCAATAGTGTTCATCTTGTCTTCATATCCTAGGGTTAACAAAGTAGATGCTCCACTTTAATAAATATCCAATCCACCCCATGTGACTCCAATAATTACACCCTATACACACATGTGAGGCCAATGAACAATAGTTTTCTTCTTTTCTTCTTCATCCATGTGCACACATAAGTCCAAAAGGTGTTACAATCACCTTTTGACTTTAACCACACATGTGAATCGTGAAGCCTCTTATAAATTCACCCCATAACCAAATCTTTGTCATTTTCTCCAAAATATATATTCATGTAACTCACCAAGGACAATACCCATGTCTTCTAGTGGAGTGTTACACCCCACACCTATCACATCAACCTGGTCACATCAAAGGACCATCCATGGGCCATGCCACGTCACCTACCTACCACGTCACCAACATGCCACATCACATGCATGCCACATCACCCACATAACATACCACTATGAATCACTTGTATATCATATTCCACATCGTCTACATGTCATATCACCCACATGTCATGTCACCATGAATAGTGACTATAAATATTGGTTTCACACCCAAAAATATCCCACTTGAAGTTAATATACACAAGATTTAAAACAACTGCATATTATGCCATCTAGCTACCATCCATTCCCATTGTTTCCCATATAACAAGCCCAATAAAAGTTTTTATACTAGTAAAACTCCTCTACCCTGACTATATTTGTCAACATTTGCTCCTCTATAGTAGATTACAACACCTAAGTGACTCCCAATTCACCATGGACCCATCTTTCTTTAAGATTCCATTATGAATTGCTCACTACTCCCACTTCTTGGAAATATATAGTTTGGTGCACACCATGGTACATGAGGCTTCTTATTCCAAATAAATATAATGCATAAGACAACCATGTATTCTCCTCTATTTTAGGACACTTCAGAAGGTAACTTAAAAAATTGAAAGTGGGATACTTACTAGTTTTCCATTCTACAAACTACACCGCTATAGAATCATCTCACACTAGATCTTTCTTACTTTGTTATCCATGTGCATCTCCATCCTTGGTTTGCTCCTAACACCTTCATCTCATCCTACTCACCCAAGTTATTACACCATTTATATTCATCATGTTGGGGCTTGAAACCAACATGTCATCAATCCATAGAAATAACATCTACTAAAACCTTAGCTCTCCATGAAGGTATCTTTGTACTCCATCCACATGTCTACTTCAGCCCTTATAGTCTTTAATCCAAAAATAACAATTCTTTTCCTTATACACATATCCCTCTCTCCTCCATCTCATCATGAGATCACCATGTAGGAAACCATCTACTCTAACCTTGAATAGAAACAAGTGCAGACTACACTCTTAATAGTAGTTAACAATAGGAGAGAGAATAACCCATAGAAATCAACACCTAACTTCTACACATAGAAAGTTGTTACCCATGATTCTGAACATGACCCCTATTAACAATTTTAGAGAAGTCATTGTGATACTTAATGCATCACTGCACCTATCAAATTTTTAAGCTAGTAGTCAAACTACATCCTGATCTACCACATATCAAACCAACTCATATGCAAAGTTACTCCATGCATCAATCTACATGTCTACTCACATCAACAACACCATAGCCCTCCTAGCTACTTTCTTCCACTACACCATAACCATCGAGCACTTAACATAATGCATCTCTAATTTTTGGATTGATTTAACACTGACCTTATCCTTCTACAAACCTCAGGTCTCATTTGATCTTCTCCATCATCCTAAACTATATCAATAGGTATAATTTTAGATTTTTTGTACCTCCTCCTTTCCATGGATTTTAAACATCTCAACTAACATATAATGGTAGTAGGATCCCACAACTTATACCCTTTCATCAATTTAGAACCACAACAAGGTACATACCTTATTATCACCCTCCATCTACACCAATGGAAACTAACTTGCTCCACCACAATTTATATAATTGTTTCTTCATTAAGAACATTGTGTTGGTGTTGATCTATCTAGTAAAGCTTGTTCAAATTATCCTCCATTCTCTATATTGATCTCCCATAGAGAGAAATACATGCACAAAATAGACTTGCAATAGAAAACACTCAAATAAGAGTTTTTTAAAGGCATCATAGCTTTAATACCACTTATTAGGATCCACATACATGGCTCAGGTACTAATAGCTAAATCTTAGTTCTAATACCACTTGTTAGGAAAAATGTATCTTAAAGTGCAAGTAATCAATGCAGAAATAAAAATAATCTATAACAAAATAGATGCCAAAAGAGAACACATTACACGAGATATATGTGGAAACCCTTACAAAAATATCAAGGAAAAAACCACAGGGTAATAGTAGCTTCCAAACTTCATATTTCATTATCAAAACTCTCTTATAATGGCATTCTCTTATAAATTCATTTCAATTAATAACAAACCAAGCACTCATGTGAGCCAAGCTTACAACCAAGCCTTTCAGGCTATAACCTCCAAGTTATAACATGAAACTCCACCACATGCTAATATCCATAGAATCCAAGGTGATCTCCAAGGATCAACCTCCATATCCATGAGTTGAGTTAAAAATACTCCAAGATCTAAATCTCCAACCAGGTGAGCCAAGCTAATATAGCCTTTTAGGCTCTAACCTCTAACCTCAAGGATCTCTGTGCTTACATACAACCATCCAGGTAAGCCTTGCTAACAACCAAGCCTTACAGTCTATAACCACTAATCATGCATGATGATTACAACCCAAGCATGTAGGTTAGATAAGATTCCAAACATTACAAGCTCCCAATCTCCAACAATGATCCAAGAGTGATCCCATAAAGGGAAGGTGTTGAATGTGGAACCCATTTTAACACCCCAAAGGTTAAAATAAAATTAATGAGGTATTTTTAACATGTAATTTTTACTTACACAAATGGTGGGGTGCATTTTTTGAGTGTGTCAACCACTTCCCACATTTGTGGCACATTTTATGGAGAAGTGAGTGTGATTTAAGGTGTTGAGAGAATCACGGAATTATCTTTATCCTAGTTGGTTATAACTTCCCTTATTTATTGCCATTTTGGTGGGGATATTCTTATCTCCAAAGTATGACACATTTTTCAAGGGATTTTGGAAAGTATAAATAAGGGTGAGGTGGAACACATTAAGCATTTCATTTTGCATCTCATTTTTGAGCTTTGTATTCTCTCTTTGATCGGTGTGATCAGGTTTGAGGTGTAGCTTAGCATCTCAAGAATTTTGGTATGAATTCAAGTTGGATAAAGTTATCTCTATGAGAGGTTTCTTATTGAGAGTTGTCTTTTATTCTTATTTATAATATTATAGAGAGCCTCTTGGTAGATTTAACTAACATTAGGTGAACTACATTATAATCAGTGTTATGTGTGTATTTTCTTAGATCTAAATTTTCTTCCATAGGTCTCTGATGCTATGATTTTGAGGAATGAATTCCATGTTTCATGTTATTTCATAATTAATTAATCACTTATTCCTAACAATTGTTATTAGAGATAACTTTAGTGGTTTTGCTAAAGTGGTAAATTACAGGGAAAGATATTAGCTTGAGTGGGAGCTATGGCAGATAATGGTAGATTTAGAGTTGAAAAATTCAATGGGTATAATTTTAGATTATGGAAGATACAGATGGAGTATTACTTATTTTAGAAGGATCTTCATCTCCCTTTTATAGGTAAAGAATTCCAACCTTTAGGTAGGGATCAGGCAAATTGGAATTTGCTTGATAAGAAAGTACTGAGATCTATACAATTTTGCCTTGCATCTTTGATTGCATTAAATATTTAAAAGGAGATGACCACATTTGGTTTGATGAATAAATTATGGGAGTTATATGAAAAACCCTCTGCCTCTAATAAAATATTTTTGATGAAAAGGTTATTTAATATGAAAATGTCTAAAAATGGTTTTGTAGTTAATCATTTGAATGATTTTAATATGGTTGTGAGTATGTTAATTTCTATTGGTATTAAATTTGAAGATGAAATTAAGGATTTATTGATTTTTTGCTCCTTAACAAATAGTTAGAATAGCTTGGTTATGGTTGTGAGTAATGTCATCATTGTTAAGGGAATTTTAAAGTTTCGGGATATTATAGGTGTGATTCTTAGTGAGAAAATGTGAAGGAAGAGCACCAAGGAATCATCTTCAGGGAATGCTTTGATGGTATAAAATATAGGGAGACAAAAGGATAGAATCAAAAGAAACCATGGAAATTCAAAGGGTTAGGGAAGATCTAAATTTAGAGCCAAGATGGTGTGCTAGCACTGTGTGAAAAGTGGACACACAAAGAAGGAATGTTGGGAACTTTGAGACAAGAAGACCAAACATGAGGAGACCAAGGAGGTAAATATGAAAATATGTACTATTAGTCAGGATGCTTTAATTCTTTCCTTAGATAATGTTTTTGAACCTTGGGTATTATATTTAGGGGCTTCTTTTCATGCCACCCCACATAGGCATCATTTTATCGATTATGTTCAAGGAGATTTTAGACATGTTTATCATGGTGATGATGAACCATGTAGTATAGTAGGGAAAAATTGTGTTTAGGTGAATATGTAGAATGGGAACACATGGCTACTAAAGGATGTCAAACATGTTCCATAGTTAAGGTAGAATTTAATATCAGTGAGGCAATTAGATAGTGAGGGTTGTTTGATGATGTTTACAACAGACTCTTAGAAATTTACCAAGGGTGTTCTTATGGTTGTGAGAGGTAAGAAAGTTGGAACTTTTTATTTGACTAGTAATGATGATTACTATAATTTAGTTACTACATATGAAGATGCAACTTTGTGGATTTACAACCTAGGTCATATGAGCTGGAAAGGCATGGAGATCTTGAAAGACAAGTTGCCTAGATTAAAACAAGTAGATTTGGACTTTTGTGAGGATTGTGTGTATAGGAAGCAAAAGAGAGTTAAGTTCCTAAGGGTTGGACCTACTAAGAAGGAAAATAAGTTGGATTTGGTTCACTTAGATGTATGGGGGATAGCTCAAGTATCTTTTATTGGTGGTTCAAATTATTATGTTACATTTATTTATGATGTAACTAGGAAAGTTTGGGTTTATTTCATTAAGAAGAAATTTGATGTGTTTGAAACATTCAAGAGATGGAAACCTTTGGTTGAGAATGAAATAGGTCTCAAGTTGAAGTGTCTCAGGTCAGATAATGGATGTGACTATTATATCAAATCATTTGATGATTATTGTTTATAGATTAGAATTCATAGGTAAAAGACAGCTCTAGGGATGCCACAGGAGAATGGAGTGTTAAAGAGGATGAACTAGACAATCAAGGAACATGAGGTTGCATGTATGAATACCCCTAATGTTTTGGGTAGAAGCAGTTAGCACAGTGGTATATTTGATTAATAGATCACCTTCAATGCCCTTGGATGGAGGCATACCTCAGGAAGTTTGGTCTGGTAAGAAAGTTAATTATTCTTTTCTTAGGGTCTTTGGATGTGAGGCATTTTTTCATATTGCCAAGAAAGATAGGACCAAGTTAGATGTTAAGTCTGAGAGATGCACCTTTATTGGTTATGGTGAGGATGACTTTGTTTTTTGGGTTTGGAGTCTTAGAAATGAAAATATTCTAGTCTAGGAATGTTGTCTTTAAATAAAAAGTCATGTATAAGGATTAGTTGTAGGAACATGAACAAAAAGAGTACATAGTGTTAGATGATATTATGAATGGTAAGGTGTCCAAGGAGACAGTTCAGGAACCTCTTACACAAGAACCCCAAACTCTTGTAGTAAGAAGGTCTTATAGGGTAAGAAGAGCTCCTGAACATTTTCCCCCATATTTGAGTTATTTGTTACTTATTGATAGTAGAGAACTAGTATGTTTTGAGGAAGTAATGCAAGAAAATGCTAAGAAGAAGTAGGAGCAAGCCATGGAAGAGGAACATAGTTCTCTCATCAAGAATTAAACATGGGATTTGGTGAAGCTACACAAGGGAAAGAGAGCATTGTAGAACAAGTGGGTATAAAAAATCAAAGAATAAGATGAAGGAAGGAAAAGGTAAAAGGCCTAGTTGGTGGTCAAGGGGTTTGTATAGAAGAAAGGTATTGATTTTGATGATATTTTTTCTCCTATTGTTAATATGACTTCTATTAGAACTATGCTTGGTATAGTTGCAGTAGAGGATTTGCATTTAGAATAATTAGATACAATACGGTGTTCCTTCATGGTGATTTGGAGGAGGAATTATATATGTAGTAGCCATAGGGTTATGAGGTCGAAGGAAAGGATAAATTGGTGTGCAGACTAAAGAAGAGCTTGTATGGCCTAAAACAAGCTCTACGGCAATGGTATAAAAATATTGATAATTTTATGTTAGAACAAGGTTACTCCAGGTATTATTCTGACCATTGTGTGTGTGTCAAGAGATTTGAGGATGGTAATTATATTATCCTATTCTTGTATGTAGATGACATATTGGTTGTAGGAAAGAACATGCAATAGATTCAAGTACTCAAGAAATAGCTTGGTGATTCCTTTTATATGAAGGTTTTGGGTAAAGTGAAGCAAATCTTTGGTATGAGGATAACTCAAGATAAGAAGGAGAAGAAGCTGGTCTTATCCCAGAAAGAGTATGTGAAGAAAATTTTGGATATGTTTAGTACATAGGATGTTAAGCCGGTTGGGACTCCTTTGGTAAGCCATTTCAGATTATCAAAGGAGCAGTATCCCAAGATAGAAGAAGAAAATCTAAAGATGTCCAAGGTAACTTACTCATCAATGGTTGGTAACTTGATGTATGTTATGGTTTGTACTAGGATATATATTGCCCATGTAGTGGGAGTAGTAAGTAGGTACATGAGTAATCCAGGTTATGAGCACTGGCAAGTATTGAAGTGGATTCTTCAATAGTTGAGAGGAACCATGGGTAGAAGATTATGTTTTGGTGGATCGGATACCACTTTTCATGGTTATGTGGACTTAGATATGGCTAGGGATGTTGATAGTAGGAGGAGTATAATAGGTTATGTATTTAATATCAAGGATATAGTAATTAAGTTGGATTTCTAGGATACAAACGGTTATAGCTTTATCAACCATAGAGGTTGAGTATATTTTTGCTACAGATTTTAAGAAAGAGATGATTTAGTTATAATATTTAATGAGCTGGGGCATAAGTAGGAAGTTTGGGGATTACATAGTGATAGTCAGAGTGTTATACATTTAGCCAAGAACTCTTATTCCACTCAAAGATGAAGCACATATATTTGTGGTATCATTTCATCATGACAACTTTGGAGGAAAACATGGTGAAGCTAGAGAAGATACATAGAGCTAGAATCATGTAGATATGATGACCAATGTAGTCACGTTGGAGAAGTTGAGGTTATGTTCAGCTTTGGTTGGTATTCGTGAAAATCATGAAGGAGTGTTAAATTTTGCTCAAGGATAAATGAACTCCAAGTGGAAAATTTTTGAATATGGAGCCCATTTCAACACCCCTAAGGTTAAAATAAAATTAACGAAGCATTTTTAACATGTAATTTTTATGTACACAAATGGTGGGGTGCATTTTTTGAGTGTGCCAACCACTTCCCACATTTGTGGCACATTTTATGGAGAAGTGGGTGTGATTTAAGGTGTTGAGAGAATCAGGGGATTATCTTTATCCCAATTGGTTGTAACCTCCCTAATTTTTTGCCATTCTGGTGGGGATATGCTTATCTCCAAGGTATGGTTCATTTTTCAAGTGATTTTGGAAATTATAAATAGGGGTGAGGGGAACACATTAATCATTACATTTTTCATCTCATTTTTTATCTTTGTATTCTCTCTTTAGTCAGTGTGATCGGGTTTGAGGTGTAGCTTAGCATCTTGGGAATTCTAGTGTGAATTCAAGTTGGAGAAAGTTATCTCTATGAGAGCTTTCTTATTGAGTGTGGTATTTTACTCTTATTTATAATATTATAGAGATCCTCTTAGTGGACATATCCCACATTGGGTGAACCACGTTATATCGGTGTTATGTGTGTATTTTATTAGATCTAAATTTTCTTCCATATGTCTCTATTGTTGTGATTTTGAGGAATGAATTATGTGTTGCATGTTATTTCATAATTAATTAATCACTTATTCTTAACATAAGGAAAAAAAATATAAAAGAGTACATAATTTTTTATAGTATTTTACAATGAAAGAGAAGAGAGAGGGAGAAACACATAGTGGCCCAAAAACTGTGCCACACTTGAATGGGTGTATAGTGGTCCTTAGTGGTGTTTGTCCTCATGTACAAAATTCCACAAAATTCAATCCTCCTTTAGACAATATCAAGGTCCATATCCATGTGGCTCCAAAACCTACACACCACTTCCAAAAGTGAGTCCAAACATTAATAGTGTTCATCTTATCTTCATTTCCAAGGGTCAACAAAGTGGATGCTCTACTTTAGATAATATCTAAGCCACCCCATGTGACTCTAATAATTTCACCCCACACACCCATGTGAGTATAATCAGCAATATTACTCTTATTATCTTCTTCATCCATGTGTATAAACAATTCTAAATGGTGTTTCAATCACTTTTTGACTTTAACCACACATGTGAATCATGGATCCTCTTCTAAATTATCCCCATAGCCAAACCTTTGTCATTTTATCCAAAAGATAAACTCATGCAACTCACCAAGGACAAAACCCATGTCCTCTAGTGGAGTGAAACATCCCACACCTACCACATCAACCTGATCACATCAAAGGACCCTCCATGGGCCATGCCACATCACCTACCTACCACATCACCAACATACCACATCACCTGCATGCCATATCACCCACATGTCACACCACTATGCATCACCTGCATACCACATGCCACATCACTCGCATGCCATCTCACCATGATTGTAAATAGTATCCATGAATAGTGATTTTGAATATTAGATCCATACCCAATAATCTCAACTTCACTATTTTAACTTCAAGTTCACTATTTTTCCAAAAAACACATAGGAAATAGAGAGGTGATTTTGTTTTATTTTTAACCTCACCAATGTTCAATTTAACTTCACTATTTTCAATGCAAGTTTGTCATTCCTATCAAACATACAGAAAATACATAAGTGATAAAAATGATTTCATTAATCTACATGGTGACTTCACTGATTACATGATCAAATTTGCTAGTTCTTAGGGTGACTTAATTGTTTCATAGGGTGACTTCATCATTTCATGGGGTGACATTGTCAATTAATAAAAACAAAAATATAATAATTTTAGAAGAAAAAGAATCAAATAAACACCAAAAATGATTTGAATTTTTAATTAGAAGACTTAGAAATATCTAAAGGAGGTTGTGAGATGTACAATCCCACTAGGGTAAACCTTTTAGACTAATCAACTATCAAATATACCCTACTAGGGTAATTCACTTAATCAACTAATCAAACTTGCCCTACTGGGGTACATTATTATCAATTAATTGAGACTGCACTTTTTAGGGTAATTTATTTCTTTTTTTTGAACTCATTAGAAATTAGTGAGTACTAACATTATATCATTTAGATTAATCTAAAACATGGGTTAATTTCATTCTTCTTCTACCTTTTTTTCGAGAGCCCATGCATGTATTTCATCCATGCCTACCCTTTTGAGGGTGAATCATGGGTCATTGATTATTCCTTCAAATAAAATTTTCAATTTCTTCTTAACAATTTTTTCATTCTTTAATAAGATGTTATTGTGCCTAGTATCTCACAATGCCTTCTCAAACATGATAAAAATGTAGATACTCAATTCTTGTCATTGTTGTGTCAAAATTTCAAGTCTAAATAACTTCTCATAATAATACACAAATTAAACCGAAACCATTGAAACATTATGCTTTGTTTACACACATCACATGAAATTGTTGAATGGAATCAATATGTCCCTAATGGGAGCATTATTCTATATGCAATCATTATATTCTTATAATTCATCTTCAATCAAATTGTGACCTAGTAAATTGGTGTTTTTGATTAATAATGTATGACAACTAATCAAATTCTAAGAATTGAAAAAATCCTAATCATATTCCCTTAACTAATTAAGTCCAATTAAATGATTAATTAAAAAATCTATATAAAATTAAAGTTAATATCTAATTTTAGAAAACGAAAATTCAACAAAGATCTTAAAAAAGTGACATCATCATGACACCATTGATCACAAAGTTAAAAATGCAAGCCATGCTTAATAAATGCAACAAATATATGATTTAGGCAAGCCATGGCTATTAATTCTTCCCTTATTCTAAAATATTAATTGCAACATTTATTGAATTTGGTCTCTAAAGTTGAATTGATCTTAGACTATACATCTTGATATTGAGATGGATGGTTGATATCATTCCTAGAATACTGTAAATACAAGGGCCTCTATGGATAATTATCAAGCTTTATTATGTAAATATATAATTCCAAAATCATGTTAAAAGCTTCAACATTTCTTCATCTTGATTAATCAAAACAATTGGTGGACAAGGGGAGATGTCATTGGAATAAACAAAGTACATTGACAAAGACTCCTAATTCACAAACCAAGCATAAGCATTTGAAAAATAGTTTTTAGATGGGGTTTTCAAGGAAGGTAAATGTCTTGTGTGTCTTCTTTTATTTATTTCCTTGTCTAATAATTCTAGCTCAACTTAGAGAACAAGCATAGAGTATTAGTTATTGAATTAATTTTGGATTTCATTCACTAATATTGTATTAACCCTCTCTATTTATTGTTCTAGATTAGGTTTTATAGTTTTAGTATCACTCTGTGATAAGGCTTCATCTTCGACCTCTATGTCTTATAAGTCATAGTTTTTTCTTATATGATTGGGTCTAATTTTGTGGTGTGATAATTAGGAATTTTTATTTTTTGCTTTTATTTATTTTTGGGTCTTCTATCCATAGTGGAGGGTGTGTCTATGGTTTTTCATTGGGTCAAAGTCATTGCTTGTTTTCCCAATGTGTGTTTCCTTACCTTTTGGAGATAATTGTATCTCCTCCTATTGATGTGTGATAAGTACTCACCTGTAATTGATGAACAAACCTAAAATTTGAAATAGGAAATATGTTCCCCAAACTTCTACTTATGTCCTTAGTTTTCATGATTTGTTTTTGAGGTTTATTGATTTCCTCTTCTCCATCTACTGGCATGTTGTTGGATGTTTATCCTTTCATTTTGGCCACTAACTATTCTATAGTGGAATGCATGTCTTATGGACTAGACTTCCATAATACTTTCGGAAAGGAATAAATGATTGGGATGATTTAATTTACATGGTCATTTGAAACTTTATATTGAAGGGGTGAAATAATTTTGGTACGTGGGTATATGGGTAGATTTATATGTAGTCAATGGTGGTGGTAAAGTAAAATTATTTGTTTTATTTTTCAAACTTTTGCAAGGAAATTATATACTAAAAACTAAGGGTTTGTTATAACTCAACTCCATATGTAATCATAATGACAACTTGACATTTTGTGGTCGTGGTCTCCAAATGGTTTTTTATTTGTTCTCCTATGATTTTCTCTATGCCCCATTCTACTTGTTCATTTATGCTGGGAAAGGTGTTTGTATAATACATACCTAGATAGAGTAACATAGATACATAGCATAAATAATGCTTACCTCTCTTTATTTTCAAAATATTGGCATTAAAATTATCTAAGAGGTTTTAGTAGAGGTTGTATTTTATCTTTAGTGATACCATATTTAACACCATAATTACACTCTTAGGACTGAAGGCATCTTCATTGTTGGTGTAGGACATTTTTTATGCCACTTACTTTACTGCATATCTATAGATTGTATTTTTTATGGTTGTTATGTTCATGTCAAATCTACTTTGGGTATCTTTTAATCAATTGGTGACATATTTTCCTTTAGTGGAGCCATTATTTTCATATTTATGTATGTTATTTCCTTTGTTCATCAACCTAATTAACCTTTTAATGTCACTAGTGGTAATCAAATGAGGTTGGTCCAAGATTAAAATTCCATTGTGTATGTGGTTGAGTATAATTATGATGTGGTGTCTGCTAGAATGTAAAATGAGAATCTCACCCAAATGTCTAACTTCATGTAGGATGGATTTTTCTTTGGGGTTCCAATCACATGTCTTATTTACCGACAACTAATGGATGAGTTCCTTGTGAAACATGAAATTAGCAAAACATTAATCTACGTGTGGTTAATTTATGCTAAATATGCATAGATATATTTGAAAGTATCCCCAAGCTATGAAACATTATATGACAATGTTGAAAATGATCATTTGGGATCTGACACTAATGATTTTATGGTTATATGCTTTGCTTTGGTAATCATGATGGTTTTAGAGTCAATGATGTGTGGGACGGCCATTTTTTTGTTTTCTTCTTTGCTAAATATCACTGAGATGGAAGAAATGGTATTGGAAAAATTTATACATATTCTAGGTGCTTGGAAATGTTTATGAAGTGGGAAGGGGTGATGACTTGATTTTTTAGAGTTTTTGGTAATTTTGGAGGTGACAGTGAAGTGGAAAGATATCTTTAGTGAATTTATTGGTGAGCATGCATATGTTTGTTTTGTTGATCTAGCCATCCTCAATGATTGAATCATATTATAATTTTCTTGTCCATCCCCTCAACCTTGATGACTCCCTATAAGGTTAAATGTCATCAAATTTTATGTCTTTTCGTGTTTGTGGCATCATGTTCATTGATGATATACTTGGCATTTTTATTACTTTTGTGCTACTTTCATTTATGCATTTGCCTAGGGAGCTATAGCCAGTCAACTTACCCATTTTTATCAAGTATGTAGCATATGATGCCATGACATTTCTACTCAATTTGTCCATCCTAGCTCAAGTCACCTAGTGGGATTTATAGGACTAATGATTATTGTCCCCTACTTTTTTTTGTCCACAAGCATTATTTACAAGGTTTAAACTTGGGAGGTTTTCTTTCTAGTTTTATTTTTCCCTGAAGCCACCATTTATCAGTTTTTAACTTGGGATGGTCATTTTTTTATTATTTTTCCCTCAAGCTATTGTTTATCATTTTCTAACTTAGAATTGTCTTTTTTTAGTCAATCTATCATTTGTTGATTTTCAACTTGGGATTTTATTTTTTTATAATTATTATTCCATGGCATCATTTTATCATCCATGACCTATCTTCTCGTTATGTAACATTTTATAGTTTGAGGTGGGCTTTGTTCACAAACCCCTTCTACTCAACCCTTATGAGTGTTACTAGTTTTATTGCTCCTATGGGTAAAATTATTTTAAACATATATGGTCCTAACCATCGAATTTTAAATTTTATCAGCATCTTGTACTTAATATTGTATAGTAACATATAATCCCCTTCATGAAATTATTTCTTGTTATAATGATGGTCATATCAATATTTTTGGTGGCATTTTTCTTACATCTGGTTGTATGCCATAATAAATCTTTTTTCGTCTAGTAGCTCCAGTTGAATGAGGCATTCATGTACTAACTTATCTTCATTAATTTGAAATGCCACTATTCTACTTAAATTAGTACCAAGAACTCCATGGGCACTGAAGCTTCTAGTCCATATACCAACTAGAATGGATGATATTTTGTTAATATTTTATATTTAGTATAATATGCCCATAATACCATGGGCATCTTTAAGTCCCAAACTATGGCATTAAGACTACATCTATTTATGATTACTTTTTCTACGAATTTATTAAATGCTTAAACTATCCCATTGGCTTGTTGGTGATATGGATTAATTTTATTATGATTAATGAGAAAGTGTTCAATTAGCTCTGTGATTATGGAATTAATGAAGTGTTTGCCTTGGTCACTAGTAATACTCAATGGGCATCCAAACCACGTAATGATATTTTCATAGCAAAATTTTGTTATTATTTTGGTGATAGGGAATTTAGTGGGTATGGTTTTTTCCCACCTTGTTAAGTATTTTGTGCTTGTAATGATGAATCTATCTTGAAAACATCTTGTCGTGAGCTTAATTGGGCCAATGAAGTCAACAACCCATTTATCAAATAGTAGTAAGAAAAGAATAGGTCTTAATGGAATCTCATGTTATGAATTTGGTTTACCCACTCATTAAAATATATCACATTTATGTGCATAGATATTTACATCTTTAAATATCATAGGCCATCATAATTTTGCCATCATTATTTCATTTGTGGTTCTTTCACTTCTATTGAATCCACCAATAATAGCTTCATGAGCCCCTTGTGTTAGAGATTTATCAATGATGTCATGGTGATGTCATGGAGGTGTCCTAGTGAGTGTATGAAGTGCCTTGATAGCCTAAGTGATAATGATAAAGTGTGCAATGTGCTTTTCCTAGTATGATTAAAGGAGGCTTGGTTGATCTTTAATTTTGGCATGGTTAGAGATGTTAAAGGATGAGTTTGGTGATTTAATCATGTGTAAGGGGTCCTTTTAGAGGTAAAATATGATTACAATACTTGTTTACATGAGTTTATTTCATCTAGTTGATCATTTTTTTCATCTAGACATTTTGGGTCTAGTGGAAGAAAATCTAAGTAGGCAGTTTACTGACATCACCATTGCCACATGTGGATGAGTAAGGGGGAGTTGGTCATATGGTTGTGATCAAATTTATACCTAGATATTATGCACTAAATATTACATCATGTTACTAAGTGTGATAAAATATATGCAAGTGCAAATTTGGGCTCCTAGGTAGTTTGACAGTGTTTTCCCATACTTATCCGAATTTGCATGTAGCAAGAAAGAGCCAAATAAGCAATTTGGTGATAGCATACATCGCATGTGTGGATGTTTAAGAAAAATATGATCATATAGGTTTATTTAGTTTTATGCCTAGTTGATATGTGCTAACTTTTAGGTCAAGAAATGTACCATGATAAAAGATATGCATATTCAAACTTGGCCTCCCAAACAGTTCTTGATATTGTTGGCTCTATGGCAAAAGAAATCTGAACGAGTAGATTAATGATGTTATATCTTACATGTACAAAGGTTTTAAGATAATTTTGGCACATGGTTGGATTATAATATGTGAGGAGATCATATGGTCCAAATTTAAGATCATGCATTTAAGGATAACAAAAGTTATTAAGGTCTAAAGTTGGCCTTCTAGGCAGATAAAAAATGGTCCCCATAATCATTTTTGCATAATATTAAAGATCAAGAATAAATGGAGATATAATGGCTCATGGGAAATCATATAGTGAAGATCTACAGTGTACATCAAATCAAAGAGGTCAAAATATTCATTGGTTAACAAAGTTAAAGATCGAGCTCCTTATAAACAGACCAACAAAGCGTGTTCATTCTAAGATGTCAAGATGCAACGAGATGGTGCCAAGTGTTTAATGTTTAGCAATGATAAAAGATAAAAATTGAGTTTATTCCAAGGATTAATGGTGAGTGGGTGTTTATACTCATCAAAATAAATGGTTCATATTAAATTTAAGAGGTCAAAGTGATAGTTGTCTAGTATTGTTAAAGCAAGGACAATCTCAAAGAGATCAATGAAGTGTGTGTGATCAAGATTATAAGATTGCATGACATGAGGCCAAGTGTTTAAAGTTTAAAATTTGGGTATTGGCACTCTATGAGTTAAATTTTGAACAAGATCAATGGTTCATGATTGATCCAAGCTAAATGGGCATGAGATATGAGCAAAGTGACTGAGGTTTAACTGTGACCATTTGCATTTGAATATTTGAATTTAATAAAGGAAAAAATAGTGTCTTGTTTATGAGCCATATTTTTCAATCTATGCAAAATTTACTCATGTAGTAAAAATAAAATTTGTATAGGAATCCAAGGTGAATTTGGAAATATATATTTGAAATTATGTACAATTAAATATATTGAGGTTTAAAGTTGATTGTGTGTTCGACTATGCTTTGTAAGTGACTTGAGAAGGATATTTGAGCTCGTTTTGATGATATATAAATATCTCATGATGACATATCTATTTGGGAGTATTTTAGACTCCATGAGGACCATATATGTGTAATGTGAAGGTTTTCCCAATTGTATGTAGTATAAATAAAGGTTTATAAGTCAAATGTGTATTCATTCATGGTAACTATGTGCACAAAATGTTGTTTGAGAAAATTATGCTTTCATAGAAGAGTGAAATGATAAATATAAGAATTTGAGGATGACTAAGGGGTCATTTAGAGTGGACCTATGTATTTTAAAGTGGTCTTGTGTTCTTAGTTTTCTCATATAGGTGTCAAAGAGTTGAATGGGTCTCCATAAGACCTAAAAGGTGACTTAGGCCTATTTGAAATAAGGTTGTGCTTTATGGTGATCCATGAAGATGAATTAAGGGTGAAGGCATGTATTGTGGTTGATAAGGAAAGATTTTGGACTTCATAATTATGATATCTCTATAAATAGTGAAACTAAATGTGTTGGTTTCTATTTTTTTTTTGAAAGACTTATGAGTAGGTGGTTGAAGTGAAGGCTTGTGTGAATGTGAAGACAAGTGAAGGAGACAACCTTTGAAAGAGAAGGTACTTATTAGTGAGGACTATCAAAGAACAAGGAGAATTAGATATGCTTGTCTGATCAAGGTGATGAAGGTGATCACACATGTCATTGGATCTAATAATCCTAGAAGAGGCAGAATGAGTGAGAATGCTCAAGAGGCTATTTAAGAGAGTGGGTATGGTGAATGAAGGCAAGGTGAAGATTGTATGTGCCCAATGGATGGGTTGAAGAGAAAATATGGATGATGATGGTGTGTATGACCTATAGGTCATATTTATGATGTCATAACATAACTCTTGCAAGTCTTAAGTGTGAGTTAAGAGTTGAAGAGTGGGGTTAGTTGGGACATATAATGTGTCCTAATTGATCTTTATGTGTTGGTTCAAGTATGTAATGTTCTTTGGCCAACAAGGAGATTTTGGTGATAGAATGAAGGTAAAGAGTGATAATCATAGGTCCATCATTAATTGTTGAAGACATTAGTTCAAAGGTGGAGATGTTTATACGTGTTGTTATGGTAGTTCAACATCTAGGGGTTGTAGCCTCATTTCAAGGTGAAAGTTGCTAAAGGTCTAGTTGTTGTGGTAGCTCAGCTAGATAGGTGTATTATCTCCTTATGGGATTATAGTCTCATTGAAATAAGGGATGGTAGTTCCTTAATCAATTATAGCTGGTCTAAATTAGATCTTATCATTATAAGACTGTAGTCCATGTTGTAGCATTCAATGGGTTTATCCCCCAAGAGGGTTTCCCATGTAGATGTTGTGTTGATGTGATGTATTCTCTTGTTCATGTTTTAGATGTATGTGCTTTTATCTTTATGTTTCTAAATCAAGTTAATGAATGATTAAATGGTTTTGGAATTGAATTTGCATTGTTGTATATTGATTCACTCTTCTCCATCTTAGTGGCTACTTCCAATAATTAGTATCAGATATGATCCTTTGGAGGAATCTTAATAGCTTGAATGAGATCCTAAGTAGCACAAGATGGCTTAGCAGTTGAAGAAATAAAATCTTGAATTGAGATCAATGGTCAAAAGTCTTGAAGAATGAATTAGTCATATTAAAGAGCAAACATGTAGAATGAATGATGACTTGGTTAAATAATTTAAGAGGGATAAGGAGACTATCCAAGTTCTCAAAATTTGGTTAGAGGATACATGTTCAATCATGAGAGTTAAAGGAGATGAATATGTTCAAATGAAAACTGATCTAGTTTCCTTAAAATATGAGTATGAAAAATTCATAATCAAGATAGGTAAGCCTAAAAAAGAACAAAAAGAATCAAAATAAGTCAAAAAAGATGAAAAACAAATCAATAATCTCAAGGATTAGTTAGGGGAAACTAATGTAAATCTAAAAATAAGAGAAGAAGAATGCAGACATCTTAAGACTTAGAATAAACAAATGTCAAAATTAGTTCAAAGCAAGGTGAGCTTGATGAGATGAAAATTGAGATAAATTTGTTAAAGAATGAGCATGAACATCTCATAGACAATTTGAACAAACTAAGAAAGGAGCATGAGAAGTCTGAGCAAGTCAAGGAGAATGTAAGATCTGAAAGTAATACAAGAAGGTCTGATAGACAACCAAATGCTTTAAGGCATGCTAGTTTATTTTATGGTCATTTTTATACATGTAATAAGTATGGTCATAGAGCTAAGGACTATAGAAATAAGTCAATCAAGTATGGGCATTCATGGATCTATGATAGCAGGATTTTTTGGCCAAAAATTGATCACAGTTCAAATCTGTCAAAAGGTACAAATGATGTTATTTATTTCAGTTGTCATAATAGTGGACATATTACTAGATTCTATCTAAATGGTGTTAAGAGGTTTTCAAGGTATTTCAAAGGATATAGATCTCTTAGAAGGTCTAAGAAAGGACAAACTCAGATATGGAAACCAAAGGTAATCATTACCAATTCTTTTAGTCATAAGGATGATAAGAAAGTTACTCTAGAAGGCTATGTTGTAAATCAAGATAAGCTCAAGGGTTAAGTAGGTAAGATGGCTATAGAAGATGAGAAGAGTCAAACTATGGTATGGATACTTAAGGAAATAAAGACTAAGGAGACTAACCCTGTTGACTCCAAGAGTCTTGATGGATTGTTTTCCAAGGTGGAAAAGGGATTAAAAATAAAGGAAAGTCAAGAGTTTATGTATTCAGAACTTGTTGACAAATCTGAAGCAAAGCATCCATTCAAAATAAATTAAGTAATGAGGAAATACTACAAGATAAAAAATGGTATAGAGATATGGGAATCTCTAGAGTTTTGGGACTTTAAGTCTCTCATAAACAAGGGGGTGTCTCTATTTAGGCTTCAAGGAGACACTTGTCAGCAAGAGGAAGCATGGTGGATACTAGTTGATCTTTGATTTTTGTTGTAGAATAATAAAGGTCATGAGAATATGTGTTAGCTCATTGTGAAAGGACATTAATAAGTCCAGTGATTTAAAGGATAATCTAGTTGGCCAAAGTGGTGAAGAATTAAGTTGTGTATGCAAGGTCTGCAAGGTCAAATGGATTTTTCCAAGTGGCATAATAAGATTTATGAAATTTTAAGTAGATTTTGGTTCTCAAAAAGGTCTATTCACTTCTTTGTGATGTTCTCTAGGTGTTTTTGTGGTCTGAAGGTATGTTGAATTCAATTTGGAGATTTTTGAGTAGTCTCATTTTTTCTCAGTTTTGGCTTAAGGGAAAGCAGGTCCAAAATGGGTTATAGGTTGTATGGGTTCCCAAAGTTTTGGAAGCTCAAATATTGGTCTTGAAGATGTGTCTACTAAAAGTTGTGGACTTTACAAGTTCTAAGTAGGGCTACAAGGATTCTAGACCAGCCTAATATGAATATTTGATGTTTTTGCTCAAGTGTTTCCAAAAGAGCAAGGTATATATGTTTCAAGGAGAGTTCTCAATTTGGTTTAAGAGCATGTGTCTTGTTTGATAAGTGGCATGAAGTTTTTTTGGTGCTCCTTGAGGTAGATTGAGGGAAGAGGCTTGTAAGCTTGTGTGGTGATTCTTCATGGTGTATGGAGATCTTAAGATGCTCAATATGTGCAATAGCTCAAAGATCTTATGGGGAGTCCCTCTCAAATGTTTATTGGTGTTCTCTATCAAATTTTTAAGCATGGTTGAGAAGTACAAGGTGTTATGAACAGAGTTAGGGGCGAGCTAACTCAAGATAACTTGAATTATTTAAGGATCTTTGCATGATGTGAGGGGAAACATATGTGAGATGATTTAGTCATATTGAATATATAGTAATATCTGATATATATGATATTTTAATAAGTTTGGTATGATGACTTGATCAAACCTAGTCATAATTGTGTGTTCTTTCTTCATTGGTTATAATGCTTGATTGAAGAGAGTATTAGCATGTAGTAAGAGGAAGTTGTCAAGGCAAATAAGAGGTAGGATTAAGGTAAGGGGGAGTTTATATCATCTTTATAAGATGGTCCTCTCTTTTTGGTGGTCTTTTCAAGTCCTCAGGATTAGTTGGTGCCCACTTTGTCATTGTGTCAAATGGGGAGAAAGTTCCTATTATGGGAGTGCTTGAAGAAAGAGAAGGAAGGTGAGTTGTATGATGTATGTTGACATCAATGAAAAAGGAGGTGATTATTGGAGAGTTTTAAATGATGTCATGGAGGTGTCTTGGTGAGTGTATGAAGTGCCTTGATAGCCTAAGTGATAATGACAAAGTGTGTAATGTGTTTGTTCTAGTATGTTTGAAGGAGGTTTGGCTAATCTTCAGTTTTGGCATGGTTAGATATGTTAAAGGATGAGTGTGGTGATTTGAGCATGTTTAAGGTTTAATTTTAGAGTTCAAAGATGATTTTAATTCTTGTGTTCATGAGTGGATTTCATCTAGTTGATCATTTTTTTCATCTAGACATTTTACATTTTGGGTCTAGTGGCAGAAAATCTGAGTAGGTAGTTTGTTGACATCACCATTACCACGTGTGGATGAGTCAAGGGGATTTGGTCATATGGCTGTGATCACATTTGTGCCTATATATTATTCACTAAATCTTTGGTCAAGTGATTAAATGCAATAGAATATAATCAAGTGCAAATTTGGGCTCCCAAACAATTTGATAATGTTTTCCCAAACTTGGCCAAACTTGCATGTAGCAAGAAATAACTAAGTAAGCAATTTGGTGATGGCATATATCACATGTATGGATAGTTAAGAATAAGATAATCATATGGGTTTATTCAATTTTGTTCCTAGTTGATATACACTAACTTTTATCTCATGTGATTTAGTGTGAAAAAAGATATGCATGTTCAAAGTTGTCCTCCCAAAAAGTTCTTGACATAGTTGCCTCTATGGTAGAAGAAATCTAAGTGAGCAGATTAATGAAGTTATATCTCATTCTTTTAATTGTTTTAAGAGAATTTTGACACATGTTCAGATTATCCTATGTGAGGGTATCATATGGTCCAAATTAAAGATCATTAATCTAAGCAAAACAAAATTTATTGAGTTCCAAAGTTGGCCTTTCAAGTAGATAAGCAATGGTCCCCATAGTCATTTTTGCACAATGTTAAAGATCAGGACCAAATGGAGATCTAATGGCTCACAGGTGATCACACAATGAATATTTATAGTATGAATCAATTCAAAGAGGTTAAAGTTTTTGTTGGTTAATTAATTTAAAGATCTAACTCCTTATAAAATGATCAATGGAGCATGTTCATTCCAAGATGTCAGGATGCAGTGAGATGGTGCCAAGTGTTCGATGTTTAACATTGAGTAGAGATAAATATTGAGATTCTTCTAAAGATCACTAGTGAGTGGGTGTTTATACTAATTGAGATCAATGGTGCATATTAAATTCAATAGGTCAAAGTGATAGTTATCTAGCATTGTTAAAGCAAGGACAATCTTGAAGAGATCAATGAATTGTGTGTGATCAAGATTGCACGAGATGAGGCCAAGTGTTCAAAGCTTAAAATTTGGGAAGTGCTGCTCTAAGATTTAAAGTTCACAAAATATCAAAGGTGCATGATTTATGTAAGATGTGAGGGCATGAGATGTGAACAAAATGATTGAGGTTTAACTGTAAACATTTGCATTTGAATATTTGAATTTAATAAAGGAAAAATAATGTCTAGTTTATGAGCCATATCTTTTGATCTATGTAGAATTTTCTCACATAGTAAAAATAAAATTTGTATAAGAATATAAAGTGCATATAAAAATATAGATTTGAATATTTTAAATTATGTATAATCATAGATATTGAGGTTCAAATTTAACTGTGTGTTCGATTGTGTTCTGTAAGTGACTCGAGAAGGATATTTGAGCTCATTTTGATGATATCTAAATATCTCATGATGACTTAGCTATTTGGGAGTATTTAAGACTCCATGAGGACCATATATGTGCATTATGAATTTTTAACAAATCATATGTAGTATTAACAAAGGTTTAGAAGTTTATTGTGATTCCTTCATGGTGATTGTGTTCACAGAATGTTGTTTAAGCAAATTATACTTGCACAAAAGAGTGCAATGATAATTGTAAGCATTTTATGATTAATGAGGGGTAATTTAGAGAGGACCTATATATTTTAAAGTGGTTATGTGTTCTTATTTTTCTTAGAGGGTTGTCAAAGAGGTGAATGGTTCTCAATAGGACCTAAAAGGTGACTTAGGCCTATTTGAAAGAAGGTTGTGCTTTAAGGTGACCCATGAAGATGCCTTAAGGGTGAAGGATTGTATTGTGTCTAATAAGGAAATATTATGGACTTGTTAATCATTATATCTTTATAAGTGTTGAAACCAAATGTGTTGGTTTCTAGATTTTTTTGAGAGACTTGTGAGTAGGTGCTCGAAGTGAAGACTTGTGAAAATGTGGATCCAAGTGAAGGAGAGAACCTTTAAAATATAAGGTATAGGTCAGTGAGGACCAAAAAATAACAAAGAAAATTAGACATGCTTGTTTGATCAAGGTGATGAAGGTTATCACATAGGTCATTAGACCTAATAAGCTTAGAAGAGGTAGAATGAATGAGTATGCTGAAGAGGCTATTTGAGAGAGTGTGTATGGTGAGTGAAGGCAAGGTACAGGATGTATGTGCCTAGTGGATGGGTTAAAGAGTAGAGGTGGTTTATGATGGTGTGTATGACCTATAGGTCATATTTATAATGTCATAATAGATATTTTATAGGTTTAAAGTGTGAGTGAGCAAAGATTTGAAGAATGGGGTTAGTTAGGATATGTAATGTGTCCTAATTGATCTTTATGTGTTGGTTTAAGTATGTAATGTGCTCTAGATAATAGGGAGAGTTGGGTGACAAAGTGAAGGTAAAGAGTGATAATCATAAGTCCATCATCAAGTGTTAAAGACATCAGTTCAAATGTAGAGATGTTCATAGGTTTTCTTGTGGCAGCTCAACAACTAGGGAGTTGCAACCTCCTTGTAAGGTGAAACTTGCTAAAGGTTTAGTTATTTTGGCAGCTCAATTAGAAAATTGTAGTATGTCCTTATGGGATTACAATCTCATTAAAATAGGGGATGGTAGTTCCTTGATCAGTTGCATTTGGTATAAATTAGATCTTGTCATTATAGGATTGTAGTCTATCTTATAGGGTTCAGTGGGTTTTATCCCCCAAGAGGATTTCCCACGTAGATGTTGTGTTGATGTGATGTATGTGCTTTCATGTTTATGTTGCTAAATCAAATTGATGAATGATGGAATGGTTTTAGAATTAAATGTGCATTGTTGTATACTGATTCACCCCCCCTTAATAACTACTTCCAACATCTTGTCGTGTGATTTCTTGTTCATGTTTGAATACTACTCTTCTGATTATTTTGTCTCTAATTTTATATTTATATTTATATTTATATTTATATGAGTGTAAAATGGAATGCCTACATTATTAATCTCTATTTATCCATTTTTGAATAGTTTTCTATAAATTTACCTATTTCTAGAAATTATGATACTATTTCCATTTCCTTTAGAAATGACTTGAAAAGGAATAAGTAAGCACCCAAAAAGTCATCATCGATGGACCCTTGATCTTTGACATTGTCAATATGATATAATTAAACTAGTCTATTATTTAATTTTCATGGTTTTATTATAATGGTGAATTCAAATTCTTAGAATAACATTAGCCATCTACATACACAACCTTGTAAGACTGGTCTATTCAATAGACACTTAAGTGGTTAGTGATCTATGTAGAATAAAAATGGGGTAGTAAAAAAATAGTGCTGAAATTTTTGAAGATCAAATATCATTGTTAATGTTTCACATTCTATAGTAGAGTAGTTTTGATTAGCTTTAGCAAGTTTATGGCTTTCAAATGAAATTGGATGATCCATATTATTCTATGGTTGTGCTCATAATGTGCCTATGGTTGTTCCATAAGTGTCTACATGTACACGGAATGGAATTTACCAATCACAAAATATAAATATCGGCACATTCAATATATATATATATATATATATATATATATATTAGTGTTTCAAAGACCTCTTGGCAGTCCTTATTCTAAGATATGATTTTATTAGTCTTTATCTTTAGTAATTCCTTAATGGGTGAACTTATCATGGTATACCTTCAAATGAATTTTCTATGATATCCTATGATAGTAAAGTGCAAACATCCTTCTATGTCTTTGGAGGTGTAAAATTGACTATTATTGTAGTTTTTAGGGGATCAATCATGAGGCCTTATTTACATATGATATGCCCTAATAGTGTTCCAAATGGGGTAATAAATATGCATTTCTTCAAGTTCAACATAATATGAAATAAGTGACATCTTTCAAACATCATATAGAGTGATTGTATGTGATCTTTGAGAAATACGTAAACCATCCAGTCATCTAGATATACCTCAAGAAAGTCATGGATAGATTTTTTCAATTAATTTATCATAATCCAACTAAAGATTGTGGGTGCATTCTTTAAACCGAATGGCATAGTTATGTATATAAAATAGCCCCATTTTGTGTCAAATGTTGTTTTGTGTCAATCTTACTTGTCTATTTGTACTTGATGGTATCAATAGAATTCATCTATAAATGATTATGATTCATGACCCATAATGTTCCCTATGACTTATTCTTTAAATGGTGTGGGATATAGATCATGAATGCAAGCCTTAATTAGTTCACAGTAATCTACATAGATTCTTATCTCAATGGTTTTCTTATTTTGTACTAACATTGGACTGATCCATTCTGTGTATTCCATTGGTTCAATGATTCTCATGGCTATAATTTTGTCTATTTTGGTTTTGAATCTTATTTTTAAGTTTGGATTTAATCAATATGGTTTTTTCCTAATGGGTTTGATCTCTAGGTTCAATTGGATTTTTATAGTGCCTAATTTTGGATTTATATTGCAAAGTTTTGTAAATATTTTAGGGAATATATCTTGATATTTTTTTAGTAACTCTATTATCTTTAGAATAGAATACTTATCCCAATAATTTCCTATTTTCACTAATTTAAAGTCTCCTTCATGGGTGATTTTTTCTTTCTTGATCATTAATAGCCGGTATAATAATTGTGTTTTGTCTACATTTATTTAAACTAGTTCTCTTTGCCCCTCCTAGACATTATAATGAACATTGTTTGGAGCACTTTCATTTTATAAATTTTGTTTCTTTATTTTGAAACATATCACTAGTATGGTTTGGTATACCTTGTCTAACATATTATTCACCTTTTGACCTTCTTATAATTCCTTTATGGATTGGTTCACTTTATTTAATGGGCTTATTACCTTTTGATTTAATTTAGTTTCTACTGTGGCATGTTTTCAAAATTTATGTACTGCATCATTGTCTAGGGACATAAGAAAAGAACATACATTTTTAAGGGTGCAACAAAGTTTATGGTTAGGATCACAAAAATTAAATGTTCTACAAAAATATTGGGTAACGTGGTTCCAAGTGTTCATTTCCCCTTATGTTTCTTGGTGGATATACCAAATATATGGTATATTCCCTAGTGTCTAGTAAAATGATTATATCCATACTTGGTTTTTTTGTAAAATTTTATCCAGTATGATTCATAATGTTTAATTTGTTGACATGGACTACAATGTCTGGTATATTCTATAATAGCATTGATTAGCCCTAATTCATGATAAAAACCTTTAAGATTTGAGAACATCCCTTCTTGTGGAATATATCATACCTAGATGAGAACTATTAGAGTGGCCCAACTTTTAGTGTGAGTTTTGTGAGTACCTCACCATATCAAGACATTTATTATCAATGGATCATCAAGATCCTCCATTCATGACCATTCATTTGGAAAAATTATGTCTATTTATGTTATATATGCTTTCAGGTCACCTGTTCCTAAGAATTTGGGGAGGTTTTTATGGGATGTTCCTTTCCCCAACTAAAATGCTCTTTTAATTTGTGTTTATACTGGATATAAAACAATTTCACTTGGTGTTTGTTTACATGATTCTTATTTTGTTATGGGAATGATTCATTTTATCATGTTAGCCTGAGTATGTTTGTATTCAATAGTAATATTACTTTTATCCATTTCATCTTCCCATGCTTCAACAAAATCATAAAATTCATTTACTTCATCATCTACCATGGAATAGTATTTGTATTCATATTATTCTATAGAAGAATAATTTTATTCATTATCTTCTTGATCTGTCGTATGATGTTTTTTCAACAAAATTATTTATAGGTATAATAATTTATAGACCCTTTTTTTATGGGGTGACATATAACCATAATTCAACATTACCATTTTTATTTGACTCTAATTCTCCTTGTTATAATTCTATTTGTCCCTCAACATTTCATTCAAAATCTCTATCAAAATGTGGAACTTTTTCTATTACATTTATTCCTTATAAGTTATCAAAATAGTCATTTTATAATGGAACATGTACAATGATTGCATTCCCTTCAAAGGTTATTTCTTCATCTTTGTAATTTAAAATGTCATTATAATTCATAAACCAACTGTCAGGATCCTACTCTCCCTAATAAGAGTATATATATGATTACCTCTTGTATTAGCAACTAAACACAGAATTATACCAGAATGATAAGTAACTAGAAATATGAAACAACACAAGATATGAGAGACAATACACAATTGTATTAATAATCACTCAGAATAAAATACAATAAAGAAGATGCCACTTCTTCTCCACCACCTCTCAGAGGCTTCCCACACCTCAAGTGAACAGTAATTCTCTCCTAAAAGCTCTCTCTCTTACGGTCCCAACACACAACTCCAATACAGAATTGGTGTTCACCTCTCCAATCAGTCAGTAACAACGCTGCCAGTACACCAAGTACACAACCATACTCCAAGTAGATCTCCCTGCTCATGCAACAACCTGCAATCACTAACAGACCATAATCACCATGTAGATATCTCTACACCCTGAAGAACCCTTGTCCTTACCTCACCAAGTCCTTATGATTCTTTAACCAATACCCCGGTGGATCTCCTAGTAGAACTTGCACAACCTTCAACTCTCCCTGATCATACACACTCAGCACCCCTTTGGAACTTGGAGGAGCTACTCTAGCTCTCTCTTCAAGCTCAATGGCTTTCTAGCACACTTTTATAATACAGCCTATGAGTCTATTATATAGATCTCATGCATACAATAATTATACTTTCTTAATTACAATAATTAGACATGCAACTCAAGACTATAATTAGCCTTTTAACATGCAAACACTCAATTCAACTAACTAACTATTCATGCAATGAATAGTTTTGGAACACACAGGCGACCGACGTCAGTCCCTGTTTGCCTAGAGGTGATCGACGTTGGCCGACCTCCTGCCGATGCCGGTTGTCTTTAGTTCACACTTGCCGATGTCAATTTCCCTCTGCACTATACTCTGCCAACACCGGTCTCCCTGGAACTTAGCAACCTCCTCCATGTCTACAACAGTTGAAGCTTTTAGCTCCACACCCTAACAATCTCCCACTTGGAGATAAATAGCTGCAACTATACTTGTACCTATACACCATCTAATTTGTTTCCTAGCTTATATCCCTCTTCAAGCTCAATCGTGAAGACCACCCACCACACACCCTGTGATGCCTTTCCTGTCATCCAAGTAACCTGCCACATCCGAACCTACAACTCCATGTAGTGAAGACCTTGACCCTGCATAACAAGTTAACCTGCTGCTAGTCCCTCTCAGATACCTGAGAATCCACTAAACTACCCTCCCGTACTTCTTCCATGAATTGGTTCCAAACTCTCTGACAACTCCCACTGCTTGGGAAAACTCAGGTCTACACCAGACCTTATGTGATTTCAAACCCTGTTCTAAGCTCAGCTTGAACTGTCCAACCCTTGGTGTGCTTATCGATTCTGCATCCTGCATAATGAACCTCGCCAACACCTTCTTCACATCAACTCCCACTGGAGACAAAAAACCCATGTCTCTCATGCCAAAGAATTTTGCTACTCCCAAATCCTTCATGGCAAACCACTAAACTAACCTTACCTTTAGCTCATCAAAATCCTATATGTACGAACCTGCTAGCAAACCATCCACATACAGTAAGAGGATAATGTCATGACTCATCATCCACTTGGTAAGAACAAACACAATAGTTACACTGACATTGACTGAAGCCCTGCTTTGTCATCCACCTGTCAAAACCTGTACCACTGTCCTGCAACTTCCTCAAGACCATATACCTTGGTCTTTTGTTTCACGTATCCATCCACTCTCTTCTTTAACTTGGGAATCCATCCATCTCTCAGTGCTTTCTTCCAGCTGACAACTCCACCAACAAACACCTATTTGGTTCTTCTCTAAGGACTCACACTCCTCATCCATGCCAAGCTCCCACTATTTTTGGATTCTACCTGTATTGCCTCTTTACATCTTCCTGGTTCTCGACCATCAGTAAGCAATAAGTAAGAAGGTGAAAAATGAATATGAGGTCCACTTACCCTTTCAATCCTCCATATGGGCGTTTGAGACTCCTTGACAGCGTGTTGTCCACCCAACATCCGTTCTAGTGACCGATCTCGGCCATCTCCCAATCTGCAACCGACCGACATCGATTCTCTGTGGCTGACCTTGTCTATCGACGTCATTTTCCTGATCGACACTAGTGTACCCATTGCTGATGTCGGTTCTTGTATGACCGACATCAGTTCTTGCTGCCCGACACCACTGACTCTGTTGATCTACACATGACCGACGTCGGTGCCTATCTGTTCGACGTCAGTTCCTCCTGATCAACACCGGTACTTGTGTTCACCGGTGAATGATAACTTTTTACCTGCGAGCTCCTTTTGGGTCAAACCCTTGTCCATATCAACACGGCCCTACTTAGAATAATTTAGTCCCCTCAGCTGATCTCTATCTATCATCTCCTCCATGAACACCAAGGCTTTCTAGTTCTTAAGTTTGTTAAATATATTTGTTTTCTACTTAAGAACATGCATTCCCCTCCTACATATGTGACCAAGCCTACAAAGCCACATCTCTGCAATAGAAGGTGAATCAGTAATATAAGTAGATAGATAAAGGATACCTACTTTCTTACCACCGTCTAATTCAAGTGCATCCGCTGTGAGAGTTACTGTGCATCTCTCATCACCTAACTTTCCTGAAGAAATTAGACTCATCTCCAAGATTGGTACCTGCATGACCTTCTTCAACACCTGTGTGTTACCTATCTGCAATTTTAGCTTCACTTCCCCTTTACCAATAATCTGACAAGGCTCACCAACCCCTAAATAAATCTCTCCAAAGTCTCTAAAGACATACCTATGAAAAGATGCTCTATTTTGGGTTGCATGGAAAGAGGCAAAAGAATATGTAAACCAAGATTCTATTTTATCCAGAGCAACATGTGTAACAACCCCTGCAACATCTGCTTCTACATGTTGATCTTCTACCGACCAACAATCTTCTTTTACCTGCTCTTTCTTTCCATCAATCAGACCATTCATGCTATTCAGTTTCTCCATTCGTAGCTTACTTTCTTCTGTCATTGCTATACTCCCACTCAATCAGAAACCCCTGTGAGTAACCTGTAATCAACAAACACTAACCAGATCTAAACCACCTGTTAGTCAACCCAACCAAAAGCTCTGATACCAACTGTCAGGATCCTACTCTCCCCAATAAGAGTATATATATGATAACCTCTTGTATTAGCAACTAAACACGGAATTATACCAGAATGATAAGTAATTAGAAATATGAAACAACACAAGATATGAGAGACAATACACAATTGTATTAATAATCACTCAAAATAAAATACAATAAAGAAGATGTCACTTCTTCTCCACCACCTCTCAGAGGCTTCCCACACCTCAAGTGAACAGTAATTCTCTCCTCAAAGCTCTCTCTCTTACGGTCCCAACACACAACTCCAATACAAAATTAGTTTTCACCTCTCCAACCAGTCAGTAACAATGTTGCCAGTACACCAAATACACAACCATACTCCAAGTAGATCTCCCTACTCCTGCAACAACCTGTAATCACTAGCATACCATACTCACCATGTAGATATCTCTACACCCTGAAGAACCCTTGTCCTTGCCTCACCAAGTCCTTATGATTCTTCAACCAGTACCCCGATGGATCTCCTAGTAGAACTTGCACAACCTACAACTCTCCCTGATCATACACACTCAGCACCCCTTTGGAACTAGGAGGAGCTACTCTAGCTCTCTCTTCAAGCTCAATGGCTTTCTAGCACACTTTTACAATACAACTTATGAGTCTATTATAGAGATCTCATGCATACAATAATTAGACTTTCTTAATTACAATAATTAGACACGCAAATCAAGACTATAATTAGCCTTTTAACATGTAAACACTTAGTTTAACTAACTAACTGTTCATGCAACGAACAGTTCTAAAACACACAGGCAACCGACGTCGGTCCCTATCTGCCTGGAGGTGACCGACGTCGGCTGACCTCCTGCCGATGCCGGTTGTTTTCAGTTCACACCTGCCGATGTCAGTTTTCCTCTGCACTATACTCTGTCGATGCCAGTCTCCCTGGAACTCAGCAACCTCTTCCATGTCTGCAACAGTTGAAGCTTTTAGCTCCACACCCTAACACCAACATAGAGCTAATAAGATAGTGTATGATGGATTTTTTGAGGACTATTACATGACCTCAAAATCAATTATTTTGGATATCCCCATAAAGTTTACCTCTACTCCTTTTAAGACTCATAATGGTGCTTTCAGACTTCCATCCACCACTACAATATCATAATTTACTGAGTCTAAATTGGATCTACCTAACACTTCCCATGTCCTTCTGACATTACATTTATATGTGCCCCTAAATCTAATAGTGCTCATGTGAAACCATGGCCTTTTACCTTTATGTACAAGTATATCATGCAAATTTTTCATGCTCTTTTTATTCAGAATACATTTTATTTTTGGATTTATTATTATCAGTTCATTGCATGTGTCTATGCATTCTTGATTATTCTATTATTTAAAAAATTTATAGAGTTTGTCTAGTTGAGATTGTTCATTTATCATTTGGGATAGTTTTTCAATATTTTCAATTATTCTCCTTGAAATTAGTGTTATTTTTCTTCTTTTTATTGTGATTTTTCAATTAGATTTTTACTAAAATGTACTATTTTTCATGGACTTTTGGGTTGGGTATTTTTCATTGTCACTATCATCACTTGAGATGTCCCCCCAATGGGGCTCGTCTCTATTTTTTTTTGTTCCACTTTAGATGACTACCATAGCTCTGCCATTATCTATGGGTTTGGGAACACTTACTTTTGTGGTTTTCTTAGTTCTATGGTCCTCTACTTATATTGATTTGAGTTTTTATGACATCATCCTACCTTGGTGAGAGGTTCCAGGATGATATTTTTTGTTTCTCTTCATCATTACTTTCCACTTGATTTTTGTCAAATGTTGGGCCATTTTTTGGTTTCATTAATGGCCTATGATTTTGATGTGCACATTTTAAATAATTGTAAGACTTTTAGACAGGTATACACATCATGTGTACCTCATTCATGACAAAATGCAAATTATTTTTGTTCAAGTTCATTATAATTACATGCCATGTATCCCTCTTATCCACAGTTATAACAAGTGGAGGGAATTTGGTCTAGGCCAACTAGTCCTCTTGGTTAATTCCTACCTTGTTCTCCTTGATAGCCCTGATATACTTGATAGTTATTTCTATAATACCCTTGGTATCTTTGGTCTCTACCCTGGTAGTTTTTTCCTTGTTACTCTCCTCTATAACCCCCTCAATATCCTAGAATATAATTATTACATTGATATCCTTCATGGTATCTAGGTATATAATTGTTGCCCTAGTAACCCTCGAGTATCCTCCATGGTATCTGAGGTTGCAATGATTTCCTTGATATCCTCCTTGATATCCTTGATAATTATTAAAATTTTGCTCAGGGGGGTGGTTATTTGAGGAGGTGTTAGTGGTGGTTGATATTATTTTTGGACATGTTATGTAGGATTAGGATTGGTTATCACAATAGAGGAGTAAATATATTTGTTTTAGTGGTTATCACTGTTGCTCTATCATTTCCCTCTTTTAGTTCCTCTAGTGCATCCACTTTGGTATATGCTTGTTGATAATGGCCAAATGACCCAAACATTGTACAATATATTAATTTATTTTTTGGTAGAGTTACTTCTACAAGAGGGAACATATGTTAAGGAAGTTGATCATAGATGCTACAAATTCCATAATATAGTCTATCTTTTATAGTTGGGTACTTAATTTATGGCATCATTCCAATTGGTTGGACTTATGTTTTCATTACTCTCCTAACTTTCTCAGCACATGGACATTTGATTTTACTATGTCCTTATTCACAACAGAGTGTGAACCATATCTTGGGTCTTGGATTTTAACTAGATGATGATGCATTTATCTCAAGTTTCATTTGATTTCCATGCCACAATCTTAAATGTGATAGATCCTTCTCCATTTTTTTAAATTTTATCTGCATGATTGTATCTTTTCCAATTCTCTAGGTTTGTGCTTCAAAATGGTCAGCTATCTCTAGTGTTTCAGTGAATATTTTGAATTATTTTCCATCTATGGTAGCTCTTATATGTGGTAATAGACCAGATATAAACCACTCTATATTTTTTTATTCTGTAAGAGGTTCTATTAGCTTCCCTTCTACCTCTTTGGATTATTTGTCAAATTATTTTACTAATACTTTATCTCCCTGAATGAGCTCTCTCATTTTACTGACACTTTTTGTGGCGGTATATGGGTAGTAAAAATCACTCTTTAATGCATCATGTATGTCTTTTCATGACTTGCTATGTGTGGAAAAAAAATTCATGTACCATTTTAGTATCACATTTTTCAATGTTCCCAAAAAATAAAATAGCTTAAAGTGAGCATCTATTATATTGTGAATTTGCAAGTATGCATCTAATGCAAATAGATGGGCATTCACATCTTTGATGTCTTTACAAAAAAATGGTAGTTTAGTTTTCTAGGCCATTTGTTTTTTCTTGGAATTTGATTTTCCACTTATTGATTGATTGGTACTAGGTTGTAGTTTTGTAGCCTATTTTTTCTTCTCTTTATTTTTTTCCTTTCTATTTAGTATTATTTTTTTCCTATGTTTTTCTTTCTTCTTTTATCTCTCTATAATTTAATATCAAAATATTTACCACCTAATACTTCTTAAAATTATCTTACTATTGCTTTTGTGTTTTGTGTAACTATTGTGCAATTCTTCTATATCTATCTTTTCTTTGAGTGGTGTCTCCTTTATATTTTGAAGTGGCACAGGGGATGATAGTTGGTTCAAGGGGTTCATCTCCTCAAACATTTATTTTTGGCTCTGGGGATCACATCATTGGGGATCACAATTTCTTCACGATTTTTATCTTTTTCTTAATTATCCTTAACTAATCTTTCTTCTTTATTTTCTTCTTCTTCATCCATTACTTCTATTCTAATTTTTCCTTTTTCTAGTTATGTTTCCCATTCATTTTCTCTTATCACTTTGATTATTATGTTTTGTAATAATTTTTATAGATCTACTTCTTATTTTTTATTACTCCCTTCTGCTTCTATATTTTTTATTCTTGTTATATTTATTTATTTTATTTCTTATTTTATTCTTTCTCTATTTCTTTATTCTCCTTTTCTTCTTATTTTATCCAACTCAATTTTATTATATTTGGAAAATATATTATTTGGCCTTGCACTTCCAAATATTCCCTTCTACGTCATTACCCTAATGTTTTGATCATATAATTTATTTATTTAGTTACTTGTTCTATTGATATCACATGTTATTTATGTGCTTCTTGCATCCACTTTTGATCTATTTCCCATATTCCTACCATCCCTATCATTGGTGTAAGCATCAATACTAGCAGTTATAAGCTTTGTGTGATTCATGATTCTTATTCTTCTTTTTCTTCTATTTTTTCTTCCCTTGGATCTACGACACCCTCACATAATACTATAGTTGCTTGTTCTATCTTCAAGCTTAACTTCCTCCTTCTTTCTTCTCTTTCCACTTTTGTTTTTTTTATTATTTTTCCATTTATTTCTTCTATGCTTATAATTTCATTTGTTCTTCTATCTTTCCCATATTTTTTATTTCTTTTCCTTTTTTTCTACTACCTTATTTTCTTTTCTTCTTTTCCACGGTTTGACATTTCTTTTCCTCTTTTTCTTGTCTTCTACTTTTGCTTATCTCCTTTAATCCTTATTTTATCACTTATTTATTCCTTTTATTCCTACCAACTTTCATTTCTTGTATTTAAATTTTCATCTCATTTTGGATCCTCTCTTTGGGATTACCCCTATTTCCTTTCATCATCCCTTAGGTGCATGTTGCTTACAGTATTGTCTACCACTTTTTATTAAGCTAACTTCCACCAGTAATATGCATATTAAAGTTGGGACTTCCAAAATAAATATTAATCATGGTTTCTATAGTAATTTTGATTTATTTGCACCAAAATTTGTCTAACTAGATATTTCCCAAGTTATGATAAATGAATCCAAAGTTGTCTCAAACCAATAATCTACATCGCATATGATGTAGAAGCATCACTAGCCTCTTGTAAATATTAGTCTATTTTCATGTTTTGAGGTATTAAGGATTTTTCAAGATCATTTTAGGTTTTTTATAATCATTAATAAGTTATCAAATTTGAATTTGACCCAATTAGGCATTTTCCTACCTAAAAGTCCAATTTAAAAATTTGAAAATTTGATATTGTTTCTCAAGTGTTTTAGTGTTGTAAAAGGTAAAAATGCCATGACCTTGTGTCTTATGAGTATTAAATAAGGTTTTAGGTTGTTTTGAACTTTTTAGGTGTTCAAGGTAGCTTAAATACTTTCCTTAACATACAAGAGAAGAAGTTAAGATAGTTAGGAAAGTTTTGCATTAAAAAAGAGTTTGTAAATGCCATTGTGGGCTGAGTCATAGAAGGTAGCGATGAGAGAAATGGGTTTGATTTGAATGTGTAATTGGGAATAACCCAAATAAATGAATAATAAATACTTTTTTTGAGAAATATTATGTTGCCACACGTTCATAAATCATGTGTATACCAATAAATTGCATGTATAGACAAAGCATAAGAAGAGAACATTGACAAAGAAAAGTTTTGAGTTTATTAAAATGTTTGTAAGTGGATTTCATTATTTTTATGAATGTATTTATATGATAAGAATTTTTCTTCATATTTTGAATGAGAAAATCCATAGACTGTGCACCTTATTTAAAGATTGTATTTTATGTTTTTAAGAAACTAAGATTGAGTAATGTATTTCAAGAACATGACTCCAAGTAAGAATGTTTGGAATAATAAATATTATCTAATATATTATTAATCATTATTAAATATTATTATTTTCTATTTTGGTAAGACTAGTTGAAGAGTTATGAACAGGGTCATGTGTGTCTTTGTGTGTTCTGTGCCAAACAAACATCACAGACATCCACTAAGGTAAAGGTGATTGTAAGGTTAGTAAATCATGCATGTACACATTTTGAAGGATTTAATTTTAGTTATCATAAATTTTGTGGACTTGTGTTAAGTTATTCTCAATGCTAATGTGTAAGAAAACTGGTAACAGGCTTGTAAAGCATTGTATTTGAATACACAATCAAGTAAAAAATTTGATAGAAAACATGAATGGATGAAAAAGAGTGAGGATTATTTACTTGGAATAGGTGTAGTATGGTGTCTCAGGCCCAAATAAACCTTCACATTTGTTTTATTTGAATTTGATAGCCTATAATTTCAAATAAACCCTTCATTATTAACATAAAGTAAAGAACATACACAAAACAGGAAGAAAATGCATGTTTATAGTGTGTTAAGGGAGCTTTGAAATCCATTAGGCCTTGGATAAGTTTTAAAAAGGTTATATAATTAATAAAAAACAATCACAATTTAATGAAAGATGTTATAACATTCAAAATTAATGAATAACCCTTCTCAGGCTTAACAGTCAACCCATAACCCTATTCTAGGATTTCAAACCCTAAATCTAGTTTCCAAGTGTTTGCATTGGTAAAAAATATGAATTGTTTGTCATAAGATAGTTTTTAATGTGTGATAACTAATTTTGAAGTTTTAAAGTTGTTTCAAGTATGAAAGATATGAAATTATGTGACTGTGTGTAAAATAGGGGTCAAAGAGACCTATTAGACCTAATCAGCGAGCAAAAGGAACCAAGAAAAGAGATCAAATGATATAATTTTCCAAATAAACTTCATGAAAAGAAGTAAAATTATAAATGGTATTGGAAAAGGCATTTATTTTATCAGTATACCACTATACTTATCTGTACAAGATAGATATATGTAAAAAAAGGCTACTAGGAAAAGCAATTGAGTTAGTAAGAGGTATGGGGAAGAGATAAGAGTTGTTTTTGAGGTTGTGGAATAAAAGGAGAAGACACATAGGATATATGGAGAATATTTTGAATATACAAAACCTGAATAGAGACTGTGGAAATCTAGAATGAGTTTTGAATAAATTTGTTACATAGTATGAAGACTAGTATGGATATAACATGAAAGGAAGAGATAATAGATGCATAGAATAAAGTGTAGGGATGAATGTGGGTTGAGTTATTTATGTGTAGGACTTAAAATAAAAGAGTAATATAATTCAAAGGTAATTTGAGATAGTGATATTAAACCTATAGGTAAATTAACAGAGTAAATATTAGAGCCATATTGATTGGCAAAGGTAAGTAGATTATGTGAACAAGTTTCTTGATTTCATGCATGATTCAAAAATTAAATGAATCCTTATACATCATGTGGTATCATAGCATGAGTATCCTGAGGCTAAGGTATGATTTGTAATGTTATGTTATTTTACATGAATATTTTGGAAAACGTATTGGATGTTATTTTGAAATATTATTGTGGGAATGCTAATGGAGATTACAGGAATGAAATTAAGAGGATGTAGGTGTAAAGAGAGATACATAGATATGTGTATGATATTGAGAGGTGTGGTAAAGACCTTAAGCCAAGAAGGCTTAGAAAACAAAGAGAACTAGTGAGAACTCTAAGAGAGAAGCTCAAAAGTGAGCTTGAGATAGAGATAAGAATCCTAGAGAAAGGACAAGAGAAGAGAAGTCCTAGGTAAGGAAAAAAGAATAGATTGAATCCAAGAGAGAGAGATACAAGTGAGATAGACCAATTGAATGGTCAAGAGGACAAGATGGAAGGATTATCAAGAAGAGAAGAGATAATAAAAATTATTAAGGGATTTAATATTGAATAATGCCATAAGAAGAGGATGGAAGCAAAGCAAAGATGGTTAGAGAGAGAAGGAAATAACTGAGATGGAGTTTTTGATAAGGATATATAAAATATTAGAAGAGTTGAGACCAAGATTCCATGTGTGCATAAAGAATAAGGTCAGATGGCCTCTCAAATTATTGGTGAAGAAGAGAATAAGACAAGTGATGAAGAAGAAATCAAGCCGGCCTATAAAGAGAAGTGAAGGGGAAAGTAAGCCTCACATGATTATGACTAATGATTTTTTAACATGTGTATAAATAGGTGATAAGTTTCTTGAAGGATTGAAGCATGAACATCATGCTAAAATAGATGAATAGGATGATTGGACAATTAAGTTTGATGACACAATATTGTGTTATCCTGAAGAGGGTGATCCATTAGATGAATATGAAGAAGAAAGAGAATTTGAATTAGTATCATGCCTTATGATTTGCAAGGAGGAAGATTGTAGTCAAAAAAGAGTGGAAGTGAGCCCAAATGTATAAGGTATTTATTTCCAAGTTGTGTTTGATGAATGTGTTGATATGAATATTGAATAAAATGAGTTATATGTTAGTACCTTAAAACTAAAAAATATTTTGGTAGAAGGAAAATAAGGTAAAACAATAATAAATGAAGTGATTGACATGAAGAAAGAGACCTATGAGGTGATAGCAAGAGGATGTGAGGAAGATACGCAAGTTGGATTGCTTGATAAGATTGAGTTATAGCAGGTTGAGGTGTTTTGTTTTGCACCAATGAAAGAGCAAGGTGATGAAGAAGAGTATATAGGAGATGATAATGAGATATGGCAGCATATCATAGAGGATTCAAAATATTTGAGTCACATAGGAAACAAGAATAGCATCATGGTAGTTGAATTTTCATTAAGAATAATATTAGGTCAAGAGGATGCAGAGTTGGTATCCCAAGAACAAATTGAACACCAAGAGAGAAAGTAGGAGGTGGTTTTGATTGACATGTTTACTTCATGTACAAGTCATTAGATGAAATAAAATGAACAGTAGTTTCATATGATTTCTTGGAATATGCAAAGCAAGAGAGAAATGAACAAAGGAGGAGCTATCATACTTGTAAGCAAGAATCAAGAAGGCCTACATATGTCTAATTTGCCTTAGGATCCAGGTGGACATCAAATTAGAATAAATATTTTGTTAATAATCTCAAAGACATATAATTTCATTTACTCCTTGCTAGTATGATGTAGGTGTTGGCCAAAATTGGCCTATATATGAAAGTTTTCCCTAGGTGTGGTGTGAAAAGTTGAGAAAAGTTCTAACTGAGGGAGTGATCCAATGGTGGAAGGAGAGGGCACACCTCATGACCCTACCAAATATCACTTTCAAGCTTTTGAAACAATTTAAGAAAACTTTAAGGTGAATTTGGAGATTTTGAAGAAAAGGCCTAAAAATAGGTCTAAAGCTGCAAGTGAAGGATACAGTAATTTTATATGGTGTTCAAGCATTCAAGGGCATGAAGGAGTTTTTCTCAATCCTCAATAGTTCATCATAGCCTTGATGGTTCAAATGAGGGCTAGTATATCCTAAGTGATCTCCATCTACAACCATGGTTTGAGGATCAAGGAAAGGAATTACTCCCTTTGGGGGTTTTGGCTTAATTATCTCTTCTTAATGAGTGAAACCATATATAAAACTAATAAAAGAATTGGTTTTCACCAATAAGATGGTGAGCTAGTTTATAATTAGTGACCTTCAAAGGTCTAAACTTAGTCATGATATGCCTAGTTCATTCAAGTAAAGAATTGGATCAAGTTTCCATTCTGAGTGTTTCTCTTCAATAAGCTATGAATTTAATGCAGGTCACTCAATCAAATCAAAGATCAATGATAGGTAGGTGATTGACCAAATTCAATAAGTCAAAGTCCCCCTAGATCAAGATCAATGGTGCATATTCTTACATATAAATTTTGATTGATAATCTATATTAAAGACTGGGGTCAAGAAGTCAATATAGATCTACAATGCACATTCAATCATACAGATGGAAATCTAATATCTAGCATAAATTCAATATGTCAAATGATCTTGAAATTGAATGTGAGGCTACCATGTGTCATAATCATGGTGAATTAGTGGATCAACAGTGAGTGTTTGATCATGCAAATCAAAGATTGATAGTTGGATCAATTTAATAAGCACAGATTACACATGAGGCTACCACATGGCATAAGAGTGTTAACTAAATGGATATTGATAGTAGGGTACATAGAAGACATGTGGGGATGCTAAGTGTCACAATCTCAAAATTTGAATCAAAGATCAATGGACAACATTGAAAGTCAAGGCCAAGAGACTCTCAAAGTAATCGATGGAGTGAATTTGATCCAAATTTTTAGGGGCATGAGATGAGGACACATGTTTAAAGTGACAATGATCATATTTTTAAATTAAATAAATAGCATGGAAAGGAGATGCCACATAGGCAAACATGTCAAACTAAAATATGATATCAAAATATGATTTGGGTTTCTAGATCAAACCCATCAAATTCATATGTCATCATTAAAGCTTAGTTGAACCCACCAAAATCCCTCAGACATATGAAAAAGCCCTAGAATTTTTCATGCATTCACTATGTTGAGAAAGAAGTGGATTTCAAGACAATTTACATTTCTATGCAAAGGTTTGCTCAGTCAGGTTATGAAGTCTGTCTTGGGTTTCAAATTTTTATGTCTTATTCATAATCAAGAGACTAAGTAGCCTATGGATCTTTAATAAGATTATGACTATATGAAAACTAATAAAGGAATTTTTTTTTATCTATAGTGTACCTATGTTCAAGTTTTGGAGTAAGGGTAGAGTTGTGATTAGGAAAGGAGTGTCAAAAGGGAAACTAGATGAATGAGTTCAAGTGACTGTCTAATAACATAAAGAACATATCAAGATGAAGTATGGAGGTATTGAAGATTTTCTAAACCTTCCTTTTCTTCATCATATTCATGCCAAAGAAGTTTGGAAGTATTTTACAAGTTGAGGAGTGGTCTTCAAGGTGCCAAATGACCTTGAGAGTAGTTTTCAAAGCAAATGGTTTAGAGTGGCTCAAGCTTGTGACCTCCATCAATGGGGTATATGAAATTTGCAGGTATCATGGATTTTATTGCAGGTTGGAGGATCAAATTCAAGTTGAAAATAGAATAACACCTCAAAATTCAAACATAAAATATGACCTTCATGATTAGTTAAGCATCTTATACCAAGTCAATTAACTATTTACCACAAGCTTCTAGAAGTGCAAGTGGAGGGTGGTGTAGAAGTCCAAGGGAGAGGGACTTGGTGGTTGGAGAGTGTAAGTGAAGCATTCAATACATTTTCAAAGTCTTTGGATACTTTTCTTCTTAAAGAATCATGACATCATCATCCTCAATAATTTATGTCTTTTAATGTGTTTCTAAGCCAATGAGCTTGAAGTCTATTAGAGCTAATGAAGATTAATTTGTTGAAGAAGTATTAGTTCTAATTAACCTAAATCTAGGTGAGAATTCATGGAGGGTGGTTGTAGCTCATTTATTGAATTTTGTTTTTTTTCCTCTTCTCTCTCTCTTCCCCTTTTCTCCTATATCTCCTATTTCTCCCTAATTTTAAAGGGGACTCTCATTTTTTACAAGAGAAAATCCTGTCAAAATTTGTAAGAACTACCTTTTGTAGCATAATATTATTTTTCACCTATCTCTTGTTTGTAACTTGTGTTTCGTAAGTTTGTGCATGATGGATTTATGAAGAAGTGTCTTCCATGTTCATTATCCTTCTTTCTTACCTCTTTTAAGCTATTTTCAAGTTATGTGTAGGTATGAACTTGTGCTTTTATACCATTAATAGATGATTGGTATGAATTTTGAAATTCCTCTTTGCTTCATCTATTGCTTAGTGAGCCTAGTGTAAGAAACACTTATGTAAATTATCTAGTTTGTGAGATTGTGTGAGTAAAGATTGCCTTGTGTTGAATTGGTTTTTGTTTAAAGCATATTTGAGGATCATTTAATTTGGATCATCACCCTTTATCTCTCTTAGTTACCCTATACCCCCTTTCTATCCCTTTTCCAAGTAGAAGCATTAGCTTAGATGATCTAACAAGAGGAAGTCAGCCTTCTCCAGAGGATAAATCCCTTTTCCACTACAAGATACCCATAGCCTAAGGTTTCTCCAATATTGTGGATGAGAATGAGAGATCCTAAAAAAATCTCCCATAAGGGTGCAATTCTATGCCACAATAGTTTCTAACATGCTTGGTGAGACTCACTTTCAAATAAGGTTAGTCAAGTTTGATGTTAGTTTGATTAATTTGCAGTGGTTATAGTTTTCATCTTTTAGATCTATAAACTCTGAAGAACACTCAACATTATAATGGTAGAGTAGTAGTTATCTTTCATGCCAAAGGTGACTAAAAGATTAGTTTCTTGAGGTATTCCTTTTGAATTTATTGAATTACCTTTAAACTCAGTAAGAAGGTTAAGATTTGTTAACACTCATCCATACAAAGGAAACTTTCCTCCTAAACAAATTTCTAAATCTAGCTCTATAAGATCTTTGTTGGGTCCTTTCACTACCATGGTAGTCCCTAGAGCATTTCCTTTTGTCAGCTTTCAATTGTTAGAGTCTTTTAGACCTATATAAGTGTGACATTATTCTATTGGATGATCTTAAAAGTGTTCCTTACTTCATAGGAGACTAGTCTACAACACCTTCTGAGCACCTCAGATACATAACCAGCTTTTACAATATTCATAACATCAACAAGGAAAATGTAGCTATCAAGTTATTAGCCATTTCCTTTAAGGGTGAAGCCCTGAACTAGTATAAAAACCTTACTTCTAACTCCATTACATCATGGGATCAGTTAAGTAATCCCTTGTGTAAAAGGTTTAAAGACAAAAGTGACCACTTGTCGCCTGATGAACAGTTAACTACAATCATGAGATCTCCTCATGAGGTTATGCAAGATTTCAATACCAGGTTTTAAAAGACATGGCATAATATTCTAGTCTCTTTTAAGCCTACTCCTAACTATGCTTTCCTTTAATATCTAAAATATTTCAATAGTGATATTGTAGTAATGATTCAGTCTATGGAGGAAACACACTACCAGATGTTTATGAGGTGGCAATCAAAGTAGAGAATAGTCTAGTACAAGATAGAAAGCTTAAACTTAGGCCATCAATGTCTTTGTTTCATGAGATTCAACCACTTCCTATCATCATTCCTACCCTTGCTATCATCCCACCTATGTTAACCCTTCCTGCCATACCTACACCAAAGAGGAAAAGGCTTCAACTAGTCAATTTAATGACTCCCAAGAAAATAAGAGTTTCCAAGAACTTAAGAGCATGTTTCAATCCTTGGGTAATGAATTGGTGGACATGAAGAGGAAAAAACCTCATTTTAATAGACCTTATCAAGCCCCATATCGGCCTCAGTAATAGTCTTATCAAGAAAATAGGCCACCCTATAAACAAAATTTCCAAGGGCAAGGCCAAGGATAGGGGTAGCCTAACTATATTAGGCAAAATAATTATAATATAAATGCTAAAATTACCTCCAATACTTTAGTCCCTACTCAGAACAACTTTTCTTAGGAAAGAGAGGGTACTATGCCTTGGAATTAGTCTTTTGAACAATCCATCAACCTAAACACTTAGTTTAATCAGGCTTTCAATGACCAATGGCAGCAATGTGCTAGTTATGGATATAATCAAGCTCTTATGGCTCATAACACAAAAATACATATGATGACAAAATTGGAAGAGCCTCAACAAGGCTAAGGGCCTAATGAATAACCAAACCAATTGGGTGCCACAATGGCTAACTATGAGCAAGAAGAGTGTTATTCATCTAATTAGTAGCTTAGTTTTAGCCAAGTATACTTTCCAATGGAAGCTAATACAAGTTTCAAAAGAAGGAATATAGATGGTAATCGAGAAGCAGTCAAATATCCTCCTATTATTAATCCATTGCTATGAAATCCAAGTGAACCTAATACTAATTCAAAGGTTCTAATAGCTCTAAAGAATCAAAACCAAGGGAATGCCTTTGTACCCTAAAACTCATAAGTTCAAATTAAAATTGTGGTTCCCAAAGCACAAGATAAAGTTGGTGGTTTGCCCATCAATATTTTTGAATAAATGAAAAATTCAAATGTGAGTGTGCTAATGTGGGACATGTTTTCTATGCCTGGTTAGGTGGATATCCTTCAGGAGGGTTTTTCAAAGATCAATGTTTCTAAGAAGCCACCAAGCAAGGAAAATGTAGTTATCACCAATACAACCAAAGAGCTTAATTAATGAAATAAAATAATGTGGTTAAACCCCCTCCCTTATACATTTTTTTGAGCATTGGTGACTCTTTGGTACATAATTATATTGTAGATAGTGGAGCAAGTACTTTAGTGATGTCAAAGTTAATAGCATATCAGCTTAGTTTAAAGTATGAATCCCAATCTAAAGGAGTTTTACAGTTTGATAGATCTTCCACCAAACTATTTGGCATCATCAAAGGTCTAAACTTTACCTTGCATGCTTATCCTAGTGTTTCAATGGCTCAAGATGTGTTGATTCTAGATGTGCCTTCTTGTTTCCATTTATGCTTATCTAGAGACTTCACAGCCAAAATTGGGGGTTATCTAGTAGCAAATTGGTTCTACATGGATTTCAAGACAAGGTATGAGACCAAGGTGTCTATCAAGGCTAAGCCTATTGCACATTTTCACTTTAAGCCTTATGGGCCTGATAGCCCAAACATCAATTATATAACTCTTGATGAAGATAAACACCTGGTTGGTCAAGAACTAGACACTCATCCTAAAGGTATACCCAATATGTTCTTAGATGAGTTATGGAGTGAAAATTAGTTAATTTACCCTTTGGAAGGTGTTAAATAAAGAGACATGGAAGTCTATTGTTTGCATGAGGAAAATGAGTCCATGTCATCCCTCACTAGGCCACAAGAAGATACTAGTGGTTTGTGGAAATATTCTTTGATGGCTCAAAGAGCAAACATGGGGTAGGTGCAAGTGCAATGTCAGTATCTCACTCCAATGATAAGTACTTCTCTTCTTAAAGGTTCTAATTTAGTTGCTCTTGTAATGTAGCTGAGTATGAAGGCCTTATCCATGGCCTTCAATGGGCTAGTAAGAGGGGGATCAAGAAGTTATAAGTATATGGGGATAGTGAACTGATAGTGCATCAAGTCATAGGCCAAAACATCACAAAGAATCCCTTGATGAAATCCTAAAAACATAGGGTGTGGGATATACTTGAGGACTTTGAGGCCTTCAACACTAAGTAGTGCAAAGGAACCAAAACTAGCATGTTGATAGGTTGACAACTGTTGGAGCTCAATTTGACATCCCAAATGAGTTGTATAAATCCAAAGTGAAACCACATATTAAAGTGGTGGTCAGACCATTAGTGATAGATAATGAATCTCATTGGTAGGATTTTAATAGTAACAAGCAGATTGCCTATTTCTTGTAGAAGGAATCAGATTTTTCCTCAATGAACCAAGGTAAATTCTAACATCAATATGAGAATCAAATTATTTAGCTAAGGTCTAACAAACCTTTTAAAGGTCTAGTCACCCTTGAAGGTCTTTTCCATGAAGGAGATCATATGAAGAAAGTCAAGGTGGTGATGTCAACTGATGAGGAGAACTATGAAAGAGTCCTTATTTTTAAAGACAAACTTATCAATCTTAAAAAGATAAGCACTAAGATAGAAAGGCATGCTTTCATTGAACTTTGTAAGGAATATTCAAAAATATTTAATCAAGAATACACTAATTTGAGAGTCTTTTATCTCAAGCTATCCCAACACACTATAGAATTGGAGGCCAATGCTAAGATTTTAAGTTAGAAAGAAAGGCCTATAAACGCAAAAATTGAAGATTTAATGAGGAAAGAATTGACTAAATTTATTGAATCTAATATCATTTTTCCCATCAAACACTCCTCATGGGTAGCTAATCTAGTACATGAGAGAAAGAAGAATGGTGAGATCCAATTGTGTGTTGATTTCAAAGACTTGAATAGGGTCTCTTTGAAATATCATTACCCCTTACCATCCATGGACTAACTCCTTCAAATGGTTTTTGGTTCAGAATGCTTCTCTTTTAGATAGGTACTCGAGATACAACTAGGTGTTGGTAAGAGAAGAAGATCAATATAAGACTACCTTCACCACAAGGTAGTGCACATATGTTTATCATAAGATGACTTTTGGCCTATTAAATGTCAAGGCCACTTTTCAAAAATTCATGTACATAGATTTTCAAGGCTTGTTAAATCATATGGTGGTAGTCTACTTGGATGACATAATTGTTTTTTTAAAGAAGGCTAGTGAACACTTGGATCACCTAAGATTGATATTTGAAGATGTAGAGAATATGGGATCTCATTGAATCCAAAGAAATGTGTGTTTATTTCCATAAGGGAAATCTCTTGGGACATATTATCTCAAATAATGGATTAGCTATTGACCTTCATAGAGTAAGTGTTATCTTGGCATTATCCTTACCCAAGCACAAGAAATGACTCCAAAGTTTCCTTGGGAAAATAAAATTTGTGAGAAGGTTTATACCTAGTTTTTTTAACTTGGTCAAACCCATCACTACCATGTTGAATAAGAACCAAGTTTTCACTTGGTTCACTAAAGGTAAAGTAACATTTGAGGCTACCAAGAAAGCCATTGCCTACGAACCCACACTCATAAATCTTGATTTCTTAAGGGATTTCATATTGTATGCCTTTGCCAATATTGACAATATATTAGCTATGTTGATGCAAAATAATGGTGAAGGAATTGAGCAACTAGTTGATTTTTTCAATCAAGGGATTGAAGGATATGATGTAAGGTATAATTTTATAGAAAATCAAGTCCTTATAGTATTAAGAAGCCTCAAAAATTTTAGACCAATGTTATCTAATAGAAAAATCTATCTTATGGTGTCTCCTAGAGTGAAGGACTTCCCTCTTAACAAATACTTGAATGAGAATAGGGATGGTTGGATTACCAAGGTCTTGGAGTATGATATGGAGATCAAGGTCACTAACCTAGTGAGAGGCAAAGGCTTATGTGAGCATATGGTGGATGAACTCCATAAGGATAAATAAGTTATCTTAATGACACAAGATAACTCACAAATAGATGCACCTCCACCTCACACTAGATGGCTTCAGGATATGACACATTTTTTGATAACAGGTGAATGCCCACAAGCTATGGATAGAATAAAGAGAAGGTATTTTAGACTTTAGTCTATACTTTATGCATTGGTTTATGGAATTATATTTATAAAAGACCTCAATGGAGTGATTCTTAGGTGCATTGATGATGACCAAGCAACTAGGATCTTGGATTAATTCCATGATGGGCCTATAGAAGGTCATTTTTCTCTAAGGACTACAATAGTAAAAGTAATGACAACTAGTTATTATTAGCTATCCTTTTTAAGGATGCATATGCATGGGTAAGAAAGCATAAAAAGTGTGCTCTCTTTATAGGCAAGCAAATATTGGTAGCCCTTCCTCTCAATCCAATCCAAGTGGAACAACCCTTCATATAGTGGGGTTTGGACTTCATAAGAATGATCAATCCACCTTCCAATGGAGGACACAAGTGGGTACTCACTACTACTAACTACTTCACTAGGTGGGTGGAAGTAATCACCCTTAAAAAATCTAATGAAACAATAGTGTTGGACTTCTATGATAGCATAATAACAAGGTTTGGTGTACTAGCAACAATAATTTTAAATAATGTCTTAGAATTTATTGACATGTAGATAAGTGAGTGGGCACTTTGGCCAGGCATATACCTTAGTACATCCTCAAATTACTACCCCCAAGGTAATGGACTAGTAGATTCAACAAACAAAAACTTGATAAGGATCATAAAAAGGACAATGGAAGAGAATCAAAGAGTGTGGTACACAAAATTAAGGACATCCTTATGGGCTGATAAAGAGACTCCCAAATTTGCCATTGGAAACTCACCATTTGTCTTTGTGTATGAGAGGGAGGCCAAATTTCCCATCTCTCTTGAGTTACATGCCTTGGAGTTAGCCCATCAGATTGAGTTGATGGATATTGAACCTATGAGCGTGAGGATGGTAGAGCTCATGGAGCTTGAAGAAATAAGGGACCTTGTAATGAAGATACTAGAGTCACACCAAAATCAAGTCAAGAAAGACTTTGATAAGAGAGTTATAGTAAGGGATTTTAGAGAATGGGATTAAGTCTCAAGTGGGATTCAAATAAGGCCAAGTCAAGCAACCATACCTAGTTTAAAATCTTGTGGAATGGCCCTTACTTGATCCATGGATGTAAACATCATAATTCTTTTCAGCTTGCCCAATTGGATGGAGAGGTATTACCCATCCCAATCAATGGGATTCATTTAAAGCTTTTCTAGTAGAAAATTTTTCAGCCATTATATATATTATACTTTTTGTATAGTTTTTCATGTTTTCCTTTAAGTGCCTTTTGCACAGTCTTTTCAGTTGCATGTTTCCCTTCCCTAAGTGCCTTGGGCACAATGATGATTTTATTTCTTATTGTCTTTGTTGCTTCAAAAGGAGGTTTTAGAAAGGGACAACCTTGTATCAATTTTATATCAGCTAGGAACAAAGACTTGAGACCCAATATACCCAATGGATAATATAAAATGACTAATTTGTTACATGGTAGGCATGCAATCCCAATAGGTCACCAAAAATGTTGGCCAAAATTGGCCTACATAAAAAAAAAATGCTTGGGTGTGGTGTGAGAAGTTGAGAAGAGTTCTGGTTGATGGAGTGATCCAATGGTGGAAGGAGAGAACATACCTCATGACCTTACCACATGTCACTTGCAAGATTTTGAAACACTTTAAGCAAGCTTTAAGGTAAATTTGGAGGTTTTGAATAAAAGTCCTAGAAATAGGTCTAAAGCTACAAGTGAAGGATCCAATAAGCTTATATGGTATTCAAGCATTAATGGGCATGAAGGAGGTTTGCTCAATCCTCATTAGTTTATCATATCCTTGATGGGTTAAATGAGGGCTAGTATAGCCTGAGTGATCTCCATCTATAGCCATGGTTTGAGGATCAAGGAAAGGAATTACTCCCTTTGAGGGTTTTGGCTCAATTATCTCTTATTAATGAGTGCAACCATATAAAAAACCAATAAAGTAATTGATTTTCACTGATAGGATGATGAGCTAGTTCATAATTGGTGACCTTCAAAGGTCTAAACTCAGTCATGATATACTTGGTTCATTTGAGTAAAGAATTGAATCAAGTTTCCATTAGGAATGTATCTCTTCAACAAGATACAAATTGAATGCAAGAATGCCAAGTGTCAAAATCTCACTTGATTGAATCAAGGATAAATGACATGTGGGTGATCACCCAAAGTTCATATGTCAAAGTCTCCCCAGATCAAGATCAATGATGCATATTCTTACGTACAAATTATGATTGATGATTTGTATTGAAAGACTTGGGTCATAAAGTCAAGATAGATCTATAACATGCATTCAATCATGTAAATGGATATCTAATGATGAGCATGAATTCAATAGGTCAAAATATTTTGAAATTGTTACCATGTGTCACAATCATGGTGAATTAGTGGATCAATAGCACATGTTTGATCATGTTGATCAAATATTGACTATGTGGATGAAGTCAATAAGTCAGTAAGCCCATATTTCACAGGAGGCTACCATATGCCTAAGATCATTAACTAAAGAAAACTAATAATAGGGTACACAAAAGGTACATGGGGTTGCCAAGTGTCACAATCTCATAAGTTGAATCAAACTATTAATCATGCGATATACTGAGAGGGGGGTGAATTATTATATCATATACTTTTAAAACTTTTACTTAATCTGATTTATTTTCTTTAACCACTTAATCATACATTCAATATATGCAATAAAACTAAAATAATAACATGCACCACATAAGAGAGAGAGAGAGAGAGAGAGAGAGAGACTAGATTTTTACATGGAAATCCAATGTCAAAAAAACCATGGAGAATAATCTCAAGTATATGAATGAGCACCAACTCAAATTATAAATTTCACAAGCACCAACTTATAGGAGTATCAACCCCTTTTGTCAAGCACCAACAGAACAACTACTTGTGAGCACCAACCCCTCTTATGTAAAACACAACTATCTCTCAATGTTGTTTTCTCAATAAATAATATAACTCTACTATATCTCTTTCTCTTCTCTCCTTTTTTCTTATATAAAACAATTACAAACCATGCACTCTATTGCATATTATAAATGGCTTCCTAAGCTTCATTTTATAGCTTTCCAAATGACCTTTGGAATTCACCCTTTGTGACCCTTCAATCCACATGGAAAATGGCACCAAACTTGCATGACCCTTCAAATTCTTTCAATTAAAAATTCACATTGTGACCCTTCATGAGCAAATGCATCTTTTCCCCTTTTGTCTTTATTTGGTGACTCTTCAAATTCCTCAAGGTGACTCTTCATGGAAAAATGCCTCCTTTCCCTCTTTTATCTTTATCTCATAACTCTTTGACTTATTCATGGGCCCTCTTTTGACTTTATTTAACAAAAAATATATTCATTAATATTTAATAAATAATAACACACTTTAGCCAAAATATGAACATTAAAAACACCTTAAGACATTAAATGATATGTGGCCTTTGTCACCAATAATGTTAGACCTTTTACATCAATGACAATATTTTCAACACAAAGATCAATGGCTAACATTAAAATTCAAGACCATGAGACTCCCAATGAGATAGATAGATTAAATTTGATCCAATTTTTAGGGGCCATGAGATGAGGACACATGTCCAAAGTGACAACTTTATTTTTAAAATTCAATAAATAACATGGCAAGGAGATGCCACACAGTTAGACTTGTCAAATCAAAATACAAGATCAAAATATGATTTGGGTTGACATAACAAACCCTTAAAATTTGTATGCCACCAATAAAGCTCAGTTGAACCCCCCAAAATCCCTTAGACGTATGAAAAATCCATAGAATTTTTCATGCATTAATTTTTTTGAGCAAGAAGGAAATTTCAAGACAATCTACATTTCTATGCAAAGGTCTGCTCAATTAGGTTATGAAGTCTATCTTGGGTTTCAAAGTTTTATGTCTTGTTCATGATCAAGAGACTAAGTAGCCTTTGGATCTTTATTAAGATTATGACTATATGAAAACCAATAAGAGAATTGGTTTTCATTTATATTGGACCTATGTTCAAGGTTTAGAATAAGGGCAAAGTTTTGATTGTGAAAGGAGTGTCAAAAGGGACACTAAATGAATGAGTTTAAGTTACTATCTAATAATGTAAACATATCAAGATGAAGTATGGAGGTACTAAATATTTTTTAATCCTTCATTTTATTCATCATATTCATGCCAAATAAGTCTAGAAGTCTTTTATAGGTCCAGGAGTGGTCTTCATAGTGCCAAATGGCCTTGGGAGTAGTTTTTAGGGCAGTTAGTTCAGAGTGGCTCAAGCTTGTGACCTCCATCAATGGGGTCTATGAAGGTTGTAGGTATCATGAAGTTTATTTCAAGTTAGAGGAGCAAATTTAAGTTGAAAATAGAAGAACACCTCAAAAGGCAAACATAAAAGATGACCTTCATGGTTAGTTAAGCATCTTATGCCAAGTCAACTGACTATTTACCACAAACTTCTAGAAGTGCAAGTGGAGGGTGGCATAGAAGTCCAAGGGAGAGAGACTTGGTGGTTGGAGAGTGCAAGTGGAGCATTCAATACATTTACAAAGTCTTTGGAGACTTTTCCTCTTAGATAATCATGACATCATCATCCTCAACAATTTATATCTTTTAGTGTGTTTCTAAGCCAATGAGTGGGCTTGAAGGTTATTATAGCTAATGAAGGTTAATTTGTTGAAGAAGGATTAGTTATAATTAACCCAAATGTGGGTGAGAATTCATGGAGGGAGCTCATTTATTAAATTATGTTTTCTTTCATCTTCTCTTTCTCTTCCCCTTTTCTCCTATATCTCCCATTTCTCCCCAATTTTAAAGGGGGCTCTCATTTTTGACAAGGTAAAATCTTGTCAAAATTTGAAAGAACTACCTTTTGAAGAATAAGATTATTTTTCACCTATCTCTTGCCTATAACTTATGTTTAGTAAGATTGTACATGATGGATATATGAAGAAGTGTCTTCCATATTCATTGTCCTTCTTTCTTGCCTCTTTTAAGGTGTTTTCAAGTTATTTGTAGGTTTAAACTTGTGTTTTTTTGGCCATTAATGGATGCTTAGTGTGAATTTTGAAATTCCTCTTTACTTCATCTATTGCTTAGTGAACCTAGTTTAAGAAATACTTATGCAAATTAGCTAGTTTGTTTGTCTTATGTTAAATTAGTGTTTGTTTAAATCTTATTTGAGTGTCATTTTATTTGGTGCATCACCCTTTTAGCTCTTTCAGTTACCCTATACCTCCTTTTTATCCCTTTTTCAAGCATAAACATTAGTTTAGGTGATCTACCAAGAGGAATCTGGCCTTCTCCAGAGGTTCAACCTCACTACAAGATACCCACACCCTGAGGTTGCTCTAATCTTGTGGTTGGGAGTGAGAGAGCTTGAAGAACTCTCCCACAAGGGTGTAATTCTATGCCATAATAGTAGGAGCATCACTACCTTATTGTAAACATTAGTATATTTTTATGTTTTAAGTTATTAAGGAGTTGTCAAGATCATTTTAGGTTTTTAAGAATCATTCATAAGCATTAATAAGTTGTCAAATCTGAATTTGACCCAATTAGGCATTTTCTTGTCTAAAATGCCAATTCAAAAATTTGAAAATTTGGTATTATTTATAAAGTCTCTTAGTCTTATGAAAGGTCAAAATGTCATGACCTTGTGTCTTAGGAGTCTTCAAGAAGTGTTTAGGTTGTTTTTCACATTTTAGGTTGTCAAGGTAGTTTAAAGACTTTCCTCAATGTACAAAAGAGGAAGTTAATGTAGTTATGATAATTTTGCATTAAAAAAGAGTTTGTAAATGCCATTGTGGGTAGAGTCATAGAAGTTAGCAGTGAGAGAAATGGGTTTGATTCAAATGTGTAATTGGTAATAACCCCAAGAAATGAATAATCAATACTTTGTTTGAGAAATATTTTATTGTCAGACTTTCATAAATCCTATGTATACCATTAGATTGCATGTACAGACAGAGCATAAGAAGATAACATTGACAAAGACAAGTTTTAAGTTAATTGAGATGTTGGTAAGTGGATTTCATTATGTTAATGAATGTATTTATATGCAAATAATTTTGCTTCATAGTTGTGAAGCAGAAAAGCCATACAGACTATGTACCTTGTCTAAAGATTGTATTATGTGTTTTTAAGAAATTGAGATTGAGCAATGTATTTCAAGAAGATGACTCTAAGTAAGAATGTTTGAAATGATAAATATGATCTAATAGACAATTATTCATTATTAAATCTTGTTATTTTCTACTTTGGTAAGATTGTTTGAATATTTATGAATAGGGTCCTATGTGTCTTTGTGTGTTCTGTGCTAAACAAACTTGCATAGACATACATTGAGTTAAAGGTGATTTTAAGGTTATTAAATCATGAATGTACACATTATTAAGTATTTAATTTTAGTTCTCAATAATTTGTTTTAGTTTTGTTAATTTATTCTCAACACTCATGAGTAAGAAAACTTGTAACAGACATATAGAGCATTGTATTTGAATACACAGTCAAGCAAAAAATTTGACAGAAAATATGAATAGAGGCAAGGGAGTGAGGATTATTTACTTGGAAGATGTGTAGTATGGTTTCAAAAGCCCAAACAAACCTTCACAGTCATTTTATTTGAATTTGATAGCCTAGAAGTTTAAACAAACCCTTCACTGTTAACATTGAGTAAAGAACATACACAAAATAAGAAGAAAATACATGTTTATAGTGTGTCAAGGGAGTTTTAAAAGCCATTATGCCTTAGAAAAGTTGTATAAAGGTTATTAAATCCATAAAAAATAATCATAGTTTAATGAAAGAGGTTATAACATTCAAAATTGATGAATAACCCTTCTCGGGCTTAACAGTCAGCCCATAACCCTGGTTTAGGGTTTCAAACCTTAAAGCTAGTTTCCAAGCATTTGCACTGGTCAAAAATATTGATTATTTATCATAAGATATTTTTGAATGTGTGCCAACTCATTTTTAAGGCTTAAAGTTGTTTCAAGTGTGAAAGGTATGGAATTATCTGTGTGCAACACAGGGGTCAAGGAGACCTATTAGACCTAATCAAAGAGCAAAAGGAAACTAGAAAAGAGATCAAATGATGGAATTTTACAAATAAAATTCATGAGTAGAAGGAATATGATAAATATTATTGGAAAATGTATTTATTTTTTTAGTATACCACTATACTTGTTTGTACAAAATAGATATATCTAAAAAAAGGCTACTAGGAAAAGCATGTGAGTTAGTAAGAAGTATGGGGAAGAGATAATAGTTATTTGGGAGGTTATGGAATGAAATGAGAAGATAAATAGGATAAATGGAGCTTATTATGAATGAATAGTGTTAGGACCTAAGAAGCACAATTGATTACCATATGCAAGCAACTAAATGCGAAATTAAACCAGAAGCAATAAGTAACTAGAAACCAGAAACAACACAGAATTTGAGAGACAATACAATCTTGTATTCAAATCATTCAGAAAGAAAATACAATCAAGAAGATGCCACACTCTTCTCACCCCTATGAGGCTTCCCACACCTCTAGTGCTCCTAGTAATTCTCAATCAGAGTTCTCTCTCTCAATTATGATCACAACAATCAATGCAAACACAGAGTTGTTGTTCACCTCCAACTAGTCGGTATCAATACTGCCAGTACACCAAGCACTCAAAATTACTTCAATTAGTCTCATTAATCTTGCAACAACCTACAAATCAACCTGATCTTACTTACCATGTCGATCTCCCTTGATCTTGCACAACCTGCAGATCAACCTGGTCTTGCACAACCTACAAACCTAGATCTTACAATTGGAAGGATCTCTTCCTTATCCTTGCCTTAATTACAATACAACTCATGAGTCTCTTAAATAGATCTCATGCAAATAATAATTAGACTTTCTTAATTACAATAATTAGACACGTAACTCAAGACTATAATTAGCCTTTAACATGCAAACTGGCCATTCAACAAACTAACTGTTTGTGCAACAAATAGTTCTGGAATGCACAGGCGACCGACGTCGGTCCCTGTCTATCTAGGGATGACCGACATCGACTGATCCCTCACTAATGTCAGTTGCTCTACACACTGTATATGACTGATGTTAGTTGATCAGACTAATGTTGGTTGCTCTGCAACTCAGCATCCTCCTCCATTTGCATCAGTGAAGCTTTTAGCTCCACAACCTAACAATCTCCCACTTGGAGATAAACAGCTGCACCTGTACCTATACCTATACACCATCTAATTTGTTTTCTAGCTTGTATTCCTCTTCAAGTTCAATCTTGAAGACCAACCACCACACATCCTATGGTGCAACACCTGTCATCCAAGTCCCCTACCATATCTGATTCTACATACCCATGTAGAGAAGTGTTTGACCTTGCATCGCATGTATACCTACTGCTAGTCCCTCTCAAATACCTGAGAATCCACTAAACCATTTTCCAGTGCTTCTTTCCCAAATTGACCACAAACTCACTGATAACTCCCACTGCTTGGGAAAACTCAGGTCTAGTACACATGTACTTAACCTCATCATGTGATTGGGGACACTACTCTGTTAACCGTCCATCCATAGGTGTGCTAACCAGTTCTGCATCCTGCATCCTGAACCTTGCCACTGCCTTATTCACACAATCATCCTGAGACAACATCAACCTGTGACCTTCCCTGTCTCTAGGAATACTCATGCCAAAGAATCTTGCTGCCCTCAAATTCTTCATAACACACCTCTGAACTAACTTTACCTTTAGCTCAGTAACTCCCTGCATGTGTGACCCTGTAACAAGCATACACACTACATACAGTAACAGGATAATGTAGCTAATATTATCCAACCTGGTAAAGGAAACACAATGGTTACCATGACATTGACTAAAGCCCTACTTTGTCATACACCTGTCAAACCTCCATTGTCCTGTAGCCTGCTCAAGACCATATACCTTGGCCTTCCGTCTCACGTGTCCATTCTCTCTTTTTTGACCTGGGAATCCATTCATATTTTAGTGCTTTCTCTCCAGCTAAAAAATCTACCAAATCTCCCATTTGGTTCTCTTCCAAGGAATCAACTTCCTCATCCATGCCACACTCCCACTATTTCCTAGATTCTACCTGCTCTACTTCTTTAAAACTTCCTGGTTCTTAACCATCAGTGAGCAACAAGTAATCTAAAGAAAGGGAATAATGAATTTGAGGCTTACTTACCCTTTTAGTCCTCCCTATGGGCGTTTAAGACTCCTTGACAGCTTGTTATCTGCCCAAAATCCATTCTGACAGTGATCGATGTTGGTCACCTCCAAGTCTGCACTTGACTGACGTCGGTTCCATGCGACTGACCTGACTGTCGACGTCAGTTCCCTGACCGATGTCGATGTCTACCTTCCCAACACCACTGACTCTTCTAGTCTACACATGACTAACGTCGGTGCCTATCTATTCATGTTGATTCCCCCTGACTGACGTCGGTACCTGTGTTTACCTGTGAGTGATGACTTTTTACCCGTGAGCTTACTTTGAATCATTTCCTTGTTTAAACTGCCCTGCTCAAAATTATTTATCCCCTGTGACTGATCTCTATCCATCATCTCCTCCTTGAACACTAAGGATTTCCTATTCTTGTCAAAAACATCAGATTTCCTCTTTGTGCAATAAACCCGATCCTTTCTTGTAGCTTCAGTCTCAAGAAACCTCACTTTCTTTTGTTGCTTACAAAAATCTTGATCTATGCTTTCTAGATCTGAACTCTTACCCTTTGACTCAAGAACATGCATCTCCTTCTTATTCATGTGACCAAGCCTACAAAGCCACATCTTTGAATCTACAGCTAAAGTAGATAAACCAGAAGGAGAATCAGTAATACAAGTAGATAGATAAAGAGTACCTACTTTCTTACCTCTTGCTAAAACAAGTGCACCCTTGGAAACTTTCCAAGATTTCACTGTGAGAGTTATTGTGCATCCCTCATCACTCAAATTTTCAATATAAATCAAATTCTGCTTCAGGACTGGGACATGCATGACCTCCTTCAACACCCATGTGTTGCCCGTCTGCAATTTCAGCCACACTTCCCCTTTTCCAACCATTTGACAAGGCTTACCATCCCCTAAATAAATCTCTCCAAAGTCTCCCTGGACATACTCATGGAAAAATTCTCTATTTGGGGTTGCATGGAAAGAGGCACCAAAATCTAACACCCAAGATTCCACTTTATCCAAGGAACATACAAGAGCATCCTGTGCAACAATACCTGCAACAACTACTTCTTCATTTCCTTCTTGTTGATCTTCAACCAACCAACAATCTTTCTTTACATGCCCTTTCTTTCCACAATTCTAGCAAATTTTCCTATCGGGCCTGGATCTAGATCTCCTACCTATCTTTGACCTTGATTTCCCTTGCTCGATCTTCTCTCTTTGCCTTCCCCTACTTTCAACACTCAAAGCATTCCCTGATGATTCCCTTGTGCTTTTCCTGCGAATTTCTTCATTCAAGATTACACTAACAACATCATCCACTTTCAAGATATTTGAAGCAGACACAGTATTACTAACTGCCATTACCAAACTATCCCAACTTTCAGGTAATGAGCATAAGATTAAGAGAGCCTTAATTTCATCATCAAAAACAATATTGACTAAAACTAACAGGTTTACCAAACCATGGAAATCACTAAGATGACTATGTACTAATCCACCTTCCAACATTTGCAAATTAAATAATTGCTTCATAAGAAATACCTTATTCGAAGCTGAGGGTTTTTCATATAAATTTGCCAAAGATCCCATCAACTCTACTATTTTTTTAGCCTGTGATAAGTTGGAAATCACAGATGATGCCAGGCTCAACCTTATAGATCCCAGAGCCTTCTGATCAAGAACATTCCATTCTTCATCTTTCATATCTAGGGGCTTGCATGCAACCCCACCCAATGGTAAGTACAGATCTTTCTGATATAGATAATCCTCTATTTTCATTCTCCATAATTGATAATTCGTGCCATTGAATTTCTCCATTCTTAGCTTACTTTCTTCTGCCATTGCTATACTCCCACTCAATCAGAAACCCCTGAGAGTGACCTGTAACCAAACACAAACCTGCTCCCTACAACCTTAGCTCTAATACCACTTGTCAAGAATCCAAGAAGAACAAACAGCTCTGATACCACTTTTCAGGACCTAGGAAGCACAATTGATTACCATATGCAAGCAACTAAACACAGAATTAAACCAGAAGCAATAAGTAACTAGAAACTAGAAACAACACAGAATTTGAGAGACAATACAATCTTGTATTCAACTCATTCAGAAAGAAAATACAATCAAGAAGATGCCACACTCTTCTCACACTTATGAGGCTTCCCACACCTCTAGTGCTCCCAGTAATTCTCAATCAAGAGTTCTCTCTCTCAATTATGGTCACAAAAATCAACTCAAACATAGAGTTATTGTTCACCTCCAACCAGTTATTATCAATACTGCCAGTACACCAAGCACTCAAAAGTACTTCAAGTAGATCTCCTTAATCTTGCAACAACCTGAAAATCAACCTGATCTTACTAACCATGTCGATCTCCCCTAATCTTTCACAACCTGTAGATCAACCTGGTCTTGCACAACCTGCAAACCTAGATCTTACAATTGGAAGGATCTCTTCCTTGTCCTTGCCTTAATTATAATACAGCCCATGAGTCTCTTAAATAAATCTCATGCAAACAATAATTAGACTTTCTTAATTACAATAATTAGACACACAACTCAAGACTATAATTAGTCTTTAACATGCAAACTAGTCATTCAACAAACTAACTGTTCATGCAACAAATAGTTCTGGAACGCACAGGCGACCGATGTCAGTCCCTATTTGTCTGGGTATGATCGACGTCAGCCAATCCCTGATTGATGTCAGTTGCTCTGCACACTGTATATGACCGATGTCAATTGATCAGACTAACGTTAGTTGCTCTGCAACTCAGCATACTCCTCTATTTGCATCAGTGAAGCTTTTAGCTCCACAACCTAACAAATAGAACCTAAATAGAGACTATAGAAATCTAGAATGAGTTTTGAACAAACTTGTTACATAATATGAAGACTAGTATGGATATAGCATGAAAGGAAGAGATAATATATGCATAGAATGAAGTGTAGGGATGAATGTGGGTTGAGTTTTTTATGTGTAGAACTTAAAGGTAGAGAATAAGAGAATTCAAAGGTACTTTAAGATAGTGATATTGAACCTATAGGTAAATTGACAATGCAAATATCATAGCCAGATTGATTAGCAGAGGTAAGTAGATTGTTTTATTATTTTTGGGAAACTAGGGTTTAGTTCCTAAAAAATAAAGGGTCTAGATTAAGGGATAAAATATAATGAAACATAGTAAAATACAAATTTATATCAATTTTATTAAATTAATTGCATAGGGAAAAGAAGCAACTTATATAGAAAAATAGACTAAGATGAATGTTTTAAAGGTTGAAAACCACTGTAGAAGACTATGAAGATGTCAAAAACCTGGATCTAGCTTTCATTTGGTGAAAGGATAAGACCACCAAAAATAAGACATCTTAGGGTCTGACACCATTATCCTCTTCTACCAATGTTGTCCAAAATTTTCATAGAGACCTAATTTTTCTAGGTTCTTTACGTTGTTCCTATTTGAGCCTACTTGTGAAATTTCAAATGTTTAATGTTGATAGAGCTCACTATAGAGTTGTTTTAATATTTAAACCCTGGGTTTATCTACACACATGAAAAAACAAACACATAAAAATAAAAATGGGTAAAAACTAGGTTAGGGGAAGTATAAGTGTATGATCTAGAACCCTTGTTATCTTGATCATTACCTATATTAACCCTCAAATTAGTGTTTTAGATCAAATGTAGTTCTCCCTTAGGGAACATGCATAATCAACGTGCATAGTAGATGCAAGAATGAAATTTTATCTAGCCCCTTCCTTAATCAATCATGTAAATCTATGTGTGATGCAGAATGATGAGTTATATTATTTACTATTTTTTTAATTTTGTATTGTGCCAAAGTAGTAAGTGTTAGATATAAAATGCCTTGTGTAGTCCTTTATATAGGAGACTCTTTATTTTGAATTTTGGAGATTTATTTACATTAGCTAACATTAAAAGGATAGACAAAACTTAAGGGAGGGGATAAGAAGGGTTTAGGACCTTTTGAGTAAAGAGAAATGAATGTTGGGACTCAAAATGCAAAAGGATAGGAGCACCAAAAATGGGACACCCTAAGGTGCAGTACTTTAGTCCAATCCGAGTGCTCTTATCTTATAGGCTCAGGACTTGGGGGAACAATATTGGCACAAGAAACACTACTTGGTTTAAGTTAAATGACTGATCAAAAGGTTTTGAATGATTAGTTATGGACAAAGAGGTTATTCAAGCAACTAACAAGACTAAGATAAGTAAAACCAAGACATGGATAACATGAATAAGGCTCATATTCTCCATTCAAAGACTCCTATGAAAATACATGATATGTGTGGTTGCTTGACCAATTTAGGGTGTATACATTTTCTCCCCTTTTATTCTGGTGATGTAATGAAATGAAGTACTAGAGTAAAATAAAGAAGAAAATGTGTACTTCAACCTAACTGTGTCGAGATAAATGTGTTTCAAGGGTCCAACTCACTTCCTGGCCAAAGAAGTGGATGGAGGGTGAAATAATGCTTGGAGAAAGAAGGAATCCTTGAAATGGATGCCCCCTGTACTAAATCTAAAAGTGGAATCCATGCAACATGGAAGAGGGAAATGCTTGCCCCCTATGTTGAATCTAGCTGAAAATGAGGAATACTTAGAGGCCCAAAACCAATGTCTATCCTTTATCTGACATAAACTCATGTAATATAAAATGTGTGTATAAAATTTGTATTCTATGAATATAAAAAAAATTATGACCCTACTCTAAATATCTAAACTAGAATTGAGAAATGCTTAGAGGCCCAAAACCAATGTTTGTCCTCTATATTACACAAACTCATGTAGTCTAGGTATGGGTAATGCAATGGACCAACCACTACAGACAGTCATATGGTCCAACCTGGTGACAACCTAGGGACAATTGGGTGTAATCTAAAACTTTGGTCAATGTGTAAGAAGAGAATGGCATGTATTTTCATTCCATATATATAATCTTGAGTGATGAAGAACATGAACATTTATGCCATATCCCCAAATCTAGTATGTGAGTGATGCATCTATATAATCTGGTAATCTATATAACCACATGTGAAATGACATATTTTTCCATGCCTCATGTGTAAAATTGAAGACCAAAACACTATGATCTTTACTATCCTTTTAGTCTGTTATTTGATTCTATAAACTATGTGATGTTGTATGAGGTTGTATGTGTGAGATGTGTAACATGTACATGCCACCAAATTTGGTATCTAAGTCTATATCTATATCAAAATTACTATGAATCCATATAATCTGAACCACAATATTTGAATATTCTATGTATCTATAAACTGAAGGTATATCCCTTTGAATGTCTTGAGTAATGCTAAGTGACCAATATAATTTGAATCACTATATATCTCGACTAATCTAAGCTAAATCTAATAATTTGAATGTTAGATGTGTAAGAACCATGGTTTATCCACCTATGAGAGTGAGTGGGTATGTTGGGTAAGTGTATAAATAGGAATAGCATAAATTATGCCCCCCTTTTAGGGAGAGGGACAAAATTTGTGATAGAGGAGGCCGAGCCAAAAGTGATGACTAGTGGCTTAATAATAGAAACAAGGTTGTCATGTTGTGAATAGTTTGAAAGGTTGTTAGATTGATTATATTGAGTTGTTTAAAGTGGAACATGTTTGGATTGGTGAGGACTAAGGTGTGTGTCTAGATACAAGAAAAATATATAAATATTCATGTCATAGTAGGCAGATGAGGTAGTAAGAGAAAGAAGCTTGAGTGATGTCAAGGGTATCATTATCATGATTTCATGGAAGAAAATGGTTTGAAAAATGGGGTTACGGGCTTGAGTTATGGGGAAAATGGTATTTTAATTTGATTGAAAGATTTGGATAATATAATAAATTGGATTGATTCATGATTCATTTATGCATTGACTAGGTTGAGATCTAGAGCTCTAGAGTGAGAGAGATGCCAAGGAGATGAGCACCTACTATGACTCAATTCAAACAGTTGGTAGCCTAGGTTCATGCTGGTGGTGTTGTGACCCTAGTAAGTAATCCAAATGCCTAGTTTTTATCTAGTTTTAGGCCTATTTCATTGTTTTTGAGCTCCTTAAAGTAGCTTATAAATTTTTTTCTAGTTTTATCACTCTTGTCTAGAGTTCAGTGCTCATGTCTAGGTTTCAATTTTGTTATCTAGGTTTTAACACTCCTATCCAGTGTTGTCTTTTTTGTAGTGTTGTTGTATAATGGGTAGGATTTTTTGAGATGTTGCTTTACTACTTGCTATTTTTTTTCTTGGATTTTGACTTAGTATTATTTATTGATATGTGTTGTTTTTGGTGTTTTACAAGGTGAGGTACAGATGATAGAGTTTTGTAGGGGCCAAGTGATGGAGACATTGAAGTTATTACCATTGTATGCTGATGAGAGAGTTTTTATGGATAGGGTAGGGTTGGGTCATGTATGTGACGCAGGCACAATGCAATGGGATTGATATCTAATTATTGCCTTATGTGAGAGGTGGAATGTAGATAGATGTACTTTCTAGCTTCCTACAAGGGAGATTACTATGACTCTAGAGGATATGCATCGCATACTGCATTTACCAGTTAGTGGGTAGTGAGTGATGGTACAAGATGTTATGGGTGTTGATGTCATTAATCATGTATGCTTGTATTTTGTTGATGTGCCCTCAGGTTTAAATCAAAGATGGAGTGATAGTGACATACTATTTTTAGTTATTGTGCAGTCTAGTGTTTCATGCTTGTGGAAGTGGTTGGTTGTTTTTTTGGCATCATTTATTACTATGGATGGGAATGGAGTGTTTATTTCATATAGGATGCACAATATTATGCATAGTGTGGAGGTATATGGAACTATATTCTCATAGGTGAGGACTATGTTGGCCCACCTATACAAAGATCTTTATAGGTTTACATAGGAGTCATTTAGTTAAAATTGAGCACAATGACCTTACTACATTATTGGTCCTATGAATACATAGTAGTTGTGTAGCTGATTGGATTACTAAGGGAGAAGTGGGCACCTTCACCACCATTTGGAGAGTGGTGGATAAATACATTGGCTATCTGATCCCCTGAGATGGATCATTATAGGCAGATGCTAGATATATTGGTGGTTGGTGACATCATATGGAGACCTTATAGAGGATTTCCTAGGTGGGTGAAGGATAGAGTGTAGTTATGGTATATGAGGGTCAGATATTGGATACATGACCTCTGGGTTGGATTATATGAGTGCTTTCAATATGAGCACATAACTAGATAGTTTGGGGTGCCACAAGATGTGCCCCCAATAGTATGGGTGTGGGTGAGGAGCATGGTCAGCTATTGGAGTAAAAAGTCATCACAAGAGGCATACAACTGCTTGAGGAGGCACATGGACATCAAGTGCTAGGTTGGATTATGAAACTAGTACTAGTAGGGAGAGTGAGACTAAGAATGAGGGCATGATGCCCATTCATGATTGATTGTTCTTGATAAGATGTATATGTTTTGAAAACTTGCTATATATATATATATATATATATATGGATAGTTGTTTGATTTTGACTCATGCATATTATGTTATGAAATTTGGAGTAAATTGGTATATTTATTGCAAATGGTTGATTAGAAATAATTGATTTGGCATTGATTTTGAGGTTGCATATGTTTGGTAAAAGGGTATTTGGGATGTGATTTGATTGTTTTTTATAAGTGTGATGGTAGTTTTGATTTTTAATAATATGTGAGTAAAAAAAATTATTGTTTTATAATTTGTAAATTGATTCGATAAAGTGAGTTGGTTTAAGATTGGTAAAATAGGATATTGGTAAGATCAAGATTTTGATAATTTAGTTTGGCTAGGGATGCTTATTTGGAACTAGGAATGTTAGTTTTTAGTATAAGAAGACATAAAATATCACTTTGTGCATATCACTTTGTGCTCAATTCCTTGAGAGTGGCTCAAGAATGCAAAGGCTATCCTTTTGGCTCCATCATCACCCACTAAGTAAATCTATGTAATCATGCATGTGTTAATCAATGTTTGTAATGTGTGTCCAATCCCTCTGAGTAGGTGGCTCAAAAAAACAAAGGCTAGCTAGTCATTTAGCTCTATAATTACCCACTAAGTAAAGCTATGAACTGATATCGATATGCATGTGTGTCATATCACTCTATGTTGTATCACTATCTGACCCCTGATGGCTAATTAAACAAGTGCCCATACTGATCATACTATGTAGGAACATGTCATGTATATGATGTTGTCTATGGTGCACTAACTTTAGTTGTATGTGAAGACTCTATAAGAAACAACCTCAATGGATGTGTAATTGAAACTATGGGATGTGAAGAAGGCTCATCTATCCACAATCATGTGGATTTTTATGTGAAATAATACCCTGTGGCCTTTATTATGATGTGTATGACTAAGCAATAAATCGATGTGTAAATATAACTTGTGATGGGGGCTCATATAATCTCAATCATAGTGGGTTACTACATGAAATAGGTCCCTAAAAACTTGATTGTATTGAATATTTGTTTGGAGTGGTACTTTACAATGTGGGTTCATATAATCTTAATCATAGCAGATTGCTACATGAGATAGGACCTTAAAAACTTAGTTGTAGTAAATATCTATTTTGAACAGTACTCTATGATGTGGGTTCATCTAATCTTAACCATAGCGGGTTGCTATGTGAGATAGGACCTTGAAAACTTTGTTACATTGCATGTGACTGTGTTGGATATGTATATGGAACTGCACTATGTACTCCATACACTACACTACTATATGTATGTTACTCTCACTATACTAGTCTCTAAACTTTCTGAGTAGGTGGGATAGGAGATCTCCTATGAAGCTCTATCCTAGAAACTGCATTACTCTCATGATGAGTAGTTGATGATTCCTGTGAAGGAATGTCCTAGGATGACTCAGTCATGGAAGAATGAGGTCTATGGTTCCATGATGAAGGAGATCTTGATGCCCCCTATGTGAATTCTATGATGTCATTATCAACACATCTATTAATGTAATCTCTGAGTCCATAACAATCATTATCTCTATGTCTATGTATACGATGATAGTTACAAAAAGGTTGATGTGGTTATCTATATAAGAGATTTGGATCTCATCGATGAGTATAAGTATATGTGATTAACCTCATATCTAGTAGTGTTGATAATATGACATATGGGGTATCCCATTCTAAATCAAACTGTAGTAGTTCCCTACTGCTATTCTCTATAGTGCATACTATAGGTGGTGCTCTAAAAAGTGGCTCTCTATTCTTAACTGATTATTTTTCTAGTTGTGGTCTCCTATCTTGTTTAGGGCATGGTGGATGTTGAGTATTAGGAGCTATATATGGAGGTAATGTTATGAAATCCAGAGTAATCTGATTAACTAAATCTGACTCCATCAACTTAATTTCTTCTTCAAGGCTAAAACTATATAACATAAGTGTCTAAAAGAAGACTCTATCTGATATAATATATGCTTTAGGAAGGGTTGGAAAAGTCCATTAATAAAGATATGTTGAATCTCTAAATATGTCGGTTTATAGATCAATCTTAACATGTGAGTCTTGAATCATAATATATAATCACTAATTGGCTCTAAAGTATTCTAATGCAATGCAGCAAGTTTCTCATATGTAACATGAGGTCCCATGTTTGCTATGTAATATCTAAGAAATGCCTCCTCTAAATAATCATATGTATACAAGGAACCTATCAGGATTAGGAGCACAATTGATTACCTTGTATAAGCAACTAAACACAGAATTTAACCAGAAGTAACAAGTAACTAGAAATCAAAAACAACACAGAATTTGAGAGATAATACAATCTTGTATTCAACTCATCCAGAAAGAAAATACAATAAAGAAGACGCCACACTCTTCTTACACCTCAAAGGCTTCCCACACCTCTAGGACTCCCAATAATTCTCAATCAAGAGTTATCTCTCTCAATTACGGTCATAACAATCAACTCAAACACAGAGTTGTTGTTCACCTCCATCAGTTAGTAACAATACTTCCAGTACACAAGTACTCAAATTACTTCAAGTAGATCTCCCATGAACTTGCAACAACCTACAACTCAAATGATCTTACTTACCATGTAGATACCTACCTGATCTTGCACAACCTATAGATCAACCTGATCTTACAATTGGAAGGATATCTTCCTTATCCTTGCCTCACCAAGTCCTTATGATTCTCCAAACCAGCACCCCTGTGGATCTTCTACCAGATCTTGCTCTCTTGCAGATCTACCTAATCATACACACTTGGCACTGTGGCACTATGAGGAGTTAACCTTGCTCTCTTCCCTCTGAAGGAGCTAACCTTGCTCTCTCTATCTAGCACACTTTACAATATAGCCCATGGGTCTCTTAAATAGATCCCATACAAACAATAATTAGACTTCTAATTACAATAATTAGAACCGCAGCTCTAAGACTAAAATTAGTCTTTATAATGCAAACTGACTATCCGTCTAAAATTAGACCAGTTTTAGAGATGCATACAAACGCATGCACACACAGGTTGCCAATGTCGGTTCCCTGTCTGACTGATGTCGGCCAACCCATAACCAACATCGGTTACTATGAACACTGAAGATGACCGACGTCGGTTGATCAGACTGACGTCGATTGCCTGCAACTCAGCAACCTCCTCCTGTTTGCATTCTGGTGAAGCTTTTAGCTCCACAACCTAACAGAACCAATAGGAAGTAGATGAAAGAACCAACTTTGTGCATTACCCACTAGTGTATGTTAAAACAACTTAAGTAGAATCAAAGGACTCACATGAGATGGCAAAGGTTTTTGAAAGGCTCGAAGGTGTACAAATAGATCTCTAGTTCCATCAAATTTAGGCAATGATGGTGTTTGGAAATGCTTAGGCAATGAAGCTTTGACAAATGTTTTTAGAAGAGGGTTACCATGTAAGTCATTGGCATCCATCCAAGACTTATAAGCCTTATTTTTCAAAGTAAGGAGATGTACTTGGTGTTGTAATTCACTAACTGCATGCATCAAATAAATAGTCTCTTGGGATGGTTTATTGATATCTTGAAGTGGTTCATTTAATCATTGAATTTGATCATTTATTTAGCCCTAGGAATGCTACATTTAGCAATTGGATCATAGAGAGGGGGTGTGCTCACTTGAACCTTTGGAGGAATGGTAACTTGGACCTTAATAGAGGGATGTGGGCTACCATTCTCTTTGGGTGAAGAGTAAGAAACAAATGCTATTGTAGTAGGGGGTGGCTTTGGAGATTCATTATTATCTTTATTATTTAGTGAATCACATTCTAATTGAGTAGATGTAATGTTATCATTAACAAGTGCATCATTTTAAATAGAATCATGTATATAAGTAGAAGCAACATTTTATAATGTATTAAGTTTGAAAGGAGTGAGAGAAGAATTAGAAGCATGAGATGCATTTTCTTCTTCAATATGTATATAATAATCATCATTATTCCATGTATTACCATAATCAAAGTTTTGTTCATATTCATTCTCAATTTAATATTCATTTATATGTTAACTAGCATACGCATTATCACAGTCATCATCACTAGGGAGAGGGGTAAGAGAAGATGTTAATTCTTTTCTAATATGCAATAAATTGTCATGTGAATTTAGAATACTATGTGCATATATGTTATCCTTGAATGGAGTGTATGCATTATTTCATTTGAAATATGAGAAGAGTAAGAGAGTTATCATTAAACACTCTTTTTCCATTGTTTGAGATGACAAAATAGAGTTAAGAACATGAGATGTAGCATTTGAACTATACATTGGTAATCTGATTTGATTGTGTTTATATTGTTGTAATTTTAACATAGAAGTAGCAAAAGAGATAGAGAAAGATTAGGTTCAAATGAAAGCAAGTTATTACCAATGAGAGATTTACTTGGAAATGCATGACTAATTTCTTCATTTGGTGCATTGTGCATAGGAGAATGAGGTGAAAAGTACCTTTACCATTTATCAAAATTATTTTCTTTATAAGAGGGAAGAAAAGAGATAGGTTTGAGAGAAGAAGATGCATCTACTTTTTCTTCACTGTCAATTTCATATGTATCATCATATTCCTCATTACAACAATAGTTATTATCTTCATTGTAAATGAAATCATTTTTCACATTTTTAGCTAATGTGCAATTTTGCAAATTTGTCCACTCATTGTCATAATTATGAGAAAAAATTATAAATTGATCTATGGGATGAGAGGGAAGAAGTACCTTAATGGTCATTTTATTTTTTTCACCAAAGAGAATATGTAAAAGTACTATTAAGCAAATAAATGTAAGAATAACTACTAACATAGAGATTTTGAAAATATTTTTGACACTCCAAACAATTTGTAAAAATTCCAAAATTGTTATCTAAAAATTGCAAGGCAGGCTTGGGGTTTGAGGACCTAGTTTACAAATCTAGGGTTTTGGGTTGGAGTTTTAGAATTTTGAAATCATTGAAATAATTTCAATTCTAAAATAAATTTGAATAAAATAAATGCAAAAAAAATATACAAAAATTATAAATTTAAAATTTGAATTTTTGCAATAATAACTACCAACATAGAGATTTTGAAAATATTTTTGACACTCCAAATAATTTGCAAAAATTTTAAAATGTTTATCTAAAAATTATAAGGGAGGAAGGCTTGAGGTTTGAGGACCTAGTTTGGAAATCTAGGATTTTGGGTTGGATTTTTAGAATTTTTGAAAATTATTGCAATAATTTAAATTCTAAAATAAATTTGAATAAAATAAATATAAAAAAAATTATACAAAAATCATAAATTTGAAATTGAATTTTTTCACAAAAATTTTGAAGGAAAACCCCTAAGGATACCTAGGGTTTGAAATTTTGTTTGAAGTAAGTCAGGTTTACCAAATGTTTTATTATTTTTGGGAAACTAGGGTTTAGTTCCTAAACAATAGAGGGTCTATATTAAGGGATAAAATCTAATCAGACATATTAAAATATAGATTTGTATCAATTTGATTAAATTAATTACATAGAGAAAAGAAGCAACTTATCTATAAAAATAGACTAAGATGACTATTTTAAAGGCTAAAAATTATTATGCAGGACTGGGAAGATGTCAAAAACTTGGATCTAGATTTCATTTAGTGAAAGGATAGGACCACTAAAAATAGGATACCCTAAGATCTGGTGTTGTTGTCATCTTTTGTTGTTATTGTCCAAATTGCTCATAAAGACCTGATTTTTTTAGGTTCTTTGCATTGTTCTTGTGTGAGCTTGTTTTTGAAATTTTAAATGTTGAATGTTGACAGAGCTCATCGAGATCTATTTTAATCTTCAAACCCTAGGTATATCTACACACATGAAAAAACAAACACATCAAAATTCAAATGGGTAAAAACTAGGCTAGGGGAAGTATGATCGCATGATCTAGAACCCTTATTATCTTGATCACTACCTACATTAATCCTCAAGCTAGGGTCTCAGATCAAATGTAGTTCTTCCTTAGGTAATATGCATAATCAATGTGCATGGTATATGTAAGAATGAACATTTGCCTAGGCCCTTCCTTGATCAAACATGCAAATCTATGTGTGATGCAGAATGCTGAGCTATATTATTAACTAATATTTTAATTATGTATTGTGCCAAAGTAGTAAGTGTTAGATATAAAATTCTTTATGTAGTCCTTTATATACGAGATTATTTATTTTTAATTTGGGAGTTTTATTCACATTATCTAACATTAAAAGGATAAACAAAACTTAAGGGAGGGGTTAAGAAAGGTTTAGGACCTCTTGAGCAAAGAGAAACGACTGTTGGGACTCAAAATACAAAAGGATAAGAGCATCAAAAATGGGACACCCTAGGGTCCAGTGTTATAGTCCAATCCTAGCACTCTTATCCTACAAGATTGAGACTTAGGGGAATAGTATTGGCATAGGAAACACTACCTGGCTGAGGTGAAATAACTAGTCAAAAGTTTTTGGATGACCGGTTATGGTCAAAGAAGTGATTCAAGCAAGAAACAAGACCAAAATAAGTAAAATCAAGATATAGCTAATGTGAATAAGGCTCATATTCTCAAGTCAGAGTCTCTTGTCAAAAGCAATGTTAAAAAACATGATATGTGTGGTTGCTTGACCAATTTAGGGTGTATACATAGAGTATGTGAATAAGTTTCTTGATTTCATGCATGATTGACAAATTGAATGAAGCCCTCTGCATTAGCATGCCTATGATTTTTCTATCTCTTATAATTTTTATAATTTCTTTGAGCATGTCCAGTTAATTGGTTTGTTAATTTTTACTCTATATCCTTATGTTTTTTTCATTAATATTAGTATCCAGGGCCATAATAATTTTTCAAATGATACCAAAAATTCTTCATCTTATGATATATATAATTTGTCTTCCCTTGATCAATGATAGTTTCTATTTTTTTTCTTGTTGAATAAATCGTTTTATTCCCATCTCCCACCAATGTTCTTTTTCCTATTAATGATTTTTATAGCTCCAATGGTAATTTTCTCTATTTGTTAGTTTGTCTAGAACTTGGTGCTCAGACGCTAAATGTACATGAAAATGATGCCAAACTATGACTTCATTGTTAGATGTTCTAGAATATAATAACATCTATAAAAAGTATGTGTTTGTTTTGATTAATTATGTATTATTAATAATAAATATACATAACATACATGACACATATAAAGATTCTAGATTCTAGATGTGATACTCATTAATATAGTAAATGTAGTTACATATGATATTTAGAACATAGCACTCATATATTACTTGGATTACAAGAATGAATAAGATGAGTTCTATCCAAGTTACTAAGTCTAAACACAATGTTATAATCCAATAATCACATCATTTTTTATATCTCTCTATTTATATGTAGTTTTATAGAATGGTATGAAGTATGGTCGATGTTAATATGGAGACCTATGTTTGATGGATGTCATGATATGACCAATTTTTTATGCAATTGTTAGTTATGAACTCCATGAAGAAACCAACCAACATGCACATTTGATCAATTTATTACTTCTTGACATGTATGCTTAGGAAAAGGATCATTAAAGATCTTCATTATTTTAATCTCACTTGGTTGTGCCTTTGTACTATCAATAGATATGTTGTCCCCGAAAATGTCATCTCATTTTTGGGACAACATATGAACTGTTCTAGTTTAATAGACCAAAATCCTCTCTTCCCTTTTCAAAAATTGTTTTGAGCGTTCAAATTCTTCATTATTCAAGCTTTTTTAGATTTCTATAGACTCTGCAGGCTGAAATCTATGGATTCTGCAGGCCTTCAACTATAGACTCCGCCAGTTCTACGAACTCATTTCTAAGGACTCTACAGATTCAAATCTATGGACTCTATAGGAAATAAACAAGCTCTCAACACTTAAGCATTTTTCAAGGTTGGTTCAATGCGGTTTGGTTCAACGCAGTTCGGTTCAAAGCGTTTGGTTCAAGCGGTCAAGAGAATGAGCAGAACACAAGATTAAACCTTTAAACCATTAAACCAAAGTTGGTTCAATCAGTTGGTTCAATAAATCAGTTCAAAGGAGTACCCTAAAGCCTAAAAGGCAAAATACCCTTGTGGAGGGCAGTGAGCAAAAGTGTCAGAACATGCCACGTGTCTCGTTATAACTCGCGGAGCCCACCAAGTGTCGGCATCTGAATTTTGAGCTTCTTATAAGCTTCAAAGATTCTTTCAATAAGCTTCTCTCAGAAGTTTGTGGAAGCCACCAAGTGGCAACTGTGAAATATTTTAATATGTTTTTCTAAATGCAGCAGAATGTGGCAGGTGTCCCTTGTAAAGCTCAGTGAAACCCACCAAGTGTCAACATCTATAGCTTCTTCCTTTTATTGAGTAAGGACTATGGTGGGCCTCAGGTGAGTTGCTAAAGTAAGTAGAGCACGCCAAGTGTCATCATCTGTGTGAATCCAAATGAGTCCCAAATGTTTCTATAGTGTTTCTAAAAGATTAGCAGAAGTCACCACGTGTCATCTTCTGTAGGACTCTCAAAATGTATCTAAAGCTTTTATAAGTTAAGCGGAACACGCCACGGGTCTCATTTTAACTCAACGAAGTGGGAAAAGTGTCTGCATCCACATTCCCCTTTTGAAGATGCTCAGGCAAGAAGTATTGTGGGTCCCATTTTCCATAAGTTGATAAAGTTTCAAAGTAGTGGACTGTGACAGATGTCAAAGGCGGAGCATTCCCAATACAAAGACAGCCTCAAGCAAAGAAAGAAGCAGTGAAAAATGATTCCAAAGGTAGGTTTAAAGAAGTAATTAAATAGAGAAGTGATGAAGGTTCACAAGTTCAATATGGTTCAAACAAAGTAGTGACTAATAACATCCCCATGGATGTCAAATTTAAGGTGATGGGATATTCGTTAAAATTCAAATACGGCATAGACCCTGTGAACAAATTTATTGACCGGCCAAAGAGATAACCTGAGAGCTCAGATCACATAGAAAAGGATGAAATACAGCAAGGAAAGGGGGAATGATGGAGAAAGATCAAAAATATCTACACATGGGATATGTTTTTAGAAGGTGAAGCAATCCACCAGGTGGACATCGAAGAGTGCAAATATTTAATAGCACGGCTATTTTTTTGTATTGAGTAAAGTGATTGAATAGCTACGCACACATCAAAAAACACATCAAACAGCCCATATTTAAGACCGATGCCTAATTCCAGCATACCCCATGGATAAAATTTAAAATGCATTGAAGGCATTACATGCATCATAAGCCATTTTTGTGAAAAAAAGTGCACAAGTCTTTCTTGGAGCACTATATATTGGACTCTCTCTTATTGTTTGAGATAGATCTCTCTCTATTATCATAAACAAAAACTCTGCCCAAATTAAAAGACATTACTGAGACTTTGAGCTCAGATTGTTGATCATATTTCATTATTTGAATAAGAAAACAAGTGACTTTTTAGACTTTGTGCTAGAATAGCTTGGTTGTTAGAGAAATTGTTCTCATGTCTATTTTATTTATACATTTTTTGTCCATTCAATTAAGTAAGCAGAATTAGTGAAAATAATTAGAAAGATGTCCTGAAGTCAACTGTGGAGAGACTTTGTGCCCCATAATTACCTTTAGTGTGTTTTCTTTCTATTCCTATGTAAAGGATCTTGGGACGACTTTGTGCCCTCATTATCCTTCGTATTTTGTTTCTATGTAAAGTACCTTGGGATGACTTTGTGCCCTCATTGTCCTTCGTATCTCACTCTAAGGCAATTGAGGTGGAGACTTTGTGCTACATCTCAGTTTGTTGGTTACTACACCTTTGGTTACCAGTTACTTGTCACTATCTGAAAGAACTCCTGTTGTTTTTTGCAAGATCACTTCTGAAAGAAGAGAAGTGCCTTTAGTGTTTTCAACAAGATTTTCTCCTCTGTTTGTTAACATCATCTCTAAAAAAAAAGAGATGGATGGTTTATCCTATCTCTGAGTGTTATTTTCTGCTTATATATATAGTATATAGCTCCTTCATATTTATAAAGAACCTCCCCTTGATGAGAGGAGAGATTTATCCCCTTTTGATGTAGAAAAACCTACACATCTGGCCGACCAATCTCCCTATGCTATGGTTAAAGAGACCTATTTTACTCATCAATTAGCTGGTGACAAAATATTCACCTAACATTTTTTGGTGACTCCACTGTGGACACAATAATTTTGTGTAATTTAGAGCCTCAAGCTTCAGATTGAAACATCACATGTGTCTTATCCATTATCATTATAGCCTTATCTATTTATCTTGTTGTGGAAGAACGTGCAGTTTGAAGCATCAAGCTTCAAGTTGAAGCAGTGCCAATTTTTTTTCCATTTTTATTTTTACACTCTGACAGATCCATGGTGTACGCGAAGCCAAAGGGCTAAAGGTATTGTTGACCCTGTATTTGATTTGGTACAGCAAAGTAATTTTGATCTATTTCCTTCACCATCTCACCTCCAACAAACCAGGAGCTTTCCTCCTACTAAAGTCAAGTCTCCATTACCAGGTAAAGCCTCCATTTCCACTATTAATAAAGCTTTGTCAATACTTACCCCTCTAAGATTTTTTATTCCACCTTTCCATAGTCATACAATGGCAGTTCAAGGTCCTTGGGGTAACTGTTTTGGCCCACTCAATTTAACTCCACCTCTACATGAGCTACCACGCAGTTCAAAGTAAATTTTTCCCAAGTTCTATGGTGATAGGAAGGTTCATCCTGATGAACATATTGTAGCCTTCAGCATAGCCTATGGCATAATAGGTGTGGAGTATGAGGATGTAGCAATCAGGTTGTTCATATAAACTTTACAAGGTGCTACTGCAGACTAGTTCTATCATCTGCAGACCCAGACTATGACTGACTAAAACATTCTCAAAGCCAAATTTGAAACCAGATTCAAGCCTGTAGAAGATGTGCATGCCCTGTTGGCTCAACTCACACAAATGAAGAAGGAGCCTCATGAACCAATGAGGGATTTCATAGCCAATTTTGACAAACTAAGGAATAAGATTCCTATAATTACTCAGCCAACACCTAAAAACCTCAAATGTTTCTTCATCAACTCTCAGCTACCTAAAGTGAGTTTTCTACTGAGATGTGCTATCTAAATAGACCTTGTTAAAGCTCAAAATTTGTCCACTAAGGTGGAATATGACCTTATCTTGGTATTAAAGATAAGGAGAGATCCTAACAGAGATAAATATTTTTCATCTTCTGAATATCCATCTATAGGTACCATTGATCCAATGGTGTAGAATCTGGAAAATGAGTTGATAGCTCTCAAGAAGCAAATGGTGCAAGGGATATCTTCAGCTCCTTCATATAGAGATATGCCAAAGAGAACATTCCCCAATCAATCATACCAAGGTAATGCTACCAAGAATTAAGGACAGCCAAATTGTCTTCCTCCCCCATAGGAGAAACTTACCATTGAAGCACCCCCAACCAATTCAGTAGTTGGATATCTAAAAATAGAATCTAATTTCTCTTTCTAGCCTGAATTGAACCAAGAAAATGATGCTAATCTCTTCACTGAGGAAGAAGAAAAATTAGCTGGCGACTCCAACATTGGTTTCCTAAATTACCAGGATGAACCCAGAAGTGAAGGTAAAGCAAATGAGGGATCATATCTTGTGTTAACCCAGTCCAAGAATCAGTGAGCCCAGAAAGCTAATAAAGAAAGAACAGAGGAGTGACCTCAACTAGTAATTTCAATTGCTAAATGGGGAACCACTCTACCTTTCCAACCAAAGGACCCAGTGATTGCAGGAAAGGTAAGTACATCAAACATCTCTGCACCTTCTACTTCAACTTTGTAGATCAGTCCTCCCCCTCCAAAAAACCAAAAGGATGAACTCATATCCTTTGTTTCTAGTCCATTTCAGTCATTTCACATAATCAACCATGTCAAGAAGACCAAAATTCAAATATCCAAATTTGAATTCTTGCAATCCAATCCTGAGTAGTTGGATAGGTTAATTTAGTGTGTGAAGAATAAATCGATCCCTACAAGACAAGATGTTAAAAAGGTAACTCATGATCCCCCAAGGAACATGTCTATCCCAAACAATCTTGTCATTACTCCTCCATCTGCCCCTAAGAAAATAGAGCCTTTCTATGTTTCCCTATTGATAAATGGTTACAAACTGGGCAATTGCATCATAGACTCAGGTGCATCTAAAAATGTCATACCTGCTAAGGTAGTTTAATCTCTTGGACTCATACTGACTAAAACCTTTGGGAGATGTTTCTCCATGGAGAACAAATAAGTACCTCTACTGCAATAAATCAAAGATGCCCAATTCGTATTTGAATTATTCCCAGACAAAAGAATCAAGATGACAGTCCTGGTGGCTGATGTTCCATCCTCATACAGCATTCTTCTGGGGCAAAATTTTTGCAAGGATGTTGGTGGAGAATTGAGTATGGACCTTTCTGAAGTGAGGATCCCTGTCAAAGGCATCATGTAGAGGCTGCTTCCTAAAAAGGAATCAAAATATGTTGTCACTCAGACATCAACCCCTGAAGCTCAAATTCTATTTGAATCTTTAGGCATGGGTAATTACTTCTTAACCACAGAGGATATTCATGTTTCAATAGATGAAAATATTGTAGGTGATGATTTAAAAATTGACTCAGATGAAACATCAAAAGAATTGGTAGGGTGAAGTATAGATGAAAAAGAATTCCCCCTTCCAAGCAAGGAGAAATCTAAGGAAAGATTAATTTTTGATGATGTTTAGATCATGGAATTTGATGGCATCAATTCTTCTACCAGCTCAGGGGATAGGATTGTGTTGATATCTCCTCAAGGAGATATTTTTCCTTCTTCATACAAGTTGTAGTTTAGCAACACCAACAACACAGCTGAGTACGAATCTCTATTACTTGGACTGAAGGCTGCTCGAGATAAAGGCATTAAACTCATTCATGACAAAGGAGATGCTAAATTGGTGGTTTTTCAGGTAAATAACCTATATCAAACTAAAAATGAGAGATTACGCCATTACCGCAATCTAGTATAGGATCAAATTGAAAACTTTGATGCTTTTAGCATCTCTGCCATACCCAGAGAATTCACTGATCGAGCTTGTGCACTAGCTATTTCAGCAACTCTCTTAGTTCCTCACCTAGACTTTAAAGGAAATAGGTACACTATTGAATTGGTCTTTCGACCAAGTGTGCCTGATAATGCCAATCATTGGCAAGTGTTCAATGGTGACAACCAAATCATCACCTTTTTAGAACAAAAAGATAGCTTTGATAGCTTCACTTCAAAGGCAGTAAGCTCTAAAAACTTGAATCAGCTCCTGAAATGAATTCAGACGTAGGTGAAGAATTCCAATAGTTGAAAGGGAATAAAATTCTCAAAGGACTGGTTTCTCTTGAGAAACTATTTGACAAGCACAACAAGTTCATCAAACAACAACAAATGGATTCAAACTCCTCCCAGAGGTTTGATTAGATAAATTTGGGTACTAAGAAAAATCTCAAGATGGTGAACATTGGGAAGTGTTGTACTCTAGAGGAGAAACTCAAATTTATTGACCTACTTTGCCATTACATGGATGTTTTGCCATACTCTTATGATGATCTAAAGTCACTCAGGCCTGAAAAAATTCACCATGAAATTCCTCTCAAGGATGATTCGGTGCCTTACAAGCAAAAATATTGGAATTATAATCCAAAGATATCATGTACTATTCTATCTGAGATACAAAAAATGATGAATGCTAGGATAATTTTCCCAATCCATCATTCCACAAGGATTGCCAACATAGTCCCTATGAGGAAGAAGAATGATGAAATTCACATCTGTATGGATTTCAGGAATCTAAATCAGTCATCTTTAAAAGATAACTATCCTTTGCCCATCATGGATCAAGTGCTTCAGATAGTGACCGGCTCAGAGATGTTATCAATGCTAGATGGCTTCTCAGGATACAATCAAGTTGAAGTTGGTGAAGCAAACCAGCACAAGACTACCTTCACCACACCTTGGGGCACCTTTGCTTATCAAAGAATGCCATTTAGCCTGATAAATGTTGGTGCCACTTTCCAAAGAGCAATGGACCTTGCTTTTAAAGACAAAATGGGTAAGTTCATTATGGTATACCTTGATGACTTGACCATCTTTTCCAAGCATCGCTCTGAACATGTATGCCATTTACAATAAGTGCTGGAACACTGTCACCAAAATGGCATTTCTCTTAACCCCAAGAAGTCTATTTTTGGAGTGATAGAAGGGAAGCTTCTCAGACACATTGTATCCTGAGAAAGCATAAAGATTGACTCAGAGAGAGTCAAATCAATTTAGGAGCTTACTCTGCCCACAAGTAAGATTGCAGTTCATTCTTTCTTTAGAAAGGTGAATTTTTTATGAAGATTCATTCCTAAGTTTGCTAAGAAGACTCGTCATATTATGGATATGATGAAATAAAAGGCCACTTTTAGCTGGATTGAAGAAGGCAAATTGGCATTATGGGACATCAAGACAGCCATTGCCCATGCCCCAATTCTAGTTTGTCCAAATTATACCAAGGATTTCATGATGTATAGTTATGCTTCTGAGTATACACTTTCAGTGATTCTGGTTCAACAGAATGAAGAAGGTGTGGAATCTCCCATATCCTTCATGAGTTGTCCTCTTAAATCTCATGAGCTAAAGTATTCAAACATGGAGAAGCATGCCTATGCAGTGGTCAAGGCAGTAAAATATTTTTGCTTTTACATTTTGAATTCCCATACTACCACCCTGGTTCCTAATACCAGAGTTAAATCCATATTAACTCAGTAGGAGTTTGGAACAAAAGGGGGAATTAGATTTTAAAAATCCAAGAGTTTGATCTAGTTATCAAACTAATGAAGCTAGTGTAGGGAAGGGGCCTTTGTCAATTGATTGCTGACAATAGACCCAAAGAAGCAGGGCATGAAGAAAAAGAAGTGGAAGACATGCCAACAGTCCTCTTTGTCTCCACCACGAATGAGTGGTATTCAAGTATTGCTCATTTTCTTACTTATGGTGAGTGTCCTACTCACATGCCTCATAAATAAAGGAGGACTTTTAAACTGAAAGCTACCAATTTTGTCCTCTGGGACAATGGCCTATACAAGAGGAGATTTGACGGAGTGCTCCTTCGTTGCGTGGACAAGTAACAACATAGCTAACTTTTGAAGTCCTTCCATAATTTGGCCTATGGAGGACATTTTTTTGCTCATGTAACTATCCACAAGATTTTTTGAGCCAGGTATTACTGGCCTACTCTTTTTCAAGATGCATACAAGTGGGTAAGAAAATGTGAACTATGCCAGCAGTTTATTGGAATACCCAAGTTGGTTGCCCTACCTCTCAAGCCAGTGGTGATAGAAGATCCATTTCAGCAATGAGGAATTGATTTCATTGGTGTTTTAAACCTGTCTTCAAGTGCTAGACATGATTATGTCCTCATAGCCATAGACTACTTCACCAAGTAGGTGGAAGCATCCCAACCAAGCATGCCACTTCAGAAGTAGTGTGCAATTTCCTCAAGGAGAATATCATTTCTAGGTTTGGGGTCCCAACCAAGATTGTCATAGATAACATAGCTTATTTCACTTCCCAAGAGATTACTCAGTTCTATTTTTACTATGGGATCACCCTCTCTCACTCTTCTAATTACTTTCCACCAGGGAATGGACAAGTTGAATCAAGTAACAAGAACCTGATGACTATCATCAAGAAGCTGGTGGATAACAACCAAAGGACATGGCATAAAACATTGGTTGATGCTTTGTGGGTAGATATAATTACACTAAAAAGGGCAATTGGTATGTCTCCTTTCCAACTTCTTTATGGGCTCAATGCTGAGATACCAATCACCCTAGAATTGCCAGCATTAAAATTGGCCAAGGCAATTGAAGATCAGGCATATGAAAGCTCCATTGATAAGAGGATCATGTACCTAGCTAATCTAGATGAGTAAATAACTATGGTGGTGGACCGAATTGCTGCCCATCAAAGTCTGGTGAAGAAGCTCTTTGACCAAAAGGTAAAAAATTGTGATTTCCAAGTTGGAGATCAAGTCCTGTTGTGGGACAAAAGGAGAGAACCAAAGGGGAAGCATGGGAAGTTTGACTCCCTTTGGAGGGGCCCATTTATTATCCATCAGCTCAATGGTGAAAATAGCTTCTTGTTGAAGTATCAAGATGGCACGCTCTTTTCTCTACCTCACAATGGGCAGGATCTGAAGCACTTCAATTCTTAAAGTATCAGATAAGTTCACCTATACATATGTATATTTGTATAGTCTTTATTTTTGCTTTGTGTTGTTCATTTTCATTTTTTTTTAGAGCCTTTCTTCTTGGGTAGCATGACTCCATAGCCCAATGGCATACTTCAAGGCACTAGAGATTCTAGTTTCTACTCACCTCAGTTGTTCTAAGTTTTCAACTGAAGGAAGTTCCCCAACTGGAGCCAGTTGTTGTCCCCAAAAATGTCAGCTCATTTTTGGGACAACATATGAACTATTCCAGTTCAACAAACCAAAATTCTCTCTTCCCTTTTCAAAAATTGTTCTGAGCATTCAAATTCTTCATTATTCAAGCTTTTTCAGATTTCTATGGACTATACAGGCTAGAATCTACAAACTCTACAGGCTTAAAACTACAGACTCTGCCATTTCTATGAACTCATTTCTACAGACTCTACAAATTCAAATCTATGAACTTTATAGGAAATAAATAAGCTCTCAACACTTAAGCATTTTTCAAGGTTGGTTCAACGTGGTTTGGTTCAATGCGATTCGGTTCAAAGCATTTGGTTCAACGCGGTTGGTTCAAGCGGTCAAGAAAATGAGCGAAACACAAGATTGAACTTTTGAACCGTTGAACCAAAGTTGGTTCAATCGGTCGTTCAAAGGAGTACCCTAAATCCTAAAAATCAAAATACCCTTACGGAGGGTAGTGAGTAAAAGTGGCAAAACATGCCACGTGTCTCGTTATAACTCAGTGGAGCCTACCAAGTGTCTGCATCCGCATTTTGAGCTTCTTATAAGTTTCAAAGCTTCTTTCAATAAGCTTCTCTCAGAAGTCCATGGAAGCTACCAAGTGGCAACTATGGAAGATTTTAATATATTTTTCTAAATGTAGTGGAACATGCCACGTGTCCATTGTAAAGCTTGATAGAACCTGCCAAGTGTCAACATCTGTAGCTTCTTCCTTTTATTGAGTAACAACTATGGTGGGCCCCAAGTGAGTTGCTAAAGTAAGTGGAGGGCAGCAAGTGTCATCATCCACGTGAATCCAAATGAGTCCCAAATGTTTCTATAGTGTTTCTAAAAACTCAGTGGAAGTTGCCAAGTGTCATCCACTGAGACCCATTATAATTTGTTTCTAAGTCAAGCAGAAGTTGCCACATGTCCCTTGTAAAACTCGATGGAACCTGCCAAGTGTCAACATGTGTAGCTTCTTCCTTTTATTAAGGACTGTGGTGGGCCCTAGGTGAGTTGCTAAAGTAAGTGGAGCACACCAAGTGTCATCATTCATGTGAATCCAAATGAGTCCCAAATGTTTCTATAGTGTTTTTAAAAGCTCAGCAAAAGCTACCACATGTCATCTTTTGCAGGACTCTCAAAAGGTATCTAAAGCTTATATAAGTTAAGTGGAACATGCCACGGTTCCAATTTTAACTCAGCAGAGCGTGACAAGTGTCTGCATCCACATTCCCCTTTTGAAGTTGCTTAGGCAAGAAGTATTATGGGTCCCATTTTTTGTAAGTTGATAAAGTTTCAAATCAATGGACTGTGACAGATGTCAAAGGTGGAGCATTCTCAATACAAAGACAGCCTCAAGTAAAGAAGAAGCAGTGACAGATGATTCCAAAGGCAATTTCAAAGAAGTGATTGAATAAGGAAGCGATGAACGTTCACAAGTTCAATATGGTTCAAAAAAAGTAGTGACCAATGACATCCCTATGGATGTCAAATTTAAGGTGATGGGATATCCGTTAAAATTCAAATACGGCACAGACCCTGTGAACAAATTCAACAACCGGTCAAAGAGATAGCCTGAGAGCTTAGATCACACAAAAATGGATGAAATATAGCAAGGAAAGGGGGAATGATGGAGAAAGATCGAAAATATCTGTGCATGGGATATGTTTCTAAAAGGTGAAACAGTCCACCAGGTGGACATCAAAGAGCACAAATATTCAATGGCGCAGCCTATTTTTCTACATTGAGTAAAGTGAATGAACAGCTATGCACACATCAGGTAGCCCATATTTAACACTGACGCCTGATTCTAGCATACCCTATGGATAGAATTTAAAATGCATTGAAGGCATTAAATGCATCGTAGGCCATTTTTGTGAAACAAAGCACCCAAGTCTTTCTTGGAGCACTATATATTGGACTCTCTCTTATTGTTTGAGATAGATCTCTCTCTATTATCATAAACAAAAACTCTACCCAAATTGAAAGACATTATTGAGACTTTAAGCTCAGATTGTTGATCATATTTCATTATTTGAATAATAAAACAAGTGACTTTTTAGACTTTGTGCTGGAATAGCTTGGTTGTTGGAGAAATTGTTCTTATGTCTATTTCCTTAATACGTTTTTTGTCTATTTAATTGAATAAGCAAAATTAGTGAAAATAATTAAAAAGGTGTCTTGAAGCCAATTATGGAGAGACTTTGTGCCCCCACAACTACTTTTAGTGTGTTTTCTTTCTATTTTTGTGTAAAGGATCTTAGGACGACTTTGTGCCCTCATTATCCTTTGTATTCTATTTCTGTGTAAAGGACCTTGGGATGACTTTATGCCCTCATTATCCTTCATATCTCACTCTTGTATAGTTGAGGTGGAGACTTTGTGCTACGTCTCAGTCTATTGGTTACTACGCCTTTGGTTACCAATTAATTGTCACTATCTTAAAGAACTCCTGCTATTTCCTGCAAGATCACTTCTGAAAGAAGAGAAGTGCCTTTAGTGTTTTCACCAAGATTTTCTCCTCTATTTTTTAACATCATCTCTAAAAAAAGAGAGATGGATGGTTTATCCTACCCCTGAGTGTTATTTTTTGCTTATATATATAGTATATATCTCCTACATATTTATAGGGAACCTCTCCTTGATGTAAGGAGAGATTTGTCCCCTTTTGATGTAGTAAACCTGCACATCTGGTCGACCAATCTCCCTATGTTATGGTTGAAGAGACCTATTTTGGTCATCAGTTAGTTGGTGAAAAAATATTCACCCAACAAGATATACCTACATAAATTATGTTATCATTTATTAAATCATGTATCTTATGTCTCAAACATAAGCATCTATTCATAGTATGCCTTGGTGCTCTATGAAAATTATAAAAAGTTTTTTGATCAAATCATTTTTGAAGGGGTTTAATCACATCAACCTCTTTAATAGGAGGGTGAAATATGATGTGACATTCCAATAACTTTTGTAACACCTTGTAGCTAACTCTTGGTAAGTTATAAAATTGTCTCTTTGGAGGAGTGGATAACACAATACATGGAGTAGGATCTAAAAATGCATTCACTATTTTATTTTGTTTATTCTTATTTTCACTTGGCCTTGCCTTGTATGGTAGCTCACTCATATTTTTTTAGGAGAAGTAGAAATTGGGTTGGTTACATACTTTATATTATTCATTACCAACAACTTAACCTCTCTTTCCTTAACTCTATGACATAAATCCGTGAATGATAAAAACTTTTTAAACATAATAGATTCATGTAGAAGTGGAAATAAAATATGTTTGAATAGGTCTTGAAATTCTTTATCTACCATAAGATTTGTCATTTTTGATAACATGGTCTTATACCATAACACATATTCAATGATAGGATCATTGGATTCTTATTTGAGTTGAGCAATATAAACATATGAAATCTTTTCACTTATATTAATTAAGAGATGTTCAAGGAACAATTTTGCCAAAGGATTGAATTCATTAACTAACTGATATGGTAAATCATGAAACCATATTAAAGAATATTATTTAAAACTCCTTGGAAAAAACTTGGTCAAAAACCTATAGTTAGATGCATAGTCCACACATTCTATGTGAAATGCTCTCAAATGTTGCTCGAAATCACTTTTTTCATCATACAGTGTAAACTTAGGTGCCATAAAACTCAATGGTAAAGGATAGGTTGAAATATGTTGAGCCAATTGAGTATATATTAAAGTCTATGATTCAATTGCTTAATTAGGTCTTTAAGCACCTTGTTCCAAATCTAACACCTTAGTTTTTAGAGCTACATTATTTTTCATAAGGGATTGTACATCAAGAACAAAATATGTGCTAACCAAAGGTGGTGTACAAAGTGACTGAGTAGAGATTGGAATATTGATCTGTTGAAACCCTTGGGTTTACCTAATAGTAAATATTATTATAGAATTTACAGAGTGATGTAAAAATAGGCAAGGAACCCATAGCAGTAGATGTCTTAGGTGATTGAGCCATTCTTTTACTTTTTATTTCCAAAAGAGTTTGCAAGATATTATGATAATATTGAAGTTGAATTGTTTTTTATAAAGTTTTAATAAATTTCACTTTATTAGGCACTAGTGATTCATCATTAATAGGTGGAATTACATCTTGATATGCATATTAAGAGTAAATGTTGTCTTGATTATATTAATGTTTGAAAGTATTATCATGTACTTGTACATATTCAACTTGTTCATTAATATCTAAAGGTCCTAATATACCCTTGTTCTTATCCATATTATAAGCCTTATTAAAATAAATTTGAGTATCCTCAACTTGAGTACCACGTAGTTTAAGATTAAAGAGAGGTAGAAACAACTTTTTAAGATTGCATAAAGTATGGAATATAAACTTGGAAGATTGGTGTTGATAAAGAATTTATCAAATTTGAAAAACCTAATACAATAATCGGAAAAAATAAAAATAAGGAAAGAAACCCTAATAACATAAATGGATTGGGTTTTGAAATATTTAATAATAAACATGTTCACCAATATTTCTTATCAAAAATGGCAATTAAACAAATTTTAATCTAATTATGATAGACTATTGAGTAAAATAAAAATGTATAAGATATGAAATAAATACACATGACTAATGTGGGAGTTGATAATTATAGACATATTCTAAAATGAGAAAGTATTGAAGAAAAATAACTTAGTTGGCATTTAGATCTGATAGATTGAAATAGAGACTATGTGATCAATTGTGGGACTGTGTAAGGTCACTAGGAATTAGGAACAGGGATCTATTTGATTTTGGGATAAGTATAGAGTACATTATTGTTTTTAGGGTGTGTCAATGTCCTTTAGGTTTTTTTCCATCTATGTGATTTTTGACTATACACCTTTTTTTGTAGGTCATGTTTATATTCAGGATCACTCAATTCACTACATGAGTTATTATGTGCCTTCTTCTACACTTGAAACCCTAAATTAATGACAAATATGACTAAATGAAATAAAATGTGAAAAAGGGGTTAGGGGACAAAGTACTACTTTACCTCAACACCTTCTATGTTAACCATTGCTTACATGCAAATGCTCTGAAAAGGGATCAAAATCCATGTAGTTCTCCTGTTGGGTTCTTTCCTTTAAATTGGAATATTTCTCCTAGTTGTGTACCTAAGTCAAAAAGAGTTATAACATGCTAGTGCACTATCATTTCATGTAAGAATAAGTTATCACATGCTCACTCAAAGCACAGAGCTTAAGACTGATTCCCATTGGTTTTGTTGTGTAAGGTTGTATTCATCTACTTTCCTAGACTGGGGTGCTCAAACAAGTACTTAGTTCTAAACTCATCCTTAGTCATGTATCTAACTCATTTTAATTTTTCATCACCTAACTATCAAAATAAAAATAAGTTGGAATAAAATGATAACAGATAATATCAACTCCATTATTACCATGGACAAATGAACATAATCATTACGTCAACATGAGCTTCATTACATTATAGTCATAATTTATATCAAGAGTAAAGTGACTCCATAATTTCATTGATAACCAAATCATCAAAAAAAATACAAATTAGATCAAGGGGATATTTATATGTGGTTTACCCTAACCAATTAGCTATAGAAGTAATTACAAATAAGATGAATTTCTGTCATCAACAAAATTGAGTCATGACAAGCCTTTTACAATAAATTCCTATGGATTTGGGCCTAACTACCCCTATATTATCTCTCTGTATGTTATATCCTCATTGTTTAGCACCTATCTTCTCATGGGTTAGTTCTCGATTTGTGCTTGACTTAGTCTTTTTCCACTAATATTTGAGTCTCACACCCTTGGGTTCTCTATATATCAAGTTTCTTTACTCTACAGGACTTATTTCTTCCATGCCATGGACTCTCATGCCATGGTCTATCATTCCATGATCTTCCACACCATGTCTCTCCACACTAATTTTTACCAAAAATTACTTAGCCAAAAATAATCTTCAAAATTGGGGGCCCAACATCACCCCACACTAAGCCAATAGTTTGTCCCAAACTATGCATCTTCTTCAAGTCCTTTCAAAAATTTAGGTCCTGACTATTCAATATATTCAATGCCCTCCTAATGGTTTAATACATTTTGGATATTGGACATGATTTCTTTAACCCCTATTCAAGCTTCTTTATCTCCTCAAGTTGCTCAAAACAATCACCTTATTGAATTACCAAATGTTTAAAGGATGTAGAAGCATCATTATGAAGTCTTTGAGTGAGGTGACCTATGTTACAACCTATCCTCAGAGTACCATGAAACTAGTATTAATGTCTTGGTAGTGAGTGTTTACTCTCCATAGCCTCCACATCTTCAAATGCTTTAGCACACTTAGTGTAATCTTTATTAATAAGACATTGTCAGCCAACTACTAGCATTAAAAATCCTCTACTTGAAGCTTTGCTTCCAAAAGAATCTGATTCATTCCATCTTAGCAAAAATGCCATCCAAGATGGAAATAATATCACCAACCCTATTCAAAAATCTCTTACAAACCTCGATGGCTTCATTAAATTATATGATTACCCATATTTGATCATGTTAGAGACTGGTATGGTCTTTTCATTTATTTAACAAAAGCTCTACCAGATTTTCCAACTTGGCAATTGCCTGTCCAAAAATTATTACCCCATCTGAAAGAGTTGAATCCTAGTCTAAAATTGACTTACAAAGGGTCAGGGTCTTTGCTTGAGCCATCATTGCTATCTTTAATTGGTACTTGAGTTTGTCCAATTCTTTTTTAATTTTTATCCTTATGGTGCACTCATTACGATAGAAAGTAACCATATCTTGATGTTTCTTCTAGAGTCACCTTACATCAAATCCAGCTAAGGCATTCTACTTAGTCACCTCATGAGCAAACTTTAAGAGTGTCACACTTGCCTATGTCAAAGCACACATTCAGGGATCTACCCAAATTGTGTCAATAATTTTTATCTCTATCGATGTCAAAATCAATCATTTTAAGGGTAAATCAAAATGGCATTCTTCATTATAGATGTCATTATAAAATAACAACTCTCACTAAGTATGCTCGGTTGAGTCCTCTTTTACAAAAATGCTCCCACATAAATAAATTCTTGTCTGACACTCCTTACTGATACTGAGCATGAATGGTCATATATGTATCAGTAGTCACCAACCTTTGTTGAATGGATTCATCAACTGGGTCCTTCCCTTTAGAGGGATCTCTCTCAAGTATTTTAACATCTAGGTCTTCACTGTGGTGACTAGGATTGATATCAAGGCCACTCATTCCCAAGGTAGTGTCTAAACCATCCCTCTCTTCACTAGTGGGACTTTCAATATCCACTTGTGTTTCCTCAAGGGTGGTTTCTTCATGCCACACTAGTGAGGGTGTCTTCTCCTTTGCCAAGTGAATTGTTCCTCTTGTTCTTCAAATTTTTCTCTTTCAGGTGTTACCTTTGGGGATTATATTTTAGGTCACCATCCTTATGAAATGAAGTTTCTTGTTTCATTAGAATAGATTGTATCACAAGATATTGGCCTTATGGTTGACCTACTATCACATTATCCTTAGGTGGGGAAGGGGTAGTCCTTTACCTCTTGACTTGTTTAGGTTGAGCACTAGTGTTGGCATCATGCCATTACCTCTTATATTTTCTATGCCTCTAACAATTTGAGGGGGTGGAATAGTTTTGTTCTTATTATTTACACTCCCTAATGTCTTCTTTCATGGATTTAACATATAAAATAAATAAGGAATATAATAACCAACTAGAATTTGTTAAACCTTAATGTTCATATTATCCAACTCCAGCTTCTCTTTGTATGCCTTTTTACCAAGGTAAATATATATTTGATGGATAGGATGAGTCTCAATGTCAATCTTCTTATCATAAATTTATATAGGGCATGCATCATAGATCCTATTGATGATGTTCATGAAATATCTATAAGTGAATGCATATGGCAACTTCAGCCATTTGGACAAATCTCTTGAGGGGACCATTCAAATGCATGCTTGATAGAAGTGTTGTTTAACCATAAACTAGGCTTGGTCTTTGAGCTATGTGGGTAAGTCTTTAGAAATGTGCCACTCATTTTCAAAGGCTTCCTTCATGTTTTCACACCAACCCTTCATCTTAGCCATATGGGAAAGGATTATAGCGCTAGGGCAAGTGAATGCTTTAAACCTTTTTGCAAGAGATTTATGCTCAGGGGGGTAAGCCCATTTAAAATCACCAATTATGTACTCTAGGACACCAATTTCATCAAAAACTAATAATAAAATAATAGCATGCCACACAAATTTTTGGTTTGGTAGGTGATGGGCCTTTTCTACATTTGCAATAATTTTCTTAGCAAAATCTTGTGACCAGTTATACTCAACTCCTACAGTAACTTCATGAGTGACATATAAATGTACCATGTCCACCTCCTTCAACCAATCTAAATCTCTAACCTTGATCATTATCAAGTACATGGAAACTCTAAGGGTGGGATCTTAAGGACTTATTATATGCATTGCATGGCCTTGATTTTTGCATTCAAGCATCATGGCAGTCTTCTTAATTTCCTCTTGGTCCTCTAAGTCTCTAACAAATTTAGTGCCTAAACATTTTAAACCTGTAACTTTAATCACCCTTTAGGATGTGAACTTCATATAGTTCCTATAAAAATATAAATAATCCTCATGCACATGTGAAATAACAAACTTAACGGCTTCCACAAACTTCCTAAAATATGGTATATTAAATAATAAAAATATCCTTGCATCATTAAGCTTATTAAAAATACTTAGGTCATAAAAACCTCATTGTTACCCCCATTCTCTAGTTTCTAGACTGGATAAAGCCTTTTCATGTGTATGTTGATACTTCAGGCAGGGTAATAAGATATATCCTTTCTCAACTTGGTGAGAGTAACCTTAATCATCATATCTATTTTTCTAGTTGGAAGCTCACACCAATTGAACAAAATTATTCAACTATAGAACTTAAAGCCTTGTCCATGGTTTACGTGCTTCAAAAAATTCTACAATATTTACTAGCCACCTCATTTATTTTCTTTACATACCATGAATCACTAAAATATCTAGTGAATAATTTAGTATTACATGGATGCATTTGTTGGTGGATTGTGCTTTTCTAGGATTTATAGTTATCGTGATGATGAAACTTGATAAGGCTAATTATGGCCCTAATAATTTATCATGCATTGAATTTGTTGAACCAATGCACACCATTGAAGATGACCTACCTAACATTCAACTTTTCTAAGTCACACACATGCCTGAAGAGTTAGATGATATCATAGATTTTCTTAATACAGGTTCGGCACGAGCCCACTTCAACACTCAAAAAAAAGAAGCAAGTAGATATTCATGCATCTCCTTTCTAACTCATAGGGGTGACCTTTATAAGCTTGGTCGAGATGAAGTTTTACACTGATTCATCATGTAATATGAGCACACAGAGGTTATTTAATAGGTTCATGAAGGTATCACCATAGGATATTGTACCATTAATGCTATAGTATAGAAGGTTCTTTTAGTTGGTTTGTGGTGTCCTAATCTGTTTAAGGATGTTAAATCTTATGCATGCCAATGTGATATCTTCTAATTCATGGGTAAGCTAAACATAAGTATAATAAGACCATGGGGATCACCCATTCAAACTCATCCATAGGAGTAATAACTCCTACATGAAGCATGCTATCAATGTCCTCCTTGACCCAAATTTACAATTTTAGATTCATACAATAGAGCCTCTTTATAATAGGTTGATTACCCTCTACCAATTTAATGTGCATCTTACCCAATGAAGAGTGCACTCTTTTCATCTTGGTGTAATTCCATGAAAAAATACCTTGATACTAATTTTTCCCCACAATATCCATCTTGGGCATGTCCTTTATGCCAATATTATGTTATATCATCTAATGTGGCTCTAAATATGGATGTTGGTCATTTTGGATGGTTTCTTAAACATAATGTGTGTCATACTCAATATATAAATCCAAGGGATCAATGGATGGATCGAGCGGATCAGAATTGGTACCTTCATCAACTTGGTACACAACCTTTTGTTTGCCTTTTCGAATATGTTCTCTTACTGCATGGTCTAGTTTAGGTTCAAGCAGTGGAGATGATGCTTCTATATCAAGTTCCTAGAAAATGTTCAAACTCTCCTCCTACGTGCCATGTATATGTATGATGTGGTCTTTAATTGATGTTAAGTCACCCATTATATCTTGATGCATGGCCTAAAATGTGAGGCATAAATCCATCCAATAACATGAGTAAGATATCATTATAATCATATTAATTTTAAGGAAATACCAACAATCTATCTCCATGTGCCACTCTTCTGTACATACTAAGCTCTAGCCTAATTGCATAAAGTACCATAGAATGCATGAACCCAAAGATACTCAGGAAAAAACATCTCATCTATCATCCACATGTTTTCATAGGCTTTAATATGAGATTCTAAATCATTAATTCCATCATAACTTAAGGTGTCATAGTGATGAAAATGATGGTGCATAGTGGAGTGAATTCAGCCCCAAGTAAGTTATGATGGTGAGTTATTCACCACCAAGCATTTTTCCCATAAAAAATATGGATAATTATGTTCATACATACATATTCAAATACATAGTAAGACTCCAACTATTTCGCATACTCTAAGACGTCCATCTGACCATGAAATCTAGGAGCTTCATCTAACCACATGGGTGTCACACCCATAATACATCCATGAAGAAGGTGAACAAACTTATGATGTTTATGGTTCTTCTATAGATCATCCTCTCAACTACCAATCGTACCAAAAATCATTCCAATAAGATCATACTCACCATGAGCCCAATAATCACAAGCATTATTGGTAGTGTTAGAGATAGACTGTGTGTCCTCCCAATCCGATATGCCACATGGATTTAGATCAAGGAATTTAGTAACCTAAGTTGTAACATTATAGATATGACTAATTTCCTCATCAACATTAAATGGATCAACATAAGGAGGTACTTGAATAAGTTTTAAGGGGATTGTGATGCACTACTTTTTATTCTCAAAGTTAATGTAGTGCTTTTTGAAGCTTAAGTCAACATTGTTCATATAACACCAAAGGCAACCCAAGAGAGATGGAAAGTCATCATCTTCGGCCAACTTAATCACTTCAAATTAAGATTTGAAACTGACACCTAAAATATCAATGGTGGCATCCTTAAAGACTCCAATAGTTAGGGCATGAGTCTTATTGGCCATAAATAGCACATGAGGAAAAGGATGCAAAACAGGGCTTGTCATCTTCCTCCAAACATCCTTAGTGAGTATATTTACTTTGGCACCAGTATCAAATATGATATTTTGAATGACCCATCCATCAATAGTGGTGTTTTCCAATGTATTGTTATCCCCTTTTGTACTAAGTTAGATATGAATCTCTTATCATCATGCATGGTTTAATCAACGATCCTCTATAAGCCTAGGTGTATGATGACTTAGCTAATTTTGTAAAAGGGGAATAATATTGTCATCAAGGAGTCTCTTTCATAACTCATGTAACTCATCATGCATAGAATCATGAAAATCCATAGATTTTTACATGCCAGTACATGTATCAACATCTTTCTCCTTGAGGAACTGGATCTCACCTTGTAGCTCCCTCACCAAAGTCATTGTGTCATGTAACACTTCCTTTTGTTGTTGAGCATCTAAATAATGATTCACACAAGGCTCCTCCCATTTAAACTTTTCATTAGGATGTTTTGACATGAAATGGGATTGAATACCACTTCATGTAGTAATGTTGACCTTGGGACCAGTTGGAGTAGCAGGGTCTAGTCTCTATTAAGTATTTTTAATGTGTATCATTTTGACACCCTTTTAATTTCTCTCCTTTGTGATGGTAGTATATAAGTCTTGTCACTCCTCCAAATGATGTTCATTTTTATAAAAATCACACATGGGATACACTAGGCAATCATGTTGGTAGTGCTCTGGGAAACCACACTTGTAATAAGTTATAGGTGGAAAACTACCACCTCCACATCCATGAGCATGACCTATGAAAGACTAACCTCCACCATTATCTTGGTTATTAGAAACATAATTTTGACGAGTACCACACATTTTCACCTCATAAATTTCACTAATAAGGCATCAATCATTGGTATCATGAGTATATGCATCACATATCTTACAATATGGAGATACCTTTGATTGTGTAGTGTATTGAATCAAGGGCAATCCCTCATGTCATGCTCTTCCTAATAAATCTCAAAGGATTACTTCACCACAACATTAATACTCTTGTTAGGGAATTTATTCCTATTATGTCCTTTAGATTCATAATCAACACACCAAAAACCACTATGAGTATCGTGAGTACCATACACATTGAGATTTTTTAGCTAAGATGCCATAGCAAAAACATGAGCTTCATGAAGGGACTAATCCCTGTATCAATGCTTCTAATGGTTTTTATGTAAAGGGTAGCTTCCAAGGCTTCATGTGGGTCTATGAAGGTCTTTTATGATAAGGTGTGTTAGAAGGGAAGCAATAAGCCTCCTATGAACCATTGGGCATGTTTAGTGGCATTTATCTCAAAATAAAGCTTAGAGAGAAACATCTTAAAATGTACATCATACTCTAGTATGCTCTTATTTAGTTATTTTTTGACTTCCTTTAGGCATAAATGATTTGATGTTCATACTCCAAAGATATCAAATTACTAGAGAAAATATGCCTTCAGTTGTTCATAATTCACCACAGCTTGTTGTGGATCAAAATTATGGTTCCACTTAAGCACATGATCTAAAAGAGTGGTGGAAAATTTAGTTGCCTTTAGTTTAATAAATGTAATGCCATGCACTCACCAGATACTTTCACACTTTCAAACATTTTTTATTATATTTTCCACACTATCATAATCAGGTAAATGGAGTATCATCTCATAATAAATAGTGGGCAAATGAGGTGTAGGCAATAGAGATTATTTTGATGCACTTATAGTCCCTCCCAAACCTTATGGGGGATGTCCACAAATGCCTATCATGCCTCCTCCAGATTTATTGGTAGAACCATCACCACTACTACCTTCTTTGCCTCTTATAATAATAGAAGCACCTAATACATTAGGTGAAGAGGTAGGTTGATTAACTAAGGATTGGTTGGTACTATTCCCACTAATTATGCTTGGTCCACCAAGAAATCCATACTAAGCCATAGAAATGTTTCACAATGGAAAATAAATCAACAATAAACTACTATCTTGGTCAGGGTCTTCAAAATTATCTCTAACAGGTTCAATTTCTAATTCTACATTATCCAAATTCCAATTGCATACAAAAACATCATCTAACTCAAGAGCATGAGCATGCACTATGGGTGGGGAACTGGGCCTATCCATATTGGTATCTTTAGTCATAAATGCCTAACTTATTTCTCTTATGCATACTTGTGTTGGTGCTAGGTGTGGTCCTATGGTTGGGGAGTCTTTGTTATGCCCTTATACTTCCTTATAGTTATAGCACTTCTTGATTCCTCCCATCCCCTAAGATCACTTCCACTCATATCCCTTTACATAGCCTCATCATACTTGAACTTACACAACTCCCACTAACTAGATGTCATGTTGAAATAACAATATTACATCAAAGTGTGCCCCTCCATTTCCACATTAACTAAGATGCTTGCATGAGAGAGAGTTTAGTCATCTATGGAGAATCTTTCAAATCTAAAATACACTATAAGCTTCTTAATCTCAAGTGAAAAATGCTTAACATATATTCCACATGGTTATTAGAGGAAGTGAAACTAAGCTTATTCTAGATAAGAGTACATTGAGATTGCATATTTAAAAATGTAACTATTTAAGGTTACACACAACCAAACATCCACTGCATGCATCCAAGGCACTCCCAACCTTTCTAAATTCAAATGATGCTCTATTGACCAGGAGATCTTCCATCTATAGTTCCTCAATTGGCCTTGTGTGTACCCTTTAATCCAAGTATGAATTTGAACATGCACTTATACAAAGAATACTTCACATATTGATTCATATATATGTTATTCTAACCAGACGTGTGAAAAGTCTTGGTTGAAGAAATGGTAATGTGAAATTATCTTCTACTCTAATAACCCATCACTCAATATTCTCCAAAGATATCCATTTGATAATCTTCCCACCATCATGCAAACAAGTGCTATGGGTCCTGACAACAGAACCAAAATGTTGGGCTTTTTTCCTTTAAACTAGCATATCTTTCCCCTAGTTACATGCCTAATTAAATAAGAGTTCCAACATGCTAGAATTTCATGAAAGAATAGGTTCTCATGTGCTCACTTCAAACATGCAACATAAGAATAATTTATATTGGTTTTGACATGCGAGGGTATATTCATATACTTTCCTAGACTAGGGCACTTGAATAAGTACTTATTACTAAACTCTTCCTTATCCATGTATCTAACTTAGCTTACTTTTTCATCACTTAACTATCAAAATAAAAATAATTTAGCATAAAATGATAACATATAATATCAACTCCATTATAACCATGAGAAAAAGAACACAAGCATTATGTCAACACAAACTTCTTTCCTTTATATTCATAAGTTATAACAAGGTTATAGTGATTCTAGAATTACGATGATAACCAACTCATCAACAATTATAAAGTAGATCAAGGGGGTATTTATACCTGGTTCACCCAAACAATCAGTTATAGAAGTAATTAAAAATAAGATGACTCATCAATAATCATCAATAGAATTGAATCATGACAAGCCTTTTATAATAAATTCCTACAAACTCGAGCCTAACTGCCCTTATATTCTCTCTATATGTTGGATCCTTATCATTGAGTGCCTATCTTCCCATAGGCCAATGATGGATTCATGTTTTACTTAATATTTTTCAATGTTCCTATGAACTACTCTATAACCATCTCCACTTTTTGTGTTTTCCCAAAGTCTTTCACTAATATATGAGACCTACATCCTTAGGTTCTTTATGTATCATGATTTTTTACTCCATGGGAATTTTTTATTTCACACCATGGACTCTCATACCATGGTGTTTTGCACTATGTCTCTCCACATTTCTTATTACCAAAAATTACTTAGCCAAAAATAGTTTTTATAATTTTGGGCCCAACCTCTCCCATGCTACAATGGTGTGTGTGAAATACTAGTGTAATGTTATATGTTGGTGCAATCTATATGTAATTATATGATTCAATAATGACTTGTGACCTTGATAGTGTATTCAAAATTAGATCAAGGTTAATTGGGATATATGGACTCAAAATTGAGAAGAATAAGTTTTTTCCTCTTAGTATTTAGTTAGAATAATTTTGGTGTTTGTAATGTAAAAGCCTCTTGCCAACTAGTGAATAAATGAAAATAAAATGTGCTTATATGGTGGTATTTTGGTGATTTCCTCAAAAGGGATTTGTGAAACATGTAGAATGACCTATTAGGTGAATTTTAATTTTGTAAATTATCAATTATTTGGTGAGAGGATGAAACTGATGGCTTCATACAATACCAGCTAGTGGGATTGTCCTTAAGGAACAACCTTATCTGAGGAGCAGAGACAACTAAACTAGAAGTGTGAACTAGTCTAATAATGAGTCTATGCTACTTGGGATGAATAATAATAATAATATTGAATATCATAATTTCCTAAGGATAGAGGGTCATCGACATAGAATCAAAGGAATAATGGTTTAGAACTATGGAATTGAGCATAGGATAAGTGTGCATAGATGATGGTCACAAGTGCATTGTTTTAGCATTAAATGTTAATTTTAGTGACTACATGTATGAGATACATATTAAATCATTATTCATCATATTTTGGTGAATGGGTTCATCTCAACTGATTACAGTTCCCCCATTTTTTTAGGTTTATATCCCTCATAAACACACCCAGGGTTTCAAGATAAAGGAGACTAATTTATGGAGCTACACACTATTGATGTGAATAAAACTCTTCCAAAAGATTTGTTAAAAAAAATTCCTCTCATTTTAGGATCACAAAATGTTGTCCAAGGCACAATTTTTAGGTATTCAGTTTCATAATTAACCATGTAGTGGAATAAATTTTGAGTAAAGCATTCATTACTATCGAGGATCCTCTTAACCTATTCACTAACTCTACTTGATAGTAAAACAAAATATCCTAAGGTGAATATCAATGATAGTGATAGAGTACATAATATTTATTATCCAAAATAAAAATAAAAAATAAAGGAAAGGAAGGCATAAAATACAACTTTTTTTTCTCTTTGATTGATTAATTTATGAACTTTGAGGTGTGCTATAAAGTGATGCTTATCTATCTCCAACTATAACTTAGACAGAAATAATCATAGTAAAGAGTCTGAGTAAATTACACTATAAATATAATTCTCATAGCATTAACTTATAATATTACCATTCATGACAAATTATGTTAGCAAATTCATTAATTAATAAGTAATTATAAATAATTTGTAACTATGAAACAATTGAACTAGTTATCACTCAATAGAATTAATATGCAAATTTACACAAATTTTCCATCTACTAATCAATCAATTCAAACATATCATGCACATTTATAAATTGAGAGAAGAAAACATGGTAGAATTCATTTGGAATTTCCATATGATTCCAAGATTATATTGCTAAAACATATTCCTCTTTTTGAGAGGTGAATGCAAAAAATGTTTTTTTAATTGAATGGGACCTGCCTCATCTCAATATGATATACATGAAAATATTTTAAAAAATATATAAATATAATTTAAATCTAAAACACCATATAAGATAATATTTTTTTTAAATAAATTCAAAAACTTACAAACTTAATGGTTTCCTCCACTTCACTACGTCTTTGGTGGAGTCTTGGAGGCACCAAATTGTTGAGTCTAGAGAGATTTTTCGCATGCCTAATAATCCCTATTTATTTTTGAAATTTTGATAACATGTAATATGAACAATAGTTAATCTTGGCTAACTACATTGCATGGTTAACCAAAGGAGACTTTAGTGTGCTTATCATAGTAATTGCACATTCTTTTTTCCCCTAGCATAACTCACTAAGTAAATGACTTGTCTGATTCCTCCCTTGTTTTCCTCCTGAACTTTATTTCTAAACAATTAGTCAAGTTCGCTAAAAACTCAGAGAAATATTCTAATTTTCTATCTAGTTTAAACAATTAAATAATTCCTACTTCCTAAAATATCTCAAATTTTTCCCAGAGGCATTATCAATTGCATTGAGGATCATATACATCTCAGTTTCTCATTCTAGTAGTGATGTCCTCTTATGGAACATATAATTTTGGTAGAGCCCAATATCATACAAGGTCATGAGCTTGAGATGTGGGAACATATTTTTATTCATAACCTTAGTCAAATTTTCAAATTTGGCATCACATTTTTCAACATGGTCTTGGTAATATTTACCTTATGCTGTGAAGGTGTGTTTCTTTCTTTGGTATGGTTGATCTCTCCTAGAAACTTGTATGGAGAATCCAATGCTTTTTCTACTTCCTCAATAATCCCTCTAGGTATAGTTTTCCTTTGTTTGGATCTCTAATATTTTCACTTTATTTTTCATTCTTTAGATGGCCTTCTTGTCTAATTATCTTTTTATAGCTTCCACATACTCAATATCCTTTGCATAGTCCTCTCTTTCCCCTGTCTTAATTGTTCTCTTCCTAGTCAAAGTGAAGAGTTCTTTAGTATCATGGAGCATTAGAGTCTACGCTTATGTAATTTTTATTTTGGTAACTTGTTTTAGTTTCCCATTATGTTTTTTAAATTCTAACGTTACCTCAAGCTCTTCAAATATGATCATTTCTTTTATTTTTTATTTATCCAACTAAATGCTCTTTATCCATTTTTCCTTTGCATGGGTCATGGGAATGATAGTGTATGAGGGTCGTGTGGTTAATGTAGCTGAGAATGGGGAAAATGGAGGAGTTCTAGGTATGGTTTTTTTAGGATCAACCATGACAAAATATGTGGAGGAGGTGGACACAAAAGTATGTGGTGTGGAAGGAGTGAAATATGGTGGAGTTGAGGATGCAACTAAAGGAGCAAAAGTGAGAACTAGGAGTGAGAGAATTTGAAAAATAGGCTAATGGGCTGCCAATTGGGCTTGAATCAAGGTATAAATGGCTATATTCTTATTTCCCTTGGGTTATTTTTATTTTGATATAGAATGGCAATAATACTAGGAAGCCCAACCATGGCAATGACCTTTGATGTAAGTATAATTGTGATTGGGTCCATTGTAGGTATTGTTTCTTTGGAAGGGCCCACTAAAGGTAATTATTTGTTAAATGCAAAAGTAGTGACTATATTGGAGTAAATTATTATCACGCTACCTAATATAGATGATATTACTTCCTAAATAAGATGTTGGACTCGAATACTCATGAGCAGAGAAGTCACTAGAGGGAATTCAGTATAAGTCATTGATGCTAATTTCCCATTATAAACCTTATTGATTTGGACTGCATTGTATGGAGAAACTATTGTGACCACCTCCACTTGAGGTATTGGATGAGTATCTAATGTAACATCCTCAAGTGGGGGAATTAAAAGAGAAGGGGGATGGTAATTACATTTTTCTCACCTACTTGTGTGGTAACAGGAAGAAGACTATATGAAGTTATAATTGAAGAAGGAGATTGAGGAAGAGAAGGGGAGATGACTATGTTACCTCATACATGGTTATTTTTCACTTATAAATCATGTGTGGATGTAATTATTGAAACACTTTTAATCTTAGGATATCCTTTGTGTGTGGAGAATCATCCTAAACCTCAGAGGTATCTAGCCTTTCCTCTGCTTCCTTGGGCTACTTAAATTTGAGAGGTACCAAGACAATGTTGACTATTTGCATATTTTTCTCACATCTTCATCATCATCTACATTAATTAAGACCCAATATTGAGGGTGGTGACTTTGATTCATACTATTGATATTTTTCCTCTTACAACATTAATGTGTGCCTTCACATTTCCTCTTAGGTCCCAGTGGTGCAAATCATGATCATAAAAATTGGAGGATGATCTACGTATTTTGGTTACATGAAGAGTTGTCCAAAATTTTAAAATAATGATGCCAACATTCTAGGGAAGTGGGGTCCATGGTGATTTCTTCTTATCTCTTCACATAACAACTCCATTGAGAATATGATAAGTTGTCTCTTGCTCAACTAGATTTATCTGGAATAAAAATAGGTAGTCTTTGAGGAGATACAATTACTCCCTCTATCTTTATTACAGTGTAGTCTAGGTAGTACCAGTATACCCCTATGTTTATTATTGATTTTATGATTTCATCAAACAATCTCGACATGGGTAGTTTATTGATTGATAGGTAAGCTAGGGTATAAAAGCACTCACATATTTTTCAAATATATTGCTTGAACCTACGTGCATATAACTTTAAAATTTGATAATGGATTAGTTTCCCTATATAGGGGTTCATCTATTTTTTTAAAAATAATGGTGGTTCAAGTGGAATCAACCAAATGTGACATCATTTAGATATTTCTTTGATTTCTCACCCCTAATACTTGTTGTCTGATATTAAAAGAGATAATCTCTCCCAAGGAAAGGACCTACTTGTCATTAATAATCATGGAGAGAAGAGGCACCCAAACCTTATTTATGAGAGATATATCAATACCCTATACACCATATTCATTAAATTCATGCCAATTAGACTCCTGATCTAAATTGGTGGATGGGTATACCATCCACATCCTCTCAATTAACCCATCTCTCTAGGTTCTTATCCTAGTCTTTCAATACTTCTCTCATTTTTTTATTGGTGAGCCACTTTGATATAATTGATTGGTTGTATAAAGCTATGGGCTGAGGAATTTGATAATATCCCTTGAATACCTAGGCCAACCATGAACACAATTTTATTTTTCTTCTTCAATAATAAGACAAGGTCATCTAAATATAGTGACCTAATAAACACATTATAGAATAAGTCTACTTAATGAAATACCTTTGGTTTGGAATAAATTTGGTGTAGCCCAACTTGTACTATTTTTAGTAGGTCAATAATATAGTCAGCATCCTTTGATATAGGGAGTTATTCTTCCCATATTGGTCTAATTATGTCAAGTTCATTGTAGACTACATTGTAATGTTTGAACCGCATCCCTAGGGCAACTTGAATGAACTAAATGTCTGAAAATACTTGTGTAGCACTAAATTAGAATTATTAAGATGCCACATCTACATAGTTATTAATTCTATGAACTTTCTCTTTCAATTTACATATGTCTCCTAGCCTTGAATAGTCAACCTAGCTCTTAGAATTATGAGTGTTATTCATAGGAAAATTGATTTTATTTAGTCTTTGTGAGTGTAGATAATAAGGCAAATGAATGCCCTTTTCTATTTATGTTTGCCTTAAATCTTAAAATGATAGATTGAGATTGTTTGTTTGTGTGTCGTAAATGTTAAATGTGATCTTTTGCATTTAGTTAAAGGTTTTTCCCCATTGTAACTTTTATTTTGACATCTATTTTCATAACTTTAACAAAGTGATTCTAGACCATGCACATGTATTTATTATGCTAACTATGTAAGCCTTGTTTGCACTTAGTCAATGTGCGTGTAATTTCTATGTTAGCTACATGTCCATTATTTATTGGTTCAGACCCTCATGGTCCTCAAATTCATAAATGGTGTTTAATGTTGTACTATTAAAATTCATAAAAATTGGACATGTGTACTTTCCTCATAATAGAAAGGTGCATGAGAAATAACATGGTGACACATGTATTTTAGTGATTTATTTGTGGTCACACACCATTATCTCCCTTAGTTTTATTTACATTTTTGTGTTATACATATTAGTGAGACTATGAAATGGTGACATATGGATCTTCCATATTAGATCATTGTATTGTTGTTCTAAAATTTGGTTTAGTTCATTTTGGTAGATCGTGAAGATGTAATAGCATAAGGATGTGACAAGTGTCATTAGACTTATAGCTCAAACTTCTTTGAATTTTAATCTTCATAACTCAGAAGTGTGAGTTCTATGATGATGAAAAGGTGTAAAATTATGACATGTTGCAGTACAAGACCACCTGATGGCATACTCTAAATGGATAACAGATTTTTAGTTGAAAAAATTAATGTAAAGAGGTGTGAAGATTACATAATGCATGTCAAATGAGATTGATACACTTGGCATGTTGTGATAAGTTAATACTTTGGAAATATTGGAACATTATGTGTAGTAATGTGAAGCCTATGAGAATATGGAAGAGGCATGTGCAATAAAAATATAAGTTAAAATTTATATAAAAATTATTTGGCTAAGTAAAATGAGAAAAGAGTGTTGTGATAAAGTGTGAAAAGGACAATGAAGTCTATTTAAAATCCCTATAAATCTATTAGTGTGAGTTTGCCCAAGTAACAATAAAATGAGTGAAATCATTACGAGTTACATCCAATCTACATGAATAAATTTAAATAAAATTTATTTTACTTGCATACACTCAGCTTAGATTCATTCATGAGATGTTCATTTAATAAACACTTTAATATTAGAAATATCATTGGACCAAATAATACAAAATTTAAACAATTATTTTATGAAGTTCTTAATGATTTAAAAAATTATTCATATAAGATGTGGGGCCCTATTCAAAAAAGAATGAGGGTGTGTTGGATACAACACACACATTATCATGATTTGGATTTATAAATGTAGATCAAACAAAATAGTCTCAGGTGATCATATAGTGAACGTGTCATACTTATGTGCAAGTTAAAACCAACCAATGGGTCATTATCAACCAATGATACTAACCCAATCCTACATAACCAACCCATCACAAATAATGAATCAATCCAAGAACAAAACAAACCACATGCTTACTTATCCTTGATTTTTACTTCCAGAATATAATCATACTCAATCACCTAAAAAAAATAAGTATTCATACCTTTGTTATATTTATCATATGCCAATTATTAAATCAAAAGAATCAATTTCAATCTCTTACATTCAAATGTATACTTGAATGCCACATGTTAATATCTAAATTATATTTCAAAGTTGTATCTTAATTAGATTAATATCACCCATTGATTCAAATTTGGGTAAAAAAATAGGAGGTTCACCTATCTTGTTTTTTTAATTAAAAAATCATGACAAAGAGTTGTAAACAACCAAATATAATAGCAGATATACCCCACAATGACAAATTGGCAAAAATGACAACCTAAAGTGCAATCTATGATATAAATAAACACAGGTTAGTCAAGATCAATTTAAAAATCATTTCAAGGAAAGTTATCGCCCTTTCAAAGTTAAAATTTAGCATAAAGAAGAATCATGAATAAGGAGAAAGGCCAACATGTATTTTCAATAACATCTTTGAACTCCTTCACTTTTGTATCATCAAGTTCAAGTTCACAAATTTTACTTCCCTCGATAGATTTTACCATTAAACAAATTATATTAGAAAATCAAAATTGAAATGTAATTTCATTGCTCTTACATATAATTTTTTAGCTAAACATTATATAATCATAAACCTGTTAGATAAAGAAATAAGTTTTAGTAAGGTAATAACTAATGTTTAATAGGTGGATATTCCACACTAAGCTTCACCAACACATATCCTATAATCCTAAATCAAATAGTGACCTATAGATGAATGTTATAGATTGTTTTAAGTGATAAAACTTACATAAATAAGTGTTACAAATTAAATGTGCATAATATTGATCATAAGGAGGAAGCACAAGATTAAAAAAAATCATAAGATGAACTCAATATTTAACTTGTAGAAACTTGGTGTGGGAAAAACTCTAATGACTGAGGCAAATGCACTCCCCTTTCATAATGAAATTCAAAAAAATACATAAGTTATTTCCAAACATGGCCCTCATTGATAGAGTTTTAACTAGTACACTATCCAAAACTTGCTCACACAACTACTTTGCACTTTTCAAATGTTTTACAAAGAACAAACATTACTGAAAAATCACTCATAATTAGGGAAAAAAGATATAACATGAACAAAGAACCTAACTTGTAACTTACCATGTTAATCTATCTCTATTACTTCTCATTGACTTATTTTATGTCCTCTACCTTAAAAAAAGGTTATACTTATGCCCTCTCACCTTGGAACACTCTAAATAACTCAAATGAACCATCATGAGGAAGTAGGAATTGTATACACAAAATTTTCATTTTTATCATTTATTTACACTTTTTCTTTTAGTGACTTATCGATGCATCAATATCCCTACGTGTACACCTTAAAAGGTGCACCGAAAAGGGGTGGGAATGAAATCATATTACTTTGTAAGAGATATTGGCATTTTATCTTGTTATATCATTTATATTATCAATATTACTTCCTCTAAGTCTCTATTTGTTTATCCCTTCCATATACTTATCTCTATTTACTAGTTTCCTTTATATCCTATGGTATTGGCATAGTTGATACTGTCTATTTTGTGCCTTTATCCTTTTTGTACTATAACTGCTAGCTTAATATAGCTCTAAATGTGTATTCTAAAATTTGTATTGTATTGTCTTGGCCCATACTATATTATGCCATCCGACATCCTCCAACTGTATTGGCATGGTTGACACCATCGACTAAGAGTTTAGGGTTAGTTTTGGGTATTGGAATAGTATATAGAGAGGTCATATTTCCTTCCTAATTAGATGTATCATATTCATACACTCTACTTACACTGGTATTTCTTCTCTAAGGAATTATTAGGAGAGTTAGTGGTTTAGAAACTTATCTTAGAAGTTTTATCTTGTAGTGTCATTAAATCTCAATAGGGGAGTCATTAGGATTTATTTACTAAGGATATCTATGTCTTCATTTAACCATTTGAGGTCTTTAAACTACAACATTCTCTTAAAAATATCCACTTGAGCTAAGGGGGAGATCGAATCATTGATGCGTCCACCCCAAGGTAAATATTTTTATTCTTGCACTCTGTTTATATTTACTTAGTAGATTAAATATTTATTCACTTATTGTATTTTAGATGTATGTGTGTATCCTTATGTAGATATATGATTGATTAGACTTTCCATTAATCTCTTTAGGTTGCATAGACCCCCATTTCATTGGCCATTTCACCTTACCTCTTTACAACCATCTAACCCATTATTTAATTTAGTTTGTACCTCTTTGCAATAATTTACTTTCCTTGCATCTTTACAGTCATAGTTATGATCATTTATATTTATTTAGGTCTAATGAGAGTTATATCCTTGTGTCATTGGCTTAGGATTTAGAACCCTTTCCTATTTATGTTTGATTTGTATATTACCCTCTATTGGATCTAAGGATATTATTAGTCCTTACTTCATCATTTAAGTATAGACAAGCTCTATTTGATTGACCTTAAATGATTCCTAGTCCATTGAGAGAAAGAGGATAGTTGTAGGTCATCTTATTCCATGCATACATTCTAGTGAACCCAATGTGAAACTTATCCCTCCTTTTTTTGGATCAATTTCATGTTTCTACTTATAAATTCTTAGTAAAATATTCCAAACCATCATACATTTTCCACTCCAACTATATCAGCTTACCCAATACCACTTCATGTCTATCTACCAACAATATCATCTAGTTCAATACCATTATGTGTTTGTCCAAACTATAACAGCTAGGATAATACAATTTTGTGTGTGCCTCCAACTACATCTGCTAGCCTGATATAATTTTGTTTGATCATTTTTTTATTTTGATTATATTGTCTATCCTAATACTGTTATGCTTGTTTGTTTAAACTCATTGCATGTTGCAAATTTAGCTTTTGACATATATCATTTTTTTTTATTTTCCTAAAACCTAAGTTCTAAAATTTTTGAAACAAATAGGAGATATTTAGGCCAAACAATTTTCATTTTTACATGTGTTATGGTGTGAGCAGTGTTGCCTCAATACTCATGTCATTAGATAAAACTATATACAAACTTTAGTTTCTATGTACCTCATGATATATAATAAATAATTAGGTTTTGTTTTCAGCCATTTGATTTTTTCATGTATCAATAAGTATTTAGCTCTAAGAAGTGACACTCAATGTACATAAAAGATGAGATAGCGTGACCATAGAAATGATGGAATCCTTCATGGTTAGTTCCTTCACATTCATATTCATAATTTAAGATTGTGATTAGTATATCTGAGAGCCTATGATTCAAACACACCCTTTGTCTAGTCTACCTCCCTAATTTGATTTTTATTGATGGTTAGTTAAATTTTAACCTTTCTTTTTTTATAGACTGTATTAGCTAACCCAATACTGTTATGTGATATGTGATAACTACATTGGCTATCGTAATATAGTTTAGTGTGTATTCCCAACCATGTTTGAAATTCTAATACAATTTTAAAAATTTACCTAACTACATGTACCAACTTCATCTAGTTCTTTCATATTGTATCAACCAACCTAATACAAGTATTTAATCTAGCCACTACTAACACTACATTTTTAACAAAATTTATCAACCAACCTGATATAGTTTATTATTCAGACTCAATAATCTAATTATATTGATTGGTCTAATAATATCTATTTTGAGCACCTAATTATATGGTCAACTATTAGAGATTAATTTTATTAATCTTATGTCAATTTAGGTATGTATTATTTTTTATTATATGAATTTATAATTCACATATTCTAGATTTATGAGGTATCACACCTCTTTTGTCCATTCTAAAGGGAATCTTTTACAAATAGAAGAGGATTTTAATGCACAAATCGATCTAAATTTTTTATCAAAATAAACATACGTGCTTATAAGTGACTCAGCTATAGAATTTTCTCATTGATTCAATCCATAAATTTCCTTAAACAAATGTTACTCATTCATAATTTACAATTAATATAAACAAAATTTACATGCCAAGAATCTTCACTTAACAAAAATTATTAACGACTATAGGTGTGATCTAGATCCCAATGGATCATCACTAGATCAAGGTACCCTTTATACAATTGAAAATGATCAATTCATTGACCTATATTATAATTTTTAATAAGGATTGCATATAGGGGAGGTTAATCTTGTGTTAGTCCAATAAAACAAATCAAATTAACACACTAAAATCCTAACACCTCTAGCTTAGAAATTAGGGATAGCATAGGTAACAAGCATACATATGAAAACACAATGAAAACATAAAATAAAATACTCTTTTACCTTCCTTGGAGCTCCAAATGGCTTTTTGAAGTGGCTTGCTCAGTTTATGCATCAATAAATCTTCATCAATGGAGCTTTGTTGGCTTCACCTTTCCTTGGCACCTTGGCTTGATTGCTTGGCTTATGAATTTGAGAATTATAGCACTACATTATCAAATATATGAAGACATTTAAGCATAATAACTTTACGCCAAAAAGCTTAAACATCAATAGGCATGGCCTTGTATTTATAGTCTCAATAATTAACTCTCACCCAAGGTGAGTTAAGGTTGAGTTTAAACATGGAATGAGTTCAAACTAACTCTAGGTGAGTTGAGACTAACTCTACTTCAGTTAAAAGGTTATCTTGTAATTATGATTTTTAATTGTTAGGCATGGCTCTTAAATTATATATTTTGAGATATTTTGGAAGAGCTTGATAAGTCATAAATGCAATGATGAAAAGGCTTGATAATTTAAATTTTAGAATTTTCATTTTTAGTTATTCATTAATTACATATGGATCATTCAACTAAGCATTTAATATGGTTTAATTAGATGACTCAATTTGATTAGAATTTTAGCTCTTTTAAGATTTGATCAAGTTCCCCAGTTAATGGCTCCATAGGCCAAACTACTAGTTATTCGGTCGCAAGGTGATTAGGGATGAATCCATGAGAGGTTATTATTGTATATGGGCTAGTATCCAAAATAAGGGTGCCTCCACATGATTTTGAGCATTGATGAATGATGCATGGAAAAAATTTGGGCATTAAATAATTCTTAGGCTTAATTTGAAATGGTTGGTATAAATAAATTTGAAGTTCAATCAGAAGCCATTTGTGGCCATAATTGGGTGTCTACAGTTTGCCCCTATTTGGGAAAATGTTGCAAGTTATAAACACAATAACTTCTTAAATAATAAAAAAACATTAAGAATGAAAGAATAATATAATGATTGAATAAAAATTCCCAAACAATGTTTGGGAAGCCTATAATGATGCCCCCTAGAGGGAGTGGTCGACACATACGATTAAAGGATGGCCCCTTAAAAAAAGTAAAAAAAAGAAGGAAATTAACCCATGGGTGAGATTAATCCAATAAAGATATTTCTTGCATACATTGATTTTAAAAATACTGATTTGACCAAAGGTGGTTATAATTAGTAAAAAATGTTGAGACACTAATTTTCCCGAAGGTGGTTATAATTAGTGGCACAGGCAAATGCCCTAGTAGGGTAGATGAGTCAAAATAATGATTTTCCCACAGGCAATTATAAGAGTTAAGATGACCTGGATTGAATAATATTTTTTGGGTGTGCCTCAGTAAGGCAAATTATTAATCATATCTCAAGGATATAACATATTATATAGATTAAAGTTGAGCAAGCACAAACATAGATATGATGGTCTAATGATAGAAAAAGCCACAAATAACTAGGCACATGAGAATGCAAAAAATGATGAAAGAGATTATTAGAAGAATAAAAGTGATCGAGTTGACTCAAGATACATCATGTATCCAAGTGTTGCTTACATAGTCTGAATAGATCTCAAACTAATCAGTTCACCCAAAAGTGGGAGAAAATGGAATGAGGAATAGAAGAATAAGAATTGATCAATGTGAATGATTTAGTTATACCTCCTAATGTGGATATGCTCATACTTATTATCATTGATAAAATTAGAATGGTTAATGGATGGATTTAATCAAGGAGGGTAGGAAGATTTAATAAGGGGACCAAGGAGAATTTTTTGCATCATTATTGATTGTAAAATTTCCTAAGCTAATTTTTGTTGTATCATGTGACAGTATGCATCATGATATAAAACACCATGATAATGTAGTTGAAATGTGCATAAGTACTGACTCCCAATCTAATAAACAATTGAAAATAATGTCTTAATGATAAAAACCATGATGATAATGTTGACATATGAATATGGATAGACTCAAGAATAATGTGCAAGGAATCACCCAATGAACACATATAGATTGAGTTAAGGCATAACAAGGAAATCAAACAAATAGGGAAATAAATAAACAACTAAGCAAAAAAACACATAGAAAACCTAAAATTAAAAGCAACAGAAAACATCTTGTTGTCAACCAAGTCAATATTTACATTTTTAAGCTCAATGGAATGATAAATGAGAAATATCGCCAAGCAAGGATACATGCAAAGGGAAGGTCACACCCCCAATGGTAGAGGAATGGATTGGAATTAACAATGGATTTTTCCCAGTAGGGTAGATTGAGTATGACTGACTAAATGTAAATAGGAAAAGTATTTTTGGATTTTTGAGACTATATATCTCTCGAGGAGATGGGAACAAATTTTCTAGTGTTTAGGATTTTGATATGTTTTTGAATGTTTTTTGAAATGTATATACTTTTCAACTCAATCGAGCATTAAGAGATAAAAAATAGTACAACTCTCAAAATGGTGAGAGCTTTCAAATTTGAAATTTATTAATAATGGTGAGAGCATGGAAAAATGGGTGATAAGACTGACCTCAATAGGAACTGAGCATTGCCTACATAGTCCCATTAAGACCTCAAATCATTATAGTTATGCCTACACAAAAGGCGATGAGATCTGACTAGGTAGTAGCAAGTTTATGAATTTAGGCAAATGGCAAGGAAAATGATAATAGTAAGGGTGAGGTGATGTAGAAATGCATGGTAAAGGTGTTGTTCCTAATTTACCCATAGGAAATTATAATTAGGAAACAATGACATAGGTCAGTGATACTAATCTTCCCATAGGTAGTTATAATTAGTAACACAAGGTGGAATACTAATTTGTCTAAAGGTGGTTATAATCATTAACACCAGTCAAGCATAGATAAAAAATACAATTTGGGTAAGTGCACAAAATTGGGGGACAAAAAGTGGCCTACCCATAGACATTATTTTTCTAAAATTTCAAAAATTTGAACTTCTATAGATAATTTAAGATGGCTACACTCAACATTTGAAGATGGTATAAAAACATGAATTGTATCATTTCGAATCTAGTTTCCAAAAAACTATTTTTTTTGAAAAATGTTTAATTATAAATAGGTAAAACATATAAAATTTGAAGAGGACCTTCTATTTTTTCTAAGAAAACATAGTAGATAGATGGTCATGCGGCCCACCATTTTTTGAGCATCGATAAATATTATTTGAAACCCTTTGGTGAATATTTATATAAGATCTTCTAGTGTGTTAATAATTTTTTTAATATTTTTTTAGTGAATTTTATTAATTAATTTTGAAATTAAGTATATCTTAAAAATTGATTTAAAAAAATGGATAGCCAGTTATGTGGCCCCCTCTAACTACCTCAAAAAAAATGAAAATTTGATTTTTTTTTAATGTGTGTAGAATTAGGCCAAGTTTATTACCATATAATTTTTTTGCACTTGGATCAATGAAAAACAAATTACATAAACATGAGTAGGCATGTATAGGTGCAACATGTAGTGGCCTAAAGAGGTGTAGTTAGAAATAAATATAGTTTGAACCCTTACAATAGCCCAAAAATTATAAAAATTATATATTTGGAAAGAGGACAGTGTGCTCGTCATGATGGTAATAAATTTTTGAATTTTCATGTTGAAATCCATATCATATTTACTGATTGAAGTTGAAATTTTTTGGTTTTTATCAAAACTCTTGGTGTCAACTATAGATGCATAATCACAAGCCTTTGGCTCATAAATCCAAGCCATTTCTAAGCATAAAGGCTTGGTTTTGAGTTCAAATTCAAATAGTGCATATGTACTATATAATGTGTATACATTATATAACGTATTATACAACACATATGCATTATACAATGCATACGCGCTATTTTTTAATAACACCAAAAACATCTCCAAAAGTTGAGGGATGGTGATAATCAATGAAGGAATGATTAGGGATGATAATCCCTAGTGATTAAATATGATGAGAGATAATGAAGGTCAATGAGGGAGTGATTAGGGATGAGGAGGGATGAAGAGGGAGTGAATAGGGATGATGAATCAATTAGGTATGATGAAGGGTGATGAAAGAGTGATTAAGGACAATGAAGGACTAAGATGGAGTGATGAGGGATAGTGAGGGTCAATGGAGGAGTGATTAGAGATGATAAGGGAGTGATTAGAGATGACTAGGGATAGTGAGGGATAATGAGGGAGTGATTAGAGACAATGAGGAATGATGAGAGAGTGATTAGGGGTAATGAGGGATGAGTAGAAAGTGATCAAGGATGAGGGAGTGATGATGAACAAATGAAATTAACATAAAGTGGTTGTTTGATGTGTATAGGTCATCAATATGACCTACACTACTCCAATCACACCACTTTGGATCAAGTTTAAGTGAGTAGTTTTCAAACTTCAATTTTGATAAACTTAGGAATCTTATAAATGCTAGGAATCAATTCAAAAGCCATAAAAACCTAAAAAATGGATATATGTTTACTAAAAATGGATATCAATTATAAAATTTATGTACTGAAATCCCTAGGTTTAATATCTAGACCTTAGAAATGCCTAAGTACTGACCAAATTGAATTTATAAAAACTATTTTCCAAATCATAAGGCATGCAATTGTGAGACCAACTCTATCAGATGCTAGGTACCCCTAATTTATTATATTTACTAAAATAAATTTAAAGTATAATAAAATAAATCTAACAATATAAATGTAAACTTAGTTGCCTTCATATGTAACTCCCACATGCTTCTGGAGATGTTTTTGGTCTTATTACAAAATAAATCATACACATTGTATAATGCATATGCATTGTATTATATGTTAACATTTAGATTAGTAAAAATAAGCTTCTGGTTAAAGTTGACTTCACGTGCAACTCCCACATGCTTCTGGAGATGTTTTTAGTCTTATTAAAAAACAAATCTAATGTGTACACATTGTATAATATGTTATATAATGCATACACTTTATATAATGTGTATACACTATTTGAATTTGAATTTAAAATGTTCTTTTAATGTGAAAAATAACACTAAATCATACACATTATTATTTTACAATAACATGATGCATTATGGCTTGATAATTACTGAGCCATTATTTAAGTAACGCGATCACATTAATTAAATCACATGATTGCATTATGGCTCAATAATTATCGAGACATAATTTAAATAATGTGATCACATTAATTAAATAACATGATCATGTTATTTATTAATGTGATCACGTTACCTAAAATTTCATATAATTATCCCCCAATTCCATGTGCTTACCCATTTCTATATCCATTATCATACTGCTTTCATATACTGCCATTTTGAACACTTAAATCTAAAACTGATAAAACTAGATCAAAATTCCCTTGTAGAAGGTGTCTGAAGAACCAAAGAAACCAAGGTAAAAAGTGGGTTGGGTAGGGAGGGTAAAAATATAGATTTGTTCTAAAGTGAAGGTATGGTAAAATGGTATATGATATGACATTGTTCAAGGAAGGTGATGTTATGACAATTGGATACAATGGTAAAGGGTTGCCTCCAAATGATAAGGTAAATGGTAGGGTATGAAATAACAGAAAGGTGAATGGAAAGGTTAATGAAAAGTCAAGGTAAAAAACAAGGTAAGGAAAATGTGTATTAAATGATTATGGTATGCCTAATGATCTAGAGATGCACATCCTGATCAACATATGATACAACTAGAATAGTCAATCATGTAAATTACTAGCCCACAACCCTTCTAAATAGTTTTTATATCAAGAACCTACTACATATTTAGACTCTAATAATATTATTTTGATCTTCATTGGTCATTGATTTTGTTTCCTTCAAACAACTAGTCAAGATGTCTTTGTAGCCTCTATAAATAAAAGTGTGTCCAGGGATGGTAAATATGGATAAATATTGGTTGATAGGTCTGATTTGGTAATGTAATATGGGTTTGGACTAAATAAATAGATCATAATGGAATGTATAATGATTGGGAAACAAATAAAAATTATTATTTTTAGGCACACACAATGTTTTTGATTATGAATTTGACATAATTTTGGTTATGGCAGGGCTAAAAACTTTTAAATATGCTCTAAATAGGACCATCAAATTTATCTATTTTTGGACCTGATAGTTACTACCATCTGATTATATTGTAGATTAGAATTTTTATTAATGTTATCTTTAATAATGTCTTCATCAATCAGTGAATAACTATTGTTCTTAACTATTGGTGCCTCGATGAGGTTTTCACCAATAAAGTTGTATTGACTATCCCATAGTACCTCCAAAAAGGTTTCATTCAAGAATGTTGACTTTTAACTTTGATTGTCTTCTAGCACCTCAAATAAGGTTTCACTAGAATATATTGAGTTTGGAGTTTGATTTCCCCCTAGCACCTCCAATAAGGTTTCACTAGGAGATTGTTCTTCTTCTGCATGAATATGATCTTGGTCCCCCTTATATTCTTCATTAATATGTCACTATGGATGTAATTCAATAAGGTGTGATTTTATTGGTCCCAATCAACACTTGTGGGATGTGGAAGGTCAATATAATGGCTAGGTTGGTTGGTTTTAATGGCATATGGAATGATAATGAAATGGTAATGGAATGGAAAGAGGTAGAACAATCCTCATAGAAGATACTAGGAAAAACTTGTGTCGATATTGAAGTAATATTTTGGGGTGTTATCAATGATGTATCCATGGTGGACAAAGGTTTTCATGAGGTTTCAAGTATTCTATTAGGTCAATGAAAAAGTGTGCCTTAGTGATCAAGCATGGAGCTTATATTGTTTGCATGGTTAGGCAAGATGATGGATGTTGATGATGTGTTGACCATGTCTGAGGGGTCATATGGGGTCTTTAGAGTGCTTGGTGTACTTGTTTAAGTGAAATGAATTCATCTAAGTAGTCTTTTGAAGTTCTAGGTTATCTTACTCATCTTGTAAAAATCTCCTAAGTAATCAGATTGATAATGTCATCATGCACACGTGTGAAGGTGTCAGAAGAAAGTGGTCACATGGGTTTGTTTAGATTTGTGCCTAGAGCATGTTTTTCAAATTTTAGATATTGACATGATATCTATCAAAATTTATGATGGTTAAAAGTTTATCTCCCTAGAAAATTTCATTGTTTTCCATACTTAACCAAATTTTAATTAAAAAGTGACCGTTGGAATTCAAATATTTGAATTTACAAGGGAAGACCAATCTGTAATGTTTTGCCTATAACTTTTGATGATGGATGAATTTTATAATGGAATAAAAATAAAAGTGGTAGATAAATTCAATTTAAATCTATTAAAATAAATTTGGATGTTTTACTAGTCATACATTTGTATTTATTGTGGTTCAAAGTTGACTAAGGGTTTGACTTTCTTTTACAAGTGACCTCAGAAGGATGTTTGAGTTTTTATTGATGGTGTTTGGATGTTTCATGGTGAATTATTTATTGGATAGTGTTTTATGATCATTGAGGATCATCTATATGGATTTTATAGTTTTAACCAATCCATATTCAGTATGAACCATTGCTTGGAAATTGATTGTTTGTCCATTCATGGTGTTTTCCTGCACAAGGCAATTGATTAAAAGGTTTTATATATGCATAAGAGTGAAGTTATGAATGGAATAACTTGAGAGTGTCTTAGGGGTCATGTGGCATGGAATTATGTGATTTAAAGTGGTCTTGTGTTTCTAATTTATCTCAGTGAAGTGTTAAATGGGTTAATAGGTCTCCATGGACCTAAAAGGGCTACTTAAGCGTCATTAAAAGGTGTTGTTTCTTAAGGGTGATATATCAAAGATATGGTTGACCTATGTAGGTGGTGTTGATATTTTTTTAAGTGGGATAGAATCCTTAAGGGTTAAGTAATGTCTTGTGGCCAACCAAGAAGGTGGTGATCATGAAGGCTCTAAAAAGAGCATAAACAAAGATGAAGGCTTCTAGAGTTGATGTGCGAAGAATAGAAAAGTGTAAGTAAGCTTGGTGGATGGATTGAAGAGAATAAAAGTGTTAGTAATGTGTGTGTGACATATAGGTCATATTTTTTATGTTACAATAGTGTTTCATAGGGTTGATGATTGAGAATGAGCAAAGAAGTGTAAAGTGATCCAAAAGGTTGTTTTGGATTCATTGCTTGTGTGTGAAGGATTGAGAAAGTGTGAAGGGTTGAAGAGATCTATTATTCATTATTTATCTATCAGATTAGAAGGAAATCAAATTTTTGGAGGTGTTAATATTAGAAGGTGTTGTGTGGGTGCTCAACATCTAGGGTAAGTGGGTACTTGTCCATGCTTTGGGGCCAATGATCCTTGTGAAGTGGGTGTTTCACTAAAGTCTCTTGTTTGTGATCTCTTATAGGACTATAGTCTATGTGTTTTAAAGCTTGAGTGGGTTTTATCCCCCATGAGGTTTTCTCACATAATTCATGTGTTATGTGCTTTGATCTTGCATGGTTTTCTTTGTTCATTATAAAGAATGGTTTATATGCTTCATGAATGCTTATGTTGAATGGTTAAGAGATTGAAGGATTGTAATTGAAGTTGATTTTATTACATCACTGATTCACCCCCCCTCTTAGTGATTTCACCTCTAATAATTGGTATCAAAGCCATATATTCTTTGCAAGTTTAACCACTTGAAGGTGATCAAAGGTACAATGGGTAGTCATCAAATGTAAGGTGTTTTCTCTACTAATAAATCACCACTATTAAATGGATCCAATTACGATTTTTAGAGTTCAAGGATGAAGACCTACATCATGTCTCTAGGTATTAACATTTGGAAATCTATTATGGATGGGTATTCTACACCTCCTACTCCTCCAACTAGTGTAGTCGACAAGAAGTTGAGTGATAACAATTCTAAAGCTATGAATTATATCATTTTTTGCCTATCAAAGGCTAATTTCACCAAGGTAATCTAGTACAAGTCTACCAATAAATATGGTAAAAATTGTAGATCATCTATGATGTGGATTTAGAGGTTAAGTTGGCTAAATTATAAACCTACCAAAGTAAATTTGGGGGCCTCAAATTAAGGAATAATATATTATGTCATCCTATATTCTAAGGGTTGATGAGGTGGTGAACATGATTAGAGGTCTTGGAGATGAGATTGAAGAAGCTAATATAGTACAAAATGTATTAAGGTCTCTCACTCTCAAGTTTGATTCAAATAATTTTTTTATAGAAGAAATTTGTGATCTCACCAAGATGAAGATGGATGAATTGCATAGCATTCTTACTACCTATAATATGAGATTTAATGAGGACAAACCACCTAAAAAAGAAGCAACCTTCAAGGTGATCAAGGAGACAAAAAGTAAGAAGAGAAAGTTAAGTCTTGAAGACTTTCATCTTAATGAAGATCAACTTGAAGTCATGATTGTAAGAAAATTTAATGTAAGATCAGGTAAATATGAAGGGAAGCTTCCTTTTAAATGTTTTTCATGTGGTAAAGTTGGTCATTTTGTAGCTAAGTTCCCAAATAGAGGTAAGTCTTGATATAAAGAAGCTCATAAGGAATTTCATGAGGATGAGCACAAAAAATTTGAGGGTCCAATCAAGTACAAAAAGTTCTTCAATAGGAGAAATGGCAAGGAGTCATATAAAGGTAGTAAGAGTCTTTACCATGAAGAATACAGTAACTCATCTACTGAAGAAGAAGGAAACACATCAAACAATGATGATTCATCTCATGATGAGAACAAAGAAACATTGTTCATAGCTCTTGAGGATGATGAAAGTGAATGTTCTTTAGGCAAAGATCTCTTTGGTGGAGATAGCTCAGAGGAAGAATATGAACAAGTCACTCTTGAAGATAAATATCTAAATACCTTGGAAGGTTTGAAGCTTCTACAAGGAAAGAATAGAAATCAAGCATCCTTGATCAAGACCTATGACAAGAAAATTGGCCTCTTTGAATAAAGGTTGAGTAATGAAGTCAAAGAGCATGATGAGATCACTCAACACCTTGAAACTTAGGTTTTTACCCTTGTTGAAGAGGTAAAGAGTAAGGATGAAGAATGTGTCAAATATAAATTAGAGATGGAGTCTTTGCAGTTGAAACTAGATCAAGCTATGAGCAATCTTGAAACATATCAAAATTTTGAGAAAAGTAGAGTTGATTTTAATGACCTATTGAGAAATTAAAAGGTCTCAAATGACAAGTCAGGCCTAGGTTTCCATGAAAATGTTCAAAAAGATAAGAATATTCAGAAGACAGTGATGATAGATCAGAAGACTAATCATGTTAAGTAAAGTGTTAGTAAATACAAGAAGGATGTCAATATGAATAAGGACAATTTTAAAAGCTACAAAAGTTCAAATCAAATCAAGAAACCTAATGCAATAATGTATGATAACTCCTTTAATAGTTATTTTTATTCTTGTCATCAGTTTGGTCATAAGATAATTGATTGCAAAAGAAAAGCTCTTGGTAAGATATTTGCATGAAATTATGAGGAAAATAATGATAAGCATGAAGAATATCATCACTCAAGATAGTCAGTCGATCCATAAGGAAATCATGATATCTTGTGTTATAGGTGTTAAGGGATTAGTCATATTGCAAGGTCTTATAATGCTTTCATCAGGAAATCAAATGATCAGGTGCATGAATGGGATAATAAAACTTCAAGGAGTCATCATGTATCCCATACACAAGGTATATACAATTAGAGAAACTTTATTTGTTTCAAGTGTCAATAGAGAGGTCACATAGCAAGGTTTTGTAAGAATGGTCAAAATTCTACTTCAAAGAATATCAATCCCAACATGAAAAAAAGGAGCTATAATGAATGGAGACCCAAGGAGGTGAATGGAAAATAGGTTTAAAATGGATTATTTGTCATGATATAATAGGGTATAATTTTAAGTGTCAAATATCAAATCTTATCTACCCAAGTAGACAAAATAATCAAGCAAGATTCTAAGTCTGAAGGAAAGAATGAAGTTAAGGACTCATTCAAATTCAATTTGATGATGAAGCAAGATTATAATCCAAGTGAGAGCATGGATATGTGGGAGTCTCTTGAGTTTTAGGACCTTTAGTCTCTCTATGATAAGTGGGTGTCTTTACCTATGCTTCTTAGGAAACATCTTTCATATGTAGAAGCAAGTGTGTGTGTTCTAGGTGATGTATAAAGTATAGATGTATGTAGAGTTATTGAATGGTCTTTAAGACCAATGCCATTATGGTAGAGAATTGATGATATTTTTTTTCCAAGCATTATATTAATAATAGAAGGTCATTTGTTAAGGGGGAGCAACAATTTCATGAGCTTGATCCAGAGGTTAGTGATGAATAACTTCAAGAAATCTATTTAGGGACTTTAGTCCTAAAGGCAAGTTTTAGTCAATCTTTGAAGCTTGGTATAGTAGGTAAAATCATGAATAATTAAGGTAATATTTATTTGGAGTGTGGAGATGACTTGTCCAAGTGTATTCCATGGGTTCATATGTGCTTAGTTGGTCAAAAGAATCATTCATGACCATTTGTTTAGTTTGACCATTTTGCTTAGTATTCATTGCCTAATAAGAGCTCATCATGCAAAATAAGTGTATTTGGGGTCTATAAGGCTAACCAAGTGTTGAGGCAAGTTGTATTTGATGTTTCAAAGTGTAAAAGGTGACTTAAAGGTGTAAGTTTGATAACATGATCAGTTGAAGGTGTTTTGGCATAGTGACAGGGGTATACACAGGGTCTATAGGCACAGGCATGACCTTTCTAGGTGTCAAATAAATATTGGTGAGTGTTTAAAGTTAATTTGTGTCATATAAAGGTGTGTTCACCTCATATAGGTGTACTCCAAATGGTTTTGGGCTTTGAAGGCCTCTTGCAATAAAGTTAAAGATTTTTTATGGCTCTAGGGTATGACAATATTTGCTTAAAGGCGAGTAGGACAAAAACCATGTTCATGGTTCTATGGGTTCCCCAAGGATTCACACATCAATAATTGACCAATTGTGTGTATTTATGACCTCCAAGTGTGAGATAAGTTTAAGAGTTGGCATTGATCATAAGATGGTAAGTTGACCACATTTGATGCCCTAGTGTTTTAGCCCATGTGGGTTAATGACCTTCCCAAAAGATTTGAGGTCTAAGGCTTCTTATTATATTTAAATTCATAAATGGGTGCTCAAAAATTACTTTAAAGTCATCTTATAAGTGTATGGTTTATTCTATGGTTGAGCATTTGTGCAAATGGAGGGTTAATTAATAGGTTAGTTTATGAAGGAGCTATGGTTCAAAGGAAGATTTGGATGATGAAAATTGGCATGTATGAGGGGTCATATGAGTGTTAATTATATATGAAATTTTAATTCATGAAGTTATATACATATAAATTTATAGGCTCTACAAGGTTTAGGTAGGGTTACTAGGCCTCTAGATAAGGCTAGGTGATTCAAATGGACTTTTTCGTCATTTCATCCAAAATACCAAGGTATGATTGTTATCATATGACTTTTTTATTATATTATGAGCATATTTAATGCTTTAATAATGGATTTAACATTTGTTAATGATCATAGAGTTGGATTGTGAGAGAAAATTTAAAGGCAACTATGAAGTTTTATCATGGTTAGAGCTAGTTTGAAGGTGATCATGTTAGAGGTACAATCCACTAAGAGGGGGAGTGATTAAGTGGTGTCAAATAATCCAATTCAATTTCCAAACCCTTGAAAATATTTAAGCATTCAACACAATAATTCATGAAGCATACCTATCATTCATAACCGTGAATAATGAACATAATGCAAGATCACATACACAACACAATTTCTACATGGGAAACCCTCTTGGGGAATAAAATCCACTCTCAAGACTAAAAACACATGAACTAATATCATATAATAGGATCACAAACAAGATAATAATCAAATCCTTCTGATTAGGAACCTTGGTCAAGTCCTTCTAACCTAAGGCCTTTAGTGAAATAGTTATTCCACAAGGAGCACCTACCCTTAAGATGATCAAGTCCTTCTAACCACCTGTTTATTCAATTCTTTCTGACCTACAACCTTGATCGAGTCCTTTTGACCAAAGGTCTTTAGTGAAACCCTATTTCACAAGGAGCAACTACCACTAAGGAAGATCAAGTCCTTTAGACCCTCCTTGAAAATAACACTTCCACCTTAGAGCTAATGTCTTAAACACCTAATGATAGACCTCTAATTATATGAAAACTACATAGACCTTCTCTCTAACTCATATAGTCCTCTCACATAGTCATGCCACAATCTCTCTCCTTCTTCACTCAAATAGTCCTCATATGCACACATAGAGCTCTTTGCATAAATTCAAATTACAATAATACTATACTATCATCAAAAACATAACCTATAGATCATATACATAGTCCTTAATCTTCTCTTCTCATCAACCCAATAGTTAGATACTCTCACTATCCTCTACTTTCCTTTGATCTCCAACTCTCTCACATGCAAGTCCCTCTCAAATCTCTCCCCAGTCTCTCACTCACAAGTATAAAAATCACTATTTTTGATTTCACTATTTATATAGCATACTTGGTAATCAACACCTTGGTTGGCCATTAGGCATGTCTAAACCCTTAAGGCATATTTATCATCAAGACAAATCTCATAGGTCGACCATAGCATCTATGGGTCACACTTAAGCAACTACACCTTTTAATAAGGCCCTTGTAGCTCTTATAGGTCTCATGGAGACATATTCACCAATTTAGCAAAACATCAAGAAAAATAAGAACACAAGACCACTTTAAAATACATGGGTTCACTCCTTATGTCCCCTTGACATCCTCAAATGATCACAGTCATCTTAGTTCACCTCTATGTATGCTCAATCAACTCAAATAGAGACCTTATATATAGGAAAACCATTACTAAACATGTATTCAACTTCTTAAGCATTATTCATACTCAAGATAAATTGATCACACCTCCAAAATACTCATAGAGCAACCTCATGGAGTCTACAACACTCCCAAATAACAAAGTCATCATGTGACAGCAAAATGAGCTTAAATATCTATCTTGAGTCATTTGAAAAATAAGCATGAACACAAAGTCAACTTTGAACATTAATATCTTTGACTGTACACACTTATAAATCTTCAAATCAGGCTCATTAGATGCAACATGGAGTCCTCTTCATCTTTCATTTTTATGGCAGTGGCATATTTAAATTTTATTGAAATATATGGACAAAATATAGAGATTTGGTTTTTCCCTATGTTAAATTCAAATATTTGAATGACAATGGTCACAATTAAATTTGACCACTTTGTTTGCATCTCATGTCCTCTCATATTTGGATAAATCTCACACCACTAATCTTGTCTGAACTTTAATGCATAGTCCCCCAAATCCAAGTGTTAAAAATCTATCACTTTGACCTCATCTTGTGTAATATTGAAATGTTGATTCAATGTGTTTTGTCGATCTTTGTGGATCAACTAGGTCTTTAACTATCAACGCTTACTATTTGATCAATCTATATGAACACCAGCTCACCATTGAATCCTTATCCTTTATCTTTTCTCAGTATTTAAACATCATGCACCTATCCTCATCTCACTACTTCGTAACTTCTTGGAGGAACGTGGACCGTCGATCCTACTCCAACTTTAACTTGTTTATAAATGACTATGGGAACCTTGATTGTCTTCTTAAGTAGCCATTTTTTAACCTTAATAACTTCTTCTACAATTAGATGCACGATTTCAAATTTTAACCAGATGATCTCCTCATATAGAATAATCCAACCTTATAACAAACATCTCCTAGAAATATCTCCCATCAGAGATATAATTCCATTAAAATGCCTTCTCAAAATCTTTTATCATAGAGCCAACTTGCTTAGAATTTATCTACGAGACCAACTTGGCTCCTACTTAAATTTTGTCGCACTTCAGTGTATGATCTCAAATTTAGTGAAAATCAACTATGCTTAAAACTAAACAAACCCATATGATAAGTTTTTCTTGACACCTTCACATATGCCAGATATAACACCATCAAAATTCCTACTAAGCTTTTATTATCATATTCAAATTTGGTTATGGAAAAACATAGTCAAACTGCTTGAGAGCCCAAATTTGCATATGCATATGTTTTGATTCACTACATCACATGATCTAAAATCTAGTGAAAATAAACTAAGCACAAAAATAAACAAACCCATATGATCATTTTTTCTTGAAACCTCCACACATGTGAATGCTGACCTTATCAACATCCTCACTCGGCTTTTTTTGGCCACATGTAAATTTGGCCAAGTATGGGAAGACAATGAATTTTGACTGAGAAGCCAACTTTACACCCTCATATCTTTGATCATGTTTTGATGCATGACTTGAGATCTAGTGCATAAAAACTAGGGACTAATGTGATCATAACCATTTGACCAATTCCCCTTGACTCAATCTTATGTGGCAATGGTGATGTCAGCAAACTACCTACTCAAGTTTTATGACACTAGATCCAAACTATCCAGATGAAAACTATGGACTACCATATGAATTTCACTTATGCACATAAGCTCTCAAAGCATAGATTACATCTTAGGACCTATTACACATGTTCCAATCACCATACTCATCCCTGAACATCTCTAAGCATGTCAAAACTAAAGATCAACCAAGCCTCCTTTAAGCACACTAGGATAAGCACATTACACACTTTGTCATTATTACGTAGGCTATGAAATCACTTCATCCACTCACTAGGACACCTCCATGACATTACTGATAACTTTGCAATAATCTCCCCCTTTGTCATTGATGTTAACAAACATCATATATAGCAATATGAATCTCACCTTCTCTCTCTTCAAGTACTACCACAATAATAAATTTCTCTCCCTTTGACACAATGAAAAAATGGGAACCAACTAATTTTGAGGACTTGTAAAGACCATCAATAGGAAAGGACCATCTTAAAGATGATACAAACTCCCCCTTACCTTGATCCTACCTTTTCTTTCCTTCACAAACTTCCTCTTGCTCCATGCCAACAAAAAAAACACTAAAATCTGATGTGACTCATCAAGAAACATTTGAGAGGGACTCCCCCTAATATTTCTAAGCCATTGCACCATTTGGTCATCTTTAGATCTCCACGCACCATCAAGAACCACCACACAGGCTTACTAGCCTTATCTCTCAACACACTTCCATGACCACCAACAGAGCATCATACCACTCATCAATCATAAAACATGTTCTAAACCAACTTGAGAACTCAACTTGAAACATTCATGCTTTTTACTTTTAGAAAAATTGAACAAAACCACTCTTCTTCTTACTAGGCCTATCTAGTCCTCTTGTAGCCCTACCTAAATCTTGTAGAGCCCACAAATTTTAGTAGACACACATTCTAAACCTGAAAATCAATATCTAGATCACTCTCATATGCCCCCTCAACCACACCAATTTTCATCACCATGCTCATCCTCTACAACATACTTCTTTCACAAACCTACTTAGTCAATTAGGCCTCCATCTTGACAAAAACATGAATAATTTGAAAACCAAAAACCTTAAAATATCTATGAAGCTTTATTTAACAACCCATTTGGCCCATTCAACACATTAATAAGTCTTGGACCTCAAATCATAAGGTTGACCACCTTTCTAGCATAGCCCAAAACCCTAAAATCTCAAAATAAACAAAATCAACACAACACCTTCCAACCAACATACACCTCTAAAACTTCTTGTATTCTTAGAGATAACCATTTCATACTTCTATACCAATATTTGAGATTTCACACCATTGGGGTCCTTGACTTCTTATAACCCATTATAGGACCTGCATACTTCATAAGCACAAACTAGGAAACTCGAGAGCAAACAAAAATCTTCATTTGACTTCAAGATACCTTCAGGTCACAAAACCACCTTGACAAATCACAAATCCTTATTTTCCATCTGGGAACCTTCAATCTGACCCTATAGACTATTCCATCTAAAAAACACCACAATAACACTTCTCTACTTGAAAGGAGTCTCTTAAGAAGCATAGATAGAGACACCCTTTATACCTCAATGCTCTAAAACAAAAACAACTCCTCATATTCCTTATCCTCCTTGCTCAATTGATACTTATAGTTCTTCTTCTTTGGTTTTAGAGAAACAACTTCTTTAGCTACCATAACATTCTCCTTTTCTTCTATGATTGGATCATCAATATATAGAGACAACATAGATTCATGACATACCTTTTCATTTGAAGAATCTTCCTTGCATCTTGGATCCTTATCACTAGGTACAGATAATTTATGTTCTTTGCATGAAGCTTGCACAACAAAGTAGGATGTTTACTTGGATCCATACTTACCTCAGAACTAGCCTCAACTAGTACCTTGGTCTTCTTGTTGATCTTAGTCTCTTCATGAGTAGATAATGAGACCTCTTGGGACTCTTCAACTTCTAAAGTATTTTCCACCATAGCAAATAGATTACTTGGACCTATAGACTCATCATGATTCATACTTATCACCTTTGATTTCCATGAGTTAACTTGTCTTCTTCCATTTACTCTGGGAGCTTGATTTAACCTATTCTAACTTATAGGCCTTTGATTATAGAACCTAATAATGTGACCTCTCTATTCACAATTGAAGCACACCATACTTTTTTTTTTAAACTCATTCTACCTTACCATATTTGGACAAAATCTTGTAATGTGTCCTAGTTCATAACAACTATAGCACTCAATATCTCTTGAAGGAAACTCAGTTTGTCTTACCTTAAATGGACAACATTTTACAAAGTGTCCCATATCATGATAGTTGAGACACTCAAACTTTATTACACCTTTTGACTGATGAGCCCCATCATAGTTTCATGCAAATTCATTCTTAACAGGTCTTCTACATTCTCTATCTCTATTTCTAAATTGATTATAAGTATAGCATTATCCATTTAAATTTACATACCTCATGGCATTTGGTTGCTTGATATGATATATCTTTAATCTATTTGTACGATCATTCCTTATCTGATGATTTGTCTTCAAATGTTGATTGTCTTAGTTTACATTAGTTTTTATCTTGTCTTGAGTTACATTTTTTTATTATTCTTTATATCCAAGACTAGTTCTATCACTAGCATGCTTTTGACCACTCAGAATATTATATAGATCACATGAGCTCTTCTCAAATATTACAAATGTCTTCACCTTAATATTTGTCTTCTCTAACTCAAATTACAAAGACTCATTTTCAGAAACATACTTTGACCATTCATCTTCTTTAGCTTTTAGGCTTGTAGACAAAATTTCCAATTGACAACTGAGATGCTTGATCATATCTTCATGCTCTTTGGTGTCTTCATTAATTATTGCCTCATACACAATGAATTACTCTTCATATTCCTTGAGTTTATATTTCATTTTCTTATTGATCTTCCTCTTAATTTTTGGTTCTTCAAGAGCATTCATCAATACAGTCTCATAGTCCGCCTCATCTTCATCATTATCTAAATCACTCCAAGTAGACTGCTTCTGATGTGATCAACTTCATTCCTCAGTCATGAATAGATCTTCTTCTTCAATAAGACCATCATCTTCATGATCATATTCTAATTCACTATCTTCACTTTCATCCAATGAGCTGCAATCTTCTTTGATGTAGAGACTCCTCTTGTCTTTGGAATACTTCTTCTTTTTGTCAAACCTTCTAAATTCCTTTTTGTTTTTATTAGACCTAACTGATCTCTTACCATCATCATGACCTTGATCATGATCTTCATCAATATCTTCTTGTACGTATGAGGTAACTTATTAGCAAAGTGTCCTACCTTTCCACAATTGAAGCATTTGAAAGATACCTTACCCTTATACTTGCCTGAACTTGTTTTTAATTTCTTTGTAAACAAAGCAATTAGTTCATCCTCATCAGTATCAAAAATGTCATCTTCCATGGGTTTTTTACCTTGGACCTTCCTTTTTGGATCAATCTATGTTTTGAATTTTACTTCCTTCTTTGGTGTTATATCATCATTTACTCTCATCTCATATACAGTAAGGGTGCCATATAATTGATCCATATTCAACTGAGTAAGATCATGACTTTATTTTATAGCAGATACTTTTGGATTAAACTTGAGAGATAGAGACCTTAATACCTTTTGAACTATATTAGCCTCTTCAAGGTTCTCTCTGAGACCTTTAATAGTGCTTACAATCTCATCAACTCTCTATAGAAAAGATGCCATAGAATCTTCTTCTTTCATTTTGAGGCTCTCAAATTATCTTCGATGAATCTGTAACTTTGCCAACTTAACCTTTGAATATCCTTTAAAAATAACCTTAAATTTATCCCATATTTCCTTAGCAGATGTGCAATGAATTACTTTGGTGAACTCATTTTTTGTAAGACTATAAGTGATGGCATTCATTGTTATAGAGTTTTTCTCAAATAGCTTCTTATCTATAATGCTAGATGAAGGAATAGTAGGATCAACATAGCCATCTACAATAGATTACCATACATAAAACCTTAGAGACATAATGTATGTCTTCATCCTAGCACTCCAAAATGCATAATTGGATCCATTGAACATTGGTGTTTGCTTATTAGAGAAGCCACCCTGCACATTCTAACTAGCCATTGTACCTTGAATCACCTTCAAGTTGTCAAACTTTTACCAAATGACCTTGTTATGATACCAATTGTTAGAGGTACATTCCACTAAGAGGCGGGGTGAATTTGTGGTATAAAACAATCCAATTCGATTTCCAAACCCTTGTAAATACTTGAGCATTCAACACAATCATTCATGAAGCATATAGATCATTCATAATAGTGAACAATAAACATAATTCAAGATCACATACACAACACAAGATCTATATGGGAAAACCTCTTGTGTAATAAAACCCACTTTCAACCCTGTAAACACATGGACTATTGTCCTATAAGATGATCACAAATAAGAGACTAATCAAGTCCTTCTGATTAAGAACCTTGGTTAAATCTTTCTAACCTAAGGCCTTTAGTAAAATAATTGTCCACAAGGAAAACCTACCCCTAAGATGATCGAGTCTTTCTGACCACCTATTTGGTCAAGTCCTTCCAACCTACAACCTTGATGAAGTCCTTCTAACCAAAGGTCTTTAGTGAAACCTTGTTTCACAAGGAGCAACTGCCCCTAAGGAAGATCAAGCCCTTTAGACCCTCCTTGAAAAGAACACTTCCACCTTAGATTTGATGTTTTCAACACCTAATGATGGCTTCTAGTTATTTTAAAATTGAAAAAACCCTCTCTAACTCATACAGGTTTCTTGCATAGGCATGCCACAATATCTCTCCTTATTCACTCAAATAGTCCTCATATGCACACATAGATCTTTTTGCATAACTTCAAATTGCAAGAACACTACATTTTCATCAAAAACATTACCTACAGAGCATATACACAGTCTTTAATCTTATTTTCCCATCAACTCAGTAGCTGGGCACTCTCACTCTCATCTGCTTTCTTTCTCTCTCTAACTCTCTCACATACAAGTCTCTCTGAAATCTTTCCCCAGTATCTCACTCCCAAGTTTAGAAATCATTATCTTTGATTTCACTATTTATAGAGCATATTTGATAATAAACACCTTAGTCAATCATTAGGCATGTCTTAACCCTTAAGGCATATATCTAATCAAGACAAATCTCAATACAAACATCATAGACTGGCCATAGCATCTATGGGTCACCTTTAAGCAACTACACCTTTTAATAAGGTCCTTTTAGATCTTATAGGTCTCATGGAGACCTATTCACCCATTTAACACACCATTGAGAAAAACAAGAACACATGACCACTTTCAAATACATGGGTTCACTCCTTATGTCCCCTTCAACATCCTTAAATGATCATATTCATCTTAGCTTACCTCTATGTATGTTCAATCAACTTAAATAGAGACCTTATACATAGGACAACCATTACCAAACATACAGTTAAATTTTAAAGCTTTTTTCACACTCAAGATAAATTAATCACACATCCAAAATACTCACAAAGTAACCTCATGGAGTCTACAACACTCCTAAATATCAAATTCATCATGAGACATCGAAACAACATCAAAATGAGCTCAAATATCCTTTGCAGAATAAGCACAAACATAGTCAACTTTGAACATTAATATCTTTGACTATACACACTTTTAGATCTTCAAATTAGGCTCATTACATGTGCCATGGAGTCTTATTCATATTTGTTTTTTTATAGAACTAGAAAATTTGACTTCTTTCAAAAGATATGGATAGAATACAGAGCTCTAGTATTTTCATATGTTAAATTCAAATATTTGAATGACAACAGTCACAGTTAAACTTCAACCACTTTGCTCGTGTCTTGTGTCCTCTTAGATTTGGATCAATCTTTCACCATCGATCTTATTTAAACTTTAATGCATAGTCCACCAAATCCAAATGTTCAACATATATCACTTTGACCTCATTTTATGCAATCTTAAAATGTTGACTCAACATGCTCTATCAATCTATGTGGATCAACCAGGTCTTTAACTATCAATGCTCATCATTTAATCAATATGTACAAACACCCACTCATTGTTATATCTTTATCCTTTACCTTTGCTCAATAATTAAACATCATACACCTATCCGTATCTCATTACTTCCTAACTTCTTAGATAAATACACACCATAGATCTTGCTCAAACATTAAATTGTGTAGAAATGACTATGGGAACCTTACTTGCCTACCTAAGTAGCCATTTTTTAACCTTAATAAGTTTTTATGCACTTAGATGCATGATCTCAAATTTGGACTAGATGATATCCTCACATAAGAGAATCCAAACATATAACAAATAGATCCTAGAACCCTCGTGTGTGTGAGATATAATGTCATTAAAATGCCTTCTTAAAATATTCTCTCATAGAGCCAACTATGCTTACAATTTATCTGGGAGACTAACTTTGCCCCTATTTAACTTTTACCATGCTTCAGTGCATGATATCAAATTTAGCATAAATTAACTATGCTCAAAATTAAATAAACCCATATGATCATTTTCTATTGACACCTTCACACATGTAAGATATAACACCATCAAAATTCTTACTCATATTTTCTTGTCACATGAAAATTTGGCTATGGAAAAACACAGTCAAACTACGTGGGAGGCCAACTTTGCATATTCATATCTTTTGATGCGTTACATCACATGATCTAAAATTTAGCACGAATAAACTAAGCATAAAAATTATAAAACCCATATAATCATTTTTTCCTAGAACCTCCACACATGTAAATGCTAACCTTATAAAAATATTCACTCGAGTCCTTCTAGCCACATGCAAATTTGGCTAAGTATGCGAAAATAATGAATTCTGACTGAGAAGCCAACATTACACCCTCATATATTTGACCATGCTTTGATGCACAACTTGAGATTTGGTGCATGATAAATAGGGACTAATGTGATCACAATCATATGATCAACTCCCATTAACTCATTCCTATGTGGTAATAGTGATGTCAGTAAACTACCTACTCAAATTTTCTACCACTAGACCCAAACTATTTAGATGAAAACTATGGACTTCCAGATGAATTCCACTTATGCACACAAGCTCTCAAAGCATAGATAACATCTGAGGGACATATTTCATATGATATAATCACTATACTCATCCCTAAACATCTCTAATTATTCCAAAACTAAAGATCAACCAAGCCTCCTTTAAGCATACTAGGGCAAGCACATTGCACACTTTGTCATTGTTACTTAGGCTATAAAAGCACTTCATCCACTCACCAAGACACCTCCATGACATCATTGATAACTCTCCAATATCTCAAGGGGTACCTAAGACTTGATGACTTAGGGGGAGTCCCTCCTAGTTTTATTAAGGTGTTATCACTCCTATTTGCTTGATATTATTCATTTCTTCTTCATAGATAAGTGCATGGGCAAAGACAAGTGTTGTCAATGAGTAGGTTTAAGGTAGTTATGGTAATACATGGTATGCATAGTGATAGGGGGATTTTATAACATCTCTTAGAGGAGGTCCCTTCTTGATGTTGGCTTTGAAAACATTTACAAGTCCTTAGGATCAACAGGTAATCCCACTTGATCATTGTGTCAAAAGGGAGAAAGTATTTGTAGAGGGAGAAAAAGTATATGCATAGCTCTTTGTTAGTGTTTACAAGTGTTAAAATTAATTACAAAGGGGTATGTTGTTGAGGTGTTATCACTGATTTACCCAAGGTGGCCATGGGTTTTCATGAGGTGTCAATTATGCTAAAAGGTCAATGACAAAGTGTGCCTTAGTGATCATGCATAGACCTTGCAATGTTTGATTGGTTAAGAAAGATGATGGATGTTGATGATGTGTTGAACATGTTTGAGGGATCATATGGGGTGTAAGGAGTGCTTGAATGACCTGAGAAGGATTTTTGAGTTTTTATTAATGGTGTTTGAATGTTTCATGGTGAATTATATATTGGATAGTGTTTAAAACTCCCTAAGTATCATCTTTATGTATTTTAGAGTTTTCACCAATCCATATTCAGTATGAACCATTGCTTGGAAGTTGATTGTTTGTTTATTCATGGTGTTTTCATGCACAAGGCAATTGATTGAAAGGTTTTGTATATCCATAGGATTGTAGTGATGAATTGAATAACTTGAGGGTGTCTTAGGTTTCATGTTTCATGGACCTATGTTATTTTCAGTGGTTTTTTATTTCTATTTTAGCTCGATGAAGTGTTAACGGGTGAATAGGTCCCCATGGACCTAAAAGGGCTACTTAGGCCTAATTGAAAGGTGTTGTTACTTAAGGGTGATATATAAAAGATAGGGTCAACCTATGTAAGTGGTGTTGATATTTTTTTAAGTGAGATATAATCCTTAAGGGTTAAGTAATGTCTTGTGTCTGACTAACAAGGTGGTGATCATGAAGGGTCTATAAAGAGCATAAACAAAGATGAAATCTTATAGAGTTGATGTGCGAAGTAATAGAAAAGTATAAGTAAGCTTGGTGGATGGATTGAAGAGAAAATTAGTGTGAGGAATATGTGTGTGACATATATTTCATATTTTTGATGTTGTAATAGTGTTTTGTAGGATTGATGATTGAGAATGAGCGAAGAAGTGTAGAGTGATCCAAAAGATTGTTTTGGATGCATTGTTTATGTGTGAAGGATTGAGAATTATGAAGGGTTAAAGAGAGTTATTATTCATTGTTTATCCATTATATTGAAATTAAATCAAAGTTTTGGAGGTGTTGATATTATAAGGTTTTGTGTGGGTGCTCAACGTCTAGGGAAAGTGGGTGCTTGTCCATGCTTAGAGGTTGGTGTTCCTTATGAAGTGGTTGCTTCACTAAAGTCACTTGTTTGTGATATCTTATAGGAATTTAGTCCATGTATTTTTAGGCTTTATAGTGGGTTTTATCCCCCATGAGGGTTTCCCACATATTTAATGTGTTATGTGCTTTGATCTTGCATGGTTTTCTTTATTCATTGTAATGAATGGTTTATATGCTTTATGAATTTTTATGTTGAATGGTTAAGAGTTTGGTAGATTTGAATTGAATTTGATTTATTTTCACCACTAATTCACCCCCCCCCCATAATGACTATACCTCTAACATAATCATCCTCAAAAACTATAGAAGGATCATAAATATATTCAAATTGATCCATAAGGCATGTGTAACCCATGTTGTAACAACCATGAATGTATTCTGATTTTGAATCTGAGTTTAACCCAAGGGACTCTAAATCTAATGTTGAGACTGACATTGATTCTACTTCTGATGCTAAACCTGATATCAATTCATAAATAAAATTAACTTTGATTTTGATTCTTCTTTGATTGTGGATGTTGTTACAATGATGTCTTATTGAATGTTTGGTAGCAAACAAGTAATGGCTTGTGATGGCATAATAGGCTTCACAAATATTTTTCAAAGTGGGACTCCTTAATGAGGGGGAAAATTTCAAGAGATAACTCGACAAATACTAGCTTATTAAAAGGAGGCTCACTAAAAACAAGATAATAGTCAAGATAATGATTTGCCCAAAGGCAGTTATAATCATTAAGAAGTGACTCAATAAAGACTGGTTCATTAGAGTGAGACTCCTCAACAATAAGTAAAGGATAAAAATGGGATTCATCCTAGGTTAACTTATCGAAAATGGGTGGTTCAACAAAAAAAACATGAATTTTTTGGTTCTTTTGGCCTTGGTTTTTACTTGGTTGTAAAATATCAATTTTAAACACATCCTGGTCTTCGAATGATGGCTCTTAAAGAGGTAATGATTGGCTCTATTATGGCTCAAAGACTGGCATGGGTTTTCTAAAGTGGGGGAAATTAGGAAATGAAGGAATAACTATCGATGGTTAGATAATGATCTCTTTATAAATAGGCTCATCTAAGATGAGCTTAACAAAGACTAGTTGTTAGCCTAGTAGTAATCACATAACCTTGTTGGGATAATGAGTTACCATAGTTGAAAGGGCATGAAATGGAAATGTTAGGTCATTTGAATCTTTAATTCTCACATAATCCAAAGGATGAGGGATTTAAATGGTAATAGTAGGGCATTGTGAAGCTTGGTAGCTCACACAAGCCAAAAAATGAGGGCCTAAAATGGTAATTATAGGGCCTGGTGAAGCTTGGTTACTCACACAAGTCAAAGGATTAGGGCCTATAATATTAATGGTAGGGTGTTATGAAGCTTAGTTACTAATGAAATCCAAAGTATGAGGGCCTATAATAGTGATCTTTGGACATTATGGATCTTGGTTGCTCACATAGATCGAAGGAGGGTTAACGGTATAGGTAGGGGATCGAGTATCATTAGCATTAAAAGGGTGTAATTGGTATGTTAATCAACCAAAATAAGGTGTCACCAAATATTATTCTTTAGTATATTGGATTTCTTCACTATATTGAGTATTTTAAGTAGGATATGGATCCATCTCACAAACTACATCATAACCATAGGGGTCTTGAATCAGGTCATCTTGAGCAACCACATTATCATAACCTAGATTGTATATGAATCCACTATGAGTGTAATAAGACATATCTAAATTAATAATTTACAATCCACCAAGAAGACCTAGAGTTCCAAAAACTTTGAAAAATAAGGTCCAAAGGATAAATGGTTTGAACCTAGTCTAACTTGGTCTAAGGAGTGGATTTGTCTCTCCAAAAATATCAGTGCTTAAACTTGGGCTAAAATAGTCTGACATTGAATGTCTAACTTCAAATGTCTTAAATAAATGGTCAAGTGGATAAATAAAACCAAAATACCAAACTTAAGAAGAAAGTGTTTCAAACAATTCTAAAATAGGTCTAAAGAAACAAAGGTTACTAGGTCTTTTGGAAAACAAGGCACAAAATCTAGGCTCAAAGTAGGTATTGCTAGGTCCTTTGGGAACAAGGCACAAAAGCTAGACTTTAAACAAAATGAGGTCTAAAAGGCAAGAAATTTAATCTAACAAATTTAAAACATTTTGATAAAAACTAGGCATCTGGATTTAAATAAACACTTGATCATTTGGCAAAAAACATGGAACATTAGGCACACAGAAGATAGACCACTTCCTAAAATTTAGGCACAAAAATAGACTTTAAATAGAGAAAGAAATTAACCTAAGTTACACAACCCAAAAGTGAAAGATCAATGTCTAATCCAAAAGTACATAAGGCATAGGCTTAAACTAATCAATGTTTGGATCTGAACTTGTCAAGCCTATCTTCAAACTTGATTTAGAATACTAAGATTCTCAAAAATAGATAACAAGCTAGACAAGAACAAACAACATGATGGTAGTAGGCATAAACCTAGAAGGCACACGTGGTTTTTGAAATTGAAATTTAGATACAATGTAACAAGTCTTTAAAATAATTCAAGTAGTGTAACGATGCTATCATACTCTAAAGGTATGACAAATGGTTTATTTCAAGACTTGAAATCATAAAGTTTGAAATGAAATGGGTAGTGTAATGACTCCCCTTTCAAGAAAGTGACACATACACATAAATTTGGATAAATAATTAAGGCAACTGTGTGATGACAAATAGATGGCATAACACCTCTTCAAATAAAGGAGTAATGTGTAAACAAGACTAATTTTGGTTTTGGTATGACAAACAAATAGTTTTGACACAATAACATGCAAGTAAAAATGATAAAATGACAAAAACACCTAAGTGTAACCTCCTAAACCTTAAAACTAACAAGGCCGAATTATAATATCTAATTATGTCTATATACATGATCTTGGGAGGATTTTAAGTTGTTGATCAAAAAATTAAAATCACATGAAAAGTATAATTTTTAGGCCCCCTCTTCTCTCAAGAGTTTGTACGATGATATGGAACTTTGGGATACTCACCCTGCATCAACAATAGGTTCATAAAAAGTGGGATTGTTTAAAATATAAATTTTCATTCATTTCTAAATGGTTCCATTGTGTGGAAACACTAGGGCACAATCACATCATTTGGATCTGCATCAACCAACTTGTTGTGAAAAGTTTTAGTCATTTTCATAACCACTGCATCCATCAATTTCTTAGTGTATTATGATTCTAAGTTGCCCCTATGTTCTAAAGTTTAGTACCACTAATAGAGCTTGTTTTAACCACATAAAAATGGTATCCCAATATATCACCCTCAATTTATATATCCCACCACAGACTGGGGTTTAAATAATGTTAGGAGATGAATTCTTGAGTCAACACTTCCCTGTATAACTCATGAGGAGGTGATGAACTCCCACCGATAAGCCAAATTACATGAAAATAAAGACAAGTAGAAGGAATTTAGGGTCATTTTGGGGTCACCTAAATCATATATATTTTGGGGAGGGCCTTACCGACTTTCTTTCCATGCTTTTGGACCAAAGTGACAAAAAATGAGTGAGCATTTTTTATCACCCAAGTTCCCTAAAAGGGATGGGAGGAGAGCATATATGTGGCACCTATTTTGCTAAACAAACACTTCAAAAAATAAGAATGAAAATGAAAACTCTTATGATTATTTAACTAATGTGACATTTCATTTTTATAATACCAAAAGGAAGTATGTAATGAAGTTTGAGCCCCTTGAATTTGTTGTTGATAATTTCAAAAACTTCAAAAATAACTAAGAGATAAAAACAACTAAGTACATTTTAAGCACCAAATAAAATGTATGTAAGATTTAACCATGCTTATAATTTTCTCTTTCCACTTCAAGACCTAAAAATTGTTAGAGGGTTTGCATGCTTAGAAGACCAAAATCAATTGAAAAAATAATATTTTTAATTTAGCTCTTGGGTTTCTGATTTCTTATCTCATAGACCAACCATCACCGATCCATAGAGATCGATGTTGATTACAAAATTTGATGTCGATTAAGCATATCATCGATGTTTCCTATAAAACACATAAAAACAAAGTCTATTTTAATATAAAAATGATAGATAAATGAGCTTAAAATCTAAACATCTCATAGATTCTATAAAAAATGGGTTAGACAAACAACATGCAGATCATCAAACATAAAATGAAGGAAATAAAAATTGGCTAAAACCATTGTTATCAATGTTCAATACCTTGTTTTATTTTTTACATAAAGATCATGTTCGATTCCTGTAATCAACATCGATCTATAAAATTGACATCAATCCTTGCAACCTGCAACTTGCTTAAAAACAACAGATGTAAAAATGAAGCTAAAACTTTAAATTTAAAGATTTATATGCATCCATTAGAAAATATAAATTTAGCATATAAATATCCTTAGCCATATGGGATGCTTGATCCCATTGAGTATGACATCATGTGAATAAATATTACGTAGAGGGGAGTATAGTATAGTGTTTGTCCAATAAAACAAATCAAAGTAACACTTTAAAATCCTAACACCTCTAGCCTAGACACTAGGGATAACATAGGTAATAAGCATCCATATGAAAACACAACTAAAACATAAAACAAAACACTCTTTTACCTTCTTTGGAGCTCCAAATGGATTGTTGAAGTGGTTAGCTCGATTTATGCATCAAAAAATATTCATTAATGGATCTTTGTTGGCTTCACCTTTGCTTGGCACCTTGTCTTGATTGTTTGGCTTATGAATTTGAGAATTATAACACTACATTATCAAATCTTTGCATATATTTATACATAATAAATTTACACCAAAATATCTTAAACATCAATAGGCATGGCCTTGTATTTATAGATTCAAGAATTAACTCTTACCCAAGGTGAGTTAAGATTGATTTTAAACATATAATGGGTCCAAACTAACCCTAGGTGAGTTAAGACTAACTCCACTTGATTTAAATGGTTGTCATGTAATTATGATTTTTAATTACTAGGCATGGCTCTTAAATTAGATATTTTGAGATGTTTTGGAAGAATTTGACAACTCATAAAGGCAATGATGAAAAGGCTTGATATTTTGAATGTTGGAATTTTCATTTTTAGATATTCATTAATTACAAATGGATAATTTAACTAAGAATTTGATATAATTTAATTAAATGATTCAATTTGATTATTATTTTAGCTCTTTTAATACTTGATCAAGTACCCTAGTTAATGGGTCCATAGGCCAAACTGCCAGTTGTTAGGTCGTAAAGTGATTAGGGATGAATATGTGAGAGATTATTATTGCATACTGGATAGTATCCCAAATAGGGATGCCTCAACATGATTCTGACCATTGATGAATGATTCTCATCCAAAATTGGGGCATTCAGTGATTCTTAGGCTTAATTTACCACGGTTGGTATAAATTAGTCAGAAGCCAGTTGTGGCCAAAATTGGATTATATATTATTGATTAGATTTGCATAACCTCCAATCTATTTAATCACCTAGAATAATAAAAATATTTGATTTATCAATGCATACAATACCTTTCAGTTCTATTGTTTAACTACATTACAAGAATGACAACCTTGCATGAAAATGTTACTAAACATAATGATTTGAAAGCACCTTTGAATATAAATGAAACCATTATATATGAATGAATCCAATACTTACCACTAAATCATGTACAAAAAAATGTAAGACACATTCATAATTCACCTTAAGAATATGGTGAACCCCTATAACTTCTTACAAGATAGTAATGACATACATTAAAATTATGATATATATAGCTTTCCACTATGTCAAATGTTATAGCATAAATTAATATTCTGCAAGATTTGAAGTATCTTGCTACTCTATTAGATTCTCAAAAATTACAAATATTATAAAATGTCTTTAAACATACAAACATGCATTGTATTATTCCAAATAGCCTATAACTATTCACATTTAACTATGAATGAATCAACCCAGATTTATAAGCATATCCATATAATGGACAATATAAATATAACCATCACTACAGATTTAATCCCGATGCATTTTAGTTACTTGGAACATGATTATACATTCTTGCTAGCAAGCTTTCAAACACAACTTTTTCCAAAGAAACTTTTTCCATAATCCATTTGTATGCCTGAGATAGGCCCAACCATAGATAGGTTTCCCTATCCAACCCAACCATCGATTGGAGATGGAAGTAGGAACTCAGCCTCAGGAACACAACACTCAACCAATCACAATAGTAATGTAATAATGACCATATCCTAGGGTTTTAAGAGACAACATTCCATACTCAAGACAAGCTTAAATAAGGACTTCAGACAACAATAATTACTTTAGCATACTTAGAAATAAAATATCTAAAACCAAGGTTTGCACCAATGTAAGGAAAAATTACAAAAATGTCAAATATTAAACAATCCAACTAGTTTATTACACTCTTTTATCAGTCACTTATTATCATCTATGAGCGAGTACCTTGAATGATCTAACACTACCAGGTATCATCAATCCAATTCCATTCACAATGAATACCAGGTTTATGAAATAAAACCATTCCAAAACCCTGGACATTATTTATATCAGTCAATGCACTTATTTATTATAGCATTGCAAGTTTAAAAGAAAACTTACTTGTTTTGTTATGTAATGAGATACTAGGGAGGATTACAACCTTCACGAATCTCTTTTCCTTTATTTTTGCCTTAACTTCCCCACTTCTTTTCTTTTTTCCTCTCTTTTATTTTTGCACCATTGGAAGTGATCGTCCCATTTGGTAGAACTGTGACTTTTATCAAATGGAACTCCCACTTCATTACATTTTTTAGAATCATGCATGATGACATCAAAAAAATGTGGATCATAATCCACATTTTTTTTGGAGTAGTTATCTTTTTGTCGAGGGTGAGCTTGGTGAGTTTGGCATTTTGTGTTTCGACCTCCTCTTCTTCCCTGAGTCCTTTTAGTATTTTAGTTGAGTCTTGGCTTCCTTCCATTACTAACATGTGCTAGCTCGGTGCTCATTCAACATGAATAAGTTCTTGACCTCACCAATAGAAGCACCATCTTGACACATGGCATCACGATGCTTATCCAAGACAGGGTCCTTTTTGATAGATCTTCAAGATGTGCCATTGGATGATGAAGTTAGGAATGGGACCCATGGTGCAATTACAATAAAGAGGGTCATGTAATTTCCACATGGTGCTCCCATTCTCATTTTATCAAAATAATGCTCAACTTCTCTAAGAGTAGTGCCATCTCACCATGTGGCTTCATGATGCTCCTCAGGATCAAAGGTTTCTTTTGTCAAGACTCTAGATTGTGCCATTAATCGATGAAGTTAGGAATGGGACCCATAATGCAATTATAACAAAGAGAAATGTAAACTTTCCATGTGGCAACCCCACAATCATTTTTTAAAAGGAATGTTTAGCTTTTCTAGGAGTAACACTAGCTCACCATGTGGCTTCATGATGTTCCTCAAGAGCAAAGGTTTCTTTTATCAGGACTCTAGATTATGTCATTGGCTGATAAAGTTAAGAATGGGACCCATGGTGTAGTTACAACAAAAATGAAATGATTCTTATAAATGGTGTCATAGTACTTTTTTAAAATTAAAATGTTTCATGTCAAACCTTCAAGCAGTGCCATCAGATGATATAAGTGGGTGCCTCTTTCCTAATAAGCATTCTAGAAGTGGTCCCAGAGGTAGACATGTGTCACCACTGTGTTTCTTCTAAAGCATTGTGGGCATCATAAGGCGTTATAGTTGTGTCATATCCAAGATTTTAAAGATCAACTACATTCATAAGTTGGAGTTCACCAGTTAGTTTTAATGGCCTCATCATGAGCATGAGTGCCTAGTTCTAGGTGTCGCTTCTTCGAGAGGTCATTACACCTATATAAGTAGAGCTCTTTTCTTTTGTAAGAGGATAGAAATTTTAGATAATTTTTTACTACTAAATTATCCATTTTATGTAATAGTTTTAATTTTGAATATAAGTAGCAACAATTAGCATTTTTCATTATAAGACCTTAGCAGGTTCCCCTTACAAGAAGGATCGGATATTTTATACTATGCCTTTTGGCCTTTATATCTTGTTCTCCCCCATTAATGAAGAGGATGTGGTGTTATGTGTCAAAATGATTGGAATTTATTTATTTTTATTGTTTCCATTCTCTACTTTTATATTGTTAGCTTTTTTTTCTATTACAGGCTTTAAATCATGCACAAGCTCTTTTATTTGTCTATGATGTTTAAAGGTTTAAGTTATTTTATGTAATTTTAAGAGTGGATAAATTAAGATCTTGGAACATCACCTTAGTTAGTTTATTTAATTTTATTCACATTTCTCTCTTCCCTTTTTCACCACTAATAAGTTTGAAGAGTTGGCTTCTGTCTTAGAGGTTTCTTTATAGACTACAAAATTTGTCCCACATTTTGTAAAGCTTCCCATAGGAAGACTACCTATCGAGAGTGAGAATTTTAGGCATCAACAGTTCTTTCTTTTTGGCACACCTAGTGAGACTCGAATTGCTAGTCTACTTGATTATAAGTCAGGGTTTATGATCCATAAGCCCATCATAAGGTTACAAATAGTAAATAATCTAAGACTTTTATCACCACCTTTGGTAGCTGCAACTTGCCAAAATATTGTGGGGTCAAGTGCAACATAGAAACCACAACAAATGGTAATCCTAGTACCACCAAGAAACTTCATAGCATGGAAAAGTGGTAGCCCACTCATCCTTCTAGTATCCCTGACTACATGGGATCCCATTCCTACTAATGCCTTAAAAGCATTCCCTAAATTTATAGGGGAAGATTTCAAGAGTACAGTAAAACATCTTCAAGATGTCACCAATGTATGCACTATACATTATGTCACATAATAGAACGTAGCCTTAAGGCTGCTAGTTACCTCTTTCAAAGGGCAAGCTCTTGATTGATATCAATCTTTGTTGCCCAACTCCATCGCCACCTAGGATGACTTGGGCAATAGATTTTATGAGCGATTTAATGAGAAAGCAAACTAGTCACCCTCCTGTAATAATTGATCACTATTAAAGGGGCCCCACAAGAGGCTATTATAGATTTCAACACTAGGTTTGATAAGACCAAGCAAAAGATCTAGATAGCAGCTTGATTGCATGTCGGTGTGTCCATTGTATTTTACCTCAAATCCTTCAACTTAAACATCATTATCATGATTCATTTTCTTGGAGGTCAAATGTTACCAGACATGTATGAACTAGGTATTAGGGTAGATAATAACTTGATAGATGTCAAGATGCTTCCCCCATGATCGCTAATGATAATTTTATTATAAATATCAATGTTGATATAAGAGGAAGTCCTGAGCACCTTACAAGCACAACCTTCCATGTATGTGTATCCACCTACTTAGACAAGTACGTCCTCTTTGTCTGCACTAGCTATGGAGATGAATGACATGAAAAGCATCTTGCATAACTTATCCAATGAGATCATAAATCTCAAAAGGTAGTGGGCCATGCCCTTAGAATCCCCCTACCAAAATTATCAAGAAAGAAGTAATCCATATAAGCATAACTAGTACCAGGAAAAGAATAGGCCAAACCATCAATTACCAGCCCACTAAGTGAGACCTATAAATAAATTTTTCTCGATCCTTGATCTTTTGTAAATGATCCCATTGCGTTCAAATAAATAATTAGTTGTTATCTAAAACAACTTAATGGATGATTCCAATTCATGGTGATTCTAATGCAATGATGTGCATGCACCAAAAAACTACCCAAGAGGCAATTTACATCAAAAGGTGGTTGAGCAATGAAGATAAGGGAATGCACTTGACTTAGCTTGCTATGGATACCAGTCACTAGGGGTTGAAAATATTGTATTAATGGTATAGATGTAGGCAATGTCCTTATAATAAGAAGAGGAAATAGCCTTGGATTACATGCTTTTCTCTTGGGTAAAAGGCAAATATGTGGTTTATGAAACTAAGATCCTAGCATTGAAGGCCCCATGAGTCCAATCAGACTAATTCATTTGATCCAAGAAGAAACTGATCAAAAACTAAGAAGCTTTCATGAGGCCTAAAGTGACTTTTAAAAAGAGTTTGAGACCCCAACCACCACCTCTGGCATATCAAAAATGGATCAAAATAACACAAAACAGGTCAAAAGACCCTAAGGTCTAACTACAAGGGTCATTTAATGTGGTAGAGTAGCTAAAGAAGGCCTCAACCAATGTGTCTCTTTGGGATGTCTTATCTATCCTAGAGAAAATAATCTACTATGAGAAGCATTAGGAGACTAAGAGAAACCTATGCAAGTTAGCCTAGTTATAGATCCCACACTAAATAAGGGAAAAGAAGACAACACAAGTGTGTAGCCTTATGCACCCTTTGTATTCACTAACTCCAATGCGGGGGTAAGTAAAAATCCCACCCCATTATATCTAACCCTCATTATGGTAATCAAACTATTATAAAATTCTATGATTGATTATGGTGCCAGCATTATGGTGATGCCCAAGCAGATCATAGACACACTGCAACTTCAATATGAACCTTTAGATAAATGAGTGATGAAATTAGATGGGAAGAAAGTTTAGATCATAGGTATTATTAGGGATCTTCCCCTAACCTTGTATTGTTGTCCCAATATCATAATTACCCAAGAATTGCGGTAATAGACATCCCACCAGTCTTCAAGTTGTGTCTATCAATAGATTTCACTACCAAGATAGGTGGATACTTGTCTTTCGATTGGTCTCGCTTGATCCTAGGGACCAAATATGGTTTGAAATTGAAAGTGATATTTGAATCATTGTATTTAGATCACATAGTCGATGATGCTATGATGAATTTTGAATCAACACACACTTCTTTCTCTAAGAAAGAGATGTATCATGTAAAAATGCTTGAGTAAGAAAGGGTGGCAGACAACAGGAGATCGAAGGAGGAAGTCCTCATTAATGAGTTTATTAAGAATGATCTATTTGAAAACATTGATGCCATCAGCCTCGATACTTATGTAATTCATGATGAAGATTACGCCATCCCTGAGGTTATAAATAAAGAGGAGGATCAAAACAAGGAATCTAAAAATAATTATAATTTTTGGACTCTGCACTTTGATGGTTTGAAATGCAAAATCAGCACCAAAATAGGCATCAAATTAGTATTTCCATCCATAAAAGAGACCCTATGAACCTTTTGATTCTAGTTTGCTTATACCAATAATGAAGTTGAATATGAAGTGTTAGTCTATGGCCTTAGCTTCATTGAGAGCATGGGCATAAAGTAGCTAAAAGTGTTCAATGACTCTAAATTAGTGGTGAGATAGGTGAGAGGGGTCACGATAATGAATAACATCTATATCAGATCTTACCACCTTCGGATATAGGATTTGATTGAAAAATTCAAAGCATACTATATCCAAATCATACCTAGGACCATGAATATGAAGTTGGATAGAATGGCGATAATTGACTCCCAATTTTATCCAATGATCAATTTATTCACAATGAATAGGAAATATGGGTAATTATTAGACCCTCCATCCTAGACAATAATCAAAACTAGAAGTGTTTAAAAGCGATGCCAGATTACCATGTTTCTCTAATAATGATATGAATTTGGGGAATAATTATAGTCAAAGATTGAAGGATAAATCACCAAAAAGAGGGCTAATTGGATCACCAATATCCTATAATATGACATTGATTTTAGACCAACCAAGGTGATCCGAGGAAGAGGGATTTAAAATTATCTATCTCAGTGCATAGATTCCCTTATAGAAGAATAAGATATATTAGAAAAGGTTCTAGTGAATCAATAAAAATCGATGGGTCCTGGTTTACCAATAGGACCCATTTTATGCAAATCAACTAATATACAAATGGACTCCCCATACATAAGAAGAGATTCTATAGGCTGTAAAGACCTAGTTACATGTTGTTCTAGGGGGTCCTTCTCAAAATAAACTTTGACAGAGAGCTACTCTGATGTGTTGATGATCACCAAACCAATAATATCCTACAAGATATGCATTTCACCCCTCTGAGTGGGCATTTCTATACAAAGATAACTTCAACCAAAATCATGTGTGCAGGATATTACTAGCCAACCATGTTCTCCAATTGCCATTAGGTAGTCAAAAAATGCCAGTAATGTCAATTTTCTGCAAGCAAATTAAAGAATTCAGCCATGTCATTGAATCTGATTGTGGTTGATGAGCCTTTTCACATAGTGGGGCTTAGATTTTTTTGGGATGATAAATCCTATATCTAACATAGGCCATAAATGCATACTCATGACCACATATTACTTTGAAAGGTGGACTGAAGTTGCCCTAATGAAGGAGGTAAATGAGAATATGATGCTCAAATTCCTAGAGGAATTGGTAGTAAGGTTCATCCATCCAAAAATGATTATTTTTGATAACACGAAGGCCTTCTTTAGCTCCAAGATTTCTGAATTTGCATTGTGAAATGGTATTTTCCTTAAGACATCATCCAACTATTACCCGTAAGGGAATGGGTTGGTTGAATCAACCAATAAGAATCTCATAAGGTTGATCAAGAGGATAGGCACAGATTGATAGTGGGAATGTCATATGCATATCAAAATGGCTCTATGGGTTGATCGAATTACTCCCAAGTAGATTTTAAAGGCATCCTCATATGAACTAGTATATGAGAAAGAAGTAGTCCTACCCATATCAATGGAGATTCCCACTTTATATCTTTTAAAAGTTATCAAAATAGTGGATAATAAAGTGATGGAGGTTAGATTGGCATAATTTCCTTAAGCTCCAAGATGTGAGAGAGTTAGCCAACAATGTTATGATCACCCAAAAGTAGGTCATCAAGATATGGTTTGATAAGAAAGCATCTGACCTAGGCTTCAAGCTAGGAGATTTGGTTTTAAATTATGACAAAAGGACCATGAAGCCAAGCCAGCATGAAAAAAATGATTCCCTTTGGAGAGGCCCCTTTCGCATCATTGGTGATAGGCAAGGTAATGCATTTGAGTTGGAAAATGAAGAAGGAAATGCCTTAGATATTTCAGTTAATAGAATCCACTTAAAACACTTCAATTGATTTACTGGGCCCTCCTTGTATACAGTTAGTTAGTTTCCCTTTCTTTATTGTTGTTTCCCTTGAAAATAAGTGTCATTGGCAAAAGTTGTTCATTCAATTGCCAAGTGTCTATGCCTTGGCTTCCCTAATTTTGAATCATCTAGTGATAGATGAATATCTATCCCACTCACATTTCCATTAATTCTAGATGCTCCATATTACATGTTCCCCCATGAGGATCACCAAAAATCTCTTGTGAAACATTTTTCAAGGGTCTGTGCCACCCTTAACATTTATGGGGTGCTCAAATTCAAAATATACATGAAGATCATACTCAAAGTATTTTCCTATAAATAACTCTCTCCCAATCAAGCCAAACATTTAAACACCTAAGATTTTCAAAGAGAATTGAGTAATTGAGTAGAGCATCTTAAGCCAAGAGAATTGAGAAAGAATTACAAGGATTGTGAGTGAAAACTAGTATCCAGTATTTTTCCTTGAAGCATAGAGAAATTTTGAAAAAAACTTATAAGATGGAAACTTCTACATCCTCGTCTAACAGTGGACATCCAAGGAAGAAAAGAACCCATGGATCAAGTGATCATGGAGACATTCCCTCACAATATGTAGTAATAAAATTGTATGCTTCCACCTTCACATAGTCAAGGCCCAAAGTACCAAATGTCAAGAATATTACCAAGGGATGTTTTACAGACCCCTCGCTATCCTAAATTATGTAGATGGGATCTTCAACCCCAAATTAGCCAAAAACCCAAAAATCCTGAGAGAGGTTGTCCATGCCTGAATGATCAAAAAGGTTTGAAATAATGACTGAGTCATTTGGATATAAGATTTAGAGCTCCACATTAACCCAATACATAGTTCCTCTTGTACACTTGTGCCCGAAGATCATTGCCTCATATGTAGATAGATATGATGTTAGTACTAACATTATTATAGGCAATAACCACCTAAAAGTGGATATCAGTGTTGATGTGGTAAGGGAGATGATCTGACTCATGAGTGACCCCAACGTTGATGTCTATAGTATAGAGAGTTTATAAAATGTTTGGGATACCCATATTCATAAGCCAGAGTTCATCAATGCAGTTCTCTAGAGAAATTACACTAAAGTGCCTCCTCTTCCCATCACTCTCATGATATTTTTGGCATAGGATATGAAGGATGCCCTTTTCATGTTGGCATTCATCTTTAGGATGGACTTGATCACTACCATCGACAATTTCCAATTAGGTGAATCTTTCTTTTGAAGACAGTAAGCAAGGAAAAAGTTTACAAGATGGATTTTATAGATGGCATCATCACCACCATTCACAATGAGTTGTCAAACTTCTCAACATAGAATACCTTTAGGTATTCCTCCTTCCTCCTCCACCTAATCTTGCATTATAACTCTTGGTTCTCCTCTTCATACTTCACCTTTATCTCCATTGAAATGAGCACCCATCCTAACATGGTGATCCATGTCTCTACATGGACCCATATCTTGTCAACCATGCAAGATTACTACAAGTTTTTAGAGTGTGTTATATCCCCAATCCTAATTGACCTCATCTAATAGGTTATTACTTTCAAAATAATGGACCGCTAGAGGTCAAGGCTCATTAGCAGTAGAATTCTAGTCAACTAGTTTTTTAGGGCCCATTTCATGTTCATTCGAGTCCATAAATTTAAGGAGGATCCATTTTGGCTTATGTCCCTACTCAAAGATAGGACCCTAGACTTAGAGCTAGCTCACTAGCTATATATGGTCAACTCATTATACAACATGGGTTATAAAAACATGGCCATGTATGATGTCCCCTTTACAAGGGGAGGCATCACAATGGTGAATAGGTCACAAAATCACTTGTTTGCACTCATGATAGCAGAGCTTGACCTCAACCAAATCAATGACTACTGAAACTATGACATAGTTGGCCACATATCCACCTTAAATATTTCCACCCTATTCAATCATGAGCCCCAGCCATACTTTGAGGAGTAAAGGTTACTGGCAGAAGATGATATCAAGCATTACATGGATATGTTTAAGATCCTGTCAGACACCCATAAGCTATGGGAGTCCTTTTATAAATTATTTCAAGATTTTGACCCCATGAAGAAAATGAAAAAGGAACTAAGAGCGCATCTCATTTATAAGGGTTGGGATCATGAGAAGATAGATGCATGTTAGAAATATAGGCAAGACATTGGCCAATGGGAGTGAAATTTTGAGGACCTAGATTTTGATGAGACATTTGAGAGCCTCTAGGATGAGCACCATGAGGAAGAAGCTATGGTAGAAGAAGATGTCTTGGTCAAAGGAGAAGATGAGGATACTCCTTCAGGGGAAGAAGAGGATGCCCCTTCGAAGAAGGAGGAATTTTTGGTTATTTAAAGGCCCACAAACTAGACACGTCCTCTATATCCATATCCAACTACCCAATAGCAATCATAGGCTATTATATGGCATCTTAGAGTGGGGTCATCTCAGCCCAAATAGCTTGAGGCACAATCATCCACCCCTCTAGTAGATCCCCCATAAAATAAGGTGTGATTTTATCAACACCTTCTTTTCACTATTGCCTCACTTTTCACTTCATCCTTACCCTCCACAATTTCCATCAAGTTTGTGTCACTCTCCATTGCCCAACCTGTCACCTTGCTCACACCATTTTTCTCTATGTATCCAATCACCTCCCTTGCATTGTTCTTCATTCCTTCACCTTCATCTACCATAAGTACATCCATTATGGAATAATTGCCCCACACCCCTATCCATGGCCTCCTACCTTTCTATCCTTCCACCCTGACCCTTCACCTACTCATCTCTAAAGGAATGGCATTCACTACTTCACATCAATAAGTGGCCATTCCTTTTAGTCTACCATAAGTATCCCCCTTTATGGTGGAAATGATTCAATCATAGAAGTAGTTTCATCAGTAGTTAGACACTACTAGAAAAGACTAAGAGGCCCAAACAGAGATGAGAAGAGGAAAATAGGCCAAGGCCCAGATGGTACCTCATATGCAATCATTATTTTTGACCTGGTGTAGCAATCTCTAATGATTGTACACATGGAACCCCAAGTAATCAAGCCCCAAGAACAGATACAACTAGGGGATTACTCAATACATGTCATCAACCTCAACCTTAACTAGGCTAGATTGATTGACAAGGTGGAGTTGATGGAAGAGACTCAGAAGTCCATTACCATGGACTATATCAAGGTTGGATGATAGTTGGAGAAGAAAGATTTGGAACTCGCAAGGGTGAAAGCTAAGATCAAATTATTAAACATAAAGGCCAGGGTAAAAGATGTAGAGCTCACTAAAATGAGGTTTGACCTTTAAATTCACATCACCATCGAGACCTTCTAGGTGTAGACCAGCTAAAGGGCCTAATTATAGATTTAAGTAGCTAAACTAAAGACCAAAATAGATGTTTTGAAGAAAGAGAAGCAGGTTTTAGAGAATAAGCTACATGAGAAAGAAGTAGAGCTCATATAGACCCATAAGAATCTTTTGGATTCTACAAGAAATTATCAATAATTATAGTAGCAAATGCAGTAGGAGTCTTTGACCAAGGACCAAGAAATACAATAATTGAATAATGACCTCATTGCTCACTCCTAGACTGTGGGTATCATCCCCATGGTCAAACAATTGTATGTATTTTATTGGGAGAGGATAAATAATGTGACCACAAACTTGAAGCTAGTACTTAGGTTCATCATAGACTCATAGAGGTTGAGATCCCAGGTAAGTGCATCCATACACCAGGTTTTAGCCTTTGTGTCCCCTAAGGTTCAAGATTCATATCCCCTCATCTAAAATATATACATTACAATAGATAGGATGCTATAGGTAGTAGGGATGGTAGACCAAAGGCAAGTGGTAGTGAAGGTAAATGAGTTTATGAGCTATAACAAGGTAGTGACAAAGTGTAAGGCATTTTTAGATGCCTTAGAAAAGGTGGTTCAGGATATGAAGTGGCATATCAAATAGCTAGTCTAGTTGGGATTCCCCTCCCCATTCCTCATAGACAACACCATCCTCTCAAAAGACAAATTAAAAGAGATACTATAGAAGAAGCAGAATGACCATACCATTTTTTTGGCTCTCGATCAAGCGCCAAGTGTCTCTAAGGTAGAGACCATTTTGCAGCCTCTTGTCCATCTAGAATTCTAAATGCTAGCAGTAGTTTAGGGTTTGAATAACATATCCTTCAAGGAGATCATAGATATAAATAGATCCTTTGAGGATCTAAAGAAGAAGACTCAACCCAAGGAGGAAGAGTGGATGCCTTTGAAGGTGGCTCTTCAAAACTTATAAGTTTGTGGGCCTTCCCTTCCCTTTTTGTAAATTTTATTTTGACTAGTCTGGGAAACCAAAATTTTGGGTTCCTCCATCCATAGGCAGATCCCCCTACAAGTCACTAGGAACTATGGATCATAATCCATATTTTATTTTTTGGATCAGTTATCTTTTTGTCAACAGTGAGCTTATTGAGTTTGACATTTTGTGTTCCAACCTCCTCTTCTTTCCTAGGTCCATTTTGTATTTTGGCTAAGTTTTAGTTTCCTTCTACTGCTACCACTTGGTATCCTAATGCTTTTTCAACACGAATAAGTTTTCAACCTCCCTAGGAGAAGTGCCAACTTGATGCGTGGCATCATGACACTTATCCAAGATAGGGTCCTTTTTGAGAGATCCTCAAATTATGTCATTGGTCGACGAAGTTAGGAATAGGACCCATAGTTCAGTTACAATAGAGAGGGACACAAACTTTTCATGTGGTACCCCCATGCTCATTTTTGTAAAAGAATACTCAGCTTGTCTAAGAGTAAAACCAGCTCGCCATGTGGCTTCACTATGTTCCTTGGGAGTAAAGGTTTCTTTTGTCAAGACTTTGGATTGTCTTATTGGCCGATGAAGTTAGGAATGGGATCCATGGTGTAGTTATAACATATAGGGATATATATTTTTCATGTGGTACCCCTATGCTCATTTTTGTAAAGGAATGATTGGCTTCTTCAAGAGTAGTGTCAGCTCACTACGTGGCTTCACAACACTCCTCAGGGGAAAAGGTTTCTTTGTCAGGACTCTAGATTGCGCCATTGGTTGATGAAGTTAGGAATGGGACCCGTAATGAAAAGGAAGTGAGTCTTCTAAGTGGCATCATGGTGCTTGTTTTAAAGTAAAACTTTTCATGTCATACCTTCAATCATTGCCATTAGATGATAGAAGTGGGCCCCTCCTTAGTAACAAGCATTCCAAAAGTAGTCCTAGAGACAAACATGTGTCATCACCATACTTCTTCTAAAGCATCATGGGCATCATAAGGCATTTCAGTTGCATCATATCTGAGATTTTGAATATTGACTGCATTCATAAGTTGGAGCTCCCCAATCAATTGTAATGGCCTCATCATGAGCGTGAATGCCTATTTTCAGGTGTCACTTCCTTGAGAGGTCGTTATGTCTATATAAGCATATATCTTTTATTTTATAAGAGGATGGAAATTTTAGATAATTTTTTACTACTAGAGTATCCATTTTATGTAATATTTTCAGTTTTGAATATAGGTAGCAACAATTAGCATTTTTCATTCTAAGACCTTAGCAGGTTCCCCTCACGGGAAGGATTGAATATTTTATATTATGACTTTTGGCCTTTGTATCTTATTCTCCCCCATCAATGAAGATGATGAGGTGTTCTATGTTAAATTTAATGGAATTTATTTATGTTTATTGTTTCCATTCTCTACTTCTATAGTTTTAGCTTTTGTTTCTGTTATAGGCTTTAAATCATGTGCATGCTCTTTTATTTATCTGTGATGTTCAAAGGTTTAAGCTATTTTATATAATTTTAGGAGTGAATACATTAAGATCTTGGTGCATTTCCTTAGTTTATTTTAGTTTTATTATTATTTATCTCCTCCCTTTTTCACCCCTAATTAGTTTGAAGAATCATCTTTTAAAATCTTGGAGGTTGCTTTATAGATCGTAAAATTTGTCCCACATCTATAAAGCTTCCCATAGGAAGACTTACTACTGAGAGTTTTAGGCATCAATAGTTTTCATAGGTTTTTTGTTTAGAACCCCAACCTTACGTGCATGCTTCCAAAGCTTCATGCAGGTTGCCATGCAAAATTGAGAGCCTTACAAAATGACAAGAAACTCTAATCATCGGATTGGTAAAGTCAAACATTACACTCAGAGTTTTATTAACTTAACTCAATCCTCTAAATACACCCTATACCCAAGTTAAAATATTAGGGTTTGATGCATATCAAAAACATTTTAATTACCATACCCTCAACCTAAGTCTCACGACTTATGGTTTGAGCTACAAACCTAACATTATTGAATGTAAATCATAGTCCTTTGTGAACTATATCAACTCATATTACCATTGACTAGTTACATGAAACTAAATGAATACAAAAATTACCTTTGTTCTATGTTATACTTAACAATCATGGTGTCAACGTTCCACTCATTGCATTTTCATACACATACCTAAATCGATCTTGTATTAAGGACTACAGAATTTATTCAAGATCTCACAATCTTTGAGTGATGTCTATTTTTATTTAAGTGTTACATAGATGTGGATATAAATTGCATTCATACTGAACTATCCAGTTGATTGCTCAATTATAAAGAGACAAAATATAAATGATGAAACAAAAACTAGCTAGTTGACAATCTAACCCAAACTAAAAATATAATTGTAAACAGAATGACCAAGATAAAGGTTTGACTCAAGTTTTGGTTATTATTTCATCACTATTATGTTTTACTCGTGTACTAATTCTTTGCCATTGAGTACCTAACTTCTACCTCCAACCTACGCTTATTTGTTACGTACATGTAATCAATCCACATAGACATTAGCAGTATCCGATCATAATCAATAGCAATAAAGAATAACATAAAATCATTAAATAATGTAGCAGTGATTATAATTTGAATTAAATCAATAAATAATATTTTGAACATCAAAATAATGTCTATGATAAATGTCCACATATCATAAGAATATTAAAATAATTTTGATAATCAGTCAAAGTCAATTTGCTAGGTAGGTGTGATCATGACATCCACCCTCCCTTAAGAATGGAACCATCCTTGGGACCTAAAATAGATAAGGATAATGCTATCATAAAATATTTTCATCTTCTCATGTGGAACTCATTTCTCTGATTTGGTCCCATTGGACCAAAACTTGCTACAATTTTCTTTTCCACAGCTCAATGTTATGATGAGATAGATCTTAATAGGCTCCAGATGAATTATTTCCTCACCCTCCACCTAAATATTATCCCAATTTAAAACATGTGAGATAACTAAAACATATTTTATTAACATTGCTACAAAAGAAAAACACAATGGATTCTATATAGAAAAGGAGGAAGAGTGAGATGATTAGCCATCAGGTTGATCTTTTCCACTATGTCAAAAGGTCCAATATAACATAGTGTTAATTTAGTATCTTTGCTAAATTTGATTAAACTTTTTTGAGGTCTTACTCTCAAAAATACTTTATATGAGACTTCAAATTATCTATGAGATTTTTTCAGGTTTACATAGTTTTTTTATCGATCAGAGGCAACCTTTAATATTTCTTTAATAATGGTCATTTATTCATCCTATTCTTACAAAACTTATAGACCATAAAACATGGTTTTCCAAGTTGTTTCATCCCAAATGTGTTTTACATTTTCACCTATATAAGGCCTCAAATGGTGCCATCTTAATTACCTAGGGGTAGGTATTTTTATAAGCAAATTACACCAGATGTAAGAAATCTTCCCACTTCTATTATTGATACATGACATACATTCGCAGCATGTCTTCAATAATCATGTTCAATCTTTCAATTTTTCCATCCATTTCAAGATGATAAGCTAAACTAAAATTTAACTTTGTACCAAAAATAGCCATCATAGTTTTTCAAAACTAAAAAGTGAACAGCTTATCTCTGTCCAAAATAGTTACTTTAGTTACACCGTGAAGTCATACCACTTCTTTTATGAACCTTTTGGCAAGAATGGCAGCATCATCAATGATGTTACCAATAATAAAGTGAGTTGTTTTAGTGAATTTGTCAATCACCACTAATATTGAATCATGTCTATTGTGAGATTTAGGCAATCCCATGATGAAATCTATAAATACAACATTCTATTTCCTTTTTATAATAGCATGAGAATAAAGTAATCCTCCATTATGTCCACGCTCAACTTTCACATGCTAGCAGTCCAAACACTTGGCTACATACGTAACCACATCTTTCTTAAGTCTCGGTCAGAAATATAACCCTTTCATCTCTTGTGTCATCTTATTGACACCCAGGTGTACGTAATGAGATGCTACATGTACTTCATTAAACACTTGACCTCTCAAATTTATTCAACTTAGAATAAAAAATCTACCTTTTTGTATTAGCATGCCATCATAATCAACTAAAAATTCAAAATTAGAAGTTTTAAACTTAGCACATATTTTTAGGCATTCATAATTAATTTTCTGTTGTGTAAGCATCAAATTTTTAAAATCAAAAAATAGTATTGAGAGGGTAGCAATTTATATTATCCTACTTAATTCATCAAACTCTATTTTATTTTATTTTTGCATAATCAATGTCAATGACAATGTCAAAGTCACTGATAATTACAGCCATCTTCTTTGCCTTATATTCAACTCATCTTGAGTAAACAAGTGCACAAGACTCAAATGATCTGATTTAATCTTAAAGTGTTTAGCCAACAATAAATGCTTCCTTTGCTTTAATGTACGAATGATAGTAGCTAAGCCTAAATCATGAGTGGGGTAGTTTTGATCATGGGTCTTGAACTTCCTAGACTCATAGGCAACTACTTGTCCATCTTGAGTCAAAATGGTTTCAATTCTCACCTTACAGGCATTTGCCCATATTTTAAAATTACCATTGGGATTTGATACAGTCAAAATAGGTATTGTACTCAACAAACATTTTAGCTCTTGAAAGGTTGCTTCACACTTAAGAGACCAAACAAATTTCTTCCCCTTCCTTTGCAAGGAAGTTATAGAGTGAACAGTCCTTAAAAAAACTTACATAAACCTTCGATAGTAACCATCAAGCCCCATGAATATTCTTAGCTCATGTACATTCTTGGGAGCTGGTCATTCATTAATGGTTGAGATCTTTGTAGGATCTACCTTAATCCTTCTTTAGAAATCATGTCCTAAATAATAAATTTTATATTGAAAGAAAGAGCATTTTGACAACTTTTCATACAGCTTAAGCTACCTTAAACATTGTAAAACCAGTTTGAAGGGTTGTTCATGCTATTGTTTGTTTGTAGAATAAATTGGAATATCATCTAAAAATACCAACACAAACTTATCAATAAAATATTAAAACACATTGTTCATTAAATTCATAAATGTTACAAGAGCATTTTTTAGTTCAAATGGCATGACTACAAATTCATAATGCCCTTATATATTATAAATACAATCTTGTGGACATCCTCATCTTTGATACAAAGTTGGTGATACCCTGATCTAAGATCTATCTTTGAAAATATAACAAAACCTTTCATTTGATCAAAAAGGTCATCATTGCAAGGAATAGGATACGTATTCTTGATTGTGACCTTGTTGAGCATTTTTTAATCGATGCACAACCTAAGTGTCCCATCATTATTTTTAACAAACATTATTAGATCTCCCCAGGGTGATACACTAGGATATATCATTCCCTTATTTAACAACCCTTAAAGTTGTACTTTCAATTATCTTAAATTAACCATGTTCGTTTGGTAAGGTGCCTTAAATGCAAGTGTTGTACTAGGTATTACATCAATATAAAAGTCAAATATCCTCTTGGGAGGCAAACCTGGTAGCTCTTCCATAAAAACATTTATAAACTCTTCCAAAATGGGATACTCTTAGATTATGGTGGTTGTTTCCTCAACTATCTCATTCAACTTGAGAGCATACAATTGACACCCTTTCCTAATCACTTTTCTAATTTGAATGGATGAAATAATTTGAGGGATAGATGGGTTGTTGATTCTTTGAATTGCCACATAATTTCCATCATATTCTAAGTAGTGAACTCTTTTAATAGAGTAGTCCAACTTAGATTGATGTGCTTGTAAGCAATCCATGTGTAGGATGATGTCATAGGATCCCAAGGGAGCAAGGAATATGTTTACACAAGTCTTAAAACTTTGTAGATTCAGCTTGTCTTATTCTAAACATTTAATAACATCCACCTTCCTCTTGGTGCCAAAATCCAGTTTCCATCCTTCTCTAAGCATAGTTGGTTTGATTTTATGATTCGATATATTTTTATGATAAATAAAGCTATCAATGGCTCCCAAATCAATCAAAATAGAGAAAGAAAATCTAGAAATTATACCTCTTTTTTCAAAAAGTACTAATTGAAATTTTACATTTCTATTTTTTACAATTATGTAGACCTTGTGATTTCCCTTTAGCTTAGGATAGTCCTTATGGTAATAGTTTTCACCGCATTCCAAGTAAATTACAATAGTGTTAACAGGGAGTGGAATGGTATTTGCTCTTGTGGCTAGTTAACGGAAGCTCTATTGTTTATTGTTTTTAGCATCCTTCTTTGCATAAGAATGTGAGTTAAATCTTTTTTTATTCTAAATTTTATTTCCATAATCATAACTCTTTTCAACATACGTTTTGGAGTCATTTTTCTTGAAATTATAACTTATCAGAGGTAGTGAGGACTTAGACTTGCCTTGCTACTTGTTGTTCCAAAACTCTTATCTTGATCTTTGGTGAGACTTCTCTTTTTATTTATCATAGTGTGTTGATTCTAGAGCAACAGATAAAGTCTTTAGGTTAGTCATATTTATACTGTGCATGAGTATCTCATTTAAACCCAACATGAACTTATTTATCTTAATTTCTTCATCTGACATGTAATGAACATGGTGCAGGAGTCCCAGAAACTTATTTTCATACTCAAACACTAACATAGTACCCCATTTCAACAGTTAAAATTCTATAAATTCTAATCTTTGTAGATAATATTCAAATATATTTTATTGAATTATTTCTTAAAAACTTTCCAAATAAGAGTCATGGTATTGTATCCTTTTTGTGTACACAAATGGTTCCACTACAAAGTTATATCACCTATCAATTGGTAAGCTCCAATGTGTGTTTTAACATTGGAACTCACATTGTGCAATGTCAAATACTTTTGTAAGTTAATCATTCATAACTCAGTAGCATCACCAGTAGTCTCACCAAAATACATAAGAGGAGGAAGTTTTTTCAGCTCCTTAATAATGGGTTCCACAACCTCTTGTTGTAGTAGATGCTTATTATGAAGCCTATCTTCCTGCCCACCCTCTTGAAAAAAATTTAGGAGAGTCGATCTTTTGCCAAAGCCTTCTATTTACACCTGGAGGCCATGTAATGGACCAAGAATGTCATACAGTATAGCATTACATTTCTCGTGAACTTTTTATTTAGGATTATCTTGATTGGTTGCATGGCTGCCACTTTGTTCCATCCCTATGTCAATATGTTCATGTTGTTCTTGCTCATTATTATCAATTAAATCACTACCCGTATTATCAATTAAATCACTACCTGCATTATGAGGGTTTCTTTTTTATCTAGTTCTAACTATCCTGACATATTAAACATGTATGAATGAATCATATTCCATAAATAAATATTGATTTAGCCTTTATGAAGACTCTAATACCAAACTATCATAACCTCAATTTATCTATAAAATTTGAAACTTATAAAAAATAGAGATTATGTTCTATCTAATAATTCATTAACCAGTAGAAATGATTCTAAAATCAATAATTCTATTTTATTAACTAGCATAAAACAAGTTCACAAAAATCAGTATGTACAACATGGTTTACAAAACAATATACTTCACAAGAATCAGTTCTGACCCTATTTTAAACTCCATATTAGTGACATGAATTCTTGTCACAAATTCTCATGCAGTAATAGTTTTTAAACTCATACTAATGAATACACACATACAATACAAAATAACAACCACATATGTATAATGTTCCATGTGTCTGATTAGATTGTTACAGGGAAAGACTAATTGTTTTACATGTTCCCAATAGCCATCAGCAATCGACACTAGTCTCATACCTGCAAGGTCCTCGAGACTTAAATTCACATGCATCGATCTATAAACCAATTCATAAATTATACAATGTGTTAGGTTGTGAGCTTATTATAGAATAACTATTAGTGAAACTCATCGATATCCATGCTCAACACATTGGATGGTTTCCAATCATACCTCTTATATAATCTACCCTTCTACATCATTGATGTAATATCACGTACACCAAAAAATAACAAATTCCTCTGATGCAATATATAGGTCAAATGACCTTTTAATAATTTCAAGCATCCCTGCATCTATATCCTTACCTTATGACTAATTCCACTCCAGAGATTAACCCACGTAGATCAGTTCATGATTAGCATGCTAATATGGGATCCTCACTCATTTATCCATTCTTTTTTCTTTTAAACAAAATATAATAATAATAATCATGAAAATATCTAAATTAATTTATGCCACATTCTATTTTGTGTCATATAAGTTATTAATACTAAGTTAACACTAAATATATTTAACCAGTAAATATCTCAATAACTTGATCACACATACGTGTGTGTGTGTGTGTGTGTGTGTGTGTTTTTCCACATATGTATACATATATAAACATATATATATTTACATCTTATTTAATAATTTATCATATATTTATGTCATACAATTCAACTATCCACAAGTTTTTATTGTAATCAACCTACATAATGATATATACGTATATATATTCATTACTATATATATAGACATTCACTTTCATGCAGTGATGTGTGTGTGTTATATATATTTTAAATTCTTATTTATAAAAAATTATGGGCATACAAATTTCTATAAATTTTTAAACCCTACAAATTAAATTCAAATCAAATATCCATAGGATTAACACTGCCACTATTTGGCGTCATTTCCTTTTTTCATTATACCATAAGCAATCAATATTCAGCTCTAAGTAAGAAAGATCATTACCATAATTATTACAAACTTCAATTCTTATCAAGCATTATGCCTCAAACTGAACTCACATAAATAATCAATAGCATACCATTACATATATTAAAAATGGCAATGATCGATTCCTTCCCAAATTTGACATCGACTTCCAATACAAAAATAAGAGTCAAACATAGCCGACAATAATGATTTTAAAATACACTGATGTTCCCAACTTATTCTATTTATGACCTCCAAGATGAAATCGAATACTATGACTAATTAGTCATGGCAATTGGATCCATCGCATTAAACTCAAACATAATAATCATTCAACCAAATTCTCATAATATAAATAAAACCAGTTGATATTTGTGTATCATAATACCTATTTGAAACAGCAGCAAGTCTACCTTGAAAACCATAATATGTTTATCATATAAATTCTATATAATACCAATACTATGTACGACTAATAAAAAGTCATAAAATAATATAAGTTCACTGCTACTTTCATATATTTGCATTAGTAAATACCCATACATATTTGTTTTAACACTAAGATAGTCACCCAAATAGGCGTCTCATACAAAGAGAAGTGGATTTTAATGCACAAATCGATCCAAGTCTTTTGTCAAAAGAAACATATAGACTTATTAGTGAACCAGTTGTAGAAGTTTCCTAACGATTCAATCCATAAACTTCTTTCAACAAACTTTATTCATTCATAATTTTTAATCAATATAAATAGAATTTGCAAGCCCAGAATCTTCGCATAACAAAAATTATTGACAACGACTACAAGGGTGATCTAGATCCCAATGGATCATCTCTAGATCATGGTATCCTTTATACAATTACAAATGATCAATTAGTTAACCTAGATTATAATGATTAGATTTGTATAACTCGTAATCTATTTAATTACCCAAAATAATAACAATTTTTAGTTTAGCAATGCATACAATACCTTTCAGTTATGTTGTTTACCCAGGTTACAAGAATGACAAACTTGCATGAAAATTTTACCAAACATAATGATTTGAAATCACCTTTGAATATAAATAAAACCATTATATAGGAATGAATCCAATACTTGCCATTAAATTATGTACAATAAAATGTAAGACACATTTATAATTCACCTTAAGAATATAGCTAAACCCTACAACTTATTACAAGATAGTAACACCATACATTAAAACTATGATATATATAACTTGCGACCATGTCAAATGTTGTAGCATGAATGAATATTATTCAAGATCTGAAGTATATCGCTACTCTATTAGATTCTCAAAAATTACAGATATTACAAAACATCTTTAAACATACAAACATGCATTGCAGTATTTCAAATAGCCTGCAAGTATTCACATTTAAAAATGAATGAATCAACCTAGATTTACAAGCATCTCCATATAATGGAAAATATAAATATAAACATCACTATATATTTTATCTTGATGCATATTAGTTACTTGGAACATGATTGTGCATTCTTACTTGCAAGCTTTCAAACACAAAACATTTTCCAAATAAGCTTTCTACAGAAATCCATTTGCATGCTCAAGATAATCCCAACCATAGATAAGTTTCCCTATCCAACCCAACCATCGGTTGGAGATGGAAGTAGGTACTCGACCTCAAAAACACAATACTCAACCAATACACTATAGTGATGTAATACTGACCATAGCCTAGGGTTTTAGAAGTCAACATTCCATACTGAAGACAAGCTTAAATAAGGATTGCAAGTAGTAATAATTACTTTAACATACTCAAAAATAAAATATCAAAAACTGGGGTTTACACCCATGTAAAGAAAACTCACAAAAATGTCAATTCTTAAAAAACCAAATAATCTAACCAGTTCATTGCACTCTTTTATCAGTCACTCACTGTTGTCTATGGGCAAGTACCCTGAATGATCTAACCCTATCAGATATCATCGACCCAATTCCATTCATAATGAATACCAAGTTTATGCAGGAAAATAATTCCAAAACACTAGACATTGTTCATATCATTGAATGCACATATTTATTGTAACATTACAAGTTTAAAACAAAACTTATTTTTCTACACAATGAGATACTAGGGAGAATTTACAAGCTGCACGAGTCTCCCTTCTTTTCTTTTGTCCTCTGCTTCCCCACTTCTTTTCTTTGTTTCCCATATTTTCTTTTGACACCATTACAAGTGATCATCCCATTCAGTATAAGTATGATTTTCATCGAATGGAACTCCCACTTCATTACATTTTCTCAGAATCATGCATGATACAACATCAAAAATATCATATAGGATTTTCATGGGTTTTTTGTTCAAAACTCCAACCTTATGTGTATGCTTCTAAAGTTTCATGCAGGCTACCATGCAAAATTGAGAGCCTTCCAAAATGATAAGAAACCTTAATCATCGCATTGGTAAAGTTAACTATTAGACACATGGTTGTATTAACTTAAGTCACTCCACTAACTGCACCCTCGATCTAAGTTAAAAAAAATCTTAAAGTTTGATGCATATAAAAAACATTTTAATCACCATGCCCTCGACCTAAGTCTCATGGCTTATGGTTCAAGCTAAAAATCTAGCATTAGCAAATGTAAGTCCTAGTCTCTTGTAGATTATATCAACTCATATTAGCATTCATTAGTTATATCAAACTAAATGAATAAAATAATTGCCTATATCCTATACTAAAATTAACAATCATGGTGTCGGCCTTCCACTCTTGGTATTTCATTGTGTTTTCATACACAAATCTGAACCAGTCTTTTAATTAAGGATTATAGAATTCATCCAAGATCTCACAATCTTCAAGTGACTTCCATTTTTCTTTAAGTGTATCATGGATGTGGATATAAATCACATTCATATTGAACTATCTATTTGCTTGCTTAGTTATAAAGAAACCAAAGACAAATGACAACACAAAAACCAACTAATTGACAATCTAACATAAACCAAAAACACAACTATAAACAGAATGACCAAGATAAAGGTTCAACTTAGATTTTGGTTACTATTGGATCACTATTATGTTTTACCTGTGTACTGAGTCTTTTCCACCGAGCACCCAGCTTTTACCTCCAGCCTATGCTTATCTATTGTGTACCTACAATCAATCCACATAGAGATCAATAGTATCTGATCATAATCAACATTAATAAAGAATAACATAAAGTCATTAAATAATGTAGGAGTGATTACAATTTAAATTAAAAAAATAAATAATGTTCTAAACATCAAAATAATGTCTACAATAAATGTCCACATATCATAAGAATATTAAAATAATTCTAATAATTAATCAAAGTCAGTGTTAGGTAAGTGTAATCATGACAATATTATAATTAGAGAATAGTGTTTTGCAAGCCTTCTTAATACACTTGGGATTTTGTTCTATTGATTCGGTTTCCCCACTTAGCAACTTGTGTCTCGCATTCTCTTGATGGCCAATTTTTTAGCTGATGTCCTTCATTTTGTGCATGTTTTCACTTATACTTTCAACACTATTTTAGATCTTATTATTTATTTCTGACATCGTATCAAAAGAGGTTAATTTTTAACATTGAAATTTGAGGTTTTTGCAAGTTCGTGGATGGAGAATTACGATTTTGTGACATTTTTTTACATGGGATTAAGCCCTTGTAAACATTATTTTGTGTCTATTCATTATTATTTTTCACTAGTTGAATGTATCTAACTAGTCTTTAATCTATTTTATTATTTTCATTTTAATTAGAAACATTCATAAATTTGTATTAAATCATTTTTTTTTTTAAATTGTGACAAAAAATATTGTATCTTTTGATTTACATTCTGAGTTTTTCTTATTTTTTTAGGTTTGATTTTAGGCTAAGAATAAAAAGTTAAAATTTTGAACAAACTCATATCATAGTTTTGAGAGAAAACATTAAAAACGTAATTGTTGCATATAAAAGAATACTTTTTTAATTTTTTGTGCAAAATCAAAAATATTAGTTTGACATTATTAAGGTATTACACAATTTATTTTTTTTTCCTTTTTTCCTTCATTTGCCACATTTCAAGTATATTGATAAGATAAACATCTATATTTCTTATTTTCTTTAAAAGCTTTGCCAAAGCCTTGACAATTAACATTTTATTAGTTCTCCCAATGTGTGTACATCACTCTATGACTTTAATTGGTGTTACAATTGAAATTAAACTCTTATAACTTTTTTTAAGCTAAAACAAATTCAATTTTTTCGATCAAATCTCGCTCTTTGAAGCTATTCATACTCTTCTTTTTTAGTACTTTCCACATGAAAGTTTTTTTTTGCAATGATGGATTTTAAGTGAATTTTAAGACAAATGATATATTAATTAATGATATTAAGCATTAAATTATTGAAAAAGATGATGAAATTATTATTTTAAAATGTCAACTTAAATGCCAAAACAAACCATTTTTCTATTGTAAAACTCGCACAATAAAAAAATAAATGAAATGAAAGCATTAGTTGACTTTGTTCCTGTCAATATCGCATCTTTTAAAAATGCTAATACCTCTAATTTTACTTTAAATTGTGACATTTTTCCTTCTCAAAAGTGTATTTATTTACAATTTCATGTTTCTAACATTGGTTTAAAAATTATGTAATCAATAGTTTATTCTAGGAGTGGTCTTGGTAAGCATGAAAATGACATTATTGAGCCCTTTTTATTTGTCTCTAATGTAAATTTTTCAGGGCTTGATTTTAATGCTTATAATGATAATTTGAATTTGTATTGTCCCTCTCATAAAGAACATTGCACCATATTATTTTTCAATCTCGTTAAACTTTTTGTAATTATAAAACTTATTGTGCTTGTCGTTTCGTTAAACTTCATAAAATTTGTGAGCATTATGGTAAACACGGGCATGATATTACTAAATGTTTTAAATTACATCTTTGTACATCTTGTGGTAAAAAATCATGACCTTTTACATTGTTAGAAAACCTCTAAAATACCTCATTCAGATGTTAAACTAATTTGGATCCCTAAAATTGTGGTATCTTCTTGAGACTTTGATGTGTCTTCTTTTGATAATTCCTCAATTATTTCAAATAGGATATTTTTTTAGCAAAGTGACACACTTATTTGTCTCCCATTTGATAAATTTAAAACTCAAAATTTTATATATTTTTTACTTTTATACTTACTCCTTATAATTTTTTAAAGAAATATGCTTTATTTGGAGCTAATTATTTTTTACTACCTTCTTTTTTATGTGGGATTTAATATTTTGTTGTGAAAGTTGTGTTTTTACTTCATTTTTACTTTGTATTAGCTCTAATTTATTACATTAATTATATATAAATCATATTTTATGGTATATTATGTACTTAACACAAAAATTGGTGTAGCCTTATGTTTTGTAGATATCATTGGTCATTTTTCCCATCTATTTCTTTGTTTTCTTTGTTCTAATGTGGATTGACCATTCTTTTTCAAAAAATATTTTTAGACATTATCAATGATCACACAATCACCTTTATAAACTTTTTGGTGACACCATCTATTCTTCTTTATTTTCTCAAACTATTGTAATTCATTTTGAAGGAAGTTTCTATTAAGGAGTAGAGTTATGTAATGTCACCTCCCTTATTTGTCTAAGGGTTTATCCTCTTTTGTAAACCCAAATAAAGCTTAAAGGGGTGTTGGAGATTAATATTTATTTGAATTTATTTTATTAATATTTTGTTAATTTAATTATGATGGATGATTTATTATGTGAATTTATAATTCACATATTTTGAATTTATGAGGTGTAACACCTATTTTATCCTTTTTGAATGGAATCTTGGAGTTACATATCACATGTAACTCCTCACACACTTGACACACACTTCCCTCTCATCTTATCTAGATTAGTGACACTAGGCACACACAAGAAAGTTGTGTAAGTAATTCCTCTATCTTTTTACCTCTATTTATTTAGTTGTCTCATCTCTTATTCTACACAAGTTCATATTAAAGCACTTGCTTATGGATTGAGGTCCATGTCTCTTTTTTATTATCTTTTCTTCTACAAAGATTATAATTAGAAAATAGTGTTTTGTAAACCTTCTTAATATACATAGGGTTTTTTTCTATTGATTCGGTTTTCCCACTTAGCAATTTGTGTCGTGCATTCTCTTGATGGCTCACTTTTAAGGTGATGTCCTTCCTTTTTTACATATTTTCACTTATAATTTAAACATTATTTTATATCTTGTTATTTATCTCTAACACAAACCTGATATAGGTTGTTCAAATTTAACAACTAACTATATCAGTTTGCTTGATCCCATTAGTTTCCTATGACCAGCCTTCTTTTTTTATATCAAATTTTTAGTCTCCTTCATAATGATGTCCCCTCTTAGAATGTATTTTGTTAGACTCAACCCATTTCAATTTTACATGGGTTGATCCTTTATACCTTCAATGACTACCATCAAATGCAATTCTTCTTGGTGTAATTATACTACACCTTTTCTCATGTTCAAGGATCCCAATGATGATCTCTCTACTTATGATTATACTTAGTGGGACTAAATATTATCAATATGGTCTTCCAATTTATGATGATTCATATGAGGATATTAATGACATTAATTTTGACACTCCTAACATTGATGAAGATCAATATGATGTTCTCCCCCTCTATGAACCTGAATATATTTATTACTAAGAGGGAAAACCCTAACAATAACACTTATAGTGGGATTAAATATTATTAGTATGGCCTTTCCATTTATCACAATCCTTATAATATTCTAGTTATCCCACCTTCACCACATTTCATATGGTTGAAAATCAATACCACAAATTTCCCATCTATGAGGATGATTTTGACAGAGGTGAAGACCCTAGCATGATAGCATATGTTCTCATTGATGACATTTATAACATGGATGAAAATCTCTCTCATGATTTTCCCATCTTCATCAATCCCCACTAAAAATAAAATAATGATGAGAATGGTTTCATTGATGTCTACCCACCCTCTACCCTACCCTTAAAAGGCCTTGGAAGGACTAGTCATCAGACTTCAACTCACATTCAACCAATGTTTTTCAACTCATTAGCTTATGAAGAACACCTAATTCAAATGCCTACCATAATACACATTATAGGTGATTCTGACCTTAAAGTATATATGAACATTCAAACCTATCCTAATTCAACTTCAACCTCTTCCAACCTACCCAAGCCACTATTTCAATCACTCATTTCTAACTTTATCGACCTACCTAATACTGCTAAGTTATAATTGATATCATCCAACAGCACTGGGCATGAGATAGAATATGTCTATACAATTCTTTCTATTTCATCTAACTACCCCAGTCATGACACAAAATGTGCTAATAAAATTATCTTTATTTTAAACAACTACACCACCCATGATATATAATGTGTCAATACATTTCTTCCTTTTTTACCCAAATTGCACCAACCATCAACTATTACAGAGTGTTGATACAGTTTCTTTTATATCACCAAACTGTATAGACCTGACTGATACAAATTTATTTCATTCTTATTTTACTAGATTGTATCAACCTGACCAATACATTTCATGTCAATCCTATTTGACCAAATTATATTATCTTGGCTAATAGAACTCATTTTAGTCTTTTTTTACTAAATTGTATCGAATTGACTGATATAATTCATTTTAATCCTGATACACTAAACTGTATCAACATGGTCGATACTATACATCAAAATTTGTTATCACCTCCCAAAGATCCCAAAACTACCTTAGATGCCATATCTCCTATTGTAACACAGATTTTGACATCATTACTAGGCTTGTTGATCTTGATGTTAACTTCAATCTATACACATCCCACACGTTAAGCCATATTATGATACCTATCCTCTTCTTCTCACATATGACGGGGTGTCTTTTGATGCTCATACTTTTCTTAATACACATATTAGGGAACCTTGTACTGCCCACCATTTTTTATTTCAACTTTTGGGACATCTTATAATGCCTGTCTTTAACCTTATATACGTTTTAAGAGCTTCTTATAATTCCCATCCTCATCTTGGCTTCTCTATCTCTCATCCTTACCATGAGGCAATGATCAATAACATTTCACATATTACAAACAAACAAATTCAACTTTAAGAAACTTTCTAAGATAAATATGCTCACATTTCACATGATATTCTTTGGTATAGTCATTATCATAGATATTGCTTGTTGTTTTATCTCATGTTTCTTTGTTTTCATGTATTTTTGTTCCCTTAACATCATTTTTATTACATAGTTTTTTTTATTTTTGATTATTTGGTATCTTATAGTCAACCTTAGTTGCCTTTGTAGATATTTGGAAACACCTTCAAATTTTATATCACTTTATAGTCAGTCTTAGTTTTCCTTGTGAATCTTTGGTAGCACCTTCAGGTTTTATATTACTTTACAGTCAACCTTGGTTGTCCTTGTGGATCTTAGGTAGCACCTTCGGGTTTCTTTGTCACATTTATAACATATTTCAATTGGCCTTGGTTTCTTTATGATTCTTCAATATATTTTTGCTTCTCCCTCTTTTGGGACGATTCATTGTATCAATGTTTATGATATACCTCATTATAGGTTTGTATGGAATCTCTCGTGACATTATCACCATGATCTTCATATTACATATTACTTGCATGCTTATAGTTAGTTTTATATATGTTTTGGATCTAACATTTCTTACATGTTCTACTTTTACTCTCTTGTATAGCAGCTTAGCATTGCTTTCTTTTCACACCTCTAGGTTGCTCTTTCACATTATCCCTAGTACCTATTCTCAGTTCTTATGTCTTTGTCATTCTTAAACCATTCAGTTTTTCAATTTTTGAGTTGTGTTGAAACACCTTGGGGGATACAACCAAACCTTCCTCATAAACACCCATCATTTTTCTGTAATCATTTGATTTTTATAGTCAACCATTATTTTCTTTATGATTTTTTAGTCTTTTTAATCACTATGTACAACCTTTAGGTATTTTCTATCATCTATTTTATCTTACTTGAGCCTCTTAGATTTTTAATTTTTGAGTTGCATGATAAGACCTGGAGAATTAACAAGACCCTACTCATAAAAACCCATAGTTTTGCTGCATAGATTACTTTCACTCCAAACCTTAGCTAGGTTTCTTCTTATAAAGATAAGGCAATGGTCGAGAGTAGTGTTTCCCTCACTTAAAATCAATCATATTCTCTTGTGGTAAAACTATAACAATCTATCTTCATATCCTCATCCACATTTCATCTTTTGTATGATGACGTTTCATACCTACCTATCATGGTACCATTTATCTTACACATTATTTTGTGATTGGGACATCCTAATTGGTCTATGGACATTTTCATAATTCTCTATTTTTCACTTTCCTTTTAGGCTCACTAAGGTCAGTTTCAAGATTTCACTCTTCTCTGAGGTGCAAGTCTAGGAGTCTTTAGGCACCATGGTTTTTAGTTTCTTTTCCCTAGTGGCTAAGTGTAATATCTTTTGTGGTAGTCATCTTTTAACATGCATGTTAGATTTTTTTCAATCTGTATAGAGGAAGAAAATACAAAAAGCCAAAAAAATTAAAATCATAATAAAAGATAATGTTAAAATTTAAATCAAAATTTAAATATTAGACCACTAAAATAGTGGTTTTTTTGACACATCTCATGTTCTAATCAAAGCTCAAACTCCATAGTTAGTCTCACAATAGATACAAGGTCCATTGGAGTGTGGTAGGCTAGTATATTAGGGTAGGAAGTCTCATTTTATCTTTTTAATTGTTAGTTCCACATACTTTCTCACACAAGTACCCAATCTTTATAGTAGACCAATGGATTTATAAGGAAACCTGAGGAGAGGAGAATATGTTGTGCGAAGGTAGGATCCTTTAGTTTTTATGCATGCCAAAATTTATGGGATAATCTATATATTTCACTAGTTAGTCTAAGCTTATATTTGTTAGGTACGGTTATCTAAAGGCAATTAATGTTAAAAAATCTTAGTTTTTTCCAACTCGATTTGAGTGTCTTGTTTCTAATAAAGACTATTTTTCACCTTGGCGATGCCTTCTTTTCCCTCCCATTTTCTCCCCTTGACAAGCATGTTTGTTTCTAAATATTTCCCATCTTCTTCACTTCATATTCTCTGTCTCTTTTAGACATAGTAGTAATATGGTAGTTTTAACTTTTTCCATATTTAAAATAGAAGTTACATCTTTAAGTTGTTGTGGCATGATATCTTGGTCATTGTCTTACCTTCCTAGGATTTCTCTTAGTTATGCTTGGGACCTTGAGTCTTGTAGTCATTTTTTAGGGCCATTTGGTCCTATTTGTCCCTTTCATGTTGTCATCTTTGTTTGAGTATGGTTTGTTACTCCTTTTACATTGATATTTTTATAAGAAATCAATTTTTTGTGTCCCTTTTTTGATTTGGATTGTTACTTATCTTATTTTGGATGTATTTTTGGTGTTTTCGGTAAGTAGCAATGGCATCTCAATTTATCAATTTTCCTTTATTTTTATTTGCTTCTTTGGATCTTTTGGTTCTAACTTAGCTTTATCGATCTTGACTTGCAAAAATTTAAAAAAAAATCAATCATTTCGAAGAGTTTTTCATTTTACATCCATTTATTGACCATCCTATAAATGCACACATTTATTTTATTCATTTGTAGGCTTGTATCCCTTGGAAATTTAAAATATAGTTTTTGCACCCTCCATGATCAAGACTATGGTATTTTCATGCAACCATTGAATGAAAAGGTAAGTCAAGGTATGTATATGTTACTTTTAGTTATTCATTTGTTAGTAGTTCTTTCACCATTTATTTTTAATTTTGATATTTTGTGTTGTTATGTTTCTTTCTCAAAGCACCATCCTATGTCATACTTTTATGACACAAGATGAGCTTCACGTGGGGCATATGTAAAGACATGATATTTTAATTTTTATAATATTTTGACACTTTCTCTTGTAGTGGCTTGTTGATGCATCCATCTCCCTATGTGCATGCCCTAAAAGGTGCACCAAGAGTGAGATAAAAATGATTCATGGTACTTTTCAATAAATATTGGCATTCTATCTTATTACACTATTTCTACTATCAATCTGACTTCCTCTAAATCTTTATCTATCTATCCCTTTTGTCTACTTCTTATTCAAATTTTCTAGTTTCACTATATCCTAAAGTACAGGTTTGGTTGATACCATTTATTTTGTGAATTTATCCTTCTTGTATTGTATCATCCATATTGATACAGTTCTAAGTATATTTTCTGACATTTGTATTGTATTGGCATGGTTGTTACCATACTATGCTAACTGACATCTTCAAACTATATTAGCTTAGCTAATACTATACTATGCCAATTGACATATTCCAATTGAATCAGTCTGATAGATACCATCCAATTAAATTTTAGGGTTGGTTTTGGGTATTGAAAAAATATATATATGGGGTCATATTCATTCTTAATTAGATATATCACATCCATACACTCTATTTGCACTCACATTTCTACCCTATGAAAGTATTGGAAGAGCTAGTGATTCAGAACCCTATCTTGGAGGTTTTTTCATGTAGTGTTATTAAATTTCATGAGGAGTAATTATGAGTTCCTAACTAAGGATATATAGGTACTCATCCAAAAAAAAAAAATCTCTTCAACCTGCAACCTTCTCTTGCAAAGCTCCACTTGAGCTAAGGGGGAGATTGAAGCATCAACAAATCCATCCCAAGGTAAATATTTCAATCCCTACACTCTTTCCTTTATTTACATAGTAAATTATATATTTATTTACTTATTGTATTGTATATGTATGTGTGTATCTTTTTTTAGGATCTTTATTATACCAAATAAGTTGGTGTAGATCTAGGATTCCTTAGACTTGCCATTAATCACTTTAGATTGCATAGACCTCCATTTGGTTGATCATTGCACCTTACTTATTTATAACCACCTAACTCGTAATTTTATTTAGTTTATCCCTTTTACAATAATTTACTTTACTCGCATCTTTACAATCATTTACCTTTGTTAAAGTCTAATGAAAGTTATATCATTGTGTCATAAGCTTAGGCTTTAGAACCCTTTCCTCTTGACATTTAAGTTATAAATTACCATTTTATAGATATATCGATATCATCAGTCTTTACTTGATCGTCGAAGTATACATAGGTTCTATTCAATTGACCTTATTCGAGTCCTAGTTTATTGAGAGAAAGAAGATAGTTTTAGGTCATCCTAGCTCATGCATGCCATAACATTTGCAACCAATTACATTCATGTAAACTTTATGGTAGCAAAACTATTATAGTACGTAGACCAACAATTATAAAACCATCAAGGTGGTTATGTAATCCTGACTTGTATATACTAGTGGTTACGCAACCGTTGGGGTAGTTATAAAATTATTACTGGCATAAACTAGCATAAACTGGCAGTTACATAACAATCACTTGCACAAACTAGTGGTTACATCATCAATGATAAACCCCTTAGATTCAAGAGCTAAAAGTTGTTGACTTCACCATTTTGAGGATGCCTAGATCATCTACATATTTATTCTACCACTACAAATTATTTGAATTGACGTTTTAACATGAAGTATCTTACAATAGTGTCTTACAAGCATGAACTACATAAAATGGGCATAGTGGAGACATCTAAAAAGTATAACAAGTACATTAGATCAATATTTTGGATCATACCTCCCCAATTTGAGGTTGTTTAGTGTTTAAAATTTTCCATAACTTTGTGAAGAAATATCTTCCCCACATGTTCTCTAGAATACCATTTGGATTTTACATGTACCTAACCATTTAACCCTACATGTCAATGCTCTTGCACTCCTCTTCTAGTTGTCCTCTCCTTCTTATGAAACAAAATGTCTTCCTCTAATTACAATTAAATATGAAGTGTGAGATCTTAAATTGAATTTAAAAACATCCCTTCATCTTAATTGTCTAACATAGAAGGCTAAAAAAGAAATATGTTCTCGATATTGACAACTGAATAAATATTTATATAAGGAGACAAATCAAGTCTCAATGTATTCTTGCCTACTCAATCCAAAATTTCAAATGGACCATACCTAAGTGGCTTAGGCTTCTTAGCATTACCTTAGATTATATATATACTCAATTATAACAATACCTTGTCTCCAACAAGGAAACTATGTTCAGTCCTATGTTAATCATGCTTTGCTTTGTACTCAGCGTGTGACTCCTTTAACCTCTATTGCACTTGGAGGTGAAATTGTTAAATTTTCTCAATTAAATTTTTTGCCTTTGTGCACTTCTTGATCCACCTTCCCGTTGCATTTATATGGTATCTTAAAATAACATCAAATGTGTATGGAGGTAAGTAGCCAAAACAAGTTTCAAAAAGAGTTTTGTTAATAGAGGAATGCACTACCATGTTATAAGAACATTGAATATATAATAAATTATCATCCCAAGTATTAAGATGTTTCATATTTTACCCTCTTAAGAGATGTACCAATATTTTTTTAACAAATTTTCGCTATCCATCAGCTTGTGGGTGAAAAGTGGTAGAACATTTCATCTTGGTATACATCTTCTACCATAGTATGGCCCAAAACTCACCAACAAAACTTGAATTTTGATCTAAAACAATAGAACTAGGCAAATGAAAATGAACCCACACATTGGCAAAGAATAATTTAGTTGCATCACTACCTTTAAGGTTATTTTTACAAGGAATATGAATACGCATCTGACTAAACCAGTCCACAACCACAGAGATAGTCATGTTCCTTGACACAAGCAACCCACCTATAAAATCCGTGAAAATGTTTTCTCATTGCCTAGAAGGAATCGATAATAACATAACAAAACCAAACTCATATTAATTTGTTTACTTATACTACATAACACACATCACATTATGAACCTAACAATATCAAATTGCATATTAGGTTAATAACCATACATCTACAAATGTGAAACAATGTTTATAACACCAAAATGTCTTACAAACTTTGAAGTGTGTGCTTCCCTTATTAGTTGAATTCTTTCCTCCTTAGGCACATAAATCTTACCCAAATTGTAAATAAACCCATATTGAAGGTAATAGTCCTCCTTAGGATCAAATCCTACACCTTGGCACCTCTTTGCTTGAAGAAATGGTTCCCCAAAATTTGCATCATGCTCATATCCCTCTACATATGCTCAAAAATAATTATGGTGTCCATGGTTGAAATCAAACGAGGTTTGGATAACATATCAAATATTTTTTTATTCACACATTTCTTATATTTGATTTTCAAATGAAATTGTTGGAAAAAACCCATCCACTTATAGTGTCTAGCTTGTTAAAATTCGGTTTGAGGTTGCAAATATTTGAGAGGTTGGTGATCTATGTTGACAATAGTTTATCTACCCATACGATAGTGTTTCCATTTTTTTAATGATTGATCAAGAGCATAAAATTCTTTATCTTATGTATAATAATTTGTAATTGCACCATTAAATAACTCTAAATGGTAACATACGAGATTACCTCTTTGTAGTAGGACAACCCCCATAACATAGGTATTAGCATTTGTTTCCACTTCAAAGGGTAGATGCAAGTTAGACAAAGATAATATTGGAGCATGGCTAATCTTGTGTTTGAGCATATCAAATGCATCTCATTGCTTATTACCCCAAATACAAATCTTACCATTTGATTTCATGGCATGTAAAGGTGAAGATATAAAAGAGATGAACTTTCTTAAATACTAAACTGCACCAACAAAGCTCCTTGTTTCAACCCTATTAGAGGGATTTAGAGAATACATTATGGCCTCTACCTTCCCCAGATTGATCCTCAATTCTCCATCTCCAACCATATGCCCCAAGAAGATAAGTGATTATTGTGAAAACTCACATTGCTTCTCATTCAACACTATTTGGATCTCCTTCAAAACTTGAAAAACTTGTGATAAATGATCAATATGCTCATCAAAAGTTATGTTGAAAATAAGAATATCATCTAAATATGTAATAACAAAGGAATCAATAAATAATCCTATTATCTCATCCATTAACCATATGAAGGTGTTTGGTGCATTGCATAGCCCAAAAGGTAAAACCAACCATTCATACAACCCTTGTCTTGTCTTGAATGTCTTCTTTCCTTAATTTTCATTTGGTGATACCCAAATTTTAAATCAATCTTAGTAAAATACTTGGTATGTTGAAGTTGATCAATAATATCATCAATCCATGGAAGAGGGTACTTATTCTTGATGGTAATTTTATTAAATGCTCTATAATCAACACACATTATCCATGAACCATCTTTATTAGGTAATTAAAAAAAAGTACTACAATAGATTACATCTTGATTAATTAAAGACTGAAGTTGTTATTTTACCTCATTGGCATCCTTCAAGGAATGCCTATACAACCCCAAATTCGAACATGGATTGTCCAATAACAACTGAATTTTGTGCTCAATAGGTTTCACTAGTGGCAACTCCGTGGCCTTGTGAAAAAAATCTTTGAATTTCTGCACCAACTCTCCCATACAATTTGGATCTTTGTCAATAAACATGTTACAATAAGTTTTTTTGTGCAAATTCTTTTTTATCTTGAATATCTCTCAAAATAAGCAAAGCAAACATTTCATTTTCATTAATATGCCTTTTAGCTTGAGAGGCACATACCAAAGAGATTTTAGAATCACTTTTGTACATTGAAATCATGTAGCTCTTGCCATCCTTTACCTAATGGTATTGATTGGCTCTTCTCATAAAAATAACATCCCAAATATCCAAGGGCTTCCAAACACTACATCACACACATCAAGAGACATAACATCCACTATAACTTTGTCTATGAAATTTACATTAATGCCAAACTTATATTTACATTGTTTGGTCACCTTGATTATAAGTCTCTATCCCCAATTTGTCTACTAACTCCTTGATTATCAAATTTTGTTGTGAACAATTATAAAAAAGAGCATCCAATTTTTCTCTCTTTATCTAAACATTAATATGGAAAAGAGTAGAAAGTTCACTCTCTTAAGCATGACTACACAAACATACCTCTCTATTCATAGAGGTAAAACAAAAAATCTTGTCCACATTGGAGTTGAAACCAATGTCTTCACCTTTGAGAGAGGGCATAACCTTATTATTTTTGTTGTTGAATGGATGTAATTTTAGATGTAGCTTTCAAACATCACAATGCCCATAAAGTCTTTTAGTATCCTTCTCAAAAATGGAAGTAGCATTTTGCTTACCTTTTCCTTTACCTTTCCCCCTATGCTTCAAACCACCTTGTTATGTTAGAATGCTTTGAGAGGTAGATGGAACCTTCTTAGTATCCTTCTCAGAAATGGAAGTAGCATTTTGCTTACCTTTTCCTTTACCTTTCCCCCTATGCTTCAAACCACCTTGTTATGTTAGAATGCTTTGAGAGGTAGATGGAACCTTCTTATTGTCCATCTCTAAGTAGTGAACCTGAAAATAAACCTTGTCTACATTTGCAGGTTTGGTTAAGAGGATGTGTCTCCTCAAATGTCTATGGAGTTTGTATGCATAGGCTAGGATGACCTATAATTATCTTATTTCTCTCAATAGACTAAGACGCATATAAGGTCATAACAATAGAGCTTACATATACACTGATAATTGAATAAGGGCAAAATAAAAATACATCTAGTATAAGATAATCTAAACATAAATGTCAAGAGGAAAGGGTTTCAAAGTCTAATCCTATAACACAGGGTATAGCTCTTACTAGGGCTCAATGATGGGTAAGTGTTTGTAAAGATGCAAGTAAAAGTAAATGATGGGTAAGTGATTTTAATTAAGGTAAGGTGCAATGATCTACAAAACGGGGTCTATGTAGTTTAAAGTGATAAATAGGGAACCGAAGAAACCTTGTATTTATACTAGTTTATTTAGTATAAGAAAAAGCTAACAAGTATACATGCATATATTCACAAAATAATAAATAATATTTAATCTATTAAGTAAAGGAAAGAGTATAGAGATATAAAAACTTACCTTTGGGTGGACTCGTTGATGCTTCAATCTCCCTCTTTGGCTTAAGTGGCCCATTGTAAGAGATGCTATACATTTAAGACCTCAAATGGTAACATGAAGACTTATATATCCTTAGGAACTCCAAAGACCTCTCTTATTGAGATTCAATGACACTACGAGACAAGACCTCCAAGATAAAGTTCTAAACATTTAACTCTCCCAAATACTTCTTAGGGGTAGAAATGTAAGAATAAGCAAAGTGTATGACTGTGATATATGTTTTAGGAATGAAATATAACCCTTACATAAATGAGTCCAATACCCAAAACTAACCTTGAGCTCTAAGCCAAGGGTACAGCAAGGCTGATATAGTTGGAATATGTCAATTAATACAGTACGATATCGACTAGGCCGATACAGTACAAATGACAGAAGATAGATTCAAAAATATATCAAACTAGCGAATACAGTACATGGAAGACAAAATATGAAACAGATTGTATTAGCCAGACTAATACAATAATATGTAGGAAAGCTAACAAATCTGGATAGAAAGTACATAGAGATGTATGATGAAAAGAGACTCAAAAGAGGTCAAACTGTGTTTTACCTATTTTTGATAAAAACAAATAATTTGTTTAGTAATTATAGGTGTAAAATTAGAGAAATCAGAGTGCTAAATATGTACAATAATCAACAATTCTAATTTTGATAATTTGTTAAATATAGAAATTTGTTATTTATGAAAACACTAATAAGGAAAATACTTAGCTTGTACACAAGTCTCTATTGATTGTTTCAGATATTGACCATTGAAAATTAGTAGAAGAGGTGACTGTGTAGGTTTAAAATCAAGAATAGAAAAAGAAATTGCTTCTAGACAAGGTCATTGTAAGTGGATAGGAGGGCATGCTACTAAAGTCTATTGATCACGGACTTGTCCCAATTAACTGTGATAATTCAATGATAGGAGAATACAAATAAAAGTAGAATTCTGTAAATAAATAATCAAAAATAGAATTATAAAATATTAATAGACATGACCATTCGAAGTGGATAGCAACACAGACTGCTCTAGTCTGTTGACCACGGACTTGTCCCAATTGATTATGATAGAAAAATGATCGTTGCGCCTTTTGTGTCTATGTCTGTTGAGCAATCTAAGATATCGAACTTTGAATTATACAATGTAGAAATCACTACTTTACTTCTATTCGATTTGAAACCCAATGGCACTTTTATAGCTTGAAAACCTAATAAAAAAGATGGGAGTGTAATGGACTGAGTTAACCTCAATCACTACCTTAATGATTGACCATTGCCTACGTATCCAATACTCCAACAAGGGAAATCAAGTCCATGTAATTCTCCCACTTAGAGTTAATATGAAAAAAATTCTTTAATTTTATATATGCAGCTAAAAATGGCTTTGATACTTGACAATGATTGCTCTCGACTTGCTTTGGAATTCTCTGTACTTGGCTTATGGTTGCTCCTTATGAGTGATCTTGAATTTGGAGAGAAAAGGGAAGATTTGTTCAATGTGTAAGTATGTGAGTTTGAATCAAGTGAATAGCAAGTGGGGTTAATGAATGAATCTTCTTATGTATTTATATGCATAGTGTATTTCACCCGTTAATATTTGTTGTTTTATTTCTTCCTGCTGAGTGTATTTCACCAACATTTAATATGTCGGTCAATGTTTACATGATTTCAGTGATCCCAAGGATGAGCAAATAAAATCAATTCCTGTAGCATTAACATCTGATCTGGAGTTAATTTTTTTAGATTTACGGGATTGTTATATCTATCAGTGTTGAGTGTTGAAATTTAGCGCCACCATCTACTCATTGGATGTTTGTTGGCTTTAATCAAACTAACAACACTGCAAATTCATTTTGCACATTTGTGTAGTTAACCTTTGTACACATCTCTTACATCCTCGACTTTTGTACCAGTTGCATATCAAGGTGATTGGATTTTCGGCTTTGAATACAATTTTTGCATTAACCGCTGATCAATTCAAAATATATGCAGTTCATGCATAATGACTCATGCCCCAGATTGATTCCACACGACCATCTTTGGACGACACAATTATTTGTAATCAGGACTCTTATAGGCACATTCAGTTATTAAGTTTTAGCAATTTAGTTTTAGAATGTTTATGTTTGTTGTTCATTGAGTTGGTTGTTTTTATTTAATTTGTTAAAGTATGGTCATATATAGTCAAGTTTAGTGTGTCCATCAAATTCCATAGGTTTAGAAATCAATTTTATAAGTTTTGGGTCCATTATAAAGCTTATAGACATACAAGTGTTTTAGTGTTTAGTGTTGTTTTTTAAATTGTCGGTGTCTAAAGTAAAAGTTTAATCATGATTCAAAATGTTATTGAGTCTATGAATAATAAGTCAATAAATCTCTTTGTAGTATATTTAGAGTATTATCTGGTAAGTCAAGTATCATTTTTATCTAGTCAACATAGTTATTGTCAAAAATCAAAATGTAAAAATTGTAAAGGACATATTTTTAGACGACTTTGATGTCCTATGAAAAAGTATTGTTTCACATTGAGGGGGAAAGTAAACCCAATATGGAAACATTTTGAGTTTCACCAACACATTTGTTGAGTACGTAGCGAGAGGAAGGAGGTCAAAGACAACAGAGGAAGGAGACGTCTTAGCGACCTCTCGTCAGTCACCATAAACACGGCCAATATGATTTAGTAACATTTGTTTCAATTGTGTGGTGTGCTAGTTACATTGTTTTCTCAGTGTGTTTTGTAATAAGAATAGAGGTTATTCCCTGTTCACTAAATATGTGAATTGTTCCTATGTAATTACCTAATTTAAAAACATATTAGAGTATTAATCAAAAATTACTCTAACACTCAAATCTTGAAAAGGATAGTGGTGATCCAAAAAATTACATGAGGTGAAAATGTTGAAGAGCCCCTATTCATGCCCAAATTTGTGATAAACCTATTGAAAACTTTGAAAGTTTGATGAGGAATGACTTGTTTTAGATCAAGATCATGAGATCAACCCTGTTAGCGACATATTGCAGTATGAGAACAAGATATATTCTACCATGTAAAAACTAAAGAGCAAATGTTAGGAATTTAATATTCACGTGATAAATTAATGAGTTCTTGTATAGTAAAATAATATTTGTGATTATGTTACATTGTTAGTCTAATATATTACAAACTATATGTGTAATATATTATTATTTGTAATGGGTCTAACAACCACACAATTCTATGAGAGAATTATGAATTGTTGACTCCCTATCCATAGGTAATGGTTTGCCTATATATTTGTATCTATACCTATGGGTATGCAAGTAGTGTAAGAATATAATAATATATTGTGAGATATAAATAACTCTGTGTTCAGTGCTATTGCATTGCATTGTTTGAAATAGATTAGTGCATAAGATCCACTAATCTCTAGATATATTATTATCCATTTGGATAGCATTATTGCAAAACTCAATTGTGTGCTCCTACATGCTTTAGCCTAAGATATTGCCAATACATGGACCTCTCTTCCTCATTACAAATATGATAAGATTGTTTCTTGATTAGGATCTTAAAATCATCCCACTTGGTAATAAGAGTAAGCTTCTCAACAACCAATATATGAACATAACTCTCAAACGAAGTTTATGTCTTTGTTATGATATGTTGTACCTTCTTTGTTGTCTTCAAACATCTTTTGATACTCATTTCATCATGATTCTATTTAATTTTCTTATCATCCTCTTCACTTGATCTTTGCTTACGCTCTTCTTTTAATTCTTCTTTGTTATCTTCATTAACCTCTTTGTCATCATTAGATTCCTTCCTATTCCCATCCTCAAACTCTTAAATTTCTTCATTATACTTCTGCTTTAAATTGCCATGAACCAATCTTTTTTGGACCACTTGTAGTTCCATTTGAATTTTTATTAACACATCTTTGTAACAACGCTTCATTGCTTGACTTGCACGTCGAGTTCTCCCTTGAGTTCCCTTTATCCTTCTCAGGGGCCATGTTCCTATTAACCGGTTTCTTTTAACTGTCACTTGAGATTGAACTAAGTTATAGATGTCTTAATTACACAAACACTGAGAGAAATCAATCTTGAGGTGCCTATTTTCAATTTGTCACACAATTTTGCTTATTGAAGTGTTCCACATCAACAACTACACGAACTTCTCTACAATTTTCCATTGATTGGTGATAGATGCCTCAATCTAGTAACACGAGTGTGTCGGGCTCAAAAATATTTTTCTAGGGAAGAAAAATAGGCTCCAAACTCCACTCTATGCCAAGACCAATTGCCTTCTCGAGGAAAGAAGAAAAACAGCCCTATGAAGATCAAATAGACATCAGCTATAGAGTCGGTCAGTAACATGAGTTTGTCAGACTCAAAAATATTTTTCTAGGGAAGAAAAATAGGCTCCAAACTCCACTCTAAGCCAAGACCAATTGGCTTTTGCAGGCAAGAAGAAAAACAGCCCTATGAAAGTCAAATAGACATCAGCTATAGAGTCGGTCATTTTTATTGTAATCTCACAAGATTGCACTTTCTCATCCCTCCCCTTGTCTATGATAGTAATTATGCCTCTCGACATAATAAAAAAATGTGATTTTGTTTTCATTTTGCATCTAAACAAACTACAAAAAAAAATTAAATTTCCATGGGCATATCTATGTTGATATTGTTCAAGCTCGCTATTGTAACCACTTTTCTAGGAAGCTATCAAATATCACCTTCTAATGGTGCAAGATAACCTTAATCTAAAACCTATGCTAGGAGAACGACAATTCTGCAAATAAGACGTTTTTTTCAAAAATTTCAACATAATTTCAGAGCTTCAAAATCCTTCCTCCCAGCTTGCCCAAATTGCTGACTCTAATACCAATGATGCGTTCAAGTGATACAAATATAAATTGATAATAAAAGTGCAGGTTATCTGCCACAATTGCAGGTTCCGGTGTATATTTCAAGTTGAGGGCAACCAGAAGGCAGTGATATATTGCCGCTGACGAAGATGTCCAAACCCAATGGAGGACATTTCTTAATAGAAATTGAGATTAAATTGTCTATGTTTTTTGTCCCGTTAGGCAGTTTCACTTGTCTCTACAAAATAAAACCCTTGCCCTAACCCTAACCCTATCCACCCCTCCAAACGGGTAAAAAACAAAGTCTTGCATTCCTCATTTCTCCATTTTCGGTTTTGGAGCAAGTTAGGCCAACACCAACACTTTTAAAGCAGAGCTGCCATGAAAAGCAATTGGCAGCAGTTTAACACAGCAACCACATGTTGTTTCAGCAGCCTAGCAGCAAAAATTAATTTTTGGGGTAGTCCAACAGCTTCTTGGAGAAACTTTGTGAGTTTAGAGCTTCGGTTTGAGTTTGGGGCAACGTGGAAAAGCATAGGTTTCAAATTTTCAGCTTGGAGAGTGTAATTTTTTCCATAGATTTCTCAGAGCTCTTGGAATATTATATTTTCCAACATGTAGCCCCTTTTTTTCATTGTTCTGTATATTGAGCATCATTAAGAGTCGGCATATGCAATAAATCAAAACATGTATTGTAACCTAAAAAATAATCTTGACGTCCATAGCTCCATTGTGATCAAAAGAGTATTGCAGAAACATAAGTTATGTCCCTTCCAAGTCAATAGAGAATAGCATAAAGCATACATTAGCACGTTGTATGATACAGGATCCTGTCCTAGAGTCATTTGCTCCATCTTTGCATTTTCCTATTTGCCATTAAACTCGTGATTATATAAGACTTGCCAAATTGCACCCTGAAAGCATGAATGAGGAATCATAAATTACCATTGTAGATAGAGAAAGTTTCATGATTAGTAACACGAAGGAATTGGTTGGCATAGCATTAATGACTTCTCTTGGGAAGACATTAAAAACGTCAAAAATCCTGATCAAGCATGCTTTTGACCAATAAAAAAGAAAAAGATACCACTCTATAGTGGTACCAAATATCAGGAAAACAACCTCACATACTTCTCAATAGTAAAGTTTTGTAAAAGCGGCAATAATGTAGCGCCATCAATGCTCAAGATGATCAGGTTTTTTTTGGTTTCTCAGTTGAAAATGCCTGAGTTATTTTTTTCCAGCATCTTACTGCAATCAAAATGGGTATTACCACCCAAAAGCTGTTTGCGAAAACATAATAAGCCCAATAATAATATCGGCCAACTGAGAAATTGTCACCTTCCAGGAATGCTGTGAAAAAATACACGATGTCACCGTAAAGTTGGCTCAAAGAAACAGCGAACTGAATTAGGTAACTGTATGACTTCCTTGCTCCTATAGCATACCTGTGGCCAATACAGCATTAGCCAACTTCATATTTCTGCCGGTTCTCAATTAGCAAAAAGGCTTCAATCACTTGTGGCTATTTTCCTTATTCATCTATTAAAATGTCTAAAAGATCCTGAATGCAATGCCAAAGGAAATGTCTTTCTTCTGTTGTCTTACTCTACTTCACGCAAAGTATTTTAGACTAGCAACAAATGCCATCAAATAACATGAAATTCCTTTTTTCAAATCACAGAAAAAATATGTAGATTGTAATGCCACAAGTTTTTTCCATAAGTAGCTATTTGAACTTTGTAGTGGATCTTAAAATTCATTCTACAGATCATTAAAATTGGAGCAACACAAAATGTCCCAAGTTTTTTGCAGTAAGCTTACGTAGCAAGAAGGCATGCAGGACCCCCTAACACAGCAGTAATTCCTTCTACTGTAACTACAGCAGAATTCCTTGCTACATATCTTGAATCACCCTTGCTGTACTCTTTCCCTGTCAATTTATTCAGAGGCATGCAACCACATCAGAAACTTAACCCTTGAAAATAGACCAACTTAAGACACCAAGATGCATTCTTGTTGCAGACAAAGAAAAAATATATAAATCAACTAAGAGAGAACTTACAAACTTCAGCCAAGTAAACAGGGGACTTGAGCTTGTAAAAGTCTGGTGAAAAAACAAAATATCCTTCCAGAATAATATGAGTTAACCCAGTAAACGCAAACCAGCAGATGAGAACTCTGTCAATTGTAGAGATCTTCGAGCATCTTCCTGGAGGGTAAAGCCCAAATTTTAAGCATTTATTGAAGTTCACACACACGTACATGCATATATTCCTCAAAGTCAAAATAATCAGAGAATAGATTAAAACTGAAACAGCAATATGCATTTCTTAACCCAAAACAAAACATCTTTTAGAGCCAAAATGTTTGAGCAGATTGCTAAACGCAACATTCAAAACAAAAGCATTTTATAGAAAAAAGAAAACATGTGTACCTTACATTTGAGCATAAACACAAACATTCAAAAAACAGGTATGTTTTTTTATGGCAAAAACTGAGGATTTTCTTTAAACTGCAATGGGGAGGATAATATTAAATTCATAGATTTAAAATTTGCTAAAAATCAGAGATTAATCGCAAGTTGAAGGAAAAACGAGAAATCTTAAGGAAAATCGCAAGATTAATGGCAATTAATCAGCGATTTTTGCTGAGTAATATCTGCAAATACTCAACAAAAATCCCTGATTAAATCACCACGACTTGACCAATGAAGAATAAAAACCCCAAAATGAAAAAAATAATAATTTCATTCCAAAAAATAGAGTTGTGTTTTGTAGGTGTGAACATAATTGGAGCATGTTTGAAGCTGTTCACACAAAGAAACACAATAACTTGACAACACAACACCTCAATGACCTTGCTTTTGTGCGATACAATCTTTGTCTTCGCGTGAAACAAGTGGAACGGGTAGAGAGTTATGAAGCAATTGACTTGGATGATATCAATCTATATGCCGACTGGATTCCTGATGATATGGAGCCCATGTTTACCACAGAGGAGATCACAGATTCAGAGAGGGACGTAGAAGAAGCAATAGCATCAAGGGCAGCAAAGCCATCAGGTAAAGTTAGCGAAGATGCAGATAATGTTGTTGATGAGGAGGAACCTTTACCTTCTCCTTCCATGAGGCAGCCGCAGAAGACTTATACTAAGCGCTAGAGATGATATGTATATTTCATATTTTAAATCAGTCACTAAAGTCTATGACACTATGAGCATTGTAGTTAGTAACTTTGTACTTTGTAGTCTTTTTTGGTCCAAAAATAATTAAAAATATACTTATGCATTCTCTACGTTCATAGTTCTGAATACTTTTAAGGGGATCTATATTCTTTTGCCACTGCATATATCAATCTACATTGTCTATTTTGGAATGTTTCATTCAATCTTTTTTTAATAGAATGCACCAAGATAGTAATCGTGGATTATAAAATTGTGATGTGATTTGTGAAGCTCTTACATTACTCAAGGAATAAGCCAACACAATGTCCTAGATCCCAAGAATTAAACCTCAGGCCACTAAAGTAAACATTTCTTCCACTGGAAGTTCCCCGATTAAAATGAATAGGTCATCGACTCCAAAGGAAGTTGGGGGTAAACCTGCTGCTTATAAGCTTCATCTCTCTCTCTCGCTCTCTCTCTCTCTCTCTCTCAACGAATCCAATCAAAATACATTCACATATTATAGAATTTGGTATACGTTTCTGCCAATGCTCATGAACATCTAGCTAAAGTTGTTGCCCAACTCCATGGAAGCGATAGGATATTGTGGTCTTTGTCTGCATATAGAAAAAGAGAATCACCAGTGGATGAAGCAGCATGATATCGTGTGAATGAAATGAAACAAACATACAGCACTTCTTATAGAACACCACCATACCCAAAAATAATGAGCAAGCTGAAAGAATTAATACAACCTCTCTGACCATTTAGGATGGCATAACAATGAATATGACCCAAAATTCATGTAGCACATACAAATGTGACAAAAATAGATCAAAACTACTAACTAAAAGCTAACTTACCTCAGTGCTACCAGGTTAAGGTCCCAGTCTGATTCGCCCTCCACACCAGTCCAGGTACGTTGCAGGCATACCTGGGCTGGACCCACGGTCTTAACATCAAAAAAATATATTTTTTTTTTAATTTTAACTTTAAAAAACAATAAAAAAGAATGTTAAAACCCTAAAAGACTCTCACCTTCATTTTGTCAAAAGCAAACAACAAAAACATGGACGGACCTAGGCGTAGCTAGGATGAACCGGCCAAGGACCTGCATTCCTAACGTCAAAAAAATGTTTTTTTTTTTTAACTTTAAAAAACAATTAAAAAAGATGATAAGAATGAGAACATGAAGGAATATGAAGCCTACACTATTTTATAGATCAAATGTTCAGGGTACAAAAAGTTATAGACTTGCCAAAGGCAAGTTACAAACCCATTACCATACTGGAATCAACCACCCGAAACTGATTACTAACATTGTAATTAATGCTAAGAATTAATTACAACTAACATTAATAAATTATTTAATAATAATATTACCCTATATACTACTAAGCAGTGTCTCGTAAAGAGATGCATGCCCTTAAACAATGCTAACAAACTAGACTCATTTCGATCAAATGACCTAACAAACCCCCTTTGATTCAAAGGGGTATAGAAGATGATCCAAAGCATATGACTATAAAGTCATCCAATAGTCTATGTCGTCCCTACAAATTGCCACATTGTACATCGCGGTACTAATCAACCAATGTTGCTTCACACAGAAGCCCGTTAACCCGCGTGTTGTGACATGAATGATGAACATCATGTGGACATGCTTATCCCCTCTAAACAGTTTGTACATGTACTACAGTATAAGCACAATCAAGGTTTGCTAAACTTACATTGATCCACATAAGACTTCACATAGAACCCTATCAAGTGACTATTCAATACTATGTATGGCACATCTATCCTGATGTCCAACAATGTTGACCTCACTTTGTCAACTCGTAGAATCACCAACAAATGATTGAAGGAGAAGACAATATCTTCCCCTATCAAACAAGAGGCGAGAAGTCCCTGCAATGAAAAAAATGAATCCAAAACAAACTAGTCTGCGCCTCATCATGGATATCAAAGAATTGAAGATCAAAATTGGATAGAAAACAACAAAATCCAAGCCAAAATTGCTACTATAGCAAAAACCCTATCTTTGAGTTAGCAGCTCACTCAATATGGGTGAATTTTTGTGCACTTAGAAGATGTAGTTAGGGCCATCTGGACCACAGACTTCAGCCATGTAGGATGCTTCCTTGACAGATGATGTGTCAGAATAACCGGAATAAATAGAGTAACTAGAAGAAGCTCCACTAGAGTGAGCAATGTAATATGCTTCGACTTTCTTTCTGTGTCTGGAGGGTTGTTTTCGAGAAGGGCACACATCAGCGTAGTGACCTATGCCACCACAATTATAGCATTTTGGCTCTTTTCTACAAGAACTAGAAGATGAGGAAGAGTTATTAGAGTAACCACGAGACCAAGAAGAATGCTTATGCTTATGTTGATGCTAATGTTTTTGAGGACTCTAGTGAATGCTTCAGAGAATGCTTTGGAGAATGTTGCTAGGAATGTTTCTGAAAAATGCTTTATTTGCTCAAGTATCTTCTCTAGTTTGTGTTTCCCTGTTTTTGTGAAGTAAACATCTTTTGTAGGCTTACGACTCTTCTTGGTGAATTGTCACTCATGTTGAATAAGTAACTCATATATGGAATCAAATGTTGCATTATTGATTTTGTCACTAAGTTGTAACACTTCTCCGAAAAAATTGTATAGGTTAAATTGAGTCCATTCAAAATGGAGATAAGCATGTCATCATCTATTTTCCCTCCTATAGTACTATATTCATGTTTGAAGTTTTTCATTCTAGAAATGTATTCAAATACATCTTCATCATTATTTAGCTTAATATTCAACTACTACATGAAGAGATCAATTTTCGTGTACCCATGCTATTTGTTATGCAATCTTTAAGTGCTTTCCAAGCATCAGTTTTAATTGTTTTGATGTGAATAATGACTTGTGCAGAACAAGAATATTTTTACAATGCAGGTGTACGCTTATCACGTTTTTGAAATTCAAACAATTTACCAACTTCGATAGGAGGTGTAGTTTTGTTCTTCAACTAGTTCCCAAACATCATTAAACACTAGTGTATTATCCATATTCATTCTCCATTCCTTGGAGTTTTTGGGTGTTAGTCTTTCTACTTCAGAGATGAGGCTTACAATTTTAACCATGACAACACACACAAAAAAAATACCACATAGAAAATATGAATACTATTGGGGCTTTGCCTTTACCCTCTAGTAGATTTGTGAGACAAAATGATCATCCTTAATCCTGAGACTTGTTAGCAAACCAATGCCTTGACCACCTCATGCATGTCACATAGAATTTACACTCATTTGCAATAAAGAGAATAATAAACCCTTGTGTCTCTTTTTTACATAATGCATATAAATTAAAATGCGAATATGCTTTTAAAGATTCTTTTTAAAAGAAATATAACATTGACAAATAAAAAAGATAGACTTGAGGGTTTGAACCTTGAACCTCCCACTGGCCAAGTGATTCATAAAATTAGCTCAACCATTTGCTCTACTAGAATTTTCAAGATGTAAAGGCACAATAAAATATTTGTAGTGTTGTTTTTCTGAGTTTGCAAAATAAAAAATGTACTTATGCATATAAAAATGCACTCACCCATGAAAAGACATTCATGTGAAAAGGCAAATAATAGGATTGGAGGTGCACACCTTAGTGCTACACACTGCTCCACAATTATTTTAATGAGAAATCATCTTTCTAAGAAAAAATCAAACGTTTTTAATCTTTTAACTCCACTTTAACCCTGTTGATGGCGTTCCAACGCCGTAAAAGATGCTTATGATGTTGATTGATAGAACATGAGTTAACCATGCCATTCAACTTGTCGTTCGACATGCCATTCACTTGCTTTCCATGCAATCCACTTGTTCAACTTCTACAAACACAATTTGACAGCTACCAACGCATTTCAAGCTGTTAAAAACACATTCCATGCTGTTAAAAACATCCTCATGCAAGTTATTTTCAACTTGGCAAATTCTTCTGAAGCTTCAAAATGAAAACATCGGCACCTAGCTCTAAATAGCACTCCAGGACAAACAACAACAGCGCCATAGTGCTTGTCAAATGCAGCTGCAATGCCATTCATTGGATTTCAACTCCATTCAAGGATTTCAAGCTTCAAAAAAATATCCACGCAAGGGAGATTGCACTTCAGGCTCCAGGCAACTTCTTCAAGCAATAAATAAATGAATCAATTTGAAACTGGTGCTTCAAACAAGCAGTTTTAATTCTTCTCTTCATAAATTCATCACAGACCTGGCTTCTTACAAGCTCTGATACCACTGATAACAAATGAGACCAGGAAGGAATAAAAAGACCACCATTTTATAGATCAAAATATACTTACATTGTTATGATGTTGGGGTTACAAAAAGTTATATAGACTTGCCAAAGGAAAATTACAAACCCATTACCATACAGGGATTCAACCACCCAAAACTAATTACTAACATAGTAATTAATGCTAAGCATTAACTACAACTAACATTAATAAGTTAGTTACTAACAATATTAACCTGTATACTACTAAGGCGTGTCTCTCATAAAGATTTGCATGCCCTTATACAATGTTAACAAACTAGACTCATTTGAATCAAATGACACAACAAAAGAATGTAAAAACCCTGAAAGACTCACTTTCATTTTGTCAAAAGCAAACAACGAAAACAAGGATGGCCCTAGGCATACCAAGCTGTACCCACATTCCTAATGTCAAAAACTTGTTTTTTTTTGTTTTTTAGTACTTTTAAAAACAATCAACTTGAAGTTTAAAAAACAATAAAAAGGAATGTAAAACCCCTAAAAGACTCTCAACTTCATTTTTCTAAAAGCAAAAAATAAACCAGCACACTTACTCTCACCTTCATCTTGACAAATGCTTAGGGCTGAAACTCCATTCTTTTGCTAATCCTAAGCCACTATAAGTGCCCATTTGGTGACAAGGAGTTTAAAGAGCTTGCAACAAGGAGGCTTGCTGATTGAAGGTATGTTTTTAATGGTTTTTATTAATTTCTTTTCTTTTCAAATTTCATTCTTCATATGGGGTGGCTGTTTTCAATTTTTTTACAAATTTATTAAATATTCTTTTAACAAGTAGGTTTCTTTTCCCCTTAATAATAATAGTGTGTTTGTTTTCTACCAAGTAGCTACAAATATATGTTAGAATGTGGTGCAAGCACAAGGAGGGGGAGACTATTTAAAGTCTGCCTCCAATTCCCGTGTTGCAGGGGTACAACTAACCAGATGGTCACACAGGGATTTCATCAAAGAATTGACTACCATATTACAGAGATCGATTTCTTGCATTAAACACAACGGATTCCAATTCAGGATATTTGCCACAAATGGCTTCTCAAATACATAAAAGCATGGAGGAAAACTAATAAAAACACCTACAGGTCGTACACAAGCCTTTGCCTTCATATTGGCAACAAGACTCTACTTACAAACCAAGAAAGAAACAACCCAATGCAGTCTGGTCTTGTTCCCATTTTTCCAGTGGAAAGCCCGCTCCCCGAATGTCCATTTTTTATAAAATGGATGAGAATCGGTGATCTTTGGCATTCTCCCTTGTATCTTCATCTTCACCAAACGTTTTATTTCCCAAACACAGGCGTTTCCAATTCCAAACCATTCAAAAGAAAGTTCAAAAGACTATTATTACAGTTTTCACCTTCAGTTAGACCTGTTCGGGTCTGTAGAAGCATATGATTACATAATAGGACACATGTTAGCTGTGAACAGACCTACTCGGGCTTTTACAATGGAGTAAAAGCTTTGAAGAACTTTTTCTTTTTGAAAATTAAGACCCTGTCAGGCTTTGAACATCGATTACCACAAAGAACAAAGGCAACAAGAATATTTACCAGGTCAGATTTCCTTTAGTGCCAAACCAATGAATGTTACCAGACCCTACATTGCAGGAAACATGCTCCCATTTCTGTTCGTGTACGCCTCTGGTCCCGGTACACCCCAAAAATGTACCAGAAACATCCAAAAATGTCTGTGACATTTCCAGCCCATTTCCGGAAGTAGCCTAGACGTTTCTGGCGAGAAAAAAATAAAGGTACACAGTGTGACGGGAGAAAAAAAAAAAAAAAAAAACTGTTAAATCTGTAAAACAAACCATAATCTGCTTCCAAATGTTACAAATATAGCCCCACTTCACTCTAATAACACACCAAATCAAGTTTGCAACTGTAAACCAAAAAAAAACTCAGTTTGCAGCCATAGCAAGGAGGAGAGCAGCTTCCAATTTGCAGCAGTGAAATTCAAATGTTTATCACAAACCATCACACAATCCAAGGCATCTTTTAGTCCTCGAAGTTGGAGTTGCTAAAGATAATTATCCTTTTTTAATCATTAATGTATAATTTTAATTTTATATTGCAAGTTTGTAACTTGAATAATTTTGAACACTTCTTAAATTTTATTTGATTTAATTTCTTATTAGGTTGTTGAGACTCGATTTGTCTCACACGCAATCGTCTTGAGACAACTTGTAAAGGTACAAGAGCTTTTGTGCAACATAGTTATCAACAACCTTTGGGCTGTGAAAGGGATTACTTGCTTAGTTTATCCTAGATGACAAGTGGTGGGCTCATATAGATTACTTATAGAGCCCATCATGAGTATGACCATATTTGCTAATATGAATCCTCCATGTTTGGATGAGACTTATGGTGGAATCAACAGATTGAAAAGATTAAGTCGATCATAAATGTCAAAGAGCAAGATCTCGCAAAGAGCTTCTTCAAGCAAGTTCACTTGTATCTCATTGATTGGTGGAACAAAATACCACCCCACTGCATCTCCTTGTCTTTGCCTTAACTCCAAAATGCTAATACATTGAGATCCTTTCTTTGCCCGGGAGAGTGCCACCATACAAGGATATTGAGATTAGAGATACGTATCATACAACATTCACTAGACTCTTCCCCAATCCAGATGTAGAAGAGGCAATTGTGGGAGAGTTTAGTAATTTCATAGCTCCACAGATCACACCCTTAGCATTCTTCCAAACAAGTACAAAATGCTTATACATGGTGTCACCCCCATGGGCAAAGATCCACACACCTCCAATGTCTCACAATAATCTTTTTATCATAAGTAAGATTTTTAAAACTCTTTCTTTTTGTTTTAAGTATTTAGTATTTAGTTCTGGTTTTTACATTTATAAATTTTAATTTTGCATTGACTTTGCCTCAATTGGTTGGGAGTTCCTCTTTAGCTAAGCAGAGCTGGAGTACATACACCTTTACCCACTCAATTAACTGGAGTAATACACCTGGGTTGGCCTAATGGTTAAGAACTTGTGCTCTTGAAATGGAGGTCACAAGTTCAAAACCTGCAGGGGGTAAAATATGTACGCCTTGTATTTGAAGCGCAGTGAGGTGCCTCCTACATACTGGGAGTACGAGGTGGTCTCATTCTCATATGTTGTAAGCTACCTTGCGAACCATAACCAAGGCGCCTGGCATCATGGACCTTAAAAGGATTCCATTCCATTAAGTGCAATTGGTTGGCAACAAAAAAGGCATAAGAGTTGGTCTATGTGCATTCCAACTTGTGCCTTCTATCACACAAGCAAGTCAAGTATAAGCAAGGCACGACAATGGGTAAGGATGTACAATCAAAACATCCTAACTTGGACTCTTCCACTGCCCACCTTTCATTACTCGACATGGAGCGGCTAGAGACTTCTTTGTAGGACCTACATAAAGCCACTAGTGAGAGTGGCACTGCTACTACTTATGATTCTAATGAACCCCGTGATGATGTTGATGCTCTAAATGAAGAGCAATGTGTTGATTTACTCTGAGTATACATTTTCACTATGTACTTGTAGTTTAAGATTTACCACCAATTATTAATCTATTTGGATTTATCATGACATTTGACATTGAATTAATAGTATTGTTTTCAACCATTTTGTGGTTATTTAACTTCATTTGTTTATTCTATGCATATTACATGGTTAATTTTGCTTATTTGGCTATATTATTAATATTATTATTTTTTGAATGCCCTTATACAGGGAAAACAATCATCATATCGGCACAACAAACCAAGTACATGTACCCATACTAGTAGCAAGATTGGCAATTTAGACTAAAAGCAGTAACTCATAAGTTGAGCACACCTATATATGACCACGATTAGAAGCAGCCAAATAACAATGAATAAGCTCAATGTTTCCAAGAGAACAATGGAAGCCGAGGAAAGTCTTGAGATCATAACAATGATTGAAAAATGATGCCACATTCTTGAACATAACATCCAGCACCTTATTGACTATTGGAACGTGTGACATTAAGTAATTTGAGGTTTGTGGTGAGACTCGACTTGCAACAGTAATTTGGCCACAAGGAACTTTGTGCCAAAAAGCAGCAGCACAATGACTTCTAGACAAGAAAGCAAGCCACTTCGCACTACTGCAAATTGACATTAAATGGCATGTTTTTACAATAACACTGATCAATGCAAGGAGCTTGAAGATCTAATGACAAATGGACAAATGCATTCAAATATGAATGCATTGAACCAACCAGACATATGCATTCAACAATGCTTAGCTGAAACTTTGAAGTAATATGTACGTTTGTTCAAGCTGTGCAGGAATAGCTTTAAAAAAGAGTAAGATCTTGACTGATAAAACTCTAGACAAGTTGCAGATGGGGCTCCAGAAATTAGCTGAATCGGAGGAAACTGTCAAGAGCTTGGCAGAAATAAAAGATTTGTCGTCAAGTACCTCGCTATGGTTGATAAGTTTGACAAGAGTTCAATGGGCTCAAGAATTGACTTACACACTGATATATACAATTCTTCCATTCTAGTCGCTGAATTGTACACACTTATATATACAATTCTTCCATTCTAGTCGCTGAATTGTAGGGCCAACCTTCACAGGTTGAGCAACAAGAGTTGACGATAAGAGAAATAATGCAGAAATTGTACAAACTATCATCATAAGATTAAGATGTCAATCCCCTACATATTGATTGTCACATCTCTGTTTTTAGGACCCAAGTTTTTGTTTAAATAAGTGCATATGGCACTAAGCTGTATTAAGTAATCTTAGAGGATGCCTGTTATGTTGTTGATCATATGAGACATTTAATATGGATGCATGTTTAAAAACATTATTGCTATTCAGATCAGTTTTACATTATAATGTTTTATCATTTTAGTTGTTTTATCATACTCAGCAGTTTATTTATTGTGACAGTACTCGAGATGTTTTTATATCATTGGATTAAGTATTATGCTTTGCTTTGATTCAGTTGTGCATTTAATCAGCAGCATTTGATTAATATGTCGTTATTAATATTTGTGAAAAGAGATATTACTGAGATTTTATTGGATATTTTGCAGGTGCCTGGATTGGCCACCAGAAGTCAGGCTTGGCTGTGGAAAATACACTGCAAATAAAGGTAAAAGTAAAAGGAGAATGAGAAAGAAACCAAAACTTTTAGTTGACCTTAGATGTCACTTTTCACGTCCATATACTGTGTCATTTAGCTATTATGTTCACAATACTAAAGCTTGACAATTAATCAGTTTGGTCACATTTAGGCGCCACTTGCAGTACCAAGTTTACAAGACTATGCTATGCTTAAATTGTTGTCACGATAGTATTAGTGTGAAAACTCAATTTGAGTAAATCTGCCTTGCATGATGTAGGCCCGAGCATTAAACTAGGACCTATGCGGTACAACATCAATAAAGATGGTCAAAAGGAAGGACTTTGTGTTTTTATTCTAAAGAGATTAAAGCCATCTAAAATGGCATAACTTATATTTAAAAGAGACTTTAAAGCCAGCCACCACCTAAGTCCTTATATTGGTGGGTTGTCGGGTTTCATTTGTAGTAAAAAGAAATTTAAAAAAAAATGATTTAGAAGAAAAAGGGGAAGGGTGGGATGGAAACCCTAACCCTTAACCACACTTGGGTTGGATAGCACCAAAAGAAGGTCAACAAGTTAAGTTTCTGTTTTTTTGGTCTTGCCATTATTTGATATTGTGGCCGACATCGTGGAGGAGAGGAGGTAGAAGATTTAGAAGTATGATGAAAGTCGGATTCCCTATGTGGATTCCATCAAATCCATTATCCACCCATAGATTTAATGGATCCATGCATACATTGTGAGAACGGTTGAAAAGTGAAAAAGGACTGCAAGAAACACCCAGTCATGGTCGTCTCTTGTTTTACGGTTTTTCCATTATTTATTGTGGAAATGGGTCTTCGAAAGGACACACATAGAGAAGACTAGAAAAAAGAAAGAGGGAAAGAAGAAAGGAGAAAAGAAGGGGCGCTTGAGCAGGAAGGTTTTCAAGCACAAGTTCAGACATGGCAACGAGTTCTCAAAGTAAGTATTGCATTTTAATTTTAAAACAACAAACTCTTGTAATGACTTCTACATTGACTGTAAATCTGAGTTTGAGTTTGCCATTGTTGGGTAGTGTTATCACATAGATTTTGCACCCGTCTTGATGTTGTAGCTCGTTGTGCAAAAACCTAATGATACAATGGGGTTCACCTTCAAGCTGTAGGACCTTGACGAATTGAAGTGAACCTCCGAAGAAAGTTGACTTCCTTTCACTAAATTCGGTGCAACTGATAAACTACCAGCTTATGTGAAAATTCCGCTTCTTAGTGATTTTGCTTCTAAACTAGGTTTTGACTGAGAGAAAAGAGTTTTCGAAATGAAATTGCAAGACTGGAAATGGTGATTGCACCAACTATTTGTAGTGGATTTTAATGCTTGCTTTGAATGAACATAGCAGAACAATAAATATATTAAAATTTCTCGGAGCACAAACTCATGCAAATGTGAAAGTAAAGGTAATATTGAGTATTTCTCATACAAGGGACAAGATTCTTTATTTTTAATCAAACAATCTTTCAAAAGGGCAAAATAATACCACAAATGAAATTTCATGACTGAAATAAAAATAAAAGCATCCACAAATTTGATAAATAACCTTGCATACACAAAGATAACACAGACAAGAAAGGCAAATCTTCAATCTATTCTCATTCTCCAGGTTACAACATGTATATAACTTATTCAAAACGCAGAATAATCTCTCTAACAGCAAAAAGATAAATGGGCTACGCCATAGTACCCATATTTATACAAGTTCTCTTGGAAGAGATGTACTTAATAAAAACTCCACGCCCAATTCAAGAGCATGCAAAATCTGAAAACTCCATGCAAAGGGGGCGTGTTCTTTAGCTGGAATGGTGTCCTTGGCAAAGTGAACAACTGGAAAAGAACATGCAACTGCTAGGCATTACAGAACTATTGGAGGCGTGGAGGAAATTGTAGAATCTTCATGCAACGCCTTCCTCTTCTTCAGTTGAGTTGTTGTGGCTTCTCCATGCAATGAGGCGCCAAAAATAAACTTAAACTTACAACAAAAGATAGCTTTTAGATAACTTTACTTTAGTTTTGCAAAACCTAACTTGTAATTTTCAATTGGGACTTTTACAACTTCTAAGTCACAAAATTTTGACAAAACTGGAAATGCAATTTACAATATGAGTTTTTGCAGTTAAGCAACTCAGACTTGTCAAAAAAGAAAGTGCAATTTACAAGTTTGTTTTTTACAACTTTTACGCTATCAAAAAGGAACATGGAAACACAAGTGGCTCTTTCTCAAAAAGAGTTGTCAAAATGATAGTTTCAATTTACAATCTGCAACTTTACAATATTTTTTACAAGGAAATACAATATACAAAATGTTTTTGAAGGAAAGAATTAATCTACAACCAAAACCTTTGAAGACTCTGTCCTTCTTTGCCTGTGACTTTTCAATATATGCATCAAAACTCTTGAAGATCTCTAGAATACGATCTTCATCGGGACCAAAAGAGTATAGGTGGCTTATTTCACATTCTACAATTGTGTCAGAGAGTTCCCTTTTTGCAGCCCTATATACTTGAGTCTCTTTCTCCATTTGATCCAATGTATTATGGTACATGATAAAATGGTGGATGGAGCTCAAGTTGAATGTTGGATCTCGTGCTGACTCTCCTTCGACCACTCCTTTGAACTTGTCTTGAACTTCTTGTGCTAAAAGGATCCGATTTTGATGATTTGTTGCTTGACATGACAATTTATTCAGCAAATCTTCAATGTCAATGAGCATATTTATGACCTTGTCATGTGTAGCCTTAGCTTTATCGAAACTTTCCATGAGTATTTTTATTTTGAATTGAGTTGCTCTGTCCAATTCCTCATGCTCTGCATCATTTTTCATTATCTTTTCTGCAATGAGGATATCAATTTCAATTGTGTCCATGGTTGTCAACTTTGGGTAGAACAGGTTCAACCTTTCTATCTCTTTCTGATATTTGCTTATTTGCTCTCTCAAAGTTGCTCGTCCATCCTTCAGGGTTTTATAGTAATCCATTACTAATTCAAAAACTTTAATTCCTTTTGAAAGGAGCTCCTTTGCCCAATCCTTTGTAGCCCTTCCCATGCTGCCAATCTTTGTTACTGCATCAAATGTTTCTTGGTCTGTGTTCTAAGTAATAGATTGTGTTGGTTGGGCAGTGGGCTCAATGAACTTCTTTAATGCAGTCGTCAATTGTTCAATCTTATTCTTCAATTCGTCCTTAGTGACCTTGTCACTATCCATTTTCTCGAAAAGAGAGTTAATGTTGGATTGAACATCATGTTTCAATCCCTCACTTGTAGGACAACCAAGGTGAACCTTTGATATCTAGTAATCCCCACCACTAGATCTTCCTTTTGTTTGTCTAGTGGGGGGACTGCAATCTCTACATACTTCTCCCCTGCTGAATCATATAATATTCTTGATATGGTTCTGGGATCTGCCTTTGATTTCTTAAATGCCTCTGTAAGGCCAAAATCCAACGTGCTTGGGGACACCATCTGCTTCCATTTCTTCCCCACTGATTGTAGTAGCCAACTAGGAGTGGTATCCTATTGTCCTGGCACTACGAATTGTGAATCTACAGCTGAAGTTGTTGCACTAGTGCTTACGGTGACAAGTGTTGAGTTTATTATCGTTATAGCTGTTGAGTCTTCGGTTGATGTTTTGCCAATCTCTTCCCCATCTGTGGGTTGAGTGGCCTCATTTGTATCAATGACTTGCTCTATCTCTACCTCCTTTGTGGGGGTTGGGGTTATTGTGGAAATGGAAGAAATGGTTGCAGTGGAAACGAATGTGCCTACTGGGGGTGTGGGAGATGGAAGTGACACCAATGGAGTAGGCACAGGGAGTTGAAAACGGGGAAACTGTGAGAGTGTGGAATCCAGAGCTGTGAATGAGTCAATCAAAGTTGTGGGGACACTCAGGGTTGATGAAATGGGAAAGGTGATGGGAGATGAAAATGAAGCAGTAGTTATCCCAGTGGTCGGGATGGCCAGCGGGATTTTAGTCAGGATGACTGAATCCACAGCTATATACTGCTATGTGGTGTTAGTGATTAACAAGGTGGAGGTGGTGATTAGGAATGAGATGGAAGGAATTATGGAGGGAGTGAAATTGTGGAAGAGGGAGGAATTGTGGAAGAGGGAAGTGGGAGTGAAACCTAAGTGTCCAATTGAGTTGATTGAACTATCGGCAATGGAGTTACTAGCACAGGTGAGCTGGTGGAAACAGGGGGGGCAATTGCTTGAGGTGAAGGTGGAGTTGAGACAGGAGGAGGAAGTGTTGAAGTTGATGGAATGACAGAGATAGGAGGGACTATAACCAAGATAGGAGTAGAAGCTATGACCGAGATAGGAGTAGAAACTATTGGTGTTTCAATAGCAGTAGCATCTTCAAATGAAATTACTATCCGTTGATCTGCTACTACTCCTTGGCTAATTGATTGTCCTCTCTTAGCCTTTGAATTTTGCTTTCTCTTGTGGCATACCACTGGCCTATCTGCCTATTCTGGGAGGGTTCCACTATTGGAACCTTCCATTGTTGGTGGCACTCCCTTCTCCTTGAGCTCTCTTAGCTTCTCACTGATGCTCATTGTTTCTTTGGTCACTTCAACCCCCTTTGCTTATAACCCAGATGATTGCTCTATTTATTACATTGGTGGTTCTATCCATTAATAAGGACTCGGGAATGGACCACCTAACTGCTGGAAGGGGTTGAGCATAGATTTTGTTATCATAGTAGACCTTGTCTACTAGGGATTCATCATTTACCAAGTCCTCGGGGACTGGTGCCATGTTAAAAGCCTTGACTTGATCCAGGGTCATCCTGGAATAATCATTTTGTCTCACTTCTTCATCTTGAAGGTCCTCCCAATAGTCTTCATAGTAGGGAACATGGGAATATGTTTTGATCCCCCAATGCACTAGTAATGTTGCCATTTACATCATAGAATGGTCTTGCCTCCAGAGTCCTTAAAGTCATCTGAGTCATTTCAGCATCTGCACACTTGGCTTTGGATAAGGAAGGGCATGTATACCTTTCTATACTAATGGGGAAATGGATTTCCGCCTTGTATCTGCTTGATAACAACTTGTGAGTCTCCACAAGCTACCTCACAAGCTCCATTAAAGCCCATTTGCTACTTACATACCTTGGGAGGGTGTAAGGAAAAGCCACTGGATCGCCCTACTCTGATGTATGAGTACATAGGGAATTGAATGAAATAAGATCCCCAGTTTGTAATCTCTAAAGTAGCACCATCAGAGAATCTCTTCTTTTCCAGCTCTTTGTCAAACATGACTATGATGCAGTAGATGAATGAATCATTTACTCTTCTGAAGTGTTGTCTACTTGCCTCAAGAATGAGGTCAGGGTAATAATTGAAAACCTTGTTTGCTTGATCAACTACTATATTCAATCCTGGGAAGGCTCTCCCCTTGGCTAATATGTAGACCATACAAGAAGTCATATAGAACTTCCATGTATTCTGGGCTTCCATGAACTGCTTGTGAATGGAGTCACTTATCCGCTGTGCCCAGTGGATGTACTGTTTGTTTTAGTGGATTACCAATATGTATTGGTACATCCAATCTTGAAAGATCTTGGCAAAGGGGCTTCTAGTGACTCTATGCAAGAGTATGATTAAATCCCCCACTTCATCCTTAAAATCTATCATTGCCAATGTTTTGGGCAGTCTTGTGGAAGTAGTAAGCCTAGAGACCTTTAGCCATTGCTTATTCATTACCCTTAGACATCCAGTGTTATTGTCGTGATAGAACTTCTTTGATGATTCAGGAGTGATATCAAGAAAACTCTCATATTCAGGTATCAAGAACATTAAATCTATGAAGTCAGGGTGTAGGTTCAAAATCCTTTCCCCCTTGTCGTTTAATACTTCTCTCTTTTCAGAATCATAATGCTTCGCCAATGTGAGCACAAGCTCAGGGCTCTGCACTGATAGGGGGAAAGTTGTTCCTTGAGGCAGTCAACAATCATAAATGCTTTGAATCCAGTCATTTTTGAATTCAGCATTCACTCTAGTCCAAAAATCACCTAGATCAATGTGACCTAGGTCTGAGTCTGTATCACTTTCGTGTTGGATTCCAAGCTGAGTGGGACACTGGGCCCCTTGGATTTAAATTTCATCTCTTTTCCAGACATGAATTCTGGAGAATTTGCTAGGGGAAAACCAATTGCAAAGTTGGTGGGTTTTGAGGGTGCAAAACACATGTGAAAGCTCCAACAGAGATTGGGGTTGCTCTTGCAAGGAAAATGTCCAATGGAGATGGTGGTTGCAAAACACACTTGTAAAGTCCATTGAAAACTCCGACGGGTTTCAGGCTTGCAAATGCAAGTAAGATCCCCGATGGGCTTTGGAGTTGCAAGGTGCACTAGGATAGTCTATGGTGTTATCGGATTGCAGATGCAAGTGGAAATCCCACGAGTTTTGAAATTGTTTTGGCAAGTGCAAAGTCTGCAGGGACCGTGCAAGGAATCCTCAAAGTAATATTCGACTGGTTTTCCTATGAATTTTAAAACCCTAGATTTTCTAATGAAAGAAAATGGAAGGAAATGACTTCACAAGAAATTGGATAACTAGACGACCCCTTTGCAATGCCACAAAAACAACTAAAAACCCTATCAACGTTTAAGCAAAGAAAAGAAAACCCTAAAATTGCAACTAGATCCACTAACGGCGTGTAGGAAAATGAAAACAACCTAAACAAGCTCGAGCTGAGAAAAACACAGGGGATCTAGGAATACCATGTAGGGGAAACAATGGCATCGTGGCTCGAATGTGTGGCTTGAAGTGCGTGGCGTCGTGGTTGGCAGTTGCTAGCAAGGTCGTGGTTCGAGGCACAGAGCTTCAATCTTGAAACTTGCAATTTAACAAATGAATTACAATTAACCCTAATTAGATTTATATAACCTCTGCAATAAATGCCCTTAAGTCAATGGTTCGCAGGACGTTCAAAAATCCAAAGTCCGACAACAACTTTGCAAATTTGCAATTTGCACCCAAATCTCCAGTTTCAGTTGGGCTTTGGGAAATGAGTGTCCTAGGTCAGTTTAAGGCATTTTTCCAAAAAATTAATGGGTCTCCCTTAGGGTAATTTACATTTTGATATCTTTGGGACAAAAATATCAACAAGTAGTAATAGATTCGAATCGATTCTTGAAGGTTTTGTGTGCATTTGGTAAGCTATAAGTAACTCAATTGGGTTGTAGATGAAAAATCCTAGTAATAGTGCCCAGGTCTGTCCTAGACGGCATAACGAGTCCAAAAGCCCAAAGGTAATAGCATTGCTTAATGAGAATATATTGTTTACTCCTAATAAGTAAGTTTGAGGGATATACTAAAGAGGTACAAGCTCAGCGCTACCATCTTAGACAAGCATATTGAATCAACCCCAAGTCGTATTATTGTGCTTAATGTATAAACATAGTTTGATTACTGTTCATATAAAGATTTGCATACTTAATTGTTTAACAATGGAAATAGTATATGCAAGAAAGTATTGTTCTAGGGTAAAACCCTGGCCACTAAGTTAATGAAGACCACTGTAAGGTATTAACCTTACATCTAAGTTCAAATAAAGCTGAGATTGTTGAGTCAAGAGGTTTAGAATCTTGATACTCACTAGAACCCGATACGAAGAAGTAACAAGCCTGCAAATTGTTTTAAGACCTGTAGCTCATTCTTAAAAGATTAACAGAAGGGTTAGATATAAACAGATTGTATGCAACCACATTTGAATATGAAAACTCACATTGTTATTTTAAAGAATAAGCCCTTGATGGCAGAGTTGGCAATCCAGGTTTTTATTTTGGATAGAGCAAACCCTAATGATAAATATTTATTAGAGGTTGTAAACAATACATTATTCTATGCCTAATTTCATGTATGACCTAAAGTGGCAACACAAATAAGTCTAATCAAGCCAGGTTATAAGACACGGGAAAACACCCAAAGGGTAAACTATGATATTTGAAAGGTTCAAATTTAATGAACAGGGTCCAAAAAGAATATAACATGATTGCAACAATCTATTCTTTTAAGTGGTCCAGATTGGTATGGTCAGTAAGCCCACAAGGCATGACATGAGTTCAAATTACTTCAGTATCCAAAATTATGGAGATTGAGTCCGAAGTAGCAAGTATAAGGAAAGCTGAGGTTGTATACAACCTGTAATAAATTTTGTAAGTCCTAAATCGGTAAAGAACAGTTGGGATGGTCATAGTGACTATGGTAAAAGAATAATCAACAGTTTAACAAACAAGGATTTAATGTCTGATTACATTCTTAATGACTCAAAGTTAATTGCATGCATTCTTTAGGATCTCTCTCATTCTCTATATAGCTTTTTGTCATAAGGTGTTTGTCCTACACCGACGAAGATGGTTTAGGTGGGTAGGCCAAAGTCTAACCCATACATGGTTAGGTTTATCTTGGCCAATTCAGGCTATTGATACTTGGAGAAATCTCTACAGCTTACCTGGTTTTATTAGACTTGCTTTATGTTGATTTATTGTTGCTCTCACTTGGGAATGTATTATATCAAGAAGGATGGTCTGTTTTCTTCACGCTGCTTAGTCAGAGAATATTGTTGTATATATTATAAAACTCATGTAAACTCAATTGAACAAGAATTACTTCTACTCTATGCACTTTCTAAGAAGGTTCCAGCTATGTCATTTAAGATGAAAATGATTTTTCTGTGCCTAGCACTGTGTAAATTCATGGTACTTGATGTATTGACATAATAATTATGTTCTTTACAGATGCATAGGCTCAACTGAATATATTTAATTGATTCAACCTGTTATCAGGCTAAGGTTGAACATAGATGAATGACGTATATGTTAAAAATAGAATTATAAACCACTCGTTTGGTCAATAGACCTGTACCCTCAGATTTAAGTGAATTAATCTTTTGATTCTATATCGTTGTTGTCTAATTTTTGGGAAAAGGATTTTAAGAATATAAATTAAGCGTAGTCTAGATAATGAACGTGATGGAATGGTGCATATTGTATACCTTCGTTTGAGTTGTTCTATTCAAATGAGCATTGGGAATTAAGATTTAGATACTCTTCCTTACTTTGTTCACAGAACTCATTAATTGGTTGATGACCTGAGCAAAACCACTTCCATGTGTGCATTCAGTTAAAGAATTTATACATTTGATTAAGCAGTGAATTCTGTGAATCTGGGACTGCATTTTCATAATATATGCTTGATTTTCATTTTAGGATGTATATTGTTTAGCATAGGTAATAAGAAGAATTATACGAATACTATGTAGTTATAGTAAGATAGCATTACCATCGATCTGTACATATATATTGTAAGTAGTCCATGTAGAATCTTGTTTGAACTTGAAAACGTAGATATTTATACTGCTAAGAAGTCAGCTGTTTTGTAAAGTCCTTAAGAACTGTTAAAAGACTCAGCATGTACTGAACTGAGATTATAGCCTGTAAGTAACATGAATAACCCAGGCAGGACAAAAGCCAGATCTGGTTGTCTGTAACATATTATGCATCTCTGACTGAATGATGTCTTACAAGCTGAAGTTTCAGCACAATATTGATAGTATGAATTCTTAAGAAGTTTTCCAAATGTCCGTTAGTATTAGAAGATGTTCCAAGGTTAACGAATTAAGAAGGAAATGTATTTTAATAGAGATTGTTGTAAAAATTTGTGGTACAACTCTATATACAGGGGTTACAAGATCTGAGTTATTCTTAGTGATTATCATTACAATTTGAAATTCATACTGTATGTTAATAAGGTAACTGAACAAAGTGGAAGGAACTTACAATAGGGTTAAGATTGGAATTACACAGAATATTTGCACTAAAAATTTAGGATACTGTTATGAGCGGTGGGGTAACTAATCCCCTGTGAAGTAAGCCATTGTTTTATTAAATGGGATAATGAGATGAGGTGAAATTACCTCTGGTTAAGAGTTTCAGTTTAATATTGGCTTGCAGGAAGAACTTAGTCAGGTAAACCTAAAGGTGGGAAAAGTCTGTTTTAATAGGCTGTAGCTAATTTACTGGAAACCGTATACCAAATCTAGTGGTAGTTCAGCCCAGCAATTCAACAAGATGATTATTTAAACTAAGCAAGCCAAAAAAAAAATATTGGTTTTTAGCAGTTATTAAACTGATCTTAATGTTATCAGGATCTTCTATGAATCTAGGCAGCTATTCTCGCAGTTGCTGAGCTTTCAACAGTATGCTGAACACTACTGGATCACTCTTCCTTAACTGAGCTAGCTGCTGATTTCTGCAAATATTTTTAAAACCTTGGCCACAAATTGAATATGACTCTGAAGGATGAATTTATCCTCGCTGTTTGAGAGCTCAAAATGGCAGTTGGCATCATGTTAATATTTTTATCAATTAAATCCTTCACATCTAAAAATTCGGAGCCAGTCACTCCCATTTTAATACTGCATAGTTGTCTCAGAATGAGACAAAGAGGTAGGTCATGATAGATATTGGAACCAAAGTATTTTGGCCCTTCGGATCCACAAGAAATTTTGACTGGTGACAGTATCTGGCAACAAGGCACTAGGGACTGACAAGTTTTTGCATCGATGACTTCTCAGTGTGAAGGCAAGATGGCACCAGCATATAATTGACAGTAACTGACATTTTTGCAACAACAATGACCGAGGCAAGGAACTTGTAGACCATGTAATAACTACTAATTGTCATAACCAATTCAGAGACTTGGTGCCATTGGAACAGGCAAACTGAAATTTATTCAATTTATAAATATTCATTGGCATTGTAACCTTTAAAAATATTAGCATTTTTGAAACTCTATGATATTGTATTACCAACCATTGACATATCAGGGCTCTCATAGAATAAATGATACGGCCCAGCTATGTTCAAGGGGACAGTTTCTTACCCTACACCCCCATTCCCATCACCCTGTTCTCGTCCCCCCATCCATGTCCCAATCCCCATCCCCATGCTATTTTCCTCTTCCAATATCATTTCAAGGACTTTAGGGGTACTTCTAGGCATCCTCTTTTTCCTTCCTGTATTTCTCCATCCCCACAAAAGTGGACTTGTGTGGAACAAAGTATATGAAAGTCTACGTCATTCATAAGTCATTTTAAGTTTTGATGAAACATGCTCACACTCAGATATCTTATTTCCAGAACTTCCATAAAAAAGCCTATATTTGTGTGGCATATTGATTAAACAATATCGTGAACCGGTATTTATATTTCTGTATGAATGGAACAATGATTTTAAGAATGTTATTGAGGGGAATGAGGTTGCTTGATGCACTGAAATAATGTGTGACTATACAAACTGTTCCATCAAAGTTCAGCATGAGGAAAGATCAAAGGAGGGATATCGTGATGGACATGCTCCACAAACTGTCCAGAAAATGGCTAAGGCAATCTTTACAAGGGTGCTTAATTTCCAAATGCACAGAATTCGTTCCTCTGCATGTGGAAGAGGCTGATTTTGCGGACAGTATATTGCATATTAATATTTTCTGAAATGTTTCTTCGTATTCGATCCATTACGAGCTAAAACTGAGGATGATGCTTTTCCATTACAAATTACTCTGGTTTTAAGCCAGCAGATAAAGGTTGGAGTTATTGCCCAAATGGTACCAAAAACCTTAGACTAAATAGTAACACAAACAGTGTCATAAAGGTTAAACAATTAAGAATCAAGATGCATCATTCATAAAGTTCAACCAGATTATTACGAATAGGGGCATCATAAAAGAATATGATATCCTCTTCTAAGGCCACAAATAAAATTTTTATCAACTTCTTTATTGAAGGATATCCTATTTCATAATTTTCCCAGGGACAGTTGATAAATATGCCCTTTGCCAAGCCCTAAAACACCATATTTTACTCCAAACTTCACTATAAGCAAAAGTATTCAAACATTCAATATAAGGGAATCATAACTTACTCCATTACCTTCCCAATGTACGTCGTCCTCATCTAAAAGTGACTAGATGTGAACAAAAATGGAACTCTAAGAGTCTTTAGTTCTAATAAGATATACTAACATCAAGTGGAAAAGACTGAATTTATCTCCACTACCACTGTATAAAAGTGTGAGAGCATGAAGAAAAACTTTTTGGTGTCTAAAAAAGGCAGACATCCATGCAACCTTTGGCCTAAAAAATAGCCTGGATAGGATGCCATTATGTTTGAGAATCAAGCTGCTCTTTATGATACCGTGTCCTTCGAAAATCATGAACGTCCTAGAATAGAAGGAATGCTGAGAGGTGCAAACCTTGACAAGTCAATTTCAAATAGCAATACCCCTCGGCAAATGACTAAAATGTGTAAGGCATTCTCTAGGAACATGAGAAGAGTACTTCGCCTTGAGAAGTTCACTCGAAGCAACTACAAGCTGCATACAAAGTCTCCACGGTAATTTAGTCTCCGAAGCAAAATGTTAAACTCCCAATAGCAAAATCCATTGTGCAAGAAGCTGTAAATCAGATGCAACCACACTAGCTTGTGGAACTTCCTAAAACAGCTATTGTCATCTAAAATATTGAGGATGTGCATAAGAACCTTGCAAACATGCGAATCTATTTCGATCATAGTAGACAGACTTGGTGGGTGTCAGGAAGTACTTGCAAGTCTGAGTCCGTGTCAGACAAAAATCATTTTAATGGTGTCCCAAAAAGTTAATGGTGTCCCAAAAAGTTAGGTATAATAGAGCAGAGAAACCATCCATGCCTAGGCGCTTGTCAAGGTGGAAGGAAAAGATAATGCTTTTTAATTCTTCTTCCCTGACTGGTTTTATGATCTTGTTGTTGCTCAATTCTTCAATCTTCTTAGGAATATTGCAAAGAAGTTCCCGCTGAGCTTACTGTTTTATTCTTGAGTGAGAATTTTTTTTTTTAAATTATGAAAATAATCAATCGCATGTGTTAGAATTTTTAAGGCATATGTGATATGATTTCCATCATCTTTTGAATTCGTTGAACTAAGTTAGCATGCTGTCTAGTTTGTGTTGAGGAATGAAATAATTTTGTGTTTTAACCTCCCTGTTTTATCATTGATCTCTTGATATTTTCTGCCAATAAATCTCTTTCTTTTTTGGAAGAGTAGACATTCGGAAGATGATGTCCTATTCTTCCTTTTCAACAGTTTGCTCATGTCCCTATTCTCGAATTTTGCCTCGTACAACTACTAATTGTACTTTTGCCTGTTTATTTCGAGCAAAGATGTTGCCAAATTCTGTTTTGTGCCAATGCTTCAGTTTTTCTATAATGTATTTCAGCTTTTTTGCAAATTTGAAATTTCAAATCCTTGTGTCTTTGGGATTTCTTGCCACCATTCTTCGAGTTTCTGTTGGAATGTTTGATCAGACAACCAAATTCTCTCAAACCTGAATTGTGGATGTTTTTTGGACTGTTTTTGTTGAGATTTACAAATAAATGGGCCAGTGATTGGAAAGGGTCGTGCTTCCCACTCTATCCTCCATTTGTCTACTGGGGTTCAGCCAATTTTCAAAAGAAAGACTCTGTCAAGTTTTTCTGCCATATAGCTTTGGAACTTCCTTCTATTCATCCAGGTGAAGCACCCTTGCACGAATTCTGGTTCCATCACGTGGGTGTTGATTTCAATATTATTAAGAGCATCAATTGTTCTATGGTTGAAGCTAACATTTCCTTTTTTTTCTTTAGGTATCCTGATAGTATTGTAGTCCTCCATAGTTATGAGATCATGGGTTTTCGTAGCATAAGCCCAATTAGTCAAATTATCTATCATGGTTATTCTATTGTTCCCGTGAGGGAAAAAGTACAGGTTTTATAATAATTACATCAGACTAAAATTACTGAGAAAAGAAAACATGTAGTCCCCAAGGAAAGCTTTGTGTTGATTTGAAATCATACCTGGGTAGGCTCCAATGGATAAGAGTTCTTAATTGTTGCATAGAATGGTCTTCTTCCTGCCCCAAGTTTTAGAGAATTGGGGTTGTTAAAGTGTTTCAATTTTGGAAAATTCTTGCAAGAGTGTCATATCTATATTATCTGTTTTGTATATTTTTTTGAGAAAAAGGTTTTTATTGGATGCCCTGAATCATCTTATGTTCCATGAGATGATCCGCATTATGAGGAGTTCATACAGATAGAGCCTTCTTTTGTGTTGTCTGAGATAGTTATGGCTTTGGAAGCACATACTCGCACCATCTTTTCTGCTGATTTTCCTAGACTTGTGTCCTCGTCAAATTTGATTTCCTCCCTTTCTATTTTTTTCCCTTTTTTCTTTGTGCCTTCGACATTATTTGGCTCCCAGATTTGTATATTTATTTGGATAAGATCCCTTTTGGGATTTACTTTAATCTTGTCCTTTTCTCCTTTATTTTTGGTTGTTATGGAAGAGGGCTTAGAGGAAAACTGCAAGGAACCTTAATTTATCTTTGGATGCTTGTCCTTTGCAGGTCCTGGCTTAAGGGCCCTTTTATTTTGCAGATCCGTTGGTTCTTGCTGAGCCCCTTCAATTTTTAGTGAGTCCTGGATGTCTTCCATATCTTCTGTACTTGTATCCACAAGAGCAATGAATGGTTTCTCTAGAGACATTTGAGTTGCTTAACTAAGTTGTCCTTTCCCTTTTCTAGTGTATGCTCTTTGAAATTTTGTTTCAGCTGGAGATTGTTGATTTGTTATTTGAGTGGCTTGTTGTTTTGTTTTTGCCAGTGCAAACGGATTTACTGGGGTTTGACAATTTCCCTTTTCCTCCATTTCAGCTTGATTATGTGTGGTTTGTTTTGCTTGTTTAGGACACACCCTTGCAATATGGCTGTGTTCAAGGCATATTCTACATCTAAAGGGGATATTTTCATAATCTAATGGTTGGTCCTGTTCAATACCCTCATTTCCAGGTTTATTATATTTAGTTACGGCTGTTCTAAATCAATGTTGATGCAGATCCGGGTATAGTTTAGAACACATGTACTGTTCGTAAACTTGGAGCCTGTGATGTATTCTGCAATTTCTGATCATACTTTCCTCAAACAGGTTTCATGCCGATATTTGCTTCAAAGCAAAAAGAGTCTGACCGGACCAAACCGTGCTAGGGAGATCCTCTGTGGGGTTGAAGGCAGGAAACCAATGGTTCATAAGCAATTCATATTTCTTCATAAACCAAGGCCCTCATTGGAAAACATTGTCTCGTTCATGCTTGAAAACAACCATGAAATAGCCTTTTGGCATCATCAGGATGTCCAGTGATCCCAACAGATTCCAGTTTTCTTGCAATTAGATTTTGAGTGCTTTAGGTCCCTGATAATCACCCGTGAATCAACAATAAGTGCTTTTTATTTCATAAATGTTGAAGGAGACTTTGGGAGGGGCTTCCATTTTCAGATAACACCCATTTTCTTTTTTTGTAGGGAAGTTGGGACTTGAGACAAATCTATGGGCATGGTACTGTAGAAATTTCTGAAGTTCATATTTGCTTTGTGAAGTTATTTCATTTAAAACTACTAATTTAAAGTTCGGGTTGTGTTAGTGTGGGGATGAAGAGGGAGTTGACGGGGCCATAACCCCCTCAAAAGGGATCTAAATCTTAGTGTCACTCAGCCTTGGGCTGTAGCCTGTAATAGTACCAAAAATTTTGATTTGGATGGAGATTTGTGATGCAAATTGGAGAGAAGGGCACGGGATGATAGTTGGTGGAAGCTAAGCGATTGCTAAAAACATCAGCTTTGATAAGTACAATAACATTCATGTTCCAAGCCATGTTGTAAAACATTAGTTGACCCATGTGTTGGAGAGTTGTCAGTGATGTCATGGTGATGTCATGGAGGTGACCTGGTAAGTGGATAAGTGCTTTGATTGCCCAAGTAACAATCACAAAGTGTGCAATGTGCTTGTCCTACTGTGCTTGAAGTTGGCTTGGTTGATCTCAAAGTTTGACTGCTTAGAGATGTTCAGGGATGGGTATGGAGTATTGAGCATGTGCAAGGCATCCCATAAGAAGTGTTTTATGCTTGGAGCTTGTGTGCATAAGTGGAATTCATCTGGTAGTCCATAGTTTTCATCTAGACTGTTTGGGTCCAGTGGCAAAAAATCTGAGTAGGCAATTTGATGACATCATAAGTGCCACGTGTAGATGAGTCAAGAGGAGTTGATCATATGGTTGTGATCACATTAGTCCCTAGTTGTTATGCGCCAAATCTTAGGTCATGCGTCGAAATACGGTCAAAGATGAGGGTGCAAAGTTGGCTTCTCAGACAGAATTCACTAAGTTCCCATACTTAGCCAAATTTGCAAAGGGTTCAAGCAAAGTCGAGTAAGCATATTGATGATGTCAGCATTCGCACAAGTGAAGGTGTCAAGACAAAATGATCATATGGGTTTGTTCATTTTTGTGCCTAGTTCTTATGCGCCAATTTTCAAGTCATGCGCTGACGCACGTCAAAAGATATGCATATGCAAAGTTGGTTTCCCAGGCATTTTGACAGTGTTTTCTCATACTTAGCCAAATTTGCAATGTGGCAAGAAGAGTCGAGTAAGCATTTTGATGGTAGCATATCTCGCACATGTGGACATTTCAAGAGAAGGTGATCATACGGGTTTGTTCAGTTTTGAGCCTAGTTTATTTGCACTAAATTTCAGATCATGTGATGAAACGTATCAAAAGATATGCATAAGCAAAGTTGGTATTCCAAGCACGTTTTCACATAGTTGGCTCTATGGCAAAAAAATATAAGTGAGCAGATTAATGGCGTTATATCTCACACGCGCGAAGGTTCGAAGAGCAGTTTGTTATATGGATGGATTCTTCTTTGAAAGGTGATCATGAGGTCCAAATTTGAGATCATGCATCTAAGCGCAGAAGAAGTTATTAAGGTCCAAAGTAGGCTTTCTAGGCATATTGCATTTGGTCCCCATACCTAGTCAATTTTTACTAGTGGAGATCCAACGGCTCGCATAAGTTCATACCGTGAAGATCTACGGTGCACGTAGAGTCAAATGAGTCAATGTGATAGTTGTTTAGCAAAGATAAAGATCGAGCATGTTACAGAAGATCAACGGAGCGTGTGTGCTCCAAAATGTCAAGATGCTACACAATGAGGACGAGTTCCGATGTTCAATGACTGAGCAAAGGTACAGGATAAGGATCTAACGATGAGCGGGTGTTCATACAGATTGATCAAACAATGTGCGCTACATGATAAAGCCCTGACTAATCTGCGGAGATCGATGGAGCGCATGGAATCAAAGTTTCCAAGGTGCACAAGATGAGGTCAAAGTGACTGAAGTTTAAAGTCTGCGCATTGGCCCCTATGTGTTAAAGATCGAACAAGATCAATGGTGCGTGTTTTAATCTGAACTGAGAGGACACAAGATGCATTGTGTCTGAGGTTTAACTGTGACAGTTGCCTTTTGAATATTTGAATTTGCTAAGGGAAAAAACCAATGCTCAGTAATTTGTCCATATCTTTCGATAGAAGACGAATTGCTCATGCAGTAAAAAGCAAAGTGGTAGAGGACTCCAAGGTGCATCTGACAATATGGATTTAAAGATCTAAAAGTACGTACAAACATAGTTATGAAGGTTCAAAGTTGATTGTGTGTTCGTGCTTGTTCTGCAAGTGACCCGAGAAGGATAATTGAGCTTGTGCAGATGTTGTTTCGATGTTTCATGGTGAATTGGCTATTGGGGAGTGTTGTAGACTCCATCAGGATCATCTGTGAGTATTTTGGAAGTGTGATCAATCTATCTTGAGTATGAACAATGCTTAAAAAGTTGATTGTGTGTTCAGTGATGATGTTCTTGTGTATAAGGTCTTTGTTTGAGCAATCTGATCATACACAGAGGTGAGCAAAGATGAATGTGATCATTTGAGGATGTCAAAGGGGGCATAAGGAGTGGACCCATGTATTTAAAAGTGGTCATGTGTTCTTGTTTTGATCGATGAAGTGTTAAATGGGTGAATAGGCCTCCATGAGACCTATAAGAGCTACAAGGGTCTTATTAAAAGGTGTAGTTGCTTAAGGGTGACCCATAAATGCTAAGACCAACCTATGAAGATTGTTTTGAGCCGTGTCTTCGTATGATAGATGTCTTAAAGGGTTAAGACATGCCTAATGGCCGAACAAGACAGTGATTATCAAGTATGCTCTATAAATAGTAGAACCAAAGATGATGGTTTCTAGATTTGTAAGCGAGAGACTTGGGAGAGATTTGAGAGAGGCTTGTGTGTGTGAAGAACAGATTAGTTTGAGGACTGTTTGTATGACCTATTAGTCGTAATTCTGTTGAGAGAATTGTGCTCTTGTCGTTTGAGTATGAGTGAAGGTGAAGAGTGATAATCAGAGGTCCATCATCAGGTTTTGAAGAAATCGATGCAAAGGTGGATGTGTTCATAGGTGTTGTTGTGGCAGCTCAGCATCTAAGGTGGTTGCAACCTCCTTGCAAGGTGAAACTTGCTAAAAGGTTTGGTTGTTGTTGCAGCTCAGCTAGACAAGTGTTGGCAGCACCTTGCGGGATTGTAATCTCACTAAATAGGGATTGTAATTCCTTGATCATTTGTAGACGGTCTAAATTGAATCTTGTTATTAAAAGACAGTAGTCCAATTGCAGGTTCCAATGGGTTTTATTCCCCAAGAGGGTTTTCCACATATGTCTTGTGTTATGTGATTGATCTTGCATTGTCTCTCTTGCTCATTGCTATGAATGATGTGTATGCTTCATGAATGCTTGCGATAACTGATTAAGTGTTTGTAAAGATCAGAATTGAAGTTGGATTATTTTGGCTCACTAATTCACCACCCCTCTCAATGATTGTACCTTTAACACCATGGAATGAGAGTTACTTGAAAAGTTCTTTTAAATAGGAATTTGAATTATCCATTATAAATCCTTCTATCAAAATTATCTAAGAGACTAAATGGAATATTAGATGGAGGATTTAGATATTTTCGTGGAAGCTGCCTGGAACTCATTGTTCCTTTCAAAAATTATGATTATGAGTATAGACTTTTAAATACTTCCTACCCTAGGCCTTCAAACGCACAAAAAAAGAAGATTATGGAGTTAGCATACAATGCGATCCTGCTCAATTAGCAAGGGATTATAATAATAATGCTTGCATCCTGCCATGGTCTGAGTTGTACTTTAAAGAAATAGTTATGGCCATCTCGAATGTTCAATAGGAGAACCTCATCCTATTGCCATTAATGGTCATCACTGCATTCATTTGGAAAAGTAGTTCTCAAGCGATTCTACCACGGGTGCCATAGTAAAACTATAGTTATATTATTTTTGTGTTTAGTTATTGAAAGCCCCAAATTATACTAAAATGAAAGGAAATATTAGAAGGAATTAAACATTTGTATTCCATTAATGAATAATGCATATTTATAGTATAGTTAGTGATAAAATTAACTCTGACATTTGATATTTTGAAGGATTAATTATGACAAATTATGTACCAACTACCTATACTCAATGTTGTGAATACCTATACCAATGCATGATAACATGTTTCATTAACAACCCATGATAGCACTAACTATTCTAAAAATCCTCATGTGATTTAAATTTTTTTCTTAATTGGTAAATCAAGGGTTGTAACAGCTCCCCTATCCATAATTAGGGACACTAGCCAAAAATAACTGCACACTAGCCAAAAATAACTGCACAAGTCAGTGCAGAAAAACTAAACTTTTTTGAACTATTACTGAAATACTTGCTTACAAACATTATCCAGGCTGCATTACTAGCCAGCCAGTATTTACAGTACATCCTGATGCACAGCCTATCAAACAAAGCATACAGCACTTGAACCTACCACCCAGCCAAAAATACAGGACCTCCACTCCATCCAATGAGAAGGTTGAGAAAAGTAACAACTAAATATTTAAATCTTTCTTAAGGAGAGGGACTAGGCCATCACGCACCTCCCCCTTTGTGCTAAAAATAAAACTCAGAGGATCTTAAAGCACCCCTTTGTTGGCTACTAAATCTGCCAAGCCATTTGCTTCCCTGAAGCAATGACTAAAGGATGTAGTTGAGAAAGGAGGGATCGGATCCCTAGCTTAATTCAGGATGCTTTCAAGCTTCCAGCTTGGGGTGCAAGCAATGACTAAAGGATGTAATTGTGAGACAAGTGATTAGATCCCTAGCCTCTTTCACGACACTTTCAAGCTTCGAGCTTGGGGTTCATGCAATGACTAGAGAATGTAGTTGAGAAATGAGTGATCAGGTCCCTAGCTTCTTTGAGGATGCTTTCAGGTTTCCAGCTTGGGGTGCAACCATTCTTCATAGCATTTATGATCAGCATGGAATCCCTCTCAACCAATAACAATTGAAGTTTCATAGAGAATGCTGTATTTAGCCTTTTGACTAGACCAATTGCATCAGATTTGTTGTTAGATGACCTAGGAATGAAGATGAAGGCATCTATCAGGGCTCCTTCCTGATTACAAAACAAAGCATCCCCTAGCTATACTCAGCTTTCCCTTTGAGGCCCCACCGAAATTAAATTTGAGCAGTTCCTGAGGGAGGGGAGGAGATCATCTTACCTTGCTGCAATCTACTTTAGCTACACCATTCCTCTCAGTATATTTAGTATTGGACTTCAATGCATATAAATAAGAGAAGAGAAGCTCAAAGAAATAAGAAGAACCTCAGTTGTCAATTATGCAGTAAATGCTAATCAATGATGATTTGAACAGGTCCTGATGGAGGCGAGGAGATCATCTTACCTTGCTGTAATATACTTTAACTACATCATTCCTCTCAGCATGTGAAGTATTGAACTTCAGCTCATACAAATGAGAGAAAAGAAGCCTGATTACATATGTAAAAAGAAACAAGAAGAACCTCAGATGTCGATGATGCAGGATGCTATTCAATGATGATTTGAAAGACCCAGAACAAGCATTGAAGCAAGAAAGAAAGTCGTCCAGAAATAATTTTTATTGAATAAAAATCTACTGAAATGTCAATGCAATAGACTCAAGAAAGATTCGCACAGTGAAATCTGTGGCCAAAACGCACAAGATGTTATTAAGACCTAGAAGAGTTGATACATTGAAGTGAGTCCTGATGAAGAAGAATAAACATGCTACGTGCTCTTATCTATGCTCTAATCTAACTATAAAATTGTCTCATCATTTTAAAATAATTGGCAGTATGCATGCTTCCAAATGAACCACTAAAGAAACGCATGGAGATAAAAATCCCAATGCTCAAGAGAGATCAAAATCTTGAAATGATTCGATTTGTTAACAAGCCAAAACTACATGCTCTTTCAAAGTGATTGTGTTTTTCCTTATGCCCTGTCCAGAAAACCAATGCATCTATGATCTATCAATATGTAGATAGACATTGCATTATTACTGCTAAAGAAAATAAATCATCTATCTAAAATGATTTAAAAAGCCAACCAAAAAAATGGATGGAAGGGAATCATAAAGGAAAGGGGTTGAAAACATACCTGATAAAAGCCAAGAGAATACAAAAACAAGAGTAGAGGCAGCAGCATAGACACCCACAATGTAAGATTGGGCGAAGAAGATGGGTACATAGCCAGGGAGCTGAAGCTCTCCTGGATAATATGGATGACCACCCATTTCCAAGAACTCAACTTCTTTTAAGTTTGCTGCCTGATATGTGCCTACCTACCAGTCTAGCTTTGCTGGATGCGAGCTCAATGCCGAGCTAAATATCCGGGTTTTCAAGATCTCCGTTGACTCATATTGGATTGGCCCCAAGCGCCTTGCATGTCTTAGGGGTCCCATGAGGGGGCTGAATTTTGCAAAATGAAGGAGCCCGCCCCAAGTTTTCAGGAGGAAGTGAAAAAAAGGAGGGGTTAGGCAGCGGTTCCATGGGCCAAGGCACTCTTAAGAAATTCTAGGAGCTTAGAGCCTTTAAATTTTAGGTTATAAGAATTGTCGCTAAAATTTGGATTTTTATATATATGTGGTTTTATGTATTTTTTTAATTTTTGTTGGAGGTAACTACATGCAATTACGCTGTTTCTAGCTGAAGAAACATAGGATATTTGTAAATAGAGGGAAAAAATTGTGTCGTCATTATTTTTGTGGGTTGGGAAAAGATTCATTAAGCGGTCAAAATTGTTAAAAAAAATTATGGGATTTCGTTTTCCAGATTCGTAGGAGTAGTAGGATTTTGTTATTAGAAGTTTTTTATTTCTAATTTTTTTTTTTTCAATTATTGGTAATCGCATTTATTAGAGTTAGGAATTGGGAATTGCCTTTAATTACCGGAGCAACCACTGGTCTAAGACATAATTAGGGGTCCCAAATCCTCAAGAGAATTTCATTAATGACCACACTACCTCGATGGAATGCTATAGTCCACAAATTGCAAGCCGTACCAGCAGTGGAGCATTACCAACAATCGAAATCGCCTCCTCTATTACAGAGTCCATCTGCGCGTTCCATGGGAACTATCGCCGACCACCAGCAATCGAATATGATCCACTACAAATATATTTGATACTCACAACCACAACCAACCTTATATACCTCAATGAGAATCAAACCTTCGTGAACTTGGATACATTCAAATGATCCAACTCCACCTCATTGGCTTCTACACTTATTTTTTAACAAGATGTATTATCAAATATAAAATTTTGAATGAATAAATTTTATTTAAATTTTTATTGTAGATAAAATTAAAAGAATTTCAACTTATTTCTTAAAAAATTAAAACATAAAATCGAAAAAATTACCACATTTCTTACATATACTCCTAAAATTATTTTGTAATATTCATTAAAAAAAATCTAGAAGCCCCCCTCAATACAACCACTTCTTTAGAAATTTGATGCACCTTTCAAGATTGATTATATATATATATATATATTCTTAAAATTATTTTGTAAAACTCATTTTAAAAAATCTAGAATCCCCCTTTTATAGGACCACTTCTTTAGAAATTTGATGCGTCTTTCAAGATTGATTGTATATGACTTGATTTGATTATAGAATGCTATGGTAATGGTGTTTATGGGTCAATAAGTGTATAACAATAAAATAAGATGACAATGGAAAAAGAGATTTGAAGTGAAGAGTTTAAAGTAATGGATTATATTTAGTGTTCTCTCTATTGATTTTTTAAGATGGGAGTATTTATCAGAGTTGTTTTAAAGGTGTAAGTTATGTCGAATGGAATGGCATAATTTTTAATTTTGGTAAAATAGAACTTTGTAAAGTGAAAAAGTATAAATAAGTAGTCATGCCTTACTTGAAATTCATGGACACTTACCCCGCATCATTTTTATGAACAGAGTTTTCTAGTAACAATAATTTGATATTTCCAGTGGAGGTGATACTAGAAAATGAGATTATGTTTTCCTTCATATGGTAATGTATTGTCTACGAAGGAGATGTATTATTTCACGATGAGTTTTAACAATGATGGAGTGTTAGGAAAGGGCAAGGCCATACAAAACATGAAAGCGATTAAATATTTCAAGGTGTGCTAGGTGGTGATGGTAAAGGACAATAACAGGTATTTCAAGGGATGGACTCGAAGAAGTTGAGACAGATACACGTACAAACTTCTATAACATGTCACTTTTATAATATATAATAAATTAATTTATTATAAATTATATGTATAAACTATAAAATATTATATTATATATAATATATTTGTATATAATATTTAACATAATATATAATAATAAATCTTTGGTATCGGAGGCCAGTTGTGGTCGATCGTTGGTATTCTTCGACCAATTATGGTCATTGATGGTATTCTCAGGTCGGTTATAGTCATTTGTTGATATTTTCGAGTCAATTATGACTGTTGTTGATAATTCTGGTACTTGTGATAGATGATCACATAAGGATATGGGGCCCCGATTGTGTCCCAGACCGATTAGAGCTCTAATCAAAAGCGTATAGGGTAAAGATCCCACCAAAACTAGTAACTATCAAATATATATATATATATATATATATATAGAGAGAGAGAGAGAGAGAGGATGGAGGTATGGAGGATCGAGGTGGAGAGCGTGGACAAACCACAAGAGAAAGATGGGAAAATACAGGGGAACGAACCAGTTATCGGGGCTTACACACAACACAAACATCCCCAAAACACATCTACTAGGTCTTTGGACCCTCTTGGTCAAGGATCGCTTGGAACACAATCAAAGATCAATGTATAAATACAACATGGCTTTCTACCACACTGGTTGGGATTGACGTATGAACGGATCCTTCTTTCTACTCCGTCTACTCTTGAACACAGTCAAGGATCTCAATACAAGCCAACGCCCACAAGTGCAGAGGACTATACCAGCTCCTTCCCACATATTAGGCTCTCACATGAGAACCAGACCATAATGCAAACCCCCGTCTCTCCACATAAGGGTAAACAATGCTAGAGAAGGAAAATGAAATGCATCAAGCTCAACACCTCCCCTTTTTAGGTTGTTATCGACCCCATCAACTTTCAGGAAAAGGTGCTTCTTTATACGAAACAAGCTCTCATTAGGCATCTGATGGGTAGACTGTATAGGGAGTTTAAACTATTCTATTGGATTCAGCACACAAGGACCCCTATTTTGGGTTATTCTCCTGCTATTCACAAAGGCGCTAAGGATTTTATTACCTTTGTATTCAAATTGAAGGAGGATCATCTACTGATTGAATAAGGTGGACCCTAGTTTTGGGGTAGTTCTACCATTACCACTTTTAGATGGCATGCAAGGTTTGACCCATATCAGGAGTGTATACGCGCACCTGGCACTTTGGGTAAAAATGCATGGTTTCCCCATCGAGCTGTGGGACAACAAAATCTTCAAGCTTATTGGGGATACCCTCAGGATTTTCTTTAAAAAGGTACTGACATAGAGAATCAAAATAACATTGATGTTGCCAACATATGTGTGGAAATGGGCATTTTCTTTGGTTTACCTGAGTTTATAAAGATCATTGTAGGGGAGATACACATCAAACAAATCTTGGATTACAAGCACATCCCTTTTATGTGCACACAATCTCATTTATATGGACATCTCAAGGCCCATTGTAAGACCACATACAAGCACAAGGATACTGTCAGATCACAATAGAGAAGGAACAATTCAGAGGAGCAGCTCGTATCACCACAGGTTACTATGGATACATTGGTCACTCCAGACCACCCCATGGCCGTTGGTTCACCTAGGATCTATCATACGACACTGGAGATCGACGATCACATTGCCCAGATGCACTCGAAGCCCTCAGGCAACCTACCTCCAATGGACACCTCTCTATCCAACCTTCAATGCTCTCCATCACATACATATGGAATGGAGCTCACACAAAATAAGGATGCAACATCAGGTATCTCACTTATGACTCCTACTACCACTGGTATTATTAACCTGATTGGGGTTATATCTACTGGAATGGAGCCAGTATCACATATGGTTATAGCTCCAGATATATCAGTGCACTCAGCCCATGAGGGTATAGCGGTATCTTCCACTCACTGCCTGAGCTGCAAACACATTAAGAATCCTCAGCATGAGACTATTGGAATGAAAGAGGATAGGATGTCAATTGATAATATTTTTCCACAACACTTTGAATCAAAAGTCGGTATTGGGCTTATACTAGTTGAGGAGAGCCTCTCTCCATCTCGTTCTTCCTCATTCAATTATGTGGAACACAGATATTTGACTAGATCTCACTCTAGACCCCTAAAAAAGGCTCTTTCTCTCCCCTTCTTACTGACGGATTGGAACAATCTGTGGTTAAGGATCTAAAGTCATCTAGAGGCAAACCTTCCTCTCTCTCACATGCACAACAAATTATTGAATGTGATATACTATCTGACAAACAACTCACTATATCCCAAGCCCTTAGCAATGCAACCCCTAAGCAGTTTCCATTATGATCCTAACATCTCACAATGTTAGAGGTATTGGGACAACCTCTAAACAACATTCCCTAAAAAGGCTTGTTCATGGACACAAGCCCTGTATTATTATGCTACAAGAAACTATGTGCTCAGATGTGGATGCTCTTAAACACCTCTATAAATGCTTTCCAAATTGGACCTTCTTGATTGTCAGCTTTGTTGGCAAATCAGGAGGACTGGCTTTAAGCTAGAATGAAACTAAGTTATTGAGATCATCGACATCCATAGATCAATACATATTATGGAATTTCTTCTCATTAGAACTCAACATGGATCCGAAGATTCTAAATGTTTATGCTCCTTCACACAATAGGAAGACCTTCTGGTCAGAACTAGAGGACACTGGCATGCTGGACAAGCCACATCTTCTCCTTAGCAAGGATCTAAACATGACTACACATCACTATGAGGTGTGGGGCATAAATGCTAGACAGGACCCGTTGGTTGAATTTTTCCTGAATCTGATAGAACAACATAGTTTGGTAGATGTTGCACCTAACAAGCTCAAACTTACATGAAACAATCACAAATCTAGAGCTTAGGGTATATCAAAGTGGTTAGATAGATTCTTGATCAATGAAGCTCTCATCCTTCGTATTTGTGCTTATACATCTTACACCTTAAAACAAGATTCATCAGATCATAACCCCATCCAGGTGGAGCTAACTATGGGAACGGGCCAACCATCCACTTCTTTTAAGTTCAATCCCCATTGGATGGAATATGAGGATTTTAAGGAATTGATAAAGAAGACATGGATTACATTTACCCCGGATGTGGGTGACCCTGCTATGATTTGGCTTCAGCGGAATCTACAAAAAGTAAAGGTGGTTACTAAGGATTGGGTAGGGTAAAAAACAAATTTGTTGAAAGTGAGAGAGATCTCATTACAATGGAAGGAAAGATAAAAACTCTAATGGGATCCTTCCATGAACATGACTTCAGTGCTGACATCCTGCAGGAACTTGACAAATTAGACGATGAAAAGCCAAGGTACTCACTTGGCATGAGGCTGAGTGGCGAATGAAGAGCATGGTCAATTGGTGAATGAAGGGGATGACAATACTAATTTTTTTCCATTGCCAGGCTATGGCTAGGAAGGCTAAGAACACTCTTTGGAACATAAGAGACAATATTGGAAGGGTATGCTTAGATTTTGCTTCTATATCAAGGGTAGTTGTTATACACTACAAATCTATCTATACGGATCCCCCTTAGGAGAATATTCATGACATTTTGGCTATGTCCACTTTCTTTGATGGATGGGTTAGTGCTCAACAAAATCAGAACCTCCTTTGTCCGATCACTATGGAGGAATTACAAAATATACAACATACTTTTCAGCTGGGAAAGGCACCAAGCCCAGACAAATGAACGATCAAATTTTACATAGGTTTATGGGATCACTTTGCTACTGATATCCTCACAATGGTGGAAGAGTCTCGTATATCTGGTAAAGTCCATGCCCCTTTCTCATCTACCTTCATTGCTAACATTCCAAAAGATGAAAACTTGTCTTCTTTTGAGCACTATCACCCCATCTCTCTGTGCAATTGCACATATAAGATTATTTCTAAGATCATTGTTGCCCGCATAAAACCTAATTTATCTAAGCACATTTCCCCTGAACAATTTGGGTTTCTGGACCATCCCCAGATTCAAGATGCCATTGGTTCAGCCCAAGAGGCCCTGCACTCTATTAAGACCAAAACTCGCTTGAATTTCCTATTGAAACTGGGCCTTTCCAAAGCTTTTGATCGCTCTAACTGGGTCTATCTCACACTGAACCTTACACAGGTTGGTTTTGATCCACACTTCATAAATTAGTTCAAGGATTGCTACCGATCGATCTCGTGTGTTGTTTTGATCAATGGAGCGGCTTTTTCCTTCTTCACCACCTCCCGTGGTTTACGTCAAGGCTGCCCACTTTCCCCCCTTCTCTTCCTGGTCATCGTCGAAGCTCTCAGTCGACACATATCACATGAACATGCTACTGGGAACTTTTTGGGAGTTAAAATTGCTTTGGATACTTATATTACAGACATTCTGTTTGTGGATGATATTCTCATCTTCAAGAATGGCACTTTATAGGAAGCAAAGTGCTTAGATCATATTCTTAATCTTTTCCAATCTGCTACTGGTATGGTCTTTAATATTTTGAAATCTGCTTTGTATTATTACAATATAGCTCCTGCTATCCAGAACCCACTACATACAGTTTTACCTTTCCCTATTAAGGGATCAGATCAATGCATCAAATATCTGGGGTTCTACCTCAAGCCAAATGATTACCGACTTGTGGATTAGCAATGGCTTGTGGATAAATTGAAATGGTGCATTCTCCTCTGGTGCAATCGTTGAATATCTATGATAGGTCGATTGTCTTTGATCAAAAGCACTCTTGAAGCCATACCGGTTTATTGGATGTCACTGGCATATATTCCCCGCATGATTATCAATAACATTTGAAAGTTGTGCTTACACTTATTGTGGTCTGGTAATAATGGTAACAAGGACATCCCTCTTGTAAAATGGAGCTGCATCACTCAGCCACGATCTGAAGGTGGATGGGGCATTAAGGATTTGACACTTTTTTCAAAGGCTTTGGCAGCTAAGAGTGCATGGCATACCATCACAAAAAATGTCCTGTGGTAGCAAATATTAGTCAAGAAATATATTTATCCACTCTCCCTATTGGATTGGATTCGTATGCCACAGAAATGACATACAGGAGCTTCCCTCTTTTGGAAAGCCATCATTCAGAGTTTTCACTTCATTGAGTCTTCATTGGCTTGGGATCCAAGAAATGGTTATAATGTTCGCATTGGATTGGATTTCATCATTGGCATACCATCTGGGCTACGCTTCAATGACTCACTTCTGGACTCTTTACAGCAGTTAAATATTTTCACCCTTACTGATGCATATGATATTACATTATTGGGTGGATGGCAGTCGGGTTGGAAATCTGTGGCACTCTTTAGATTGCTCAAACTAGATGCTTCAACATGGGAGAGTTTTCGGGCCTGCCTCATTTCAAATAATGTTGTCCTCAAAGATACAAAAGATTGTCTTTATTGGGCGTATATACCAATACCAATCTTTTTATCGCGTCAGTAGACGGGCTTCTTGGCGGAAACTTTGAGATCTTTTAGAAGAAACCTGCGACAGGAGGCAGGGGCCGAATGGCTACGGCTTCGCTATTTCACTCAAAATTATTACAAACTTATTACAAGACTATTATCCTTGTTTCAATTTCTGATTCACAGGATCCTTCAAGAAGGGCAAGTGAAGAGCATACTCTTGTTCAAGGCTACTAGATTTTCACAATGAAAATTTTTCGATATCAATACTAAGGAGGAATGGCTTATTTATAGCATTCGAGAGGTCCTGCCTGCTTGCTAGCTAGGCGGTGTCTGTCTCATCATGCTTTACAGCGCATGCTACGGTGATATACTATTAGACCCACCACTTGATTGATGTGTCGGTGACGATGATGATGAAGGGACCATGGGTTGTGGGCCCAACATGTCTTCCGCTTCGTCAAATAAATCATCTTCTGAGATAGGCTGAAAAAGGCACCTTATCTGGAATGTGCTTTGTAGGTACCAATGTCGGCAACGACCAGTGTCACATGGCAGATGACGCGGAGTACAGTGGAAATGAGATTCCCACTCAAGCTGTCTGCGAATAATTGTATGCACCACCGTATCTTGACTATGATTTTGATCTTCGTGAATGCGGTGCGGGCCATGTCTTGCTATCCATCTGTATAGATGCTCGTTGTGTGCCGATCTGATTCTGATATGCCACGTCCATAGTGGTCTTTTTAGTAAATCAGTGAATTGGTTATAAAGATATTCACTGTTCAGCCTTTTTATGGTGATGGTTCCAGTATTATGTCTGCGATCTGCTTGAATTGTTACTGCGGCAGACATCTGCAGATCTAATGATGCTGCATGAGAAATCCTGGTAAACCGAGGATGCATCCCTTCTCTTAAGATCTGTTCTTGAACCACAGCACTCAAGGATTCAAATGCTTGATTCAGAATCCTGGTTAAGTTAAATCCAGGTGCAGGTGCAGGCTGATGCATTAAAGTAGCCGGAAGATTTCTACTAAGCCAATCTGCAACTATATTATCTTTACCTATAATATGCTGTACTGAAAATTTAAACTGGTCAAAGAATGCTTGCCACCTAACATACTTTCCGCGACCATCTTTCCTTCCATGATCCTTTTCTCTAAAGGTAAGGAATCTGGTGCAGTCAGTTACAACAACAAAATGTGGCAGGTGCAAAAGTTTGAGCATAAACTTCTCTAGGCACTTTTTTACAGCATAGATCTCCTTATCAGAAGAGATCCATTTCAGTACATCAGGACTGAAGACTCCACTAGCAAACTCACACACAAACTCAACATTATTTACAATGCAAACAAGTACTCCTCCCCATGAGAGGTCTGAGGCATCGGTGTATACTTTCATATCTTGTGATTTTGGGATATGGAGTTTAGGCAGGACAGCAACTTTGGCTTTGATCTTCTGTACTGCCTCTGTATGTCTTTTTTCCCAACGAAAAGCTTTCTTCTTCTGGAGAAGTTCTTGCAACAAGAATCTGTCTTGACCAGCGTTAGGATAAAAACTATTTAAGTAGTTTAACAATCCCAAAAATGCTTGCAACTTAGCTTTATCTAGTTGCTCAAGGAAACCGATAACCTTATCTTTTATGTGAGGCTGGATCTGCAGCTTTGAATCTCGGATTACCATTCCGAGGAAGTTACATTCAGTTGTGCATAACTGAATTTTTGTTTCAGAGAGCACTATTCCTGCATCCGAAGCCAACTGAAAGAATTTGGAGAGATGAGCAGCATGTTCATCCAAAGAATTACTAAATATTAATATATCATCTATGTATACACACAAAAACTGAGAAGTGCCTTCAAAGATTTTATCCATATGCGCCTGGTAATAAGCTGGCGCATTCATGAGGCCGAAAGGCATGACAGTCCATTGGAAGTGGCCGAAAGGGCAACTGAATGCTGTCTTGGCTCTGTCTTCTTCCTTGACTCGTATCTGATAAAAGCCTGATTTACAATCGAACTGAGAGAAATATCTGCAGGCTGCAACTTTCTCTAATAGATAGCTTTTATCTGGGATTGGATATGGGAATGGTTCAATTATGGCATTTAATGGTCGATAATTGATGACCATTCTCTTTTTACCTCTCTTATGCTCTGAATGTTTATTTACCATGAAGGCATAACAGCAGTAAGGAGAAGTTGATTTTTCTATGAACCTATTTGCTTCCAGATCTTTGATCTGTGCTTCCATATCACTGTAATCCTGTGCTGGGATGGGAATTCTTTTCCCGATTTTTATATGCTTGCCTTCAATGATTTTGATTTCCATTTCAGGCATTGTCTTGGACCAAAACTGTTGCGGGTTGTCCGAACAGATAGAGGACTTGATCCTTTCACCAATTTCTAAGATCTCAGCAGGGATTAATTCAGGGCTTTGAGTCATGGCACTGGGAAATTGCTCTGTGGCGTAAATGAGCCGAGGTATTCTTAGCCTTTCATTTTCTATGGTGAACATTATACTCTTTGCAGTGGCACCATAGGGCGTATACCTATCAATAAATGATCCTCCTAACAGGATGTCTATTGGCATCTTCTCTAGGGCAAAAAAATCGCAATGAAAGATTTTATTCTGGATTCTCAGGGGCTGCTGATGTTTATATTTATTGCAGGTGAAACTATTCCCCTGGATATCTATGCTCTTATAAGCTAGTCTCTCATCTAGTGTCTCCCAATCACTAATGAGTTGTGGTTTTGCAAAAGACAAAGAAGCACCTGTGTCTACTTGTGCATCTACATATCTGCCATTAATTTCTAGAGTAAAAAACTGAGCAAATCGACCATTAATCAAATGGTTCAGATAGGCAGGTTGTGGTAATTCCAGTGAAGGAATGCTAGTACATACCAGCTTTTGTCTTCTTGGGTCTTGTACGATTATAGGCTCGGGGTAGACATCTTCTTCAGGTTCTAGTTCTGCTTCTTCTTCTTGGTTACTGCATTCACCAGGGCAGTAATCTTGGTCGGAGTAAAAGATACTGCCGACTTCATCCTCTTCTTCGTAGCCATCATCCCATCTGGGGTCTGCTGCAAGTACTGGTTCTTCTGCAGGCATAATTTGTTCCCAAATAGGTTCTCTGATTTCTTTTGGCAGCTCTCTGCTGGTGAATTTGTTCTTAATCCAGGAGTCGCTAGGCTTGAATTGACTTGGATAATGCACAGGAGGATGCTGTGGTCTGTGCACCGTCGGTGGCTGTCGTGGCTGAGAGAGCTGTCTCCCTCTAGATAATTCTCCTCTTAAAATACCTCGTCCTCTAGGGCGTTCTGGTCTTTCTGGGACTTCATGATGAGCTCTAGACTAGGGACCATAAGCTTCATATGAAGGATTGGAGCCTCTAGACCTGTAAGGGCGTGATCCGCGCTACATGTTGGTCATTGGTTGCTCAAGATCATCTGCAAGAGATTCTAGCTCAGCTGCATCTTCATCATCAGATGCTTCATCTGGAAGATCTTCAAAAACAGGTTCATAAATGTCGTTTTGAAGATAAAGATCTTCATCTGCATCGATAACATCCCACCACGCTGCTGCGTTGGAGGAGAAAACAACTTTAACTGCGGGGTTTTTACAAGAGCAGTTAGGAGCAATATGGCCAGGCTTACGGCAAATATAGCAAATGGGTTTGTTGGACGCAGGTCGTGCAGTATGGCGTTTCTTCAGAAAACGGTGAGGAGGTGCATAGGAGTGTTTTTTAGGGAAAGAGCGACGCTTGTAGGATAATTGCCGGCGGCGCTGCTTCTGGTGACGACGTGGTTGGACATAGGGTCGGCAGCCGTAAGGGGCTGTTTCAGGGAAAATGGGAGCAATAGAGGCGGCTTGATGCTTGCTGAGTTTCTGCATAGATTTAGTCTCAGAGACTAACATCATGATATTCTGCTGCGTAAAATCAATAACATCAGATAAAGCAAGGTCTTCAATAGCAAGGCCTTTAAGATCGATATAAGATAGAACACGATCTATAAGGTTATAAGGCATGGCATGCAGAAATTTAAGCTTAACTTCAGTAGATGCAGAAGATTTACATTCATAAGCAAGCTTTCTAAATTGCTTAGCAAAAGCCTCAAATTGTTTGAGATCACATAATTCCATTTTCATCAACCACTTCTTAGACTCGAGTTGTCAGTTTCCGACAGGAGGAGCAAACTCATCAATTAGTAATCTATACAAAGCATTCAAAGAATCTGGCTGGTTATGAACACGAGCATGTTGTTCTGCTTCTGGGATAGCATCCCACCAGAGGTTAGTTATTCCCCATAAATATTTGACTGCAAAACTAGTGGTTCCAGCTTGGTCTAGATGAGACTGGACTGCAAGGACACGCATGGTGTTACACCAAGTTGCTATTTCATTTAATGGGTCCAAAAGGTCATCTATATTGAGATACCAAGGCTGCAAATGTATATGAGTGCGTTGCATGAGGGAATGACTGGATGTCTTTTTGATAGTTTTAAAAGAAGGGCCAAAAGATACTGAACAAAGAGGTCTTGAGGAAGACTCGGCCTTTTGGTCTTCTTTGGATAGCCAGCTAAGACTATCTTCTAAACTATCAAGCTTAGAATCTAAAGAATCAACTTTCTTCTGTATATTATTTACAGTATCATTGATGGATAACACATCTCTACATAAATCATCAAAATTTTCAGAGAAATGAGCATTGAACCTTGAGATATAATTTCTCTGTTTGAACTCATTTGATGGATTATCATAAACGGCTGAAAAATAGTGCAAAACTCCAACAGCTTGTCTGTGTACACCTTTTGGTGGTGGCCATCTTCCACCTCTGTAGAGAGTGACTGTGTCTTCTGTCAAAAATTCAAGACTGTCTTCTCGAGGAAGACTCATTAGTGTATGTGGAAAATCTTTGCCAAGATTTACCTCTTCATCCTCTATGAGAATATGACCAGTTTTTACAGATCTACGAGATGAGGACGTAAATGGTCGAGAAGTAGACAGAGGAGATTGCATGGACAAGGATCTGGGTAATATATTTACAGATCTGCCATCACTTTGGTGGACAGTAGCTTGACCTTTTAATTTGGGAGAAACATGCTTAAGCCAATCAAGTTTCCATTCAGATGGAACTTCGACTGTCTCAATATGTCCTTTCTGCAACTGGACTGTACCACTTAGTCTTCTGGCAAAAGGCAGATTTTCTAAGATTTTGGGGTGGTTAGTATTGGTCATACTATACAAAACAGAAATGTTGATAGATGCATACTGGAATTCTCCAAACATTTCTAGACCATACAGAGAGGAAAACAAACCCCAACAATCTAATGATCCATGCTTGACTTCTTTACAACCTTTGTCGCGGACTGCAACTGAAAGGTTAGGGCAAAACTCAAAACATATAACATCATCATTAAGTCGTCCAAGGCTGGATAATTGGCAAGAATGCTGAAAACTGACTTGGCGACGGTCACAAAGTGCTAAATATAATACTGGCTTAATATTTGCAGGAATCAAAGGTTTAATATAGATTCTAATCAAACCAAAATGGACAAACTTGACATCGTTATGAGATTTGATATACATGATTTCTTTTTCTGGTAATAACGGAAGCAAATTTGTTTGGAAAGTTTTCTTAGGCTTATAACAAAGAGTAAGCTCAAGTGACTTAATCTTGGGTTTGACAAAGGATAAATAGGTAGACGTATATAGAAACTTAGACTTAACTAACTCAGATTGCTTATACACACTAGAAGCCTTAAGAGCCGGAGGCTTGAACATACTGGTTTCTTTTTCAAGATCTGTTTCTGTGACTTCAATGTCAGGACAGTCTGATATCTGATCCGGGATAAAAAGATTGGTATCAGAGCCATATTCAAGTGTATACTGTAAGTTGTGATTATTTTCCTATTTCGTGGATCAGATCTTTTGAGTTCTCTGCTCTGTAAATTTCTTTGGGAAGTCATTGCATCGAGTCACAGGCCGTTCACCCATATTGTCATAGGCCGTTTTTATCTCTGCATATCCTTTTCCCTGACCAGAAATTTCTCGCACTCCAGAACTCAAATCTCCCCACAATGGAATTTGGAATGGTGGATCATTCACAACAAAACTTGGTTATAGGGCCCTTTGACCCGTATCTACGTGACCACGACACTTCACATTGATGAAAGGACATGTGGCCAGTTCGAACTCCACCAAAAAAAAAACTCCATTTCTAGCTCGCCTTACAAAACTGACTTCTCACATGGGATAATTTGAAATGCAGGGGTTGGGTCGGTCCAAATATGTGCTCACTCTGTAGGGAGAATTTTGAATCGATGGACCATCTCTTCACAACGTGCAATTTCAATAGGGTTGTTTGGGATGCAACGACTACTCACTATACTTGTCCTAGGTGGATAGGAGACAGCCTTGCTGAGGCTTGGAAATTTTGGCAAGGATACATGGGACTCCTAGAAAACCTCTACTCCATGCCACTATGCCGTGCTGGAGTATTTGGTTATCACACAATGAGGCAATCTTTAAAGACCGACGGCCTTTCCCCATCTCAACTTTATACAAATTCAAATTTTCTATGATGCCTATGACATCCTCACATCATACGGTGCAACGTCACTTTCCTCCCTTTGTCAGGGATATTTCTCTTCCTCGTTACTGCTGTGATGGAGTGTCACGTGGTAATCCAGGAATCAGTGGAGCTGGGGGCATCATCTACTTTTGAAACAGGGAGATAACCTTTCAACATGGTTTGGGGATTCAAACTAATAATTTTGCTAAGATGCAGGCTATGATTTCTATCCTCACTATCGTTAGGGAAACTGGGATCACTTCCCTAACGGTGTACTCTAACTCAAAGGTTGCTTGCAACTGATGAATGGTAGGACACGTTGTAAACATATTATCCTCAAGCACCTTATCGACAGGGCATCCGAAATGGCTACCCACTTTCGTCCTCATGCTTTCACACACATCTATCAGGAACACAACAATTGAGCGGATGGACTCACCAAGGGAGCCTACAATATAAACGTTGGTAAGATAAAAATAAATATGATAAATGGTGATGGTATTACTCATCGAGAGGGTTATAACCCTCAACTAATAAGCTATTTATATGCATTTATAATGATTGTTGTAAATAGTTACTATTTTTTTTTTTGGAGTATGTCTTCATTTGTGGATTACCTGGTTGAGGCACTATGGTCTCTCGAAATCATTAAATTTGAGTTCTTCTGGACCTATTCTTTTTCTCGAGCTCATGCTCGCTTTTGTACATGCCTTTTGTTGGCATATACTAGTTGTATCTATTTTCAAATATGGAATAAAGATACCGATATTTTTCTTTTGAAATATGTATATATATATACATATATATATACACACACACATATACATATATATATATACACACACACATATATACTCACATATATATGTATATATACATATATAGATATATATATATACATATATGTATACATATATATACACACACATATATAGATATATATATACATATATATATACACACATATATGTATATATATACATATATGTGTATATATATATATATGTATATATATATATATATATATATATATATATATATATATATATATATGTGAGTATATATATGTGTGTGTGTATATATGTATACACACATATATACACATATATATGTGTGTATATATATGTATACATATATGTGTATATATGTGTGAGTATATATATGTGTGTGTGTGTATATATACATATATATACATATATATATAAAGATACCGATATTTTTCTTTTGAAATATGTATATATGTATACACATATATATACATATATGTGTATACATATATGTGTGTATATATGTATACATATATATATGCCTACATATATAATATATATATGTATATATATATACATATGTATATATATATATATATGTATATATATATATATATATATGTATATATATATATATATATGTAGACATATATTGTATATGTATATGTATATGTATATGTATGTATATATATATACATACATATATGTAGACATGTGTGTGTGTGTGTGTGAGAGAGAGAGAGAGTATATATATATTATTATTCTCGTTGATAGGTCGAATACTTCGAACATTGGGAGAAGAAGATCTTCTCTCCCTAACAATATTCAAACTAAATTTTGATGGACAACCCAATGTAAGGCAACCCAAGAGCCTTTCGGGTGGGTTGCATCATAAGAAATTGATATGGTTCTCTAATTAGAGCAGCATCCAAAAAATTGATAGATAGGATAAATAATGAGGCTAAGGCTCAGGGTTTGGTCTACAAAGAGGGTTGTGGAGAGCTTTGTTTATCTCAACTTCATATTAGGATTGTCTCAGGCAATTTTAGAGGTAAAATTATAAATTTCTCCCTAGCTTATTCTGAAATAGCAGAGAGGTGTGTAAAGATGACGAACCTTGTCAATGGTGGTGAACTTCTTGGTAGATTTATTAAGAAGGGTGGTGGGCTAGATGTCCTTAAAGGCCATATGTTAAAGACAAAACTTGATGCTAGAGCCTCTTCCACCTGGGCGGAGGAGGTCATCTTTTTGGACAAGGATGAGGTTGATGCCATTGATGCAGATGCTGTAAATTTGCTCTAGATACCTATCATTTCTTCATCTCTATTCTAATATCTTTGGAGAATATTACCTATTGGTCCCATGGGTTGCTACTCCTAAAAAATCTTTGTTGGTGTTGTTGAGAAAATTTAGGTTCATTTTAAGAGAAATATGGCCCCATGTTATTCCTTAAGTTTTTCAACAATATTTGTTGAGATATTTTAGGATCCTTGGTAGCTGAATGGTTATATGGGATTTTTAAAAATTATATTTAATTGACTAGTAGCATTTCTTACATTTATTTAAAAATGTCAACGGGTATTATGTCTTGATGGAACTCAAGTAACTCTGAAAAAATAGTAATTACAAATGTCAAAGGAGGAGATAAGCATGTTGTGGCAGTTGCATTATCCCAGTGCCATTCGCTTGTGTGGGTTTTCTGCAAGTATTGAAGCATTTTTAGTAGATGATCATATGGCAATGGGTTCAATGGCTTTATGACTTTTTGTTTGATGAGTAATCTCAACTGGAATATAAGAAGAAAAATCAACATTGGGATAACGAGCTTCCTTAGAATACTCTTTGATGAATGGTATAACCCCAAGTTTTGTGACTTTCAATCTATAAACCCTATATATATGAAAAATAAATTATTGTCTTTTTCAGAGCAATGAAATTTGAAACTGTCATTGCAATATGAAAAATTTATAAGCGTATAGGATTTTGGAATTATTTTACTAGAGCTATTAATGGGTTGAAAATGGGAAAATATGAAATATTCCTTGCAATCTATCACTGATTTAATCCAGACACAAGGATCATAATTCATCTTGAGCTTGTTAGACAAAAAGTTATAGGGGTAGTCGGAGGAAGAGGAGACAAAGAGATGGGTAATGCTTACCTTGGGGTGTTTTTCTAGGTCTCCATTGGGAAAGCCAGTCATGAACAAAGCAGTACTGGTGATGAAAGGACTGTTAGATTTTTTTGAATTACCAGTGAACAGAAGCCTTAAGGCCTGAAACCCCTCCAAAGATTGTAAATTACTTAAGTAGAATAAAATATAACAATGAATAAAATGATGGATGATTAAGCCTTAAGAGTGTCTAATGAAAAAAAAATGGTTTCAAACTAATGAGAATAATTTTTGGACTGAATCATTTTATAATTCTTCAAATATTTTATGTTCTACATGAATGAGGTACAATAGTATTTTTGTGAGACTACAAATGCTAATGATATATGTACTCTGCATCATGCTTTGATAGATTTTAACTTTATGACATTTGAGTGGACATTTCAATTTATATGATTCTGCTCTTCAATTAAATTTTAGTTAATGCCTTCTATATATTTCATGTTATCTACATGAACAACTGTGATGAAATTGGGATTGAAATAATTCAAGAGGGTGGAGATGCCTAGCTTTATGTCTGAATCAGTGTGACATGGATGGGTAGATTGTATCTTGTGCTCCTAGTTCTTTTAATTCAAAGAGTGGATCTAGCTAAATTGGAATATTGATGGCAGATGAGAGGATTTTTTTATTGGAAAAAAATGTTGATGTTTCTCCACGAGGCCTTTTTGGGTGATAAGTGATAGTTGTGAATGTACATTTTGGAGTGGACAATGGAAAGCTTTATTGCACATAATTGTGGCCTTGATCTGGTACATGAAATGAATTTGGTGTTTTGAATGGGCCATTCGCTTTTGGTGATATCCTTTCTATCTTTGAAAGTTCCCTTAAACAAGGCTTAAAAGTTAGGAGTTATACTGAGCTTACAAGAAAGACAATGGTGTTATTTTCTTCTCAATACTCATGTCTATAGTGTGTCTCATTTTGACATATCCCTGGGTTGGGATTTTGCTCTTGTGAAGTCCCTTTTTAATGAAAATTAATTCCAAGTTCAAAAGGATAAAAAAAACATGTAAGTCAGTTTTGACAATACTATCCAGAAAAAATAGAAGAAAACTCATGAAATTACATTATTCCTTAATTATTTTCTAATGGCATTGAACACCATTTACAATAAAATGAGACAAATTATAGTGAAAGGAAATCTTGACATAATAACTTTGGTCGGTATGCATTTTCATAGGTTTGACAAGACAAGCCAAATTAGTATAATGAGATGATGGTAAAACCTATATTATCCATCTCTGATTAAACTTTTTGCCTTTCTTTTGGCTTCTAGTCTTATATGCTAATGAGAATATTTTTAACATATTTTAGACTAAGTTGGCTTGTCAAACCTATGAAAGTGAATTAACAATGATTGGTTTTATAGATGTTCAGTTTCACCAATCCACCAAGGGATTTGTTTCCATTTACATTAAGATTTTGTTTTCTTTGAGTTTTACCCTGGTTACCAAGTTCTAAGGTGAAACCAACCATGTCAATCCTTGTCAATGAGATGATTTTCAAATACTTATAAACCAAATTTTTTTATAAAACTTATGAAAGTGAATTTACTCAAAAAAAAAAATACAAGTCTCTAATATTAAAGTTTGCTTTGTTTGATTTGTTTTGTTTAAGATCATGTGGAATATAACTACAAATGGGTGTAATTGAGCCTAATTTTTCCATTCTCAATCTCATTTAAGTTATGCATTTGGCATAGTCTTTATTTGTAGTTACTAATTATATATTTAAACATATATTATAACAAGTGTTCATTAATTGTAGGGCGTATACTGGGAAAAACTGATAATGAAGTCAAGAACTACCGGAATACCCATATGAGCAATAATGTTGCTAATGGAGTCACCTCTATTAAACCATTAATCGTAGGGTGTATACCATGCACAATTGATAATGAAGTCAAGAATTACTGGAATAATACCCATTTGAGCATTAAATCTCCCATTGGATTCACCTCTGTTAAACCACATATGCCCATTGTTAAATAGAAAAATTATTACATAATAACTTTGGTCAGTATAGCTTGCTTAATAGAAATTTTAAAACTTATTACATCATCTTTTAGTCACCCCTAATATCAAAGTTTGAGTGCACTCTTAAGTATTTAACCCTTGAGAAACGTATGCATTGAATTAGCTCACATGCAAATCTTTGCAAAGTAGAATTAATTGAAAATATTGTAAGTAGAATCAATTCAACATAATGTAGGTAAAATTAGCTCAACATATTATCCCTCCACTGATAAATTTGAATACACCACTGCCTTTCAAAAAGCTTTTTTATCATAATATACAAATACGAAGAATAACCATTTTTTGGATCTAAAGAAGTATGACGTGCATAAACCATTCTAGTTTATCTTTGGAAATCACATTGGAAGATTGATGTTTGAAAACTACATCTCATCTCTGCAACAACATAAACATGTAGTCAGTAACTAAACTAAATGCATTTAAATTAAGCAGTGAAAAGAATAAAAAATAACAAATTCAGGATTCATACCTTGCACATATAACATTGCCATCACCAATCACAACATCCATTAAAGTTTGTTGAGCTATTATTGGAGTTGGATCAACTCCAACTTCAATGATATGTACATTGTTTGCATTCTCAATAGCAACTTCAATGCCATCAACTTCATCTTTCATTGTTGTTAACATCATATTATATAATATGCAACACAAGAATAATTTTCGGCAACATTTATAAATTAGGCTAACAAATTCTAGATTGTAAGATTCTCCATGTGTTCTTTAACCTTTCAAATGCACACTCAAAAATAATACATGTTGATAACAACTTAAAGTTAAATTCTCTTTGACTATTCGTCAAAGCTCTACTAAACTGTGTGATTAACCACGATAATAAAGGATATCCGCCATCACCTATAATATACTCTCTCATGCTTAAAGGACCAATGGAAACTAAATGACCATTTAACCTCTGTCCAACTTCACACAATTTGAAGAAAGAAAATTTTTGCAGTAGTCTAGCATCATTAACAGAACCAAGCCATCCTGTAAAAACATGTGTAAAATACATGTTGCTATTAACAATGGCTTGTAACAACATGTTATAGTTGTGATCACTATCATACCAATCCGTTGAACACTCATTGGCCGAAAGTTATAATTAAATGTGAGTTACATCTATCTCCCTACAATAATTTACAAAGCCTTGTCTTTGGTGAAAGCCTTCTTTTAAAATATCAAGATCCAATTGGTTGTTTAGTCATTGGACATACCTGTCAAATCAGTGTTACATTGTGTTAATGAACTTATTCACAATTCTTACAATGGCTAACTTTCCACAACTAAAAATTTCACTAATGTTAATCATTGTCATACCAGAGGACAATCAGAGAACTGCAATGGCCACTTTTTTTCAACAGGGAACACCCTACTCTTTATAGATGCAATGAATGCAATAGGTATGTCACCTTGACTAAGGTCTTCATGCAAAGATTCACAAAGTGATTCAAAAAATTCATAAGGAAACCTAAAAGTGTTGCAAAAGCATTGATCATCACATCTAACTTCAAATATGTAGTGGTTCCACCAATTCAAGGAATGTGATTTTATACACCACTCTTCTTGAATCCTACATTCCCATTGAAAAATTGATAAATCTGTTTCAACAATTAGATTTTCTTGCTCGCTATTGATTGTATAAATCTCTATATCCATCTCTTCTTCATCTACATTGTTGGGTTGTGGTGTGACAATTGACTCTCTCATGCCTTTTTGATATATGTCGAATATTAGTCAAATCTTGAAGATCATACCAAATTTATAATGTTAATTGAATAGTAAATGACACACATGCTAGGAGGACTTTTATTGCCTATCTTGAATGAGAATCCATTGCACCATTGAAAAATGCCCCCTAGAAACTGAAATATAAATATCGTGAAATGTGTACTTCTCCCTACCAAAAAAGAGTTATAGTCAATTATGTGATCATCAACTCAAAGTTTTAAAATATTATATATGCAAACAACCAAATTATAGAAGCATAGTCCATCATGACAATCTTTAGCTAAGTATATTAAATAAATAAATAAATTATATTAATGTCCATGGATGACCAAAATCAGGTCAATGGAACTCAAGGATACAACCTTTTTAAGGCCTTAAAATTTGCAATTCACCTGATGTGGGTCTTACCCCACATTTATGTTAGGTCATATTGATATTTTATTTTCCTAGTTTCTTAGCTTTCAAAAAAATTCAAACATACTTTATTTTCAAAATTCATGTTCACATTCACATAATGGAATTTTTTAATAACAACAAAGATGAAGTCAACCATTTTTTCTCTTCTTTTCAAGGATTTGATAGCAACAATGATACCAGTATGTTCATGATTAACATTGATAACTCCAAAACTTCTTTCACTAATGGTTTTAATTCTCCAAATATAATATTACTAATGAATGTAACATTGCCATGACAAATACCAACAAAAAAAATCATTCTTCCCAACCCCGTGGTTGCCACAAGATGCAGAGATATAAAGCAAGGCTACTGGGAATCAAATTCCATCAATGAACTAGAATAATACAATGAATACACTCCATAAATGCAATATTTCTTAAAATAAAATTCCAAACATCTAGTAAAATCATAAGAATAAGTCAATGTTGTTATGGTTGAGTATTTTCTCAAGGCTCCTTAATTGGGATTGTATTAATGATTTGGATAAATTCCAACCATTGCTTCTTATAATCCCCTCTTCCTCTGCACTTCACAACATAACTGTGAGTAAGAATGGTGCTAAATTTAGTGTCTTAGATGAAAAAACTGTGCAAAATTATAATACAACATCTAATGTTAAACAAGATTGTTCAAAATGACTATTCAATTATGTTTTTAATAATTTTATAATTAAATTGAGTAAAATTTCACTAAATATATAATAAATATGATCTTAAATGGAAAGAAAATATGAATAAAGAAACAAAATGATTTATGAGAGAAAAATGATTTTCCTTTCCTTTATTTATATTAGATTTCAATTTAATAGGGTATTTCTCTTTCTAAAAATCTAAGTGTAACATAGAAGTGGGATACAACATTTTTTAACAGATGTTGTTCCAATTTATATTATTCATTGGGTGATTTGTAACTATGGTCTTCACAAGTTATAAATATCTCTGAATCTCAATACATGCTTGAGAAATTAATGGTTACACAGTTAATTGTTGGCTATAACTCTAGCTAATTGCAAAGAAATAGAGCTTACTAAATGTTACATCCCTATTTCTTGCTAAGCAAATTTATTTGATTATCTGTGGATTTTTTATTGTTGAAAATTTGGTTTGATTATTATTTAACTAAATTGTAAGTCATATGTTGTTATGGGACAAATGTATGTTGCTTTGATTTCATGATTGCATTTCTATGAGTTAGTTGTATTGTATATTCTTTACATTGTGATCATATTGATTTGTTATTATAACAGTGTTTTATGATATATATATAGTGACGTTATAGGCTAACTACCTTCTTATCATGAGTTTGATGCATGAGAGATTCATCCCTTAGCATGATGGAGGGAGAGCATCACTGGAGAGGGTGACAAAGATGGAGGTGTTGGGGGATGATAGAGAAACGACTAAGAACCCATGCATACATCATGCTAAATAGTACACATTAAATACATAGTTTGAATGGGTAGAGTTAGTACGTTTTTTATGTTGTCTGATTTAGATAATTGTTTATACATGTTAATTATATGTTAACTCAGTTTAATACTTATGTGGAATTAATCTTGTGCGATTGCATTTGTGTTGTGCTAATATATTCATGATTATTAATGTTTTTAAAATATAAATTTACGTGATTAGTACCTAGTTATTACTGCATCTAACCTAGCCATCGTGTCTTAATAATATTTTAGAACATTGATAGGTTATCTTTATGATATTTCGAGAGTACCAATTACTATTGAAAGGAATATAATTAACTTTATATTAGTCATATTATCATTAAATCATGATAATTATTTACTTGTACTAAGTTAGTAGCAAATAAATTAATTTTGTTATAATTAGCAATTGTCTTGAATTGTGTTATAATTAGTAATTGTATTATAATAAAAACAGAAAAACTGAAAGAAAACACAAAAAAGAAATCAAATAAATAAAAACAAAGATTTTTAGTTTTTTGATTGAGAAAAATTAGATTAAAGAATGGTAAGCTTTAAAAAAAGAAAAAAGTCATTTTAATAAAAGAAAGAAAGGAAAGTTGGGCGGCTTATAAAAGCTTGGAGAAAAATAAAAAAAAGGTGAGAGCTTTTGCCTGCATGAGAATCAACATTAAAAAGTGTGAATTGGAGAGCAAAATAACAACACGAAGTAGAGGAGAAGAAGAACGCGAAGAGGAGAAGAGGGAGCAAGTAAATGAATTCAAAATTATGTTGGACACTTTTGCCATGTAGGGGGAGTTATTAAAAAAATTCATGAAAATTGTCATATTTCAGTGTGAACTTGTATTAACTTGTACGGCGCACCCTTGTTCTATGAAATCGTATATATAAAAGGATTGGACTGTGTGTAACATTTTATTATAAAAAATGGCACAGAGGACTGAGAATGAACTACCACTATATGTATTTGTTATTTGTAAAACAAAGAATGACATATCTAAAAATATCGATGTAGAAACGTTGTGAAACTATATATGTATATATTGTGTGCTCTTGTCATATAAAAACGAGTGATATATAGATTAAAACAAGAGATTTAAATAGTGATATAGATATTTGATACTCATGTATACGTATATATTTATAGATTTAAGATTGTTATATAGATAATCGTGTATCTAAGATATTTGTATATAGATAATCATATATCTAAGATATTCATTGGTCATATAAAAATTAGTAGCGATTCAAACAGTGATATAGATATTTGTATAAACTGATATTCAATTTGTGAATTATACGACTATGTATAATTCATATATAACAAACTATGTTTATATATAGTGAATTATATTTATTGTATAGAAAACTATATTTAATGCAAAGCGAACTAAGAAGGAACAACAATGTATACATATATAAAACCATTAAAAAAAATGATACATGTTTTTGACATCTATAATCAATGATTCATATATGATCAGAGGAATATTTATTAAGCAACCCATGAAATATATGATTGCAACAATCTTGTGTATATATATATTGATATGTATGTATATAGTGATCTACATAGCGATCTGAATATATACCCTAAAATACAAATATATACAATGAATCTATGTGTGTAATTATAATCCAAACCAGCTATGTACATGTCTAATTAATTTGTTTTAAAACCATGATCTTTTATAATGAAAACGAGGTATGGTGTGTATACTTATTTAGTAAGTGTACCTCAGTTATAAAGGATCAGTGTGCAAAGAGAGGCAATTATTTTTAATTGCATATAGCATAAGATAGTGCCAAGATGGGAAAAAAATAACTAGTTTTCTCATATGCATATATATACGGCATATGGCTTGCATAACACTTATGTATAAAGGGTATCAAATGTAAGTTTTGTTGATAGACCTGTAACATATTAAGGAATAATTAAACAATTACTATAAATGCATGTTGACATTAAATTGAAACATAGTGGGATTTTACCTATGTATTATTCATAAAATATGACTTGTAGCTATTAAATGGATTAAATAATTGGGTTTACACTTAGGATATATATTTAACCGAGTATAAGAAGATTGAATACTTGTATAAACTACATGAGTGTTTGATGTTGATTTGGCTCGAGAAGAGCAGGATATGTATATAGACAATCTATTGACTAAAGTACCTTGTTTATTAACGATACAAGAATATTAATATGTTATGAATGTAATTATGAATATGGAAGTTATAATGTTTGTTGAAATCATATGTAGTCATTTCTTAGACTTATAAATGACTGATGACATCTATGTATGTATGTATGTATGTGTATATATACATTGTCTGAGTACTTATATACGGTACATATCATGAATATATTTAATATAAACAAGTGCCCTTATAAAATAAAATATCGATATAAGGACTTAGATACTCTTATGTATATACAACATACAGAGGTGTGCCTAGATCCATTATAAATAATAACAAGTCATAGGATCCTGAGGGAAAGAAAACTACAACTATATGAATGTAGTTAATAAAAATATAATAAGTTGTTTAAACGAAAGATTATGTTTTCATGAGAATTATGACTTCTTTATTATGATTGTTTGTTTGAAATTAAGTAGTGTGTACATAAAAATGATGGACTATGATATTAATGTTTATCATAAAATGTATTATATTTTAATATACTTACGAAAATGTAGTGTAAATATAGATTATACCTGGGTAGTATAAATTGTACTATCATGCTTATTATTATGTGATAAACCATATGGTCGAGATTCATTAATATGTTTGACAGACTAAATATATGCATTTTGATTATTCATGTGTTTAATATATGTTATGTCTGTTAGTAGGAAGTAATATGTATGAATCTGTTGATTATATTTATATTAACCAAATCTCGTAATGTTGGTACTAAGTAGTAAGACAAACTTCACTAGCTTACTAGCATCACCAATGCTAAATGAAAGTAATTCGATTAAGTGGTGTGTATGAATTTGACTAATCCTAAAGATCAATAATTATTGAAAACTTTGGCCAAAATAATGATAGTTAGACATTATCATTTCATATGTATGATTTATATGTTTATATGATATCATGTTAGAATTTATTTTTTTATGGTACACTTCATGTTCTTAAAAATCATACAATACATGGATACTAGCTCGTCTCTCTAGATTCTGATATCGTCAATATCTACTCATCCATGAAGGGAGGGTCATTCCCTGATGGGGGATTGTGTGAGGAATCGATGGTCCATTTTTGATGTAGAAAAGTGCTCAGATGATGCTCTCCGTCCTTATAACAGTACTTTTTTGAAGACTACACTTGAGATTGTCATAGATACTAGAGTTTAGAAACTCATGCTCTGTGGAGCCTTGTATATTGTATCTTGTACTATATTTATTATTATTGAAATATTATACCCGATGAGATATAATTATTTACTTATTGTATCATGATAGCAGTGGTTGCATGTTTGTACCAGCCATGGCTGAAAATCTGTAATTACTTTCTATATTCAGTTATATTTTATTTCATTTAATAAAAATTATCAGCGACAGATAGATAATATATACTTATTTTACAGTTAACATACTTAGAGTGTTTTATCTGGATCACTAATTAAATTCTCGTGGTGAAATATAATGAAAGAATACGTTGATTAAAATTTATTTTTTAAAAGTATGTTATTCTAAATAGATCCCTGTAGGGATGTTAAATGTGGTATCAAAGTTATGGCTCAAACTATAAGACTTAATAAGTCCACTAATGTTTCTATATCCTTCTATTTATCAGAATGAAGAATGGTGAAAGCTATAGTATTTAGAGAAGGTCTTTCAAATGTCAATGACATTAACCCTCTATTTGATCCTAATCGATTTGTTATTGAGCAAGCAACAAAGTTGAATCAAATTCTTATAGTTATAAACAAAAATAGGGAATGAATTTCAGCGATATAATAAAAAATTCATGGCCATGAAGAGGAAGTACACTAGGATGTATCTGAAGAGCATCCCACTAAACAGAAAAACCCTCAAGATGTGAGAGCACAGATAACTGCAAAATTGGCTAAAGATATGAAAAAATTGAATCCACCTAAGTTCGATATAATTATTTTAGATGATGGATTTGAAGCATGGTTGATTGAGATAGAGAAGTATTTTGATACTTGGAACTACTCTGAGATCACTGAAGCAGTTTGGGGAGCTTACTAGTTGGCTAATGACGTAGCTACATGGTGGGCTAACAAAAAGTTGGAAATGAATCTCAATTTGACCACTACTATATGGGAGCAATTTATGACATTTTTTAGATAATGATGGATTTCACAACTATATTTTGACCATAAGCTTACAGATTTATAGAATCTAAAACAAGGATACCTATCAGTTAATGAGTATTAGGAGTAGTTCACCAAATTTTTGAAGTATATACCTTAGTATTAGGGGGATAAGAGGTTCAAAATTAAGAAGTTTATCATGGAATTAAAACCCAAGATTGGTGGAGAAGTTGACATTCATGGACCATCTACCATGGACCAGGTCTTCGAGAAGGCAATCAAGTAGGAACATAAATTAAAATCTCTTGCTCAGGTCAAGGACAAGTTTAACAAAAAGTTTGGAAGTTTTAAACTAAATTTTAGAAAAAAAATGGAAGCAGAGGAGTGGAGACTCAAAGAGTCAATTAAAAAATCATAATTTTAGATTCAATAATGGTTCAGGCAATAAAAAATTAGGTAATAGTTTTAAAGGTGATTTCAAGGGAAACCAACAATCTAATAGAAAAGGACCACCTGGGGGTTGCTTCATTTGTGGAGGTGACCATTATGCTCATGAGTGTACCTATGATAAATTTATAAAAAAGATTCTACTCCCCAACAAGGAACTTTTTAGCAGTGTATTCATGTGATAGTTGATATTCGATAAGTCGAATTTCAAGCTTCACCCATAGAACTGTCAAGTAATTTATTTGAACATCTAGTTTTTATTTCGATAGATACAATGGCTACAAAATGTTTTATAGCTCCTAGAATTCTAAATAAGTTATATAGAAAAACTGGGGTAATGGTAAATATTTGGTCACTATAATATGAGAATGATTTAAAAGTCAAAATTGACAAATATTTAGATGAAGATGAGATTATGTTGCTCGAATTCACAATAATAGTGGATCTTTATGTAGCACCACTAGGGTCATATGATGTGATCCTAGGAGTCAAATAGATTGCAAAGCATAAAGCCAAGGTTGACTGCTATTTTAATAAGGTTGAACATCTAGACGATTTTGGAAATGAGACATAAATTCAAGGCGAGAAAAGAGAGTTGAGGCTAAGGAAAATTTCTACAATACAACTCAAGAAGGCTCAAGAAAAATGATGCCAAAAATTTATCATTAAGATAAATGAAATAGAGAAATCTAAAGAACCATTCCTCAAAGATTATCCATTTCGTAATAATTTTCATGATGTGTTTCCAAAAGAATTGTCAGGATTGCCTCCTAAACATGAGTTTGATTTCTCTATTACCTAGATTAAAACCACAATCTAAGACACCATACAGGATGATAACCACTGAATTGGTTGAATTGAAAGCTCAACTCTAAGAATTATTGTCAAATGGGTTGATCAAAGCAAGTGTATCACCATGGGGTGCACCAGTGTCTTTATTAAGAAGGAGGATAGTACTCTTCGACTTTGCATAGACTATAGAATGTTGAATAAGACAACTATTAAAAAATAGGTATCCACTACCTTGTATAGATGATATTTTTTATCGGATGAGAGGGGAAATGGTCTTTTCTAAGATTGATCGTAGAGCAGGATACCATCAACTGAGGATAAGGGATGAGGATATTTCAACGACAATGTTTAGAACTCGTTATGGGCACTATGAGTTCACAATGTTATCATTTGGGTTGACAAATGCTCCAAAAGCATTTATAAATATCATGAATAGTGGATTTAGAGATTACTTAGATCATTTTATTTTGGTCTTTCTTGATGACATTCTTATATACTCTAAGAATAAAGAGGAGCATCTTCAATATTTAGAACTGGTTCTGCAATGGTTGTGGAAACACAAGTTGAATGGCAATTTGCCTAAGTATGCATTTTTCTAAGAAAAAATTTAATATGTGGAACATATTATCTCTGTGGATGGTATTTCGATAGATCCAACAAAGATAAGAGCCATTATGGAGTGGCCATCACCAAAGAATGTACATGAGATAAGAACTTACATGGGATTATTGGGCTATTAGAAGATGTTCATTCTGATTTTTTCTAAGATAGCTAATCCGATTACCTCTTTATAGCACAAGAATCAAAGTTTTACCTGGATAGATAAATGTGAAGTAGTTTTTCAAGAATTGAAAAGAAGACTTACTTCAGCACCAGTACTAAGAGTTCTTGATCCCAATGGACACTTTTTGATGATCATAAATACGTGTGGGGATGGACTATAAGGAGTCTTTATGCATGATGGTGTAGTAGTAGCTTATGAATCAAGGAAGATGAAACCTTATGAGGTGAATCATGCCCCTCATGACCTAGAACTTACAACAATTGTGCATGCCTTGCAAGTTTGGAGACATTATTTATTGAGAAAACCATTTGAGTTCAAGACAAATAACTTGGGACTCAATTACATCTTCACCCAACTGAATCTGAATGCTCATCAGAGATGTTAACTAAAATTATTATTTGATTATGATTTTTATATAAATTATATCAAAGGCATGGGAAACAGAGTAGTTAATGCTTTACGTCGTAGGAGGTACATAACATCCATGGCTATCATCAAGAGTAATTTAAGGGATCGAGTGATCAAATTCTCGCTAAAAAATGAATTTTACAATCAGGTCAGGAAAGCATTATCTAAGAATGCTCAAAATCTTAGGTATAAAAGATTCAGATTAGAGAATGATGGTCTTTTATGATACAATGGATGTGTGTCAGATCAGGAGAATCTAAAGAGTATAGTGATAATAGGAATGTACAATGCCTCATATTCATGACATCTAAGAGTAATCAAGCTTATGACAGAGCTTATACCACTTTATTTATAGAATGGAATCAAGATAGATGCAATAAATTTTGTGTCACGTTGTCTGAAATGTCGGCGAGTGAAAGTTGAACATGTGCATTCGAATAGATTGTTATATTCGCATGATAATTTGAAATGGAAGTGGTAGGCGATCAGTATGGACTTTGTCCAAGGTTTACCATTGTCATGAAACATGCATGACGTGATCTTGGTAGTAGTTGATAAACTAACCAAGGTGGTTCATTTTATACCAAGTAATTTGACAGATGATGCACTTACTCTTGTAAAGAGGTTTGTAAAAGAAGTGTATTAGTTATATACATTTTTAAGGAAGATCAAATTGAATCATGATCTGAAGATGACTTTTAGGTTTTGGATAACTCTAGATTCTACTTTGAGTACGCAATTAAACTTTAGCACTACATATCACCCAGAGACTAATGGTCAGACTAAGCGAGTTAACTAGGGGTTAGAGGATATTTTTAGTATGTATTACATGGATCAACGATACGAATGGGAAGATTATCTTCTGTTAGTTAAGTTTGCTTACAATAACTTATACCAATCAACTTTGAAGATGACATTATTTAAAGCATTATATGGAAGAAGGTGCAAGACACCAATCATTTGAAACATGTTGGAAGATAGGGTACTCTTTGGATCTGAAATGCTTTCAAAAATGGAAGATCAAGTCAGAATTAGGTAGAGATTGGTCGAGGCCAATGATAGGCAAAAGAGTTATGTTGATATAAAGAGGATAGACAAACAATTTTTAGTAGGTAAAAAAGTGTTCTTGTAGGTTAAGTCGTAGAAGAACTCGATTAAATTTGAGAAGTCAACAAAACTTTCACCGAGATATGTGGGACCATTTGAGGTGTTACAAGTGGTCAATCATGTAGAGTATAGACTTATCTTTCCATCAAACCTAGTTCTATTGCATAATATCTTCCATATTTTTTATTTTAAAAAATATATAGTTGATCTTTCACATATGTTAGATTGAAATGTTTTGCAGGTTCTTGATCCTAGGATGGTCATGGTAGAACTAATCAGAGTAATTAACACTCTCAAATTTTGTTTGTGTAATAGAGAGATGACATAGTGCAAGGTCTTATGGGACTAATACTCTAAGTATAATGTTACTTGAAAAGACTATGATGAGTTTTGTAGGTGATTTTTTTTTTTTTTGCTTGATTTGATACTTCATACTATGTTATTTTTCTACTGAATAATATTTTTAATTCATAACTAATGTTTGAATAAATATCATCGAGACAATGACCAACTTTAAAGGGAAATAATGTTACATATTAATTTCTCGCTAAACAAATTTACTTGATTATCCATGATTTTTCATAGTTAAAAATTTGGTATGATTATTATTTAATTACATTGTAAGTCATATGTTGTTATGGGACAAATGTATGTTGCTTTGATTTCATGAATGCATTTCTATGAGTTAGTTGTACTGTATATTATTTACATTGTAATCAAGTTGATTTGTTATTACAATCATATTTTATGATATATATCATGATGTTACGGACTAACTACCTTCTTGTCATGAGTTTGATGTAGAAGAGATTCATCCCTTAGAGCATGACGGAGGGAGAGCATTATCGGAGAGGGTAACATAGATGGAGGTGTTGAGGGACGACCAAAAAATGACTAAGACCCATGCACACACCACATTAAATAGTGCATAGTTTGAATGGTTAGAGTTAGTACATTTTTTATGTTGTCTGCATTTAGATAATTATTTATGCATGTTAATTGTGTGTTAGCTCAATATAATGCTTATATAAAATTAATCTTGTGTGATTGCATTTATGTTGTGCTAATGTATTCATGACTATTAATGTTTTTGAAAATATAAATTTGTGTGATTAGTATCTAGTTATTACCGCATCTAACATAACCATTATGTCTTATTAATGTTTGAGAACATTGACATGTTATCTTTATGATATTTCGGGAATACTAATTATTGCTGAAAGGAATATAATTGACTTTATATTAGTCATATTATCATTAAGTCATGATAATTATTTACCTATACTATTTAGCAAATAAAACAATTTTGTTATAATTAATAATTGTATTGAATTGTGTTATAATCAATAATTGTATTATAATAAAAATAGGAAAAGTGAAAAAAAACACACAAAAAAATTAAAAAAATATATATTTTTAGTTTTTTGCTTGGGGCGAATTAGATTAAAGAATGGTAAGCTTTAAAAAAAAAAAAAAGTCATATTAATAAAAGAAAGAAAGAAATGAAAGTTAGGCAGCTTATAAAATCTTGGAGAAAAATAGAAAAAGGTGATAGCTTTTTCTTGCATGAGAATCAATGTTAAAAGGAGTGAATTAGAGAGCGGAAGAACAACACGAAGTAGAGGAGAAGAAGAACGCGAAGAGGAGAAGAGGGAGCCAAGCAAAGGAATTCAGAATCGTACCAAATGCTTTTGCCAGGTGGGTGGAGTTATTAAAATTTTGTGTGAAAATTATCAAATTTCTATGTGAACTTGTATTAACTTATATGGCGCACCCTTGTTCTATGAAACCGTATACATAAAAAAACTGGACTATGTGTAAGATTTTGTTATAAAGAATGGCATAGAGGATTAAGAATGAGCTACCACTATATGTATTTTCTATTTTAAAAACAAAGATCGACGTATCTAAAAATAACGATGTAGAAAAACTGTGAAACTATATATGTATATATTGTGTGCTCTTGTCATATAAAAACCAACAATATATAGATTAAAACAGGGGATTTAAATAGCGATATAAATATTCGCTACTCACGTATATGTATATATTTGTAGATTTAAAATTGTTATATAGATAATCATGTATCTAAGATATTGCTAGTCATATAAAAATTAGTAGCAATTTAAACAGTGATATAAATATTTGTATAAATTGATATTCAATCCGTGAAGTATAGGACTGTGTATAATTCATATATAACAAACTATTTTTATATATATTGATTTTAAGATAATAAAACCACGTGAATTATTTTGCTTGTTTTATTGTCTTGCCCATGGTTGTGCATTGGCCATCATGTTGTGCTTGTCAAGGACCTTCGAAAGGTTATTCCTCCTTATTTGCATGAAGTGTTTATGTTCTTATGTGCATATTATTATATGCTATTGTGACATGATGTGATGGTGGTATGTGAGCAACACCTTCATGTTGGTAGCATATCAAAATCCTCCTGTGTTGGGGCATAGTGGAAGGTTGTTTGATCCTCCCATGAATGTCATGATAGTAATGTGTCAAAGCAATCCTATGTTGGACATGGTGGAAGGTTTTTTTACCCTTACTTGAACATCATAGTGGTATTATTTGAAGTCATCTTTTATTATTCATAGTGGTAAATTATTCAACTTTCCCATGACCATCAACAAGAAGCAATAGAGTGAGACATCCTCTTGCTACTCCAATATTTTGGCAAGCCTTGTTATGTTGTGAAATCTTGCTTGCTAGTTTTATATTTGTGAATACTTAACTTCACTTGAATTATCATTTAAATGATTGTTAGCTTTTTAATTAGGACTGGGAGTCTCTTTGGGTAAGAATCGGGAATAAGATTGTAGGTGGTACATGGTCTTTCCCTTGTTTTAAGATATTATGGTTTAGATATCCACCCTTGCTTTTACCAATGATATAAACATGCTCAGAGTTGGAAGTCTCAAACTTGGGGTGTCTAGAGCAACAACGTAATGATGACAAAAGATTGGGCGATGAGCCTTCCTTCTTATGGCCAACAGATATTTGGCAGCAAACGAGGAGTACCGTTGAAGATTAACTGGTCCTCCATTATTTAATCAAACCTAAAGATGTGCTTCTTGCTATGTAAATAATTTGATGAAATCTGATGTATTATCGATGTTTTAGCAGTCATCCTATTTGTAACATACCTACAAAATAAAGAGTTTGGATAATATTCTATGGATTAAAATATTTGTTTTTTATTTATTAAAACTTCAGTGTTAAACTAAGTTGTATATGTTATAAGTACTTGGTTTACAAGACCTCAGAAAGGATCCTACATGTAAAAAAGATTCTTTAACCTTTTTGAGCTCTTTTAACTAAATTGATAGATTGATTTCCTTTCTTAAATCTTTATCTTGAGTCTTGTTTATAAGCATTATGTCTCCCTAAATTAATCAAGTGTTATGATTCAATGGATTGAGCTTGTGCAAATATGAATGGAACTCAAATACATAGCTGTGAGTTTATTATTGGGGATAACAATACAATCAGATTGTTTAAATCTAAATGGTGATGTTATTTGGGGTAAAAAAGATGTTTTGTAAAAAATCCCTTTAGTCTTAGCAGTTGAGTAAACTACCTACTATAAACCTTCTTTATAACGAGACCATCTAATAAATGAAGAATTTTTTTAATAAAACATAGTTACTCTGTAATAACTATAACAAGGTTTCAACCTTAGGTTTGATTAGTGTTTCTACACCTTAATAAATGAATTATTTGACCTCTCAGCATTAATGGAGTAAATGGATCTATGTGTTAATGCGAGAAGTATAATCTTATAAAGAATATACCCATTGGCTCATGGGAGTGAGTAAATCCTTAAGTGATGGTGGCTAGAGTAAATTGATTTGTGATTATTCGACAATCAACTAAACTAGTGAGAATATTAGTTTAGTGTCAAGTCGTGTCGAACTAAGCAAATTCAAGTTTATTTGGCATTGTAGAGACCTTATGAGGAAGGCAGGTCTGGTTTTAGATGTATTAATGGTGTCAGACTATTAATAGGGGACCTTTGCCTTTGTTTTAATCTATTAGCCTTTGTCCAAGTATTTTATCTATGAAATTTGGCTTGTATCTTAAATCATTTGCTAAAATGATTGGTTTTGCCATTATTTTTACGCCTTAAGCCATTTTTAGGTTCAAATATCTAATCAGATTTTGTAATTGGTAGTATCTTGTGCAAGCATTTCTCTTGTCTTAGCCATTTGCTGAGCTTCTTTGTGTAGCCTTTTGCCTTAGCTGAATAATTATTTTGGACTTTTTGTTTTGAGATTTGCCTTAGTCGATAAGGCAAGTTACTTTGCACAACATTTGCCGTAACTTCTCGATGAGTTCCCTGTGCAACTTTACTTGTGCAACACTTATCTTAGTTGTTTTTATAGGAGCTTTTCACAACCCTTTTTTGTCATAACCATTTAAATGCTTGGCTTATTTTATAATTTTTTCCTATTCGATTTCATAACTTTTTTGTGAAGTGGTTTAGAAGAAGCCACATGTCATTATTTCGTTAACCTGAGAATGATATCAGCTTGATCTATTGTACAGTTGGCACCAGGACAATAGGCTAGGGAGATGTTGCCATATGGCATCATCTTGATGATCCGTGATCATGAAGATGATCGTATAGGAAGCTTATCTCTGGACTAGTTGGATAGTGGGATTTTTCCACATGGCATCATCCCGATGACCTATGATCCTAGAGATGATCATACATGAAGTTTGCCTTTGGACCAACAGGTTAGCAGCATGTTATAATATGACATCATCCCAATGACCCATGATCCCAAAGATAATCATATAAGGAGCTTGCATCCAAGGCAATAAGCTAGCGCTATGTTGACATGTGGAATCATCTCGACAATCTGCAATCTTGAAGAAGTCATTACATAGAGAAAAGCCTTCAAACTAGTGGGCTAGTAGGATGTTACCACATGGCATCATCTTGACGGACAACAGTCTCAGAGCCGTAGGTACAAACATTAAATTTTGTCAGATCAATGAGTGAGAGGACACTACGTAGAAAGAAAGGTCTTCGGGATCCTAAAGAGAAGCTAGCATGGTCTTGGAGCTCGTCGAAGCAACCTCGTAGATGCTAGCTAAGTCAACGATGACCTAGGTTTAAATTGATGGTTGTCTTAATGTCATAAGCACAATTATCATTTGGCACAAGCTAATGAAGGAATTTTTGAGTGTTAGGCTGACTGGATAAGGGCTTGTAGGCTTCTTAATTAGTGGCTTATACATGTTTTAATCTTAATGGCAGTTGCAAGATTTGTATTTTCATATGTGCGATTGAATGGATTATGGTATCTATCCATGTTTGTTGGTATTTTATTCATTGAAGTTGTGTGTCGTGCCTATCTTTAGAGAAAAAAATAGGCATGATACAAGCTAAGTCATTGATGTACTTATTTTGCACATATTGTATAATTCACACACAACCCAACATGTAGGGGAGAACTACATCAGTCTAAGGCCCTCTTCAAAGTAATGGTTATGTAGACAATATCCTTTGATAGAGGGGTCATTAGAGTTAGCTCAACACTATGTGCCCACTAACCCATTTTTATCCAAGGTCATATTGAAGATTGAAAGTTAGGTTTTTTATATTTAAAAAGGAGCAACAGTCCATGACCTAGATGTAAATGCACCAGAGCAAAGGCGAAGCAAAACTTAGAAACATCTAGGTGGTCACATTAGATTTCAATAGATATTTCATACAAGACACTAGTGTCGAACCTAGATAGCAACATCGATGCAACTTCCCAGTATGATGTTATTGTCTAAAGATCCAAAAGCATCGGAACTAAAATCTGATGATTGTTCTAGAATCTCCTTCCTGCCTGCTTTCAGCATGTTCTAGATCCATAATTGTATTAGCATTAGAACAAGCTAAGTACTTCACTTCTTTGTTATTTTTATATCTATCATAGTCATACTTATTATATTTAAACTATCTTATCATAATAAATTCAGTGTATGCTTATATCTGAGTTTAACATCTAATTGACTTGTTATATATCTGATTATCACCTTTATGCCATTTCATTTCTATATACCTCTTTAACAATCTAGATAGCCCCAATCCAGATTCTATTTTAGAGTTAAACAGGAACCTAAATGTTTTGAAAGATCAATTAACACTTATAACTGGGCAATTATCCAATATTATAGCTCAACATTCACAAAAAAATCCTCTACCACTCTAGTTCGATTCTCCCCATTCAAACAAATACACCTCCAATCTTGGTCCAAAGCAGCAGTTATCAAAAGTGGACTTATGAAAGTTTGATGGTAAGGATCCACTCATTTGGATCAATTAAATCAAAAATTTATTTGATCTACATCAAACTCCATGTGCATAAAATTTGGTCATGACCTATTTATATATGGAACCTAAGCAATTCATTTGGTATATATGGTTGTGCTTAAAAGAAAAAGAAGCGCCTTCAGGTCACCTAGTCTATATTTTTTGAGGAGTTACAGCTCCATTATGACAACAATGTTTCAGTTCATTCAACGAGCTAAATTGTGTCAAACAGGGACTATGAAGGATTATATTCATCAATTCTATGATCTCTCCTTACATGTGGATGAGATCACCAAGGATAATTTGACTAACCTATTCTTGGGTGGCCTCAAAGATAGCATCCAAATTGAGGTTCGCATGTTTAATTCTAGTTTAGTATCTGAAACAATATCAATGGTACACATGGTAGAAGAAAAAGATTTGTCAAATGAAGACCTTTCGATAATGTTCACAAAATCAATTTCCTAACCCCATCATTTCCTCAGCCTATAAGATTGACCCCTCAACAAATTGAAGAGAAGTGTGTAAAAGGGTTATGTTTTGGTTATGATAGCAAATAAAGTAAATGACATAGATATGTTGAAAAGAAATTATTTAACATTGAAGTTGCCAATGAGGATGAAGAATATGATGAGGACTCAGGTGCAGATCTGAAAGAACCCGAGGATGATCTAAAGATTCTCAACCTATTATTTTCTATCATTCACTTTCAAGTATTAGTACTCATTAAACTCTTAAGATGGTAGGTTTTCTCAAAAAACAAAAGGTGATTGTGTTAATTGACTCTAAGAGTACACACAACTTGATCAATAGTAAGTTGGCTACTCGTTTGAATTATTTCATTTACCCTACTTCAGAATTTTAGGTCACGATTGTCGATCGAGGTATATGCAACTGTTTGATAAATTTCATATTATTAAATTTGTTATAGGAGACTATTTATTAGATTCTCCTATATTTATTATTTCCATGTGCAGCATTGATATTGTTTTGAGAGTGCAATAGCACCTTTCGCTAATGTTCGCAAAATCAATTTCCTAGCCCCATCATTTCCTCAGCCTACAAGATTGATCCCTCAACAAATTGAAGAGAAGCGTGTAAAAGGGTTATGTTTTGGTTATGATAGCAAATAAAGTAAATGACATAGATATGTTGAAAAGAAGTTGTTTAACATTGAAGTTGCCAATGAGGATGAAAAATATGATGAGGACTCACGTGTAGGTCTGCAAGAACCCAAGGATAATCTAAAAAATTTCAACCTATTATTTTCTATCATGCACTTTCAGGTATTAGTACTCATTAAATTTTTAAGATGGTAGGTTTCCTCAAGAAACAAAAGGTGATTGTGTTAATTGACTATAAGAGTACACACAACTCGATGAATAGTAAGTTGGCTACTCATTTGAATTATTTCATTTACCCTACTCCAAAATTTCAAGTCACAATTGTCGACCGAGGTATATGCAATTGTTTGATAAATGTCATATTATTAAACTTGTTATCGAAGACTATCTGTTAGATTCTCTTATATTTATTATTCCCATGGGTGGGGCTGATATTGTTTTGAGAGTGCAATAGCTCACTACTTTGGGCACAATTGACATGAATTTTCAAGAACTATTCATGTGCTTTTATTCAGAAGGCAAGACATTTAAACTGCATGGTTTATAGCTAAATCTCCATAATTATTTAGTTCTCACCAAATGATGAAGATGTTCAAAAAAGGTGTTGAAGGATTTGTTGTGCAATTTTTTTTCATAGAAGCTCAACCAACCAAGGAGTCTATCCATCTTGATTTACAACTGGTGTTGAAGGACCATTCAATTATTTTTGGTGTCATGCCAAAAGGACTTCCACCAAACAGAGTGCATGATCATGCCATCAGACTACTTCTAGGTAGTACACTAACCAACATTAGACCCAAAAGGTATTCATATGCCCAAAACGGTGAAATTGAAAAGATGGTACAGGAGATGTTGGAGACAAGAATTATCAGACACAACAAAAGCAAATATTTCTCCCCAATGATCATGGTGCATAAGAAGGATGACACTTGGAAGATGTGCCTAAACTACATAGAACTCAACAAGTACACCATCAAAGATAAGTTTCCAATTCCATTAATTGATTATTTGTTATATGAATTTCATGACATTTATTTTACCAAATTAGATCTTCACTCTAGGTATCATCAAATTCGAATCCTCAAAGAGGGCATACCTAAAACAACTTTCTGAACTCATGAAAGCCATTATGAGTTTATGGTCATGTTTTTTAGCCTCACAAATGCACCATATACATTTCAGAGTTTGATGAGTATTGTTTTTATGCTATTTTTGAGAAAGTTTGTGTTAATGTTTTTTTATGACATCCTCATTTACAGCAAAAAATGGGAAGACCATTTGAAGGATGTGAAATAGGTACCTTTGGTTTTGGAACAATGTCAAATTTATGTCAAACCTTCCAAATACGTTTTTGGCATCAAATATGTGGAGTACTTGGGTCATAAAGTTTACATGAAGGCATGAAATTTGATCCTACAAATATCCAAGAGATGGAGTGGTAAGTGCCTAGGACCCTTAAGAACTTTTGAGGATTTTTGGGGCTAACAAGTTACTATCACAGGTTTGTAAAACATTATGACAACATCACAACCCAACTCACATCTATGTTGAAGAAAGATGTCTTTCAGTGCACTGAAATAGCTACCAAGGCATTGAAACATATGAAAATAGCTGTGTACCACTCCAGTTTTGGCTACCCTTAATTTTTCTAAAACTTTTGTTGTTGAATGTGATGTATCAAGATACAACATGGGGGTTGTACTCATGTAAAAATGTAGACCGCTTGCATTTGAGAGTCGTCAACTGAAGGAAAAAAACATGTTCAATCCAATTTATGAGAAAGAGATGGTGTCTATTCTGCATGTAGTCAAGCAATGAAGACCTTATTTGATGGGTTGACACTTTTAGGTGAAGACTGATCATGATAGCCTCAAATATTTTTTAGAACAACAATTGTCATCATAAGAACAACGGAAATAGGTGACTAAAATGTTAGGATATGATTTTGAAATAGTATATAATAAAATAAAATATAATGTGGTACCAGATGCACTATTCAAACGAGATGAATCAGTTGAGACATTGTTATGCATAATAACCATTTGGTAGGTAGATGGGCTTGAGGAATCAAGATCATTCAAAATGACAGGATTCTTAGGATTTGATTCAAAATCTTCAGCTTAGTTCTCGAGGGTCTAAAACATTTCATGGAAGGGGAACACATTATGGTATAAATATTGATTATACCTCTATAAGCATTCTCTCATCAAACATAAAACAAAACCCTTCGATAACTTCATGCATCTCTGATAGGAGGTCATTCAAGATTTTTAAAAACATATCATATACTCAAACAAGATTTCTTTCGAGAAGGAATCAAGGGGGATGTCTAGAAATATGTGGTTGAATGCATGGTGTATTGACATAACAAAAGTGAAACCATTAAGACCCCATGTCTTTTGTAGCCTTTATTCATCCCTAGCCAAAGGTGGGAGGAGGTTTCCATGGATTTCATTACTAGGTTACCATGGTCTAAGGGTAAAAATGTTATCATAAGAATTGTGGATCGACTCACCAAGTATGCTCATTTATGTTCTTTATCACAACCATTTGTCCCAAGTATAGTAGCTTATACTTTTCTCAATACAATTTATAAATTGCATGGTACTCCAAAGATCATTATGAGTGATCGAGATCTCATATTTACTAGTAATTTTTAGACTAAATTATTTGCATGTTTGCCACCCAGTTGGCTCATAGCTCATCCTATCATGCTCAATCTGATGGACAAACAAAGGTAGTCAACAAATGTCTAGAAATGTATCTTTGTTGTTTTATGTTTGACAAACAAGACAAATGGGTTCATTGGTTGCCACTTGTCGAATGGTGGTATAACACTTATTTTCACACTTCTTCCAAAATGTCTCCCTTTGTGGCATTGTATGGATATCACCCTCTATCCATCACTTTAGTCTTGAATGTGCATCACAAAGTTTGAGTTGTTGAGGAACACATTCACCATCAACAAAAGGTATTCATTAGTTTACGAGAGAATTTAGCAATGGCACATAACAAAATGATGCATCAAGTGGATCAACACCATAGTGAGTGGCATTTTGGCATAGGTGATTGGGTCTTTGTGCATTTGCAGCCATATAAATAGATGTCTCTGAAGTAATAGAAAAAAGATAACAAGTTGTCTCCCAAGTATTATGGCCCTTATCAGATTTTGTAAAATTGGTAGTGTTGACTACACGCTAGAATTTCCCCCATCCACTCACATACACCCGATATTCCATGTCTCTTGTCTAAAGAAGGTAATTGGACACAGAGTTTCTACTCAGATTGAGTTGCCTGAATTGGATGAAGAAGGCCAAGTCGTTTTGGACCCTGAATAAATCCTTCACACATGCACTAAGCAACTGCGGACCATAGCGATTAAGGAGTATTTGATCAAATGGAAGAATCTATATCCTAAAAATGCAACATGGAAGGATGAAGCGTCCCTGTAATAACATCTTGGTTTGATTCAACGTTATTTTAGAGAGAAGGGGCATGATACGCCATTAACCAATGGTGTGTCTAGGCATATGTGTGGCCAACTTGTGGCTTACATATCTCTTATATTATGTTGCCACATATCTTTATGTTCTTAATAAGGTCAGCGTACAGAATAACCATAGTTAAGTAGAGTATATATAGGAGGTAGTGGTTAGTATTTGATATCATATTGTGAATTATGCTCTTATTTCATTGTCGTGGAGGTTGCCCCCTTGAAGTGACTCAACTATATTTATCAAGCATTCTGCTCTTCTACCAATTATTGTTGTGAATTTGCATGTTCTACTCTTATTTCTGTGATATAATATTATATTGTGTGAACATCTAAGTAATTTCATTACATCCTATGAGTATCACCTAGATGCAATGAATATCAAGGGAACAATTCATACTCATGAGAGATAGGTTCTTGCGAACCACTACTCATGAAATATGGATCAAACTAGGTTGACTCAAAAATATGCATATGAATCTTGAAATTATATCACATATTTCCTTTATTATCGATTCATATAGACATTGTTTTGCTTGCAAATGTTTCCCTTATGTTTGTGAGTATGCATATTTTCATATTCCAAACATAGAAGCATGGATGTTTGTTCCAAGATAATCATAGCTTTTTATGGTAGCAATCAGGGCACTCAAACAAATTCCTAGGAATACATTTTTTCTTTTCATTTTACAAGTCACATGAGCGGGACTCTAAAAAAAGGTAAACCTCTCTTGTCCTTTTGACTTTTAGATCATTATCGTTTATTATATTGACTTTGATATCTCTTATAGGTTTCAACCACAACAACATTTATGATCCCTTATAGGAACACTTGTTTGTTTTATTTTGATATGTATGTGTGTGCATGCACACACATCAAAATAGGGCATTATGTAGACACATAATTCTGATTCGAGGGTAGTTTTAGAAGTCAATTTGGATTGATTTAAGGTGCTTGTGTATTTTCAATTATCAATTATTATTATGATCTTATTGGCACATATTTCCTATGTTCTAGGCCCCCTTTGCCTTGTTTTCTCTTTCCTCCTTGTTTTCCCAGTTTTCCCATGGTTTTTGTTGTTTTCTGTGGCATGCCAGAAGCACACTACCATGCTCTTAGTTGACTAAGAGCGTAGCAGTACGCTCATATTTTTGCTTTTGTGGTCCCCTTTGTCCCTTTCCACCTGTCTCCCCTAGGATTGTGCTTATTTTCATCAACTTTCCCGCCCTTTGTGTGTCAACTTGCATGCCAATAACATCCTAATTTTAATTTGACAAGTCTATATATACACATGCATGAGTGCATATAAGACAAGTAATAAGGGTGAATACAAGTGAGTGATAAGTGAATGAAAGCAAACATCCCAAGAAAAGGTAAAATGTGATAAGCAAAAGTCTAGCATTTTATTTGAAAAAAAGAATTTCCTTTGCAGTAATGTTGCATCATTGTTTATTGTTTGTGTAGTGAAAACCCATTTTAAAGATTAGGGCTTACATCACACAATTGTTTATTGAACTAAATTGAGTAATGGTTTCCAACTTTTCCAACACTAAAGGTTTGAATGACACAAGCCCCCCAATTGACTATATTATTTTAAGATCTAGCAAGGTTTTGTGAGTGGATTGGGGTTTCAAGAAAAGAGAAGGATTTTTGGGTGACACGCAACGAATTTTGAGAAACTAAGCAAGGCTTTTGGAGCCCAAGCACGAAGGCTCAAAGTCATCAAATTTGTTTTGAAGAATTATAAAATGGCCAAGAGCGTAGCTTAGCCCTAAACTATGTAATTGGCAACACCCAGGAGCCAATCCAGTCCTTGTCAAATTTTCAAAGTTGACAACATGCAAAATGGTTTCTAGGTTTTGTTTTCCTCAATTCCTAGACTGGTTTCTGCCTAATTTTAGTTTAATACCGTCTATGGATTTGTGACAATTCAATATTCTTTTGGGAACCTAGCTTTGCACATTACACTTATTCAAGCATATTCCTCTGTTGCAATTAGGTTTGATTTTACTGTTCATTTGGGTAAAACTATTCCAATTTGAATTGCGCATTAATTAGGACTTAATGTGGTGCATTGTTGATGTAACCCCTCTTTACCATATCACACCATCATAGAGAATGTGTTAGCACATTACAATGGTTATTTTGATGCTTGCATTATTTTTCAAAGCACATGTGGGTGGAAAAAGCACACACAACAATTAATTGTTGTGTGTCAATGGTTGTAGTCATCAACACCGTGGTCAAACACACAACAAATATGGGCAAACAGTCCAATCTACTAGATCGTTAAAGCATGTCAAGTTCCTTTCCAATGGAAATGATAAACCAAAGCTCAAGTTGTTGGAAACTTTCCACACCTTTCTCAATTTGCCACAATGGGGACCATTGCTTCTAAAGGATGAGCAATTGATCTAGGGGAATTTAGGGCTTTGATCATCTTGTAGCCTAATAATAGTGTGACATGTCACGTGTTATCTCCACCACCGGCATCAAGATCATCCCAAGCATACATGATCATACTACAATATCTTAATTCTCAATATCATGTCTCACAACACTAACAACATCAACCTTGTTCATCACAATTGACCTACAAATTTTCCAAAAATACATCAAAAGCATATGAACCATGAAAATGCAAAAAGGTTGTGTTTCTTATAAAAACCAATCCGCCTATTTATCTTCTTTACATGTATAATAATGTACATTAGCTATTCTTTGAAAAGGTCTGAAGTAGCATAAACCATATGCATTTTTGATTGATGCATTGGATGTCTCATATCTTTGTCAATAAATCTCGCATAATATAATCTTCCATCACAATTCTAAGGTGTTATATTATTTTTAGATTCCCTTTGTCTCAGCATTGTGATTGTTTTTGTTGTATTTTATCATTCTCAAAGCATTTCCACAACACATTTGAATCTGTTTGGGTGTGTTGTCGTCCGAGTCACCCGTAGACCCTAGATCAATACTTCTATGCAATCTCTTTGTCAACAATCAGCATGAACAATTGAAAAAAATTGTATCACCCAATGGAAAAAGAGAAGGATAGCAAACTTCAGCCCCATCGTTGGCAGCACAACCTGTGGAGCATTCCCGTTTGATTCTCTTAGTTAGTCAATATTTACTTTCTACCATTACAGATCTTGTTTGACCATTACATGGTTCGGTGAGATTGCTTTTAGGAATTACAAATGGGTGGCCCTCGTCACCCCATTATTTTCTACATAGAAAATGGAGGAAAAAGGCTGATGGATGTAACAATGGAAGTGGAGATAATGAGGGTTGGTAGTAAAGTGCAGCTGCCACCAAGTAAGGGAAGTGGATTAAAACTTGAAGGGCATTTGGAGGTTCACGGAGTACAGTAATCCTAAAAAGAAGATAGACAAACGGCAGGCCAGGGAAGCATCCATAACATCTTCCCTCCTTGAACCTAGTTATACTAGTTGCTACAAACAACTGTATAAGTTGACAGCCAAACTCAACATGGGAAAAAAGAATATCGTAGCTGGTTTTTGCATAAATCTGTTGTATAAGCTTCAGGAAAATGACATAATTCACAGAGGCCATTAACAAGAAATCCAAAAACAATGGTTCACAACTCGTGCAAACTACAACTCCTGCTGATTAAAATGTGCTTCCAATGGAAAAGGAAGTTCAAGTCTCGGAAACCCAGTTATATAAAACAAACAGGGTTATAAAGCAGGAGGTCATAATCTTGAGGCTTCAACTAGCCAAAATATACTCACTGATGTAAAAATGGAGCTTATCGATAGTGTTGACTCATCTTATACATCTACAAGGAAAGGAAGCTTTATCTGTTTAGTCTGCAATAGTCTGTTAGATGATGCGGTGGATAATCTTTTCTATGGATAACAAGGGTTTCCGGGATTATGCCATATGGCAAGTTTTGGATTATATTTATAGGAAGTCCCCGTGGAACTGACGGAAGGGACACCAATATGTTACAAGTCTTGTTTTCATGGAAGTAAAATAAAGTTCCTCTTTACTGTTCCAAAAACACTTAGTAAATACATAAAATAAATATTTTATTCTAAATGATCTGACAATGACATAAATAAGTTTACATGGACTGATATTTCAACCTTCAGTACATTTGATCTATTAGGCCTTTGCCTTGTAGGCCTTTCAAGTGCTTTACCTGCACGCTCTGCAAACCCAAAAGTACTTTGCCTTAAAATAACCTGAAATCGAAAACTACAAAAGAAATAATCCTACCTCTGTTCCACTCCATAACACTTATTTGCAATGAGAAATTAGACCAATGGAAAACCAAACATGGCAAAAAAATAAATCTATACAAATAATCAACTACTTAGACCTTATCTCCTTAATTATCACCAAAGGATATTACAAATAATTCTTTACAAACCTCTGGCTAAATACGCTTGAAACATACCTTCGATATAATCCAATCCTAACCATTTCGATATGCACAAGCAAAAGCAGACAAATGAAAACATTAATAACCACGGTTGTATTTTCATATGTAAGGATCTAGGTCAGCCATTGATTTTATTGTTGGAATTGTTTCCCAAGACATGTTTTGTTCCAGCTACCTTCTGCTCATGCTAATAATGCAGTGTTCCCGTGGATAACACACTAGCTTTTCTGAGATTGAAACATTGACATGGGTGTTTCCCTCCTCAGGTTACAGAAACAAAAAGAATTTGCTTGTTATGTTATATGGGATCAGAACATTTTAGGACAACAGAATTGGTTATGCATATACCCCAGATAGAATTTAACCTCTGCTGTGAAAGTCCTTCCTTGAGGCTCCCGTTGTTGTCTGGTGTCCATTTTCACAGATCATAGAATGGTTGACTGGTTGTTAATAACTTCACAGAAAGTAGGGTAGAAAGAATAAATCTGAAAAGATATCAGGCAATGCCCGGCTTTCATTTTATGCACAAGGACCATTCTTTTCACGGAGAAAAGGGAAGAATTGGATAGAATAAATGCAGATGCATTAACACCCTCGAATTGAATTATTCGTCCATGCTATTCACATACTCTATCTCGAGACATAATCCCAAGAAAAATCTCATTTCTTCTTCTTGCATTCCCAACTCCTTTGTTTGACATAGTTTTACTAATACAACGAGCCAAGGCTGAAGGCCTCAGCAAGTAAATAAGACCTTCCACACCAAATGGAAAATACCTAAAACAAATCAAATACTCACTTGTTAGAATTAAAAACATACATCCCTATAAGAAAAGATCAAACATAGCCTCTTCGATCAAGTCATTGAAAATGGCTCTCTCTACTTGACACCCTATAGATTCAACATCATCTCGCAACTCCATCCATAGACCCCTTTTAGCCATGTCCTTTGCTATAATATTTTCTAAAGTACTCGGAATTTCTGACCGTGTGTAGAAGTTGCGACTGATAGCCGCCCATGTGTCTCTCAGAAGCTGCTTTCCAGCAGGCATACACCAAAAGTTTAATTTAGTGTCTCTCAACCAGGGATTATGATTGGAAAATGGGCCTAATATCTCTAGCAATACTTCATTTATGCAGTCAAAAAGAAGGTGTCGCTCCCACTTGCTTTCATGAGCCTCTGTCTTGTCCACTTCACTGTCATGACCAAGAAGATTTTCAATCTTCTCAAATAACGAAGGATCCAATGGATGATTTGGCAAATTCCATCTCGGAGAAATCCCATCCCCAGTGAAACCAGAAGCAACAAGAACATTTCTGACATAACAAAAATCGGACTGCTTATCTTTTGGACAAGAGATATCATCTAGTTGCAAAAATTCGAAGTCCACATTTTCAGCAATAGAAGATTGCAATTTTGATGTAGGTGATACTACAACTTCTGATGCAGAGTTGCAAGTTCTTTCACTAAATATCTCAGCTTCTCTACAGTCATGATCATCAGACACTATCCCATCCCCTTGTAAAAGGTTAACAGCTCTGTCAGTTGGTCTTTCAGATTCATCAAACTTCAGTAGGCGAATTCGTAAGCGTAATTCTGTATCATTAACATGGAAATCAGAACTCTTGCACGAAGATTCAGTTATTTGAGGAAATTAAGGTCCAAATAACATGAAAAAAAGCTCTTGAAATATTCATTAAAATTGTAAGCTCAATCTCAGAGTAAAAAAATTGTGAGCCCTTGAGTTCCATTATCAACTTGCCTTGAAGATCAGAACTTATCTTCTTAAAACCCTTCGGGCTGGGTGTTTCTTCTTGGAAAGGTGAATCGAGAACTGATACTGGAGAGGGTTGTTCAGGCTTCTCATTATTAATTGTTGAACCTTTGGGTTCCTGAGAAGGCAACTGCTTTATAGGACTGTAAAATGTTGGAGAATTCAGTGGAGGTTGTTCTGGAGGTATCACCTAAAAGTAGAGAACCAAATAGATTAGCCATGCCAAGCGTCGAGAATTTGCACAATAAAAAGCTTGAAGAATAGATACAAATAGTTCCACAAAACAAAGAAAATAAGTTTACTTTTGTTGCACAGTAAGTTTGATCACCAGACTGCAATGCATCACTCAGCACAGAGGCAGGGCCCCAGTCCAATGGTTCCTTAATAGTCTCTTCATTGCCTTTAGTATCTGCAGGTGAGGCCCCACTTCCAATATCTGCTGGAAGCTTGAATTCTTTATTTTCCACTTCTGTGCCATCTATTGATCGATTGTGACTTTCTGGATCCTCCAGACTGAGCAGATCTTCTGGCCTTCCCTTATATTTTTCTGATTCAACATACACTTCTTTGGGTGTGTCACATACCTCATCCAACGGCACTCGGAAACTAGTATCTGGCTCTGTCAAGGAATCACATTTCCTGCTTCTTGATCTTCTTCCCATCATCAAAAAGCTTCCTGTCAAACTTGAAGCCGTTTCCTCAAAAATAGATCCTTCATTCCTGGTCTTTCGCATCTCTGTAGGAAGGTTGGTGCTTGAACTATCATGGGCATTGTCTCTCATGACATCAGAAACTCTGCATCGCATGTCTTCATTATCTTTGTCATTAATTGTGGATGGCAAAGGTCCTGACCAAGATCTCGCAAGGCTATCAGAAACTCTGTGTTGCACATCATCATTATATTTTTCTAGATTTGTGGATGACAAAGGTCCTGACCAAGATCTTGCAAGACTTTTGGGTGATATATCTCCATTTTCATCTCCATCCCTGTGATTTGTGAAATCCGAACCAAGTTCATGTCCAACTTTCCCATATAACTGTTCGCTTTCTTCACCTCCATTATTGATTTTGTTCTTGTCTTTGGGACTTTTAGGCCGGGATATTGATTTCTCGTCCTCTTGTAGAGCAAGTATTTTACCCAATGTGCTTAAATTCCTTCTAGATTGTTGTTTCTCTTCATCCACATGGCTCAACTTCATTCTTTCTGACAGACGCTTCTTAGCTTCTCCATTGACTACAGATTCAGGCAAATGACACTTTTTTGTAGGATGTGACGTGGGAATGTCAAACCTCTTTGTATGGTCCAATGAATGTTTCATAACAGGTGAAGAAATTTCACTGTCACTGCTAACACCAACCTCTCCAGAACTAGTTCTAGATCCATTCAATAAATTTCTCTTTCCAATAAAGTTAGTAACGGAAGCAGAAACTTCCCCCAATTCAGAAGGGTCATTTGTTAAATCTCTAGTTACACTTTCTCTTACATGCCTTGCAATTTCTCTAGCAATTTCTCTTGGATCCTTAGGCCCATCATGAATTTGGCCCCGACCATCATCCTGGGTAATCTTGGAGTCATCTTTCATATTCTCTTTGAGACCCAACTTAAGCCTTTCCCTGACTTCCTGAAGAAAATCTCTAGTGCCTCTGTCACCTTTACCTAGACTTCTAAAAGCAGCTTCAGATCGTGGTGACCAGCTTGGTGGTGATGGGGACCTAACATTTTGAGCACTTCCTGGACCAGGCTTTAAAACGACTATCCTTGTTGGTAAAGCACAAGCATCACTCTTAACTGGGGCACTTTCTGTAGAATATTGCTTGTATCGATCCTTTGTGCCTGAAGATGGGCTAATTACTCGCCATTCTTCCTCTTTTTCTGTCAAATACCTAGGCCCTTTTTGCTTCTGAAATTGTTTATCTTGCTTTTTACCTTCCATAGGATATCTTCCATGACTAATATCCTCCGTTTTCAACTCCTCGGCTGTTTTCCTGGCATTTGCTGATTTAATTTTTGTTCTCATTGTTTCAGGAGTTTGTGATGTAGAATGCAAATCCTGAAGATGCTTTGCAAAAAAAGAATTTGGCTCTTGAAGGAATTTAAGGAACAGGTCCTTATTAGACTGTAACACCTCCAACGCATCAAGAAATTCTTTCGACTGTTGTAGCTTCTCATCAGTAGAAAGATTTTTAGCATCAATGAACTTCTGGTGCACAAGGGCCATCTCTGCCTCATCTAGTGTTTCGTGAACAAGCATATGTTTCTCAACTAAATGTATGTCAAGCTCATCGAGCTGTTGAGTCGTTGAATTATCTCGAGACTTTAAGGCTTTTAAAGCCTCAAACTCTTTCCACAGCTCTTGCCTTTGCATTGCATGAGATTGATCTTGTGTACAAGAAAGTGCCCTTTGGTCTGGACAATTTACAGTCTTCACCTGAGAAACTGGCAAGGAAATCTCTTGTGTAGGCTTACTTGCTGAAGCTCTTGATTTCTGTGGAGAAGTGCGGCCATCACGGTTTGACTTAGGTTGCTGTTGTTGCTTCAAAGATATGATTTTTTGTGGATCATTATCTAACTCTTGGGTATGTTCTGTTAGCAATGCTTCTGCCGGCATTGCTTCAAGTCCCATCAAACGTGCAACAACACCAGGTGTGCGCCGTTTTGATTCAAAATCTTTTGACATTTCTTCAGCTATCAGTGCCTTCATGGGCAATCCACCTGTTTTTTTCTTTGTAGAAGGGTTCTTTCTGGTATCATAAGTATACTGGATGTTCCATTAAAAACAAAAATTAATTGGCTTTAAAAAACAATAACTGAGGTGAATGATATTCACACAAAAGGCAAATCTTCATAGTAATCTATTATGCAATGCTACCCAGTTCATACGTGCCTTATAGCATAATTAATATATATGTTTCAAATGCAAGCACCACTATTTTCCACAATCAAAATGACGAAAAGTTAAAATTCATACCCACATTTTTCGTACTGCCACAAGAAATACAATTAATGGATATCACTGTTAGATAAGACAGAGGAAACTGATACTTACAAGTCCAGGTTCATTTTTGGCATTCCGACTTTTAGAGGATTCCAGAGATTCATTCGCCACATCAAAACTTATCCTAGAAGACTCTGATCCTGCCAGAGAATACGTTACATAGAATTAGACAACACACCAAATCCACTTCTTACAAGGACTAAAATCAAGGAAATTTTTCTTATTAACTCAGAGCTTGAAACCTCTTGCACAAGTAAATAATTGGTGACTAGAAGAAAAGATACTACAGTAGAACACAGAATCTTCAACCAGGCCTTCACATTTTCTGACTGCAGATAGAATGTGTAGTGTCTTATAAGATTAGAACCACAAAGTAACTTTTCTGTTTATATTAAACACAACTGTAATTTGCTTAGCAATGTTTGCATGTTGAATGGATGAGGGAAATCCAGCTTCGCTGAAACAAATTGAGGAGAAATGGAAGGGGACATCAACAGTTTCATAAGCCAGTTTGGCTCCATATGGAAACCAGGAGTGGAAACTTGCTGAAAACACAAACAGCCTTCACGGTTTGGAGAGGATACATAGGTGGGACCCCAGCCTATCATGGCTCATGACTGAAGTGCTACTTGTGAGAATAAGTACTACTTAATAAGAATTTCTAACCAATTAATCACTTCTTTGCAGTCAAATCAATTTGATCAGAAACTGTCAGTTGAGGAACACACCCCAAGCAACTAGACGTTAAGTTATCCCCGATTATGATTCAGAAACCTCATTAGAAAAAATTCGGTTACATTGCAAGAGCATATGCTTCAGAGGACCATAAGGACTATTTTAGTGGCCAATATTTGCCAAATAGATTATGTACAGTTTCTTTTTCCATTTATATTTACTGACTGAAAAAGATATTGGCCTCTATTTTTATAGAATTATTATTATTTATTTGAGAATATTCTAGGATCACCGCATTTTTAAATCTTCTCCAATTGTTACCGAGGATGGGGCCTCTTGCTGATGTATTCCTGTTAAAATTTATTCGAACTATATGGAAACGTCCTCCTATTAGGAAATTATAATTTAATGACAATGTTTGTATTGATGTGGATTGCATGGTTTGGTTTGCAATCCAAAGCAGAATTAGCCACAGGAATCTCTCACCCGTATAAAGGGGTTGCAATGATCAAGGCAACAACGCAATGGTAAATAAATCAAAACCCTGCAAGTTCTCGCTTATCTTTTTTCTCTTACTGACTTAAATTGGATTATTGGAATAAATTGGCTTTTGAATTTTGGTCCCACTGCTGCAGAGCAAGCACCAGAAATAGAAACAAAAATCCCCATCAGACAAGGTATTGTCGTTTCCATTCACCCAGGACAAGATCCCTCTTGGCTGCAATTTGAACTGTATACATACCATACGCTGAAAAATATTTAAAAGGTATTTCCCATTAATGCAAAATATATATATATCTTAACAACGAAAGAATTGCAGTGAAAATGGAGGAGGATTTTCTGACTATTGTAGCCCACTTACTATCTGCATGGGACTTTTCTGTAATTAGTTTCCTTCCTGAATGATGTTGGTTAAAATCAAATAGACTGAATATGCCCCCCATGCAGCCTGGATGTTCTTTACTGGAACGCTTTTTGAGATGATTCTTTGTCATGGCTACCCCAAATATATTAAAATCAAGCGCCCGATGCTCAAGAGCCTACGATCCTGCAATACCAATATACCCAAACAAAAAAAATTAAAGTAGCTAACAAACCCCAGATATTTTCGCGTCTGTATTTATCTCAAAATAGAAATGTTTCTATCATTAGAACATTCAATATAACAGCTTTAGCATACCAGATTCAAAAAAAAATGGAAGTGGTTGCTACCAGGCCTTGTTATTACCTTACAAATACAATTATTTCTGAGCGAAGTGGGCAATTGACCCCAAAAAGATTTCAATAACCTCAAAATATCAAGAATGTGCTCAGGTTGGAAAGTAGATTGATGGCATTGAACTGCTAAGGATAAAAAATTCTTCCAGATCCCAAGTATCAATCATCTACTAAAACTGAACCATCCAGAAAAACCGTCTCTGAATCTTTTTCTTTACCAAACTTAAAGAAATCACTTTGTCGAGTGACTCCATTGTAGTAGGAAACCACGGAGACGCTAGGCCCCTCATCTGATCCTCAACTCTGCGGAAAATTAGAGCCAAAATCTCAGCAAAAATTGAAAAAAAAACTAATCTTTGAGAAACAAAAACCTCAAATTACGAGTATGAAACAAGATCGCTGTCATTCTTTTCGCAAAACACGTGCATTGAACGCGAAAATAGTGAAATTTGACTGAACCTGTCCGTCATGCTAGTGGATTTTAGCTTTCGTCAGAGCTCTTAAAAACATTTCATCTCAGTCAATTTTAGAAACATTTTCAGCACATTTCGCTCCATTGGGAGCAAAGATCAGTTAGTTTTGTTAACATTTACTTTGCCTGTACTAAATATTTATTTTCTCCTAACAAAAAATTGCGCTCTGCAAGGATTTTATCAACTGCGGTTATCCACATACATTCTACATCTATCCAGTAGAAAATTCATTCGATTTGGCACAAAAATTCACGGCTTGATTCGTATTCCGCAAGTTTCTCGCAAAGATTCACGTTGCTTTCCGGCTGGCTTAAATTTTATAGCTTTGAAGCAAAATATGAGGAAAATACCAAAAAAAATTTGAAATAATGAGGGTTTCAAAAAAAAAAAAAAGCTAAATCTGTTTTACCAAAAACACACGGCGACATCGACAAACAACACGTTTCAAACCACACATTTGTCCAAATTTTCACGAAACAAACAGCAAACAAAAACTTTGACCTACCGTATGTTTGGCCAGAAAGCTCCAAATGAGCTCTTCTGCTCAAAACAAAGCCTCTGGAAAGTCCTTTGTTATGTCGTTATATCTGCCGCACAAAAGCTCCGTATTTGGCCTGTCTCCGCTCGATCACACTCTTAACCAAATAAATACATTTATTTAAAATTGCGACCTTCAAGAGCTCCAAAAAATAAAATTTGTAGCACTAATTTGCCCGCAACTTTCCAAAAAAAATATATATATAATATTTTATTCACAAAACCTCATCAAATATTACGCTTCTGAGCTCAACAAATTAAGTTAATGACTCTAAATCGCCTGAAAACTTTCAGATAAAAGAAGACTACTGCAGATTCCGCCGCCATGGCTGACAAATTCACAGAAAATTTTCTTCTTCTGCTCCAATTCGCAAAGAATTTGTTGGTAGGAAAAAGTAGCGCACTCGTTAGGCCGCCTTACGCAAATGTCCTTTAAAACGTCGTCCGTCGTTTGTCTTGTCCGACGGTCACAAAATCCCACAGTTTACCGTTTGTCTCACGTCGCCGTTAGATGTGCCGCCTGGTTCCGCCGGCAAAACGGTTTTCGCGACGCGGCGGTTTCGTTTTCAGAGCGCGCGTGCGCATATGTTTTTGGGAGTAAAAGTTAAAATGGCGCAATAAAAACTTCGGTTAGTTTTGACACGTCGGATCCACGTGTGGGTCCCCTAAAGAGAGTCTTAAAAAAGATTTGTCTATCATATATATACCCAATGGAATAGGAACGGATTTGATTTATTTTGTTTCCTCTAATGTTGTTTTGGAGGGTAAACTAAAATTTGGGTGGACATTCTTTTCAAATACCTTCCTTGATTTCCAATTTTTTTTTTTAAAATTATCTTTGCTTGGTGTGGCCTACACAGTGAGATGATAGGAGACCACATTGGGAATAATAACACAAAAGAAGTTTGGAGGTCACATCAAGGGGCATAACCTTGCACCAATTTAATTTATATATTGATGTTTATTAAAAATTAATATTGGTTTATGGATTTTGATGAAGAATGGAACATGTGTGGGCTCTTATATTATAAATATGATTATTTTAATATATTTATAAGAGATTTGAATAAATGGTTAAAATTTTGAATTGTCGTATATATAGGGGAAGAAAGACTATTATTAAGGTTAGAGAAGAGACAACAAAGCCAAACTCAGTTTGAAATACAGATTAAATGATCTACAAGACATTAAACTTTAACAAAACTTTCTCGTAATGTACTAGACCATCAATGTAAAGTCAATTAAACATGCACAGAAAATAGTAAATAGAAAAGCCTCCAATGGTCCCTTTAAATAACGTACAATTAGCTAAAATACTGAAGAAAGGCTACACAACGTCAACCCACATTTGTTAAACAAGAAAAATACTCAGTAATATTGTATAACTACATGACTATCTAAGTCTGGATCTTGTAAGCTCCTTCATGTTAGTACTCCTAGTCATTGTATCACTTGTTTGAATTGTTCTCTTAGATTTATATTTTCAGTTAATTATCAAATTTCAAATGTCATCTTCCTCTCCTTCCTCGTAGGTGGTTCATGTCTCAATATCCAACTTTTTCTTTCTAATATAGTCCTTATGCATAAATCCTTCCCAAAAAATAAGAATCATCATCTTGCTAACATTTATCTTTGTAGACAGAGTATGAATGTTGATTTGTTTCTCTAAACCAATGGTATCATTTTTTTCTTCTCCTTCTTGTTGTTGATTTTGATCATGAACTTCCAAGACTCCAATCTCTCCATCCTCAAGATCTATAGCTTCTTGTTGCTCCTCCATCGATTGATTCTTTATGGTGTCCTCATTCTCCTTGTAATGAACTTATTCTTGGTCTTCCAACTCGTCACCCTTTCCCTCTCTAAGACCTTTCGGTCTTTCTCTTTCTCCATCATTGAACCCTCTGAGCAACCACCATTTTCTTCTTGATACCTTAAGGTCATTGTATTCAAACTCCAAAGCTCATTGCCATCCATACCTTTAGTTTGTTCTTCCTAATTATGAATTGGTATAACAACCTTTTAACTCTTCACCTTGATCTTTGATCGGTTCTACTTCTTCTTTTTATCCTTAAATTGTATCTACCTTTACATCTTGAAATGCCAAGGAATTATTGCACCCTTCCTTTCTCCTCCACCTCCTCCATAATTTTCTTACAATAAAAATATTATAAAACTATATATTTTAATATAAAATTCTATAATAATTAATAAATAAAAAACAAGAAAAAAATGTTAATTTTTTTATATTTTTATATAGTTCATAAAGAGATTAAAAAGTAATATATAAATGGATGAAAAACCTTCTACAATAAATTTTTTATCAATTCTAATTTAGAGTATACTCTTACTCTAATTACATAATTAATTTTTAAAAATAAATTATAAAGAATTAACTAATATGAAATATTTACTAAAATTGATGGTCAATTTTTGACAAAAACAACCAACAATTAATATATAATGGAGGGTCCTCTTCGAATATTTGGATATAAAAAAAAAAATTAAAAAATAAATAAATAATATATATATATATTATATGTATGTATGTATGTATGACGTAAATAAAACATATATGTATATGTATGTATTACGAGCATAATGTAATATTAAAAAAATGAGAATTTTTTTTTAAATATTACATAAAAATAATATATTAATACCAAATACATTATAGTAAATGTTATATTTATTTTGTGAGGGATATTAAAATAAATATTATCTTGTTTCATCTTAAGAGGTAAATATTATATATAGTTTTGTGTTTAAGTGGGTCTTTTAACTTTTTTATTATTAAAAATATTTGAAAAAAAAAGGTCATTAGATAATGATTATTTATAGAAGTCATTAAATAATAACTAAAAATAATAATATTTAAATATTATATAATTATGTGATTCAACATTTAGATTAAAATTAATTCTCTCTCCATTTAACATATTTATCAATTAAATAATATGAATGAAGATTTTAGAATAGATGCATCAATCAAATACTTTTATCAATTAAATAATATGAATGAATGAAGATTTTAGAATGAATACAATTCTAAAATGTATTGAAGAGATATATCCAACTTGAAATAATGAAATATGTATTTAAGAATATTTGAAAGAATATATTTAAAAACATTTAATTAAAATTTATTTTTAAATTTTAATTTAACTTGTATATCAATATTTAGCAAAGGCCAAAATTTATTTATAAAATTGCAAAAGATATAATGTAAAGAAGATATTGAAAGTGCACTAGCACATCTTAAAAAATATGAAAGAGAAACTAAATTAAGAGAGTATAAATGAAAAGTAGACTAAAATATTATGAAGAAGAAGTAAAAAAAGATGAGGGTTCTTCATAGTGAATTGAACGTCGATGCTGTAAAAAAACAATTTAATACTTAAAGCAGTGAAAACGTATGTAGTAGGTGTGAAACTATATAAATTATTGAGACTGGTATTTTATTAACATATAAATTTAAAAGATGGGTAATAATAATATCGAATAATTGAAAATAAAATATAGTTATGAAATCAAAAAAGAGAAGAAAGGGTATGTTAGACCGGTGATGATCGTTGGAGATGTTCAGACGATTGGAGCTACTATCGACGTTGGTGATAACATCCCCTCTGATAATATTAGTGTAACCAATAATAACTATTGACAATGAATGTAAAGAAAATCTAAACTTCTCTCTTATATTCCAAGCTAATTTAAAATTCCAATCCAAAAACGATTACCCACATTAAACCAAAAAAACAAAAAAAACACCAAACTAACTAACTAAACATACAAGAATTTGTGAAAATTGTGGGTTCCTCAACTCCCACCAAACCCAAAAAAAAAAATCGTTTTCCATGCTAAAATAAATTCTATTAATAACGTTAGAGAGGACTTGATTTATTACGTCGCATGTCACAACAAAATATTTTATTCTCTACGATACAATTTTAATATATATTTTTCCAAAACGTGTTTGTCTTTAATGAGAAAATGAATTCGATGAGCAATAATGGACAATCCCTTCACCCGTGGTCACAAACTTTAGCTACATTTAATGTATATAATAAGGAAACTTTAAATTTAAAGTCAAATGTGATAAAATAAAATAAAATAAAATAAAAAGGTATTTGGTATGAATAATGTGTATAAATTCGGGTGGGAATAATGTTTTATCTTATTTAGGGAGGAAATCAAATTCCTCCCTTGCAAAGTTGTTTGTCGTTTATGCGAAATCAAATGTCAATTAATACTACTTTCGGTCTCTTTCACTTTTCACGATTCGTGAAAGAAAATTTTGTCACAAAGTTGAACGGGGGTGCCGTCGTTCTTTTTTCTTTTTTTTTTAAATTTAAAAAATCGATTTAAGTGACGATTTGTCAGAGGAAGGAGTGGGAGTAAATTTAACATATATGTAATTATCATATTTTGATTTTTCTTTTTATTTAGAAGAGATTAAAACATTCTGATGTCTTAGAGATACGGTAAAGTTTGAATTTTTTTTTTTTTTTTTTTTCTCTTTTAAAAAATATTTTTTCATGTTTAGTGGTACAATTAAATTAAGAACATCCATTATTAGTCGTTAATTAATGTGATATGTAACAAAATTTAAGATAATTTTTTTGAAATTGATATCTTCACGTGTCTTAAAATATATATATTTGTTTTATTTATGTTTGGATTAATGTGATTCTAGTAGGGTAAAACTAATAGAATATAATTACTTCAAATATATAATAACCAAACAAATTTAAGTGTAACTAGCCAAATATAGTAACTTATTATTTATGGAAAACACTAAAGGATTCGAGTACTTAGCTTATTTTGCGTCTGTGCACATATGTGGTAGGATACAATCGTAAACAATTATCAGAAAAGGGTCTATGAGTGCTCAAATATCGAAACAAAGTGTCTATGCGAGCCTAGACAAGTCCATGCTTTTTGAACGCCTGCACAGTGCAACACTCTCTGATAGGGTGCATAACTAAATTGCGTACATGTGATTATTTGTCACATTTATGATTGTTGCACCTACGTCTGATAAGGGTTCATGTGCATGCAAATGTCTTTGATCACACGCAAATATCTTTGTTATCTGTATCCTTGCTTCAAACCTAGCTATACACTAAAGCACTGTATGCACCCCAAAATTGTACATTGTGACATTTCTCATACAACATCCAATGATGATGCAGTGATTTCCAAATTACACTCAAGTGGGTTTTCTTTGATGTTGTAGTGCCTACTTTCTCCCCGTTTTTCTCCTAAACCCTCCCAAAACCTCATTTATTGACATTTTAATCTTTTTTAGACTTATTTTTGAACTCCTAAGTATGACAAACCTACCCTATTTGAGAACGAAATTACCATGAAAATGATAAAACAATTGTTGTAGTTTCATAAACTACCTTGACAAAATTGTCATCGATGATTGGTTTCATCATGATTCAGAGCGGTTTTGTAACCTCATAGCCTAATTCTATCATAAAAGGTGGCAGTTGTGTAATCATCACCTACAAGCAAGGGTGATTCCATCACTGTTTGTTTGTGTGTTACTTTTACCTTCCAAATCCGAGTTTTTCAAGCATTGGGATGATTTTATTCATGTTTCTTGCTTTTGTTGCCTTGAGTCTGTCTCATGACTACCCAGATCGCTCCCATTCTTATTTTGATCACTCCCCATCCTTTCCAAGTGTAACTTTCAGTTAACCAACAATTAAACTCACCCTTGTAAGCTCTATGCTTTTCCTACAAGTATCTTAGTTTTAGAATAATTTTAGATCAAAAAAATTGTATTGAAGATTGGTGTTCAAAGCTTGTTAAAGCCACAACTTGCTTGTCATTGCTTTTGAGTTCCATCATTGATTCTTTTCGTGCCAGACTATATAATTCTGGAGAAGGGAAGTCATTGAATTAGCAACCACTTCATTGTAATCATGGCACCAGCCAGCCATAATCAGTTGCACTCTTGTTTGTAGTCGTGTCCTTCTTCATTCTCCTTTTGCTACTATTATTATACTATCACCCTTAATCAGAGAGTTCTTGCAATCTTGTTTGAGTATATAAGTAAGCACGTCGAGGATAAAATCATATCATATACATCTCTTGATTCCAACTGGCCTCACCTTGATCAGGTTGGAGGTTTATAGTTTTAGTTTTGTTTATTTACTCAATGGATTACATTAGTTTACTTGCTTTCAATTCACTAAATTAGATTTCATTTCAAAAAGGCAATAGATAGGAAAAGTAATATAAAAAAAGAGATTGCATCTCTCTATTTCATTTTACTACCAATTACTCATAGCTCTTTTCTTTTGATCATTTATCTCCAGCAAGTAGTTTAGCTTAGTTATATTTCAATTAAAACATTACAAAATTCAAAAACAAATAAACAATCAATGCTTTATCCAAATGAACACAAGTACCCCAAAACCTTACTTCTTACAGAACAACAAGTCTTACCACATACCATTCTCAAAACAAGCTCTTTTGCTTATACATTGTATTATCTTGCTTCTTGGATGACACTCCCAAAGCGTCCTTATCTCCATGGAGTAGGTCTTTTCCCTAGAGTTAGAGCCCCCAGTCCTGACATCAACACTCAATCTGATATTAGCACTGAGTTCAAGAGTTTTTTTTCATTTCACACCTATCTCGCACCTCATTTTCGATGCCCTCAATGCTATAGAAGAGCAAGATCAAATTCTCAATCTACCCATCATCATTCTTCCCCAAAACTAAGGCTGTTAATACAACATTATCCCTGCTTAGTCACCGTTCTTTTTATTTTCTCCTTAGGACTAGCCTCGTTGTATATAATTCACATTTGTATGTGACATTTATAGGGCATAGTCAACCCGATAGAGTTGATCACACTCCCTGAGTTATTCAGCATGATCACCCTCACCTTGCCATTCCTAACATGGATCAAGAGCTTTGCCTCCTTGTTGTTTTTGACACCAAAGGACCTTTGAGTTCTATTTTTGCTTAACTTGATGCTCTTAATAAGTAATGCAACACAACAAAACTCTTTTGGTACCGACTCAAACATCCTTGTCCACTCATCATTTCAAACCCCATTTGACTAAATAATCAACCCAATCTTTAGTTCTACCCATCATCCATCCATTATGTCAACTTTCCTGGAAAGGCCTCGAGAAGGTGAGTGCATAGGTTAGTGTGTGTTTTCTGCATGCATACAAATTGGTGAACTCAACTTGTAATGCTTATCTTTTTGCATTTTTTCCTCTCTTCTTTTCTTTTTTGTTATTTTTCTCCATCCTTCTACCTTTTCCATATTTTGTGGGTAACCATATAACCCCAAAATATGTCTAGTCAATATATCTTCGAAATAAGTACAGACCTTGACACTTATATAAGTTTTCAACCCCAAGGTGAAGCTTCTCTTTTCAACTGGAATACTAATAACCCAACACACAACGTGGATATGACTTAAAAAAACTATCATTTAAATTGTCATATTAGATTAGAAATGGCTATCCACAAAGTCTGGGATCCATCAGAGATCACTAGCAACCATTGTGAATCTAAAAATATGACCTTCACTAGTGGGAGTGGGACTAGTCCCCATGTAACAATCAAGCCTTCTATTAGTTTGCAAAACCCTGATGTGAAAAGTGATGCAAAATTCAATCACTATATCGAAAGAATCCATTATTTGGAGGATGGTTTAAATAGGCTTCAAGTGCCTCAAAATCCTCCCACTCCTATCCAAAATGTTCTTACAAATCCTAATCAAAACTTAACACCCCCTTAAGTCATCAAACCCTAATCAAGTAGCCATGGGATACCAACAAATCTCACATAAACATCCAACCAATGAGATCATTTATTAAAACACGCATTCATCTTTGAATGAACTCATCTCAACTTTGGTGAGTTGCATTTTAAATTTGGAGAGTCACCAAACTTCTCCCAATCATGTCTATCCTCCTCCTAGTTTTGTGCCTATGCCAATTAAACAGGTACCTCAATATCATATCAATCATCTCCCAATCAACCACATCCAAATCCAAAATTTAGGAGACATTATTATGCATGGGGTACCTAACCCTATAACACCCACCCCTCCTCTAGTGTATCAAACTCCTATCCAAACTCTATAATGAGGCTCATCATCGTACATCCCACCTACTCATGTGGCAAAAAATTAGACACCACCACATCCCTCCAACTAACGTGGCAGTGAACCAACCACTACCTTATGTTACTCCTACATATGCAGTAATCAACTAACCACCATAGTATAAATATTCTAATTACACATTGGTCAACCAATCACCAACATACACCCCTCTAGTTCAACCAACCTATCTCATTTATTCTAGCTAATTACCTCCCTACTTCCACATGTTCTCCAAATCCACTTGACTAAATAACTATTTTTTGGCCTATTTTGCACCTTTTCAACAAACACCCTCTTTCCCCCTAGCGGTTATGTAACTAACATGTATCTGACATAACCCTTTTTCACTTATCCCACCACAACTTCCACGACCCTTAACATCAAGGGTACGTATGCTAAATACCTGAAGGAACCACATGATCAAATTACATGAGGAGTTATCCTACCACATCCTTTAATAGAAATTCCCAAGTTCAAAGGGGAGGGATATCCCAACATGCACATCAAAGCTTATACCACAACCGTTAGAGATCCCTTACCTTAGGATAGGGTTGTTACGAATATTTTCCTAAAACCCTGGAGGGGATTGCTCTTGACTACTATTATTGCCTCATTAAGGCTTATATCCCATCTTTACAATAACTCATGGCCACATTTGTAAAAGCTTTTGATATGAACAAGCTTATAAAAACTAGCATTCCAGAGTTCCTTTATATCAAATAAGAAAATAACGTATCGACTGTCTAGATGGAAGCAAGTTATATATTCATCTACCAATGTGCCAAATATGGATTAGATTTAACTATGTGATCTTCTCCTTCACTCCCTTAACAAGGATATGAGGGAAAATGTGTGAAAACTCCCTTATCAATCTTATGAAGAAGTTCGTAAGAGCATTTTACAAATTGACTAGGCAACTATCAATAGTGGTCATCAAACTTATGGGACCAATGGACATATTGTTACCCCTAACTAAAAAAATGGGCGCTTTTAAAATGCAAACCATAATAATTTTAACAACTAAGGTCCTAAGATCCTTAACTAAAATAGGAATGCCACCACATATAATGTGACATACTAGAACAAGAAACCAAACCCTAACAATAACAACCAATAACAAACCATGAACAACAATGACAAAAACAATAATAATGGTACGATGAACCAAAATCCTCAGCAAATAGTTTGTGCAATTGATTTCAATTTCCCTCCACCCTGAAACATGTAGTACCAAAACCAAAACTAATTCTAGAGCATTGACCATTTCCCACAATTTCAAAACCAACCCTTTTATCAAAGGACTAACCAACAGGGGTTTGGTCAATAAGGACAAAACCAAAGGCCTAGGGACTATTACCCCAATGTCTATTGTCTCTTCGATCATGTGGTTCGGAAAGACATTCACGCATGTTAGGAGTACAAGTTTATTCAAAGACTCCTAGAGGAACAACAACATACTTTTGTGTTGATATATTCTTAGAAAATACAAACGTAAACCTTCATGCCTAGTTCAACGGTCCTATGACCCCTCAAAACCAATACCTATAAATCTATCAAAACCCATTCCCAAACCATCAAGGGAAAGTTACCCAAAACCAACCCAAGGTAGCTCGCAAAACCAACCCATGTAACACAACCAACCTATACCAACATGCAGTCATGATGTTGAGACTTCCACTTCTTGCACAACCAAACTTAATGTCACCCCCCAATTGGGAGTAAAAGGGAAAGCCAAAATGATCAGAGTGGTGGAGTTGAAAATAAAGGAATAACCAAACATAATCACTTGTACAAGGGAATATCATGCCACAAATCCCCACCCTTATTACATTTGGAGGGTGATGCCACTCCTAGACCTGTGGGAAACTATGATTTAGTTGTAAACCTTATGAAGACGTTATCCCACATCTCATTTATCAATTTACTCAAGAACTCACCCACCCACTATTCATTATTACTTAATGACCTAGGGTTGGAACATTTAGCCAACATTACTCCCTCACCTGAAGCCCAAATTAACCACATTGATCTTGACATGTTTTTCAATGGGCAAAATTTAAGAGATGTTAGATTTTTATTCGATCTTGAAAGTCTCCCTCCCAATTATGAGATGGCTAGGAGAGGGGATATAGATTTATTTATGCAATAATAGATATATGAGCCATGGTTGGTGATGGGCAAAAATAAACATAGTCCCCTTTTTGTTTCTCAAGAAGCTTGGCTATGGAGAGACTAATTATTCAGAAATACACAATACTCTCTAAGGCCACAATAGCCTCAAATAAACTTCCATAGGAACTATCATGCTTCCCATTACTCTAGGTCCCAAGGTGGTGTTGATATAATTCTATGTTATCAACAAAGACACCAATTATAACATGATATTGGGTAGGCCTTGGATCCACATGATGAAGGCCATCCGTTCAACCCTATTCCAACAAATAAGGTTCCTTCATCTCAAAATACTTTTTGTTACCCAAGGAGACCCTAAACGATTTGATGTCATTTAAATGACCATGCACAAACAACAAGGGCCTCACATTGATTATCACTTTCCTACTAATGGTGTGGCAAAGCCCCCATAGTTGGTTGAAGACAAAGACCCCCTAAAAACCAAGGTAGTCATCTTAAAGAGGGGTGTCAAAATTCCTAAGCCTTCACAATATGAAAAACTTGAAGAAAGGGGGTTGAAACATCAAAAATAGTTATTGAATAAACTCTCATGATAGTGCCATCTATCTCAACCAAGTCTAAGGCTAAGATTATCAGTATCCTAGAAAAAGATGAACCAATCAAACTTCTATTTGATCCTTATAGGATCAGAACTTATACTCCTCACATGCCTCTTGACTTAGAGGCTCTTAACCCTAGTGTTTTAGACCACCATTTTGGCATGATATAACTCTTAAGGAATGAGGACAAACCCCCAAAAGTGCTTGGTGATCCATACTTCAGCATAATCTCCCAATGCCCTATCACACAGGGCCAAACAATAGTCTAGATCATAGTTTAGAGTTTAGGATAGATAAACAAACCATTCATCCTCCCCCAACCATGACAAAACTTGAGGGAAGGATTTGTACATTAACAATAAACACCATGGAAATTAACATCAATTCTAATGATTACCCAAATATCCCCAATATCAGGTTTTCTCTCCCTCCTATAAAAAAAGAAGATCATATAAGGCCACTCACTGAGTTCTCACAAACTTTCTAAGTATGATAATGGGAAAATAGAGTTAATCATGTCTTATCAATAGTATTGTGATTTTCACCAATACGTCCATAAACCTCAACAATAAAGAGACTGTAGAAAATAACCCATTGAATGTTCACAAGATTTGGCCTTCCCTTATTCACACATTATGATAATAAAAACTTAGTTGATCATGCCTTACCGGTAGTATTGTGAGCTTCACAAGTATGTTCAAAAACATCCTATACAAGTGGAAGACCTTGTCCTAAGTCTCGACAGTCAAAAAGAAAAAAAATAGATAAGGTCACAAATTTAGACCCAATTGGTTAGGCCCTTACCTAGTGACTAGAATTTTTTAGGATGAAGCTTATTGGTTATGTGCTTTGGAGGGAAAGGAGTTTGGTTCACCTGTTAACTCATTACACCTTAAAAGTTTTTTAATATATAGTCATTGAATTTCACTTTGCCCTCATTGCATTACATTTTTCATTGTTTGTATGTTGTCTTGCATACCAAATGTTATGTTTGGCGATTACTTAGTTATCAATTCACATAACATAAAATTTCAAAATACAACTTATCATCTCTTTCACTATTCATATCACCTAATTATCCTATAGAAAACATTCTCAAAATCAACATTACATGGGTTCTTACCTAAGTTCTTATTAGCAATGTATACCTCTGTTTCCCTACATCTTCTTTCAAAGCTTAAAAAATGCTAACCTACAACCTAGTTTAGAAGCTTGTCCATGACAGAGTCTCCTCTTATAGTTCCCTCTAAGCATAAAACATTAGGATGCTAAAAAACAAGGTAATATTTCTTACCTATCTTAGTCTTCAGTGGTGAGCCCTTCATTATTACTAATTCCATGGAGACAAGATTTGGGGGTAGGGGCTTATATATGTGTGTGTGTACATACCAAATAAAAAATAATACACTCCTATTAAAATCAAAAACTTATGCAAAATAAAAGTCAAATTCCACATATCTCGACCTTCGTCGATCTTCAATGTTGAGATCTTGCATCTTACTAATTATGTGGGGTTAGCATTGGGGGGAGATGTCCTTAATAATCTACATCTATCCTTTGCTGATGAGCCCATGTGTCTTCCTAGTAACATGAGACTAAGTGTCGGGGGTTGCAAAGAAAAATTTAAAAGCAAAATTAGTACCAAATTAGAAAGTGCCCAACTAAAAACTTATTTAAAGGGCTTGTCTACATATTTATGTCAAAAAGGGTAACTTATCCCATTTACCAATCCTATTAGAGCTACTTATCTCTAGACAAAGCTAATAAAAGTTAGTGTTTCATGAGTTTAACAAGAAGTGTATTTTCCCCTTTGCTTGTAAGGATTAGGTCACCTTCCTTTTCCATGTAAAGTTTTAAATTTTTGTTTTCATTATCACCATTTCATATATACATCCTCTTTCCCCTTTTTCATTCATTTGCTACAAATTGAAACTCACATGTTGTGTAAACAAAGTAATTGGGTCATCACTTACAAAACATTTGTTAGCATAATCATAACTTCATGCATGTTCATCACATTACATCGTTTACATACATTTTGTTTTCACATATATAAGAATTTTCCATAACATTTTATCAAAACATAGAGATAAATCGTATACCATCATATGCCTAGTCATTTATAATGCATAAATTGAAAACCATATATGAAAACTAAACCCATAACACATAAATGGCAAGTCATTAAGATAAACCAAAATGTCTCGATATATATCATAATAAATGTTGAGTTTGTACAACCAATGTCTCAAGTACAATCCACTTCCATAGAGGACAAGTGTGTCCCAAAATTATTTAAAAAAATCAAAATATGTATACAATAATCTGATTCTCATATACAAATAAATGGTCCTAAGATCCTATCATCTTCCTATAGGAGGGCCCCGATGCTAAAGAGTGTTGTGGTTTGTGGCTCATAGGTCATCTCCTGCTAGTACTTCTCTAAGGAGTCATGGCCCCTCCTATTCATCAACTCGAGGAAGCCTGACCCCCTCTGATATGTAGGACATCAATCAAGCCTTCACTTGAGCCTCTATCTTAGTATCCCTCATGTTTAAACTAGCATTCTCCACCCTCAGACTAGCAAGAGTCATGGAAGCATGGTATGTTATGGCAAAGACATCAACGGGCCTACCTATCCTAGTAGGTAGTCCAGGATATGTTAGTAATTAATCTCTAGTCTAATTAGTCCCAAGCTAAAAAGGGTTGATTAGGGTAGCCTTGATCATGTCTACTAACTCATCGATGTATCTATAATCACAAATTAAAAATATTGACATTAGATCTAGTCATCTATAAAAAGGGAAAACAACAAATCATCTAACTAAATTAAAAATAAATATCTGAGAAGCTAAAATACATAAATGAATTATCTACATGGGTCATCCTCATGCCAGTCAGGGTAAGAATCACCATTAAACTCTTCATCCTCCTCATCATACTCCCCATCTATCTCACTGAACTTTAGACCCTCTTCATCTCCTCCTCATTTCTACTATTGTGTAAGGTCCTATTGTGGTACTGATGGTGGTGGTGGTGGTGCCACCTACTATTGCTATTGTGTAATATCATGTTGTAGTGGTGGTGGTGGTGGAGGGGTGGAAGAACCACTTGTTACTTCCCACATACTAGCTATAGTGATATCCACATGATCGACACCCTTGGTGCTAATAGGTGTTATGCTAATCTCCTTACTCTGGCCTCCCTCACACTTTTGTATATAACTACAAACATGGGGAGGTTGCTCACATAGGGCATCTCTAATTATTGATGTACCCTAGCTATCAAGTGTGCCTCCAACTAAAGGAGCTAATCCCTCACTTGTGTAGCTTTTATTACCACTCCAAGGTACACTACCTTGGCAAACCAATGCATAATCATCCCTTGATATGGCACAAAAAATATATCCAATGATATTAGATTCCTAACTACCTAGGTAAATGCCAAAAAATGTGCCACAGCTATCCATTGAGATACCCTTATAGACCCAACATCTCTGACTATCACTCCCCTCTAATAGGGAATCATCCTCTCAAATATCCAATTCACAAGGAACATGGGATGGGTAATAGAGATGGTTCTCAGCCATGCAATCCTATGTAGGTCCTTATAGGTGCGTGTTAGGACCTCTTATACCCATCAATAAATGAGGCCCCTCTCCTCACTCATGTGCATAATGGGTGGCCAACTATACATGATCCCATCAATACCCTTTTCTCCCACCATCTGGGAGGCAAGGATCCCAATGATCACCTTCTAAAGTTTTAGGATTGTATATCTCTCAACACCCCACACTTCACATCGATGATAGGTGTGTCATCATCACTAAAGTGCTTAGCCCAATGATCTACCTTTGCTCTACTTTTGGCCTTCCAAAGGGCCAACAAACTAACCTATCATTAGTAAACCAATGATATGGTACATATCAACAAGAGTGATGATCTACTCTTCAAGGGCCTGAGATAACACAAAAATGTTATTGTCAACATCCTATTAGGTCAGTAGGTCACACAACAACCTACTAAAAGTGGGCATGATTCCCACTTGAGCAATCCATAAGATGCCCACCTAGTCCAATATCGCCAGCTAATCAATCATGAGTAGCATTATGATCGAAAGAAGCCACTCCTGATCCCTTGTTTTGATCTATTTGATATAGCTCCCCTATCATAGACAAGTATCTTAAGTCATCCTTTAGCCTTTCACTCAGACCTAAAAAGGTCCCAAGTGGTTTCTTTCTCCTCTTTTGATGAAATCATCATCTTTTACTAGTGACGGATATGAAACCACCTAGATGGTTACCTAACCACCCCATGAGATTCCACAGTGGTGACACAACCAATGTTTATGTGGTAGTCATGCCCCCACCTGAGCCTGTAATTATGGTGATCACAGATCTACTGTGACAATCATGTAATCGCTAGTCTGTAAAGACTAGTGGTTCCATCTCGAAGCAATGGTTTTGACCGTCAAATGCATCTAAACCCAAGCCCACTCAAATCCCCTAAAAATCACCCAAAAGCTTCAAATTTTTGAGATTTTACTCTCATACCCCATCACAAACATTCGCACACTAAAAATTTCAGATTATATTGAATTTTAGTATGAAATTCAAATTGGGGCAAAAGTGGAAAAAATCAACAAAACTAACATGTCCCTGCCTTGCTCCTCCTGCCACTAGTACATTGGCCATCCCCACTTTGTGTTTATCCCATTGACTACTTTCTAGTTCTATTTCATCGTTTAAAATCCAAAGCTCCAAATTCTCAAAATTTAATTGGCACAAAATATTTCTATTTTGGGTTGATTTTTGAATATACAAGCCTCTTAACTAGCCATTGTTGTTTAAAAAATTTCCATTTTGGCAATTTTTATTATAAAGGCTCATTTTAATGTTTATATACCATATTTTCATTGAATTACATGATTTATATTCAAAAAACTAATGATTTTTAAGACTTTCTATTTCTCATAGCATGTTTTAGTGTTTTACAGGTTCCTAATAACTTGACATCATATTCAGTCCCACGACGGGATGATTTAGATAGTATGATATTCCTCGCATAAATGGTAAGTATTCTCATTCATGTTTTGATTAAGTAGTACATTTTTTACCTTTTCATTAAATTACACTTGATTCCCATCTTTTATTCATAGGTTGTATGGAGTATCAATTGCCTTCGCTATACCACCAAGGGATGTAATGTGATTGTTTCTAACCCTCTATTTCCCTTTCACGCACTAGTATTCATAACCACACTCTCATGAATTCTTGACAAGGCATCCTCTCAAAGGGGCAATATGTATGTACCCTAAACTTGCACAGTGTGACATTTATGATACGATGACCAATGATGATTTAGTGATCTCCAAATTATGTTTAAGTGGGTTCTCTCTAGTGTTCTAGTCCCTACTTTCTCCCTATTTCTCTCTTAGACACTCCTGAAACCTATTTTGTTGACATTTTGATATTTTTCTAACTTATTTTTGAACTCCTTCTAAGCAAGATGAAACCGCCCTATTCGGGAACAAAATTGCCCTTGTTCATTATAGAACCACCTTGAAAATGACATAACTATTGTGGTACTTTACAAACAACCTTGATAGAATCATCATCAACGGGGTGGTCTCATCATGATTAAGGGTGGTTTTGTAACATCATAGTTTAATTCTTTCATGGAAGGCAGTGGTTATGTAATCACCATTTACAAATAATAACGGTTCCATCACTATTTGTTTATGTGTTACTTTTAACTTCTAGAACTAGAATTTTTCATGTATTTAGATAATTTTCTTCATGTTTCTTGATTTATTCACCTTGCATCTACCTCATTACTGCTCAGTTCACTCCCAATATTGTTTTGCTCACTTCTCATACTTCCCAAGTGTAACTTTTAGATAACCAATAATTAAACTCACCCCAACTAGACTCACCCTTGCAAGCTTCATGCTTCTCCTACAAGTTTTTCAGTTTTAGATGGATTTTAGATTCAAAAATATGTATTAAAGAATGGAATTCAATTTTTTTTATAGCCATGACCTACTTTCCATTGATTTTGATCTCCATCCTTGATTTTTTTATACCATACTACACAATTATAGACAAGAAAAGTTATTGAATTAGTAACCAGATCATTGTAATGAGTACACCAACCAACGACAATCAATTTTTCTCTTATTTGGAGTTATGTATTTATTTATTCTCTTTTTGATACTATTATTTTGATATCACCTTTGGTCAAATATTTCCTAAAATATGGTTTTAGTGGAGGAACTAGCACACTGAGGATAAAATCATATCAAATACATCTCTTGCTTCCAATTCATCTCACCTTGATCAAGTTGGGGGTTTCTAGTTTTAGTTTTGTTTATTTTTTATTTTTTTAACCCAGAGGTATCCCTAATCCCAATTGGGACACTGTGACTCCACCCAATGACCTTCATCATGGTGAGCAGAGGCGAGACTAATCCTCTGGGGGATACCGATGGGGCCCACATGCACTAGATAGACTTGAAAATTTGGGTGGTGATATTCGACCTCAAGACTTATATGGGATAAACCCAAAGCCCTTTTAGTTTTGTTTATTTACTCATTATATTAGATTAGTTTTATTTGTTTACATTCACTAGATTAAATCTCATTTCAAAAAGGCAATAGATATGAAAATAAATCTATCTTTTTCTAATTGTCTTGCATCAAAAACAATAGTTTGTTTCTTTATTGTTTGCATCTGCGTCATAGATTTCTTAAAAGCATGTAGATTTGCATTTAGGCACTTGGTAAACATTAGGAAAAAATAACTATTTTTTACTTTGAATCAATTCACTTTTTGTTTTGAAATACACTTTCATTCATAAACAGTCAATCCCTCAAGCATGTAGAGTTCCTAGAAAAACTTAGGCAAACAACAGGTGCTATCTTAGCATTGATTTTCTTTATTTGCATGAGATAGGAACTTTTTTTTTAAATCTAAAATTTAGAAAATCAAAACTTAGATCTTCACTTTTACTTCACAACAAATCTTTCAAACTTAGTGTGCATTCATGCAAAACATTAAAAAAAACTTGTTTTAGGTTACATACCCAAAGGATCTCTATATACTTGGTAGTCTCACCACTTAGGTTCTATTTATAATTTTGTATTTGCTAACATGTTAGATAAACCTTAATTTTCATAATATTTTCATTCATTCATAATATGAAGATACTAAAAAAAATCATTTAACTTACATCTATAGGGAAGACAAAACTTAACATTTTCATTATTAGGCTAGATTTTATTTTCTTAGCTTTGTATGCATTAAGAAAGTAATAGAAAGCAACAAAAAAAAAGATTACATCTCTCCCTTTCATTTTACTTCCAGTTACTCATATATTTTTTATTTTGATCATTTATCTCTAGTAACTAGTTCTTACAAGACTAAAAAACAAACAAATAATCAAAGCCTTGTCCAAATAAACACGAACACCCCAAAACCTTGCTTCTTAAAAAACAATAAGCCTTATCACATATCATCCTAAAAGTAAGCTCTTACACTTATACATTGCATTATCTTGTCTCTTAGATGACACTCCTAAAGCGTCCTTGTATCTATAGAGCATGCCTTTTCCCTAGAGTTAGATCCCCAAGTCCTAGCATCAATATTTAATCTAATATTAACCTTGAGCTTAAGAGTGAAGTTTTCCATTCCACACCTATCCCACACCTCATTGTCAACTCCCTCAATGCTCTAGAAGAGCAATAACAAATTTCTTATCTACCCATCATTGTTCTTCCCCAAAACTGAGCCCGCCAATATAATATTATCCTCGCTTAGTCACCCATTCCCCTTTTTTGCTCCTCAAGACTAACCTATCATATATCATTCATATCTATGTATGGAATTCACATGGTATAGTCAACTCTATAGAGTCTATCATATTCCACTAGTTATTGAATATGATCACCCTCATCTTAAAATTCCTAGCATCAATCAAAAGCTTCACTTCCTTGTCATTTCCTATACCGAGGGACCTTGGATTTTTTTTGCCTAATTTAATTCTCTCAACGAGAAACATGAAAAAACATAACTCTTTTGGTACTGACTCGAGCATCCTTTATCACCTATCATTCTAAACCCCATTTTACTAAATAATCAACCCAGTCCCTAGTTCCACTTATCATCCATCAATTTCGTCAATTGTCTTGGTCAGGCCTTGAGAAGTAAATTGCACATGTTAGTGTGTGATTTCCATGTGCATATAAGGTCCACTATAAAATAAGAATAATGGGTGAAAGGAAAGGGTTGAGGTAACCTTAGCCACCCCTTATGACTAAGTCTTGCCTACATATCCAATGCTTCAAAGAGGGAAGTTAAACCAAGCATAGTTATCCCACATAGTTATGTATGTGTTATCCAACCTAATACTAACATTCAATGAAATCATATGTATGGCTTTCAACATTTGAAAACCTGTCTTAACCTAAAAAATGGTATTCAGACTTCGCTTAGGGGTTTCTCCTTTTAAGGGTTTCAGATTTAGGAGCTTTAGGAAAGTTTCTCTCAATGTGTAGAGTGATTTCTAATGATAGAAAAGTGTTATATGATCAAAATGCTTAGATTTGATATGTTTATCTAGCTAAATATTTGGGTAATTTCCTATGAACCAACATGTGAAATGTACGAGCTCGCCCATATGAACAATATAAATTTGGAAAACTGGTCATTAAATGGCACATGTACATGTCTGACCTAATTGGGTAGGTCTATGGCATTGGAACTCCTACCTCACTACTTATAACCTTGTCTCGGTTGAGGATGGGTACAAACTACCCAGTAATATTACATGACAGTTTTCAGGGAAAAAGATGATGGAGTGGGTCACAGAGAATAAGGTTGGATCTAATTTTAAATGAATTTTTTGAGCACTAAATGAATAATTATAGCAATGGGCTAGTCATATTTGATGAATTTGTTATTTGTATTTTAGATTTTGACAGATTGTAAAGGTCCAGATTTGATGCAGAAGCATATGAGTACGATATGCAATCATGCTTCAACCAAAAATATTAATGTGTATTTTATTTTAGCATGTGTCATGTTATGGAAGAGTCATGTCAGATTTCCTTGAAGACTTTTAAACTCCAACAAGCCCAAGGATCTAAGAAAATCATGCTTCAGTCATCAAACATGGATCACGTGAATGATGAATCCTTTAGGTGGTAGTTCTAAAACCATTGATTCGTGTCAAACAATGGTTTCACCTGTGGTAATTACAAAAAGAAAGTAATAACCTAGAAAGATGCAAGAACATCCAAGGGTTTGTGCAATCTTGCACCAACCAAAAATAAAGTGCGGTGTGTTTTTTCTAATTTCTTTATTGTAGTCTTATTAGTGTGAGCTTGTTAACCTCTTAAATTGATGTTGCTATAATATTTCTTTACCATGAGAAAAGTACATATATTTTTCATCTATTATGTCAGTCTGCATAGAATTTTAAGTTGTAGACAATTGTCAAAAATGGTTCTTCAACTATGGTAAGAATCAGATGATGAATTTTTGTGAGGTCACATCACCTAACACTTAAAACATATGTACTAAGTTTCAGACTATTTAGAGTTACCACAAAAATGTTGACTATTTCTTTTAGGCTATGCTTGCAATACTTGGTAGGAGGTTTATTTAATTGTAGTAATATTTTCATAATAATTTGATGATTAAAATTGGTAATACCATATAAACTGACACTTAAAACCTTTACGCAAGATTTTAGATCATTTGGAGTCACCACGAAGGTATATTGCATGATTTTGTCAAAATACTTAGAAGGAATTTTATCCTTATACGTTAATAATTGTTAGGGTGTGGAGCTAAAAGCTACACCTTAAGGCAAACAGGAGGGTTTCCAGTGTACGCATTCACCGGCGTCGGCAGGCCATACCGACGTCGGTCAGGGGACGCAGAAGGGAAACCGGCATCGATAGATGATCGGCTGGCGTCGGTCACCTCCAGGAGGGCAGGGACCGACGTCGGTCACCTGTAGCGGTCTGAACTACTGTTGACGAACAGTCAGTTAAGTGAACGCGGAGTTTGCATGTTAAAGGCTTGTTCGAAGCCTTGAGCCGCAAGTCTAGTCAGTGTATGCATGAGATCTATATAATAGACTCATGGGCTGTATTGTTACGTGGATAATTTTTGGAGAAGAGCTATGTGAAGCTTGGAGAGTTCTTCCCATGGTGGAATCAAGTAGGATTCCCCATGTATGGATAAGTAAGATCAGGTTTGATTTGCAGGGGTGTATGGATGCGAGGGTCAGAAAGGAGATCAGCGGGGTAGCTAGATCCAAGGTGACAGCAATACATCAGCAGGATCATGGAGAGATCTACTTGGAGTACGATTGTGTACTCGATTGTACAGATGTACAATGAGGTGAACAACAACTTGTGTTAGCTGTGTGTTGTGACCTATGAGAGAAGATTACTCTGGAGGGAAGTTTACTGTAAGCCCACAAAGTGGAAGAAAGAGTGCCACCTCTTTGTTGTAAATTCCTTTGTAATGAGTTGAATATAATTGTATATTGCCTCTCATATTCTGTGTGTCTTCTCATTGATAGTTATTTGTTCTTCTGGATTCCGCATGTTTAGTTGCTTATACATTGGTAATCATGTGTGCTCTTAAATCTGACATGTTGTGTCAGAGCTTTGGGGAGTTTCGGTCCTATCAATAATTAGATGATGAAATTTTGTGGGATTATATTATATGAGACTTGTAACCTACATACCAATTTTTAGGGAATTTTGAGTTAAAATGATAATGTACCATCTATTTATATCATGTCATTTGCCTAGTCTACAAATGGTTCCTTACCTTGTGGTAAAGTTGTGCTAATAATTGAGCTACCAATTTTAGAGAGATGGTATAAAATATGTGTTTCAAATTTCAATTCAATAGGATAAATTTTGGTAAAGTTATTTTAGTTTTAGTAACTATTGTCCAACCTGAAAACGTCATCTAAGTAGTTTGAATCATTTGGAAAGGTTGATCTTTACTTGCGGTAATCTGAAATAAGAATTATATGTTAAAATTTTAAATGGTGATGGAAAATGTAGTCTATAATATGTGTTTCAAATTTCATATCAATTATATTTATGACAGTGAATTTATGATAGTTTTGGTAATTGTCATCGGCCTAAAATTGTGACTTGTGTACCCAAGAACCATTATTGATAGTTTGGCATTTAATTGCAAAAATTGAAAGATGCTAAACTATTGTATGTTATGTGGAGGTTAGGGAAGTGGAAGAGACACTTGATGAAGTTTGGGATGTCAATAGGAATGCATGATTGAGATAAAGGGGAAGTGGAGAGAGAGATGAGTTATGAAGGAACAAAACTCTTCAAGAGCAGAACAGAGAGTTGTATTAGTTCAGAAGGAACTGTATGAGAGCACAAAACTCTTTCATGTAATATAATACACCTTTAGAGGCATGTTTAAGTGTGTGAGTTTGTTTTAGAGTGTGAATGTATTCTACTATGATGTTTTTAAGATTAATGCAATGAAAATTTGTTAAGTGTGTCAAGTCCGAGTAGTAAGTACTAATGTGTAATGAGTGAATGTCCATCCCGAGCAACACAAAGATAAAGGTAGACCTTAATTAGTATCCCTCTCTTGTGTTTTCACCATAGAATGATGGATTTTATCTCTTGGATCATTTTTCATGAACATGGAAATTCAAAGCGACACTCTAGAATCATAAAATGAAGATAAGAGATTTGAATAACTTGGGGTTGGAGTAGGTTTAGTTGGGGAGAGTAGTGGGTGTGACTGTAACAAAACATAGAGTATTGATAATTGTGAAAAATCCACTAAGGGACTATGATTGTAATGTCTCCTTATTCATGTTTATAATTCAAGAAATAAGACAAGTATTGTGTGCATGTTATCTTTTGTAATTATGTCATTTGAATTCAATAAAGTGTGATTTTTGTCTTTAGGATAGGCTACGGGAAAAGGTATCCATTTAATTACCCCCTATCATGTCTTATATTATTTCGCATTAGAGTAAGCTATGCCCTACATAGTTGAGCATGTGAGGCTGTAGTTGAGTCTATTTCAAGTTGTGAAGAGTCTTGAATTTTTGAGTGTAGAGTCACGAGGATTAAAAAATTATGACTGTCTTTTTTGTCCCAATCCTTTAACAATATCTTTATACGCCCTCTATGAGAGCCCTTATCCCATATATTATCAAGTGTTAATGGAAGTTATATTCCTCTAAGTTTTTGTACATTACTTTCTCCACAAATGTGTGATTCTTATCTAACAAATAAGTTTCTACAAAATTGAAGAGCATACTTAAGCTTTGAGTTGGATATCAAATACATTCTCTTTTATAATTGACAGCACGTGATATGGCATAATTTATTTCACGAGTTTTACAATGCCATTAATTTTTGCATCATCTAATTCTTTTGTAACTTTCTAGAGCTTAGTTATCCACAACTTTATACGTGGAATTTTGATTTCTCTATTCATATAATTTCAAAAGGTCTCAAGAACCATAGTAACATTTAGATGAACATCACTAAAAACATTTTTAATCCTACCAATCAAATATTAATAAATTAGAGGAAAAAATAACCCATTATTTTTTTCAATTTAAATTAATAGAAATAAAATTTAAATAAATAACTATTTATAATATTTATGGAAAATTGACATTTCAAATTACACCTCATGAAAATGAATGTTAATGTTCAAAATATTAATTAAAAAGTCAAATTTTCTTAACGATTTGAATAAACTTATACTCTTTAGGTTCAAAATATTAATTAAAAAGTCAAATTTCCTTAAAGATTTGAATAAACTTATACTCTTAAATAAAATTTTGTAAATTTAGAATTGTATTTATTATAATTGCATTATACAAATAAAATAGAAACTTTAGATCAACATTAAAATTTATTGCAAACTAATTGTTTATGGTGAAAGCTATCATTCTCCAAGGTACGGCCTTAAGATGTGAGCTCCTACTAACGGCTTTAACAAAAGGCTACTTATTTTAACGGTGGCTTAAGTTGATTTTTACAAGGTAGATACCCATGTAAATGAATGACCAATATGAGTCATATTTGTTAAGAATTTATTTTCTTTCGGGTGGTTAAGAGGACTAAATTACAATTTGGGTGGACATCTTTTTTGTTATGAAATCAAACATACAGTTGCTTGAATGATACGATGGGCACCAAATACATTGTAGAATGAGGCATTTGCCATGATTGAGGTGAGCTCATAAAAGAATTCTACTAGCAATTAATCCCAAAGATGCAATAGGTGAGATCATAAAAAAAAAAAGTTCTACTAGCAATTATTTTTAAATGTGCAAAGAATGTTAAGGATTTTTTTATTTTTTTTAATGCGAATTATTTATTATAGAGTAATACATATTGATGAATCAGTTAGTGTTCGAATGACGACTCTGGAAGGGTTATCCTCTCTATAAATGGATGGTTATTTAAAATATTTTATCACCATTAAATGTTTATTGATGGAAATAGTCAACTTTTAAATTTCAGAGACCAACTCAACCAAGGCATTATAAAGAGAAACTCTTTACATGATATGTACTTATTTTTTTATGAAAACTTAGAAATATGATGGTATGATATAGAGACAAGTAGATGTAAGTGACACCCACGACTGATGCAACCTCATCTTTAAAAGCAATGGCCCATATTATCTATGTGTTGTCTTTTAAGATGAAATTAAAGAGGTAGAGCTTGAAAAGCAATGATCCATATTATCCATAGGCACTGATTGTTCTCATTGTTGCCCAGTCTATAGAGGTAGAACTTCAAATGAATAATATTAAAGAGGCCAAATAAGCATGTAAGAAATAGGTTAAAGAATTATAGGAACTAATGAAATACAATGAGAAGAAAGTAACCACAACAGGAAAATTGTTCAAGATGTTTCGGAACACACGAGTATATCAACACTCAACTGAAAGAAGATGAAGATAAAATTAAAGTGTTGAGATTTATCATATTTAAATAAAAATATAAATCAGAGTGGCAAAATAAGATGGACGAGTCAACTGCTTGGAATAATATAATGGATGAAAAATGCGTAAATTTGAGAGTGTGGTTTGATGATTATCAAAGGCAATCACTACCAAGAAGATGGAAATATGCACAATGAATATGAGGCACTAAAATAAAAAGTGGAAAATTGTGCAAAGGCATATGCTAAGAAGATTGAAGACATAGGTGAACTGAAAACAATGTTGAAAACTATGGAAGAAGTTAAAGAGTCAATAAATGTTTCAATAGAGTAGTGGGAAAGTTTAGAGAATAAACTTTTAGTAGATGTTCTTGAAGTACTAAACGAACAAGAGGGAAAGGATCAAACAGAAGTCATCTAAGGATAGACAACAAGGTAGTATGGGGGAATGTTGAACCTAGCCCACGTGTATCGATGTTTGCAAGGAATGAAAAAATAGGATCATGCATGGTTGAAATGTGGAAAATCCTTTTTAGTACCCACAATGTGCATAATAGCCTCAAATAGATACGTCATTACGTGTAAAGCTCGACTGAAGACTAAGTGCATAAAATGACAGATGTGAAAGGAAGAATTAAAGCACCATGCAAATTATCATGGAAGAATTTGAATGGGAAGCACATGGAAAGAAAGACAAGGAATATTGTAGAAGGATCTAGAATATGGACAGGTGGACTATATTTGGCGATAATTGGTAGAACAGGTACAAAAGGAGTTGTAGCACCACCAACCGGTAAAAGGAGAGGGGTTCTATAAAATCTATAAATAGACCCATCGACCTCTCATTTGACATGTAGTGTTTAGAGTAAAAGTTTGTAGACATAACTATTGAGACAGCTTTTGGAGAAAAAGCTTATGGTTTGACTAACATATCAGGGTTTTTGAGACTATTGTAATGCATTTTGCATTATGAATGCACACTCTTGTTCATGCATGGAATTATTGTAATTTATCATTCATAATGATGTTGTATATGACTAATGAAAAGAATCTTTGATTTGTGTGTTGTGTACTAGATAGTTGTTTACTTGCATTATAGTTTGGTTAGAATTTGTATGAATTATTTATACACTTGATAATCTTTATATCTCTTTCTTATAATAGATTTATCGGTGATCTCTCGCTACACTTAAAACGAATACTTAAATCTTTAACTTAAATAATATATTAACATAATAAATATTTTATTTGTTACACATAATCTAATCTATGTAAAATGGTAGAAAAGACCAAAAATTACTTAAAAATAAAAATAAAAATAAAAAATTCACAAATAACTACAATCTTACTCTCAAACACATTTATGCCATGATTGAAAGATGATAGTCAAGAAATAGTACCTCTTGTATTGTATTCAAATATCTTTTCCATATGAAAATATGGTAAATCATATGCTCAATATTGTTAATTAAAATATGAAATAATAATATATAAAGTGCAACTTAACAACTTTTCTTTCTTGATTAAAATAATTATTGTTATATATATGCTTAATGACTAGTAGTGAGACCATTATGGACATCAACATCACTAGGTGTTTGATTTTCTTTGGATACCAAAAAAGCGTGCCCAAGTTTGATATCTATCCTTATCAAGTGTTTCCCAGACAACACTAACCAACCAACATTTTTATTTTTGGTTGGACAACTCTAACTAATCCACTTAACATGAAAAATTGGTAATAGTTGAACGTTTATTTACTTATATATACAATCTTGTATTTGGGAATATTTTGATGTAAATTTTATTTTTGGATATTTGATATGGCATTGTACGAGGTTATGTATTTAAAGTATTTGATTTTTTTTTTAGGATTCGATTTTTAATATAAGTGATTGTTTTTGGATTGAAGTTTTGAATTAGTTTGGGATATGAATATGAGGTACAGATTTTTCTTACAATAATTATTAATGGTTATTATCGATCTCACTAATATTATTTGATAGAATGTTATCGTCAACAATACCAACATCGTTAGTGGTTTTAATTATCTGAACATCACCAATGATCATCGGTCTAATATACTTTTTAAGATTTGACCCCGAGCGGGACCAAGTACAACCAAACCTCTTAACCACTCCACCTACATCTCATTGACAAAAGAAATATTGGAAAAATAAACATATTCATCTCATAATCAATCAATTATTATATTAATAAGACCACTTTCATTATAATATCACCTCTTATTAATATAAAAATGACAACGATTAAAATTTAAATATTACTACCAACATATCACTAATCAAACTTATTAATAAATAATTTTTTTTAAATAACTAAAAAATTTAAAATCATACAAATAAATTTAAATAAAATATATATTTAATTTTGATATTTAAATTATTATAAATAATTTTTTTTTATGAAACCACATAAAAGGATTAGATGCACTTGGTAAATAGAAATACATGAAGCCTCAAGATTGTATCTAACATTGCATTATATAGATTTAGATAGAAACTAAGGTCTTTGACACCATTATAAGAAAAACAAGGCACCATCTATCATCCCAGAAAATAATTATAAACTATACAAAAAGGATGTGGATAGCACAAGATGTTAAAAGGATCAACCATCTAAGATATCTGATTTGAAAAGCAGAGGTCGTGGCTTCAAATCATCAATTTATTTTGAAATAATCGATATAAAACATGTTGACTATATGTGTGGATAAGTTGGTAAGCTAATCGACTTAGAAAGTAGAGGTTGTGGGTTCAACTTAGTAATTCATTTTAATAAACTTTCACATATACAACTAGGACATTTTATGTCCATTGTATCAAAATAAATTGTCGAATTGAACACCTTGCTTATTCTTACCAAGTCAAATAACTCATCCACACATACATATATGTAATATATATCAAATTAAATTGTCACATTGAACCCCTGACTTATGCTTTCCAAATCAAATAACTTATCGACTCATCCACACAAACATATATGCAATACACAACATGGTCAACATAATTATTTTACCTAAAATCAAAATGAGAATGTAGTAGCTCTTTAAACTCCAATGGTAGAAACCATTCCCTAGCCGTAGCAAAGGGAGCCCACTACAATCATTTGAACGCCAACAATCCTCATGCCTTGAATGAATAAAACAACCCACCAACTAATCCAAATAGTGGTTGGAGTGAACAAAATATAGTCATAAGCTTTGAGAAAGTCCGGTTTAATAATGAGATGAGAGGGTTTGAGTAGAGAGGGAGAGGGAGAGGGTACATCATTCGGCAAAAGTGATAATGAGTTCGCTTTTGCAAAGCTTCACCAACTCCCTACTAACTAAACCACTATAAACGGGCCCACCATTACCATGGGTAGACACTCTCTATTCTAGAAATTTAGATTTCTTTGAATTAAATATAAATTATTAAAAATTGTAATTAATAAAGAGGTATTTTGGAAGTGAAATCAAGTGATAGGATTTGAGTATTTTATCGACGTTCATTCGGGGTAATAATCAGTAGGTTTCAGGGGACGAATTATCCTTACATTTACATAATTAGTTGGGTAGAAGGTGTTTGTCTTATGAGTTGAATAAGAGTTGGACTATACCTCGATCCTCAGGGATTAATGAGTGTGTGTGTGTGTGTGTGTGTGTGTGTGTGTGTGTGTGTGTGTGTGTGTGTGAGAGAGAGAGAGAGAGAGAGAGAGAGAGAGACGCTTCTTCTTAAAAAAATAACTAAATTTTTATTTTTATTATTATTTTAGGTCTATTTGTTTGGATAAGAGTATGACCCAAAGATTAAATTTGCAGTCGATCTTATCTATTATAAAAAAAGTTATGACACTTATATATTAAATATTGCCTTTCAAATGTTAATATAGTTCATAGAAGAAGAAACAAATATTAAAAATAATCTATATATACCACAATCTCTTAAAAATTTAGATGGTCTATTTAAAATTTCATTTTACATTTAATACAATCTACTAAAACAATTATTTTTTGTTATGATTAAAAAATATAAATACGATTATATGACCATCAAATTTAATCTTCGGTAATATACTATCACTCGATTAAAAATAAATTAGAATTTATTCACATAAACTTGATTTTTAATTTTTTATCACTTCACTTGAAAGATTACTTTTTATTTACATCAATTTAAGTCAAAAGAGTTGCAAATGGATTTTTAAGGTTGATTGTTTGCTACTCATTAAGATATTTTATGATAGCTTTGGCTTTACAAATAGTTTGATTAAGTACAATGAAAGTTTTTGCAAAACTTGTAAGATGCATGACTATAACAATTGTTATATCAAGGAATTACACCCTTGTGGGAGAGTTTTTCATGCTCTCCCACTTTCAGCCATAAGCATGGGAACAACCTCAGAATGTGGGTGTCCTATGGTGAGGTTGAGCCTCTAGGATTTTTAAAGAGGCTAGTTCCTCTCAGTGGATCACCTAAACTACTGTTGAAATAAAACTTTCATGGAGAAAAGCGTTAGAAAGGGGGAAAAGGGATCTTAAGAAGGTTAACTAGGGGATGCACCAAAGTTAAAGGGAAAATCTCCCCAGCTTGAACCCACACTAATTCTGCAAAGGACAATATCGACTTGCACAATCTCAAAATCAAGCTGGTTGCGTTAGTATTTCATGAAGGAGGTTCCAGAAGCAACGAATGCAAATAGAGAGGAGTTCTAAGAATCACTGAAAGCTCACATCAATGGTAGAAATAACACTAAACCAGACCTACAAACAACGTTGAAAAACTCCCTAAACAAGGTCAAAAAGGAGGACCATGGACAAGGAAGACTCTCCACACATTGCCATAGTGCACAACTCAACAGACATGAATCCAAGGCAAGAGATAGGCAAATAAAATCCTTTTATTGCATCAAGAGGTAGTTCTTACAAGTGCTTGACAGGGTTGAGCCTAATCAAGCTGAGCATATTTTTGCAATATCTCAAAGATTGTCTAGTCTCCCAAAAAGATAAAAAAGTCTAAAAATTGGGAACCCTTACAATGGCAAGTCACATGCTATTTATAAAGAACGGGGAGAGAGAGAGAGCGTTGTGTGACAGAAAGGAGAGAGGGGAAGTCATTAAAATAGGATCGTTATTATCGCTACTACCTTGACCATGAAACGTGCCACCCAAGATTGTCCCAATCTCCCTAAGTAATTCCCGCATTGAAGTCTCCCTTTGGCATATTTGAGAAGCCATGTCATGGGTAGCTGGATGTCGCTACTAAGTTCGAGTGTTTTGATCTTTGCATTAAAGCTTGACAAGTTCTTTATTACAACTTAGACTATCTAAATTGGTCCTTGCATGTTTGTTGCTCCACCTGGACGCATCCAATCCTTGTTTGACCACTTTGCATGTTTTGGAAATGAGTTGTATGTACTTGTGCCACTTGTCTTTGATTGATTGGCCCTTTGGATTTATGTTTGGAGAGGACTTGTCTTTTTGAGACCCTAAGAGGCACTTCTAAGACCAAATCGAGCTTTTGATGTCTCATTACTTATTTTGAGTTTCTGACTGCTCACAACTTATGAAGTAATTAAGTAGTGCTCCTTGGAGACCCTGAAATACACTGTCCAAACCAAATCAGGCTTTCCAAGCCTCACTACTTACTTTGAACTTATCATTACTTGCAACTTATAAAGTGAAATAAGTAGTGCACCCCTAGAAACCCAAAATATATTGCCCAGACCAAATCGAGCTTACCAAGCCTTCTCACTTGCTTCGGGGTTTCGGCTGCTGGTTACTTATAAGGTTTTTCTAAGTAGTGCTCCTCTAGAAACCTGAAGTTATCTTCGTCAAAGAACCCAAAGCCTTCTTTAAGAGAAAGCTTGAAGTCATTCACCTTCGAGAATCTGATCTGCACTATCTATGAGTAATTAATGTTCATAAACTCGAATTACTTCTACTTATAAAACATTTAGAAGTCAATCACCACAAGAAACCCAATTTGCCTTGTGTCCTCAAAAATCTGAAATCATAATACTTTGCCATTTTCTTCTTGAGTTATGTCCATTTTCTTCAAACTAGCAAAATTTTGGTATGTTAGCCAAAAATGGCCAACATTTTTGGTGACTCATAGGGAAGCATGCTTGATATGCTTGAAGAACCCAACCACTTTGTCTTGTCTAGTCCATTGGGCATGGAGTCACTACTTTTGCAATTGTGTTGGTTTGAAATTGGATACAAGGTTGACCCTTGCTGGAACTACCTCTTGAAGCAATGAGGACAACACAAAACAAAGTACCCAAGGCACCAAATGAAACGAAACTAGCCCAAAATAAAATAAAAAACAACAACAAACAAATGTGCCTGAAACAATATTTGGAGGAATTTGAACAAAACTAATATAATATATACATCCTAAAACTATATGTAGCCTTTCTTCCTAGATCAAAAAGAAAGTTTGATATTTTTCTTTCGTTATGAGATAGGAGATTGAATAAGGCATACAACTGCTTGAGCCTTGGCCTTGATACCTGCCTATTCTTCGATGCAACTATCAGCTTCTTTATCATTATGCTCAATGAGAAAAAAACAACTCCAAATAGGTCAGCTATGTGAATCCAGATAGTCCCAAACTCATCATATGGCTCCTTGACTGCAACCTCCAATGGTGGTTCAACAAGGCAAACCTCTTTGATTTCTATGGCCTCCTCAAAAAGATTGGACTTGTCCTTTATTTTATGTTTTTTAGGCTCATCAAGGAGTTGATAGCCTATTCCAAATATCTAAAATAAGTCCATATCAACAATGCACTCTTGACGTGGAAGAGTTAGAAAATTTCCCACTCCATCCCTCATGATTTGCTTAACAAAGTTGCTCTCCTTAGCTGCAACCAAACCATAGTTGCCTTGGAGAAAAACATAACTAGCTCTCAAATCTCAAACAAGTCCTCAAATGAGCCCTCCAACTGATTGGGAACCTCTGACTGCTCCATAAGTTCATCATTTTGATCAGCTACTTTGTTTATTTCCTCATCCCTAGTATCACGTGGTAGCTCATTCAAGGACATGACAGCCTTGACTCCCTCATTCTCCATATAAAGTGACAACTTTGCATCATCAATAGTGCATTCCACTTCATGCACAATTGTAAAAGAATCTTCAATAGTTTCTCCTTCATTAAAGAAGGCTACGTTGATCTTTTGTTGACCATGGGGGGACTCTATGGTGATTTCTTCCTCGTAGTTGCTCATGACATTCTCTCCCTCAACCTCTTTGGATGCATCTCCCATAGGTTCCTAGTTTGGTTCCTAAAGCTGCTCTACTTGGATCACCTTCACCTCTTCTTGGTTCTCTGCTTCTTGAATGGCTTTCCATGAAGCAAAGACTCTAGGATTTTGAAGGGAAAGGAGAGGAGGCTGCAAGGCTTCTTGTTTGACTTCAAGAATCACCACCTTCTTCTTCCCACTACTGCTCTGAATGGATTTACAAGATGGAAAAGACAACGGTTCTTGAGGAGGGAGGGATGGAGGTTGGATGACCTTGGATTTACTTGGCTGCATGACTTGGCTCCAAGATGGGAAAGGTAGAGGTTTTGCTTTTATTTGTTGATTCTGCCTTTCCTCTTCACTCCTTGCTTTTAGCTCCAACTCTCTGATTTGCTTTGCTATATTTTCTTGAAATGGCTCTTCCTTAAGGTGGTCAAGAACACAAGAGGGCTCCTGAAGAGGGATGAAATCTTGGGCCCAAAAAGCAGGGTGTTCCACAGTAAGCACTTCATTTTTTTGACACCCCCTTAGATGGATTTCCTAGAAGGAAAAGGTTGCATAACATATGATGAACTTGGAAGATTCAAAGGAACACTCTAAATGGCCACTTGAGGAGGAATGGGTGACACATAAGGCTGAGGTGGCATATATATAGGCACAAAAGGTTGGCAGGGTTGGGCCTATTGTTCCTCGAGTCCTTCCAGCTTGTCCTCAATGCTCTAAATGTAACTGCATATATCCATCATGTCCCCAGTGAGGTTGTTCCAATTTGTTCTCTCAACAGGTGCCCATTTTGCTTTCATTTGCTATAATGAATCCCTCAAATAATGGATCTGGTGAGTAAGGACATTTTGGCCATAACACTTTTGTGAGCACAACTCTAGTGCATGCTTGTAAAGGCTCACTAAAGTTTGCCTAAGTGTTGGTATAGATGGCTCATGATAAGGCTGATGAGGAGCAATATTTTGATGGGCTTGTTCATATGGATGACCAGGGCAATACTCCTACATATATGGACTATGAAGAACTTGCCAAGGTTCATCATAACCTTGATAGAAATCTTGGTAGGGTTGATAAGGAGCTGAATAATATGAATATTCATGATAGTTGTTCATGTTAGCCTCATAAGTCAAGTAGGAGCTGATTAAAACTTCAAAGAGACAAACCTGGTCTGCTCATAACCAGGAACTTTGATTTGGAGTTATCAATGGTGCTAATACTTGATTTCAAAAGCAAATAATGATGATTAGGCACTTGGGCTGCTTAAACCAACTGATAGATGCTCAGAGTCACCATTGATGTTTAAAAAATGCCTCTAATGGCTGATATGTAGAAGGACAACACCAAAAATCCTTCCACTACTTTGGACCTTAGTCCCACCAGGCGTGCCAAAATTGTTATAGTAGAGAATTGCACCCTTATAGGAGAGTTTTTTAGGCTCTCCCACTTTCAGCCATAAGCATGGAAATAACCTCAAGATGTGGGTGTCCTATGGTGAGGTTGATCCTCTAGGATTTTTAAAGAGGCTAGTTCCTCACAGTGGATCACATAAACTACTGCTAAAATAAAAATTTCATGGGGAAAAGGGTTAGAAGGGGAAAAAGGGCTCTTAAGAAGGCTAACTAGGTGATGCACCAAAGCTAAATGGGAAAATCTCACCAGCTTGAACCCACACTGATTTTCCAGAGGATAATACTGACTTGCACAATCTCAAGATCGAGCTGGTTATATTAGTATTTCATGGAGGAGGTTTCGAAAGCAAGGAATGCAAATAGAGAGGAGTTCTAAAACTCACTGAAAGCTCACATAAATGACAACAAGAACACTAAACTAGACTTACAAACAACATTAAAAACTCCCTAAACAAGGTCAAAAAGGAGGACCATGGACGAGGAAGACTCTCCTTCACACATTGCCATAGTGCACAACACAACAAACTTGAATCCAAGGCAAGAGATAGGCAAAGAAAATCCTTTTATTGCATCAAGAGGTAGTTCTTACAAGTGCTTGAGAAGGTCAAGCCTAATCAAGCTGAGCATATTTTTTCAATATCTCAAAGTGCGTCCCATCTCCCAAAAAGATAAAAAAGTCTAAAAACTAGGAACACTTAAAATGGCAAGTCATGTGATATTTATAGAGAACGGGGGGAGAGAGAGAGAGAGTTGCATGATAGAAAGGAGAGAGGGGAAGTCATTGAATTGGGACCATTGCCTTGGCCATGAAACGCACCACCCAGGATCATCCCAATCTCCTTGAGCCATTCTCGTATTCAAGTCTCCCTTTGGCATATTTGAGAAGCCATGTCATGGGTAGTTGGATGTCACTACCAAGTTCAAGTGTTTTGATCTTTGTATTAAAGCTTGACGAGTTCTTTATTGCAACTTGGACTATCCCAATTAGTGTTTGCATGTTTGTTGCTCCACTTGGATGCGTCCAATCCTTGTTTGATTGCTTTGCATGTTCTAAAAGTGAGCTATATCTACTCATGCCACTTGTCCTTAACTGATTGGCCCTTTGGATTTATGCCTGGAGAGGACTTGTCTTTTTGAGAACCCAAGAGGCACTTCTAAGACCAAATCGGGCTTTTGATATCTCATTACTTATTTTGGGTTTTTGACTGCTCACAACTTATGAAGTAATTAAGTAATGCTCCTTGGTGAACCCAAAATACACTGCCCAGACCAAATCGAGCTTTCTAAACCTCACTACTTACTTCAGACTTATCATTACTTACAACTTATAAAGTGAAATAAGTAGTGCACCCCGAGAAACCTGAAATACACTGCCTAAACCAAATCGGGCTTTCCAAGCCTTCTTACTTGCATCAAGGTTTTGACTGCTGGTTACTTATAAGGTTTTTTTAAGTAGTGTTCCTCTAGAAACTCAAAGTTGTCTTCGTCAGAGAACCTGAAGCCTTCTCTAAGAGAAAGCTTGAAGTAGTTTACCTTGGAGAATCTGATCTGCACTGTCCATGAGTAATTCGGGTTCATAAACCTGAATTACTTATACTTATAAAACATTTAGAAGTCAAGCACCATTAGGAACCCGATTTGCACTATGCCCTCAGAGACCCAAAGTCTAAATACTTTGTCATTTTCTTCCTCAGTTATGTCCATTTTCTTCAGACTAGCAAAATTTTGGTATGTGGGCCAAAAATGGTCAATAACTACTCTTAAATATAACGGTGGATTAGTCAAAATAACTTCACAATTAGCTAATATCTTATTGATTGCAAAACTTTGAGATAGATTAATAAACTTAAAGCACCATGGTCAAAATTGATGTAGTTTAAATATGACCCTTGACTTGGGGTTTATGCTTATTTATCTATGATTATTACACACAAGGGACTTCCTTTAGATTTGTGTGGACACATTAAAATGTTCATAGGTATTATTGTCTTTTAAATTAGGTGATTTTAGAATATTTATATATTTATTGATTATTAATTTAAATTAAGTGTTATTGGTATATTTTATTGATTTTTGATGGTCGTTGATCCTTCCTCGAACTCTTTTTAGTTATAATTTTATCTCTTCTTTAATTTCTCTTGTTTGAAACTCCTTATTCAGAGCATTCTTATGCATTTAGAACGTGTTCAGAATGTTAGGACATTCCTAAAGATTTTTGTGTGGCCCCTTATGGCAGAATGCACTATTTTTTTTTGTCCAACCCTTGTCGCCTTGTGAATGTTTTGTATTGCTCTACGTGCCAATAAGTTTTAATTTAAATTCAATTTTATATAAATACACAAGCATTGTAATTCATTTCAGCACAAAAAATCTATCTATGATTCACATGAATCTATTAAACATTTACAAGCTTTCTAGTGGAATTCAAGCAATCATGAGAGCATTTATTAAAACACACAAGTTGATGTTAGCCAGACACTAGTTTACATATTATTAGAACTATTCCCATCATTGAGGTTTGTTATTTTTAATATTGTTACTATCTAATTGCATAACAAATATCAAGATAGTTTGACTATTCTTTCATTTACCACAAACCCAAAAACATATTTTGTTTTCCTTAAGTTTTCATATATTTCTCCCTAATTAGGTCAAGAAGAAGAAATTTAGTTTGTGGGTGATTAAATTCAAAGCACAAAAACTAGGTTAGGTTTTTGGATATAACGACTAAGCGAGCACAATCATCAAATTAGTTATGGCATGTCTTCATTTTGTCCAAAGCATCTCAAATGCTCACCATCATTAGGAGACGAGAAGATGATCTTGAGAGGTTGTTCTGTTTATAATCATTTTTTGGGCTAACTTTTTATCACTCTTTGGTGTATGTTTCCAATATCAAATTCTAACGACTATCACCAAATCATTTGCACAAATTGTATAAGCCTCAATCCTATGGGTTTTCCTTACTTCTAGAATTAAAATTAATTAATAAGGCTTGATTAATGTTTTACACATTATTTAGCTAAATTAATGGTAAATGGGTTGCAATTTACTTGCACTTCATTTATCCAAATTATATTTTGGTAAACCCTTGCTTTCTTATACCCCTCTAGGGTTAGATACTGCTCCTTTAGGGTTTCATTGAAACTTTATTTTATTGAAAAGACCCCCATCTTATTTCATAGAGTGCTAAATTTAAAATTATCTCACATTTATAGGGTTAATTATAGTACATGCTTTAGATCCAATATCTCTAGTAGTTCCATTTCACTTGATTTGTTTGATCCTAAGCTTTAGGTTATTATAAATTCATGAAATTTTATTTTTAAATCCTACTATACCTACAAAAGTGTGATCGCTTATGTGCTTATTTGAAGGGTCTCATTTAGAGTCATATTATTCCAAACCCTAGCCATCGGTTTTAGAAATTACTATTAGATCTTTGTCTATATGTGCAATATTTCTCTTATTATGGATAAGAATATTTCTTTGCTCAATAGAGATCTTAGATGTTATTCTATAATGTCATGATTTCAAATGTTTAAACCTATATGGCATAATCCTAACATTTGTATCTTATCGCTATCATATTATTCTTACTATATAAAATGCTAGTATTCATGTTCATGTCTATGTCTTCAATATAAAATTGTAAAATGTTTGAATCTCTTCCAAAACATTTTAGAATTTCATGCATTTACTCTAATGCTCCACGTGTATGTATTTATTCATTTTCCACTGATATAAGTCATCTACAATCTTATTCACTTATCTTTCTAAGCTTCCAATAGTACGGTTCATGGTCACTATCTCATGTGTAGGAATGGTGATATTGCCAATAGGTTATTTTCAAGGTTGAGTCATAGGAACACCAGTGGTCATCAGTTTAGGAGTCAAATACTCATTACAAATCATGGATAATGTTGGTATAGAAGAACAAACCTTATGGGTGAGTACATTAGAAACATTTACATTCTTTAATTTCTTAGCCATTTGTATTATTTCATGGCCAAGATTAGGATTTTGTAATTAAATGTGATCCAATAGTTTGTAACATGTAATCGTTAATTATTTTATCATTTTCACTTTTTTTTAATTTAGCATCCATCAAAGATGTTGGTGGTTGCACGACATGCCCTAATTCTTCCAAGAACCAAGTAACCTCCATTCTTGCTTTTTGCTCTAATCCCGCTTACGCTCACAAATTATTGGTCTTAACACCTACCAATTGCATTGGTAGTCCATATCAGTTTACATGATGAACTGGGACCAAAACCATTATTATTGGAAAGACCACATCTATGTGAGAAAACTTCATATTTAACACTCAACATGAAAGTGGAGTTTTAACCTCCTAATTTACATTTGAAATTTGACTCTCTTAGCTCTCTTAGCTTACTCCAAGAGGTAATTTCATTTACCTTCCCTATGGGATTTCAAAACTTGATCCATTATGATAACCAAGTTTGAACATTAAAGTTTCATATATAACACTTGTCTTGAAAAGGAGTTTTGTTGCACTTCTACTCACGTGACATTCTTGCATGCCTACTTTTTCAATTCCATACAACTATTTCATGGGGTCAATTTATTTTCATGTATGTTGTAACCCTAATAACTATCTCATCCTCTCAACTACACTCGTGTGTATAAGTTTCATGTTTTACTCTCTGAACAGAAACATATTTCTGAGGCACTTATCCCACTTATAGGGTCTCTAGATCAGTTGTTCTCTGACTTGATTAGGTCTCTTAGTTTGTCTTGAGGCATCATTTTGGTTTTCATGCCATTTAATCCTCTAAAACCTCCTCCATGTTGTATATCGGGCTCATGCAAGCAAGTTTTGTGTTTTGACCTACCCCTAAAAATGACGTCTTAGACTTCGTTCTACCCTTGCAAAATCCTACTTCTTTGGGTGAAAAATTTACAATTTTCTCTGTTTAGGTCTACCTTATCATTTTATCTAATGTCAGTTGTAATCGATCTTTTCTTGAGCCATTTCAGCTTTTTTTTGAAATGGTTAAGGCCCTAGACCTAATCAAGATTTCAAATCTTGAATAGGTTTGGGTGTTCATTTCATTTTAGGCTCAGTTATAATCGGATTTTTTTTGTTTGAGTAGGTTTGTCAGGCTTTGGTTGGGGCGAGTCTAGTGTTAGTTGAGATTTTAAGCCCGACTAGGTCTTTAAAGTTTCATTGGATTAGGGTCTAGCGTTGATTAGAGGTTTAACTCTAATTAAGTCTTAGAAAAGTCTCTAGGGGGGCATGTCATGTTAATTATAACTTAAGTCCTGATTAAGTCATAGGGCTAGATCAATAGGAAAAACTTTGTTAGTCGAGGTTTTCCCTGACTAGGTCTTGAGTAGACGTAAAGGATCCTTGCATAACTAACCAGGGATTAAACCCACAATTTGGTCTATGATGAGAGGGCCTTAGGCCCAGTCTATTATAATCAGGGATTTTACACCCCAAATCTTTGACTAGGTGCCTGTGGGCTTTTAGCCCCTCGAAACATTGACAAAAGACACATATAATTAATCAAGGGTCCCAGCCTTGATTGGGTCTTAAACCCCCTAAAATTAATTCTCCTACTAAAATGTAGTGTTATAATCGAGGTAAAAGACCTGATTGGGTTTGGGAACATTCTAAAATGCCCCTAGTGTTATTTGGGCTTCAGAAGCTAGATTAGCACTAGGTGATTCAAATTTAAAAAATTAATTTAAAAACATAACCCTGTGACCCCAAAAATCTAGATTAGGTTTATTGGGGCTCTTTTTTCACCTACCTTTTATTTTTTGACAATAGTTTGAGCATCTGGTGTCAAAAATCAAACCATTCATATTGCCAGGAAGCTAGTTTTGACTTGGACACAATGGTGGCCTTAGTTTTGTTCAATTCCTCTTGGTTTAAAACCTGTTCATGTTTTTGTATGCTAGTAAATTATTCAATCTTGTTAATTCACTTTTTTTTCTTCAATTTGGTCTATTTTGCAGGGTGAACAGTGAAAGTGATGGGAATGAGAAGAGTAGGAGGTAGATGGAGCATTAATGGAGGTGGTTGGAGCATTTTGAAGGGAAAATACTCCATTTATAAATACCTTTGCTATATATTGGATTCATTTAACACTCAAAGGGTTGGATTTTTTTCCTCACACAAGATATTAAGTCAATCACACCTTTCATTTTATATAATTTTATTTTATTTTCTCTCCCTCAACTCTTCTCCTGTCATTAGTCGGCAAAATTTCAAAAGAATGATTGTAATGGGCTCCATTATGATGATTATTTTCTCTCCCTCAACTCCTATACTGCTATTATGCTAGAATTTTTTTAGAAGAATGATTTTAATGGACTCCATTATGATGATCAAAATGATGTGTATTTATTAATTAAAGACTTGGAAAATGTTTGCACTCAATTTGCATGTGTATATGGTGATTGTGGTTTCTCCCTCTCCTTTTAAGTTCTCCTTAGAAGCTTACATTAGCTTTGAATGTGATTATGTGTGTTTGTTGGTTCATTGTCTAATTTATGGAGATATTGTGATCATGATATCGAATTTGTCATTGATATTGCAATTTTTCATTCTCTTTCCCTTCCCCTTTTCCTTTACTAATTTTAATTAGTTGTTAGAAGCTAGGGTTTGAATGCAACCTATTTTTTATGTATATCTTGATTGAAAGAGTTGTTTCCACTATGAAAATTCATTGTTGAATGTTAAAATAAATGGAATGAACACACCAAAAATTAGTTATAAACACATAAAACAAAACCCTGAAAATGCTGATTTGAAAGTAGGCAACACGCAAATGAATGCTTGTTTATCTATTTTTAGCACTTGCACAAAATATAATCAAATAGAATAACAAACCCACATTACATTTTTCATTGTTCAGGTACCCAAAGCCCATTGAAACAAAGTTTGAAATTTATAGTAGTTATATTAGTAAAGGCCCCTTGAAATGGAATGTTCATAATAAGCCATTGAGTGAAGATAAGTGTACCTAGACCAGATAGATATAAACCCTGGAGAGATTCTCACAAATATCATTTCAAGAGAGGTAGAGCTTAAGAAACCCTGCCTAGTGTTGGTCGTGTTAAAACACATGCCAACATAACTAGTGCTAATAGGAGGGCATAAACTTAAAATTAAATTTTTAGAAGAAAATTTTTAATTTAAACACTTAGGAGCATTGCCCGTGCTCAGGTAATCTAGAAGCTAAATTGGAAAGAAAAATGATACCCACAAGGTCAAAGTCCATAGGGGATGATTTTGAGTTGTTATAACTCACTGAATACATAAAATCGAGGGTAAACAAAGGGAAACTAAAAACACGATAAATTCACTCAACTAGTAACTCACATATGATTGTAACTTTAGTTACTAACCCATGTGTGACCCTTATAACCTACCAATGGTGCCTAATCTAGCTTGGCTTGGTGGAGGTGGATGCCATGTAAACATTCCTATTGGGTTATTTTGGTTAATTCTAGCTCCAACGCTGAAGTCTAACCCAATGTGGTAGCACGTTGGCCCTTTCACACAAGACCTAGGTCTTGCACGCTCACCCGAAGTGCAGGATAAAAGATCGATTCACATAGGTTTTATAGCATAACTTAGATAACTTGTTCACTTTCATCAATTAAGCAAATATTGTGTAAAAGCATAAACTTACTACTTCAATCCTATGAGTTCTAGATTCAATTAGCATTATCATACAGATTATAGTCATCTTCTTACTTAGAATTAAGTGCTTAGAAAAGAAAATACCAGGTTTCTTTCACAAAGAATTTTAACAAAATTTCACACCATCACTGATAGTAACACAACTTGATACGACATGCTATTATATATTAAACTTAAGATTTTCCACCATAACATTGTAAAATTCCTACATCTATCTATCCTCTCACAATGCTTTATACCAGGGGTATTTATACTTATTTTGCCCTGACCAAGTGTTTATAATCATTAATGACACGTATATGTGGCCAATAAGCTCTCAAAAGACTAAGAGTTGTGGTACTTGACAAACAATTATTTCTTAAGATCTAGGCCTCTACGCCCCCTAGATTCTTGCTCTATGATATATCTCAAAAATCGTGTGTTTCTTTCCTTGCAAACTAGTGCAAGACCTCCTATTAATAAGGTCAGAGTGTCATGTTTGAACCATTCTTCCAACCATATCCCACTTCCCATGCACTCCCCTAGTCTTTTGCTTTCATTCCAAGTCCTATGTTCTCGAGTTCCTCATGATTTGTTCTCCTTTAACTAGGTCCTCTCATATTGGTCCTTCCACACCATACTAGCCCCATGCTAAAATGAAACAACACTTAGTCAAAATTTAGGGGCCAACATCACCCCACACTATGCTCTTAGTCCATCCCAGATTAAGTCGTGTTAGCATCCTCTAAAAATTCAAGCCCCTTCTACTTGAATTGCTTCTTTAGATTGTCCCAATGGGATAATTCCTTGATAACCTTCATATTTATTTATTTTATGGCCTCCTTTAATGATTTTATCTCCTCGGGTTAGGTAAGAGTCTCATTGGTCTTCTTTACATGTTCATCCAGGGTTACGATAGCATCCTTCTAAATGTCTTCAAGTGTAGAGACCTCCTTGTCAACCTATCCTTGAAGGGTTGTAAATGTTGCATTTAACTATTGACAATGTTTATTAATGGCATCCTCTATCGTCTCTACATCTCTAAATGCTTTGGCACACTTGGCACGATCCTTTATTAAGAAGTACAACATCAGTCGAGTGTTACCTCAAGTCCTCTTCAACTTGGAGTGAAACCTCTAAGACTTTATTAGGGCACATGAGCTACACAAAAATGTCATCCAAAATGGGGATAACTTCCCCAACTCTCACTAAGGTATGCTTGAAGGCATCAATGACCGTAGTGAACTGTTTAGTTAATTTTAATCCCTCATCTCTTGGTACGGGTCACTCTTTGAGTTTCTTGAGCAATAGTTTCACCAGGGTTTCTAGTTTTCCTATGGCATCCCCATCAAGAGGTACATCATCTGCTAACACTAAATATTCCTTCAAAATTGTTTTAAAAAGGGTTAAGAACCTTAATTTTACCTATGTGGCCTCTTGAAGCTTTTGTTTCATTGAGGCCACTTCTTTGGTGAGCACTTGTTTCTTTGCAAGTACTATATTATACATGCCTACAACTCTGACATGTTTTCATTCAGCTGTGTGCACATCGAAATTTGATAAAATATTTTGGCATGTTATTTCCATGCCCATCTTAAAAAATGCAGTGCTTATGAGTAGAGGGGAGATCTTTTGGGGATCTACCCACAATGGTTTCAACAGCATGTGAACATCTAGGCCCAATGAAAGGATGTCCTATAGGAGTTAAAACTAATTGTACATGTCAAGGAGGAAGGACACTTACTTCCTCATTTAGAGAGTTGTCCCCTTAGGGATGAAGTGTGGCCAAACATAGCATATTTTATTGCACATCAAACTGATAATGTTCATGTGTATTACCAATGGCACCTTCATCATGTCCCTCAAAAGTCTCAACTGGTCCCTTCCCCTTATTTGGGTCTTGTTCAAGTTGAACCTCTTCATGGCCATCCACGAACATCTCACTTTCTTCTTCACCATCACCCTGTGGAATGGTGATCCAACATCAAGTAGGGAGTCATCAGAGGTGACGTGCTCTTCCCACATCGAGGAGGGAGTTCTCTTAGAATTTGAACCCGAGCTATGAATCTGCACCTCAGGAACATTTGGTTGGGGTATTTATCTTACAGGCTGCTAGTGGGCAATTCTTGTAGTTTTTCTTGGGGAGATGGTGGAGGTAGAGAATGTGAAGGTGGAGAAGGTGGTGGAGAAAGAGGGGGAATATGCTGAGCATTTGAAGGTTGCGGAATCAAAGAGTGTGGAGGAGATGGGGATGAACATGGGGAAGGTGAAGGGTAAGGTGGAAGTGGTGTGGAGGGATAGGAAAATGTGGGTTTGGAGTGTTTCACCTTTGTAGTCTTCTATTTTTTTTAGGGGGCTTGTTGCCCACTTGTACTTGCACCCACATCTGGTCACTTCTTCTTCTTTAAAGCCAATGCTGGAGGGAGTTTTTATTTAGGGTCTCCACCCTAAGGGTTCTTGCGGGGACGTAACATGTAAAATAACTTGTGACTTTGCTCCCTGACTAAAGTCTGCTTGACCTGGATGTCAGTCAAGTTTATTTTAATTCTCTCTAGGTAGACCTTCTTGCCTGAATACACATAAATTTTAGAGAGTGTGAATATTCACATCTATCCTCTTATCTTGTAGAATGATGGGATGCATGTCATATATTTGATTGACAGAGTCTATGAAGTACTACATGGAGAAGGCATAAGGTAAATTAAGCCATGCTAAAATATATTCTAACTGGTTCATTTGGATCTGCATGAGGGAGAAGTGTTGCTTCATAACAAATTGATCTTGCTCCACATATAAGAGGGGTAAGTCCTTAGGGATGCACCACTCATCCCTAAACTTTGCCTTCATCCCATCGAACCAATACTTCATCTTAATCTTGTAAGATGGGTGATGTGTCCAAGGCTAGTGAATGCCTTATAGCACTCAATAGAGGACCTATGTGTTGGAGGGTACACCCACTCAACACTTTAAAACTATAATCTAGTACCCTAATTTCATCAAAAACCAATAAAAGGAGGATTAACCCCATGAAAACCTATATTTAGGCTCTTGATGAGCCCTCTCCATATCCTCAATAATATTCTATGCAAAGTACATGGCCTAGTTGTAATTTAGCCCTTGTGAGACTTAATGAGCAAGGTAGAGCTACACCATGTCCACCTCTTTCCATCGATCGGTCCCTTCAATCTTATTCAAGATGATCTATGTCACGACTTAGAGGGTGGGATATTATTGTTCCCAAAATCTGTCACTCCTTTTTGGGACAACAAATGAACTATTTTGGTCCTGCAGGCCAAAATTCTCTCTTCCCTTCTCAAAAATTGTTCTAAGTATTCAAATTCTTCATTATTAAAGCTTTTTTAGCTAAGGGACTTGCAGGTTCAACAGGTTCAACAACTTCAACAGGCGAGCTCTCACAAAGGAACAAGTTTCCAACACTTAGTCAATTTCAAGGTTGGTTCAATGCCTAGGTTCAACCAAAGGTTCATCAGTAAGCTTCAAACAAAGGATTGAACCATTAAACCATTGAACCCCACTTCCAAAGGTTCAAAAGGGTTCAAAGGTTCAATAGGTTCAAAGGTTCAATGACATTGGCAATCTTAAAGAGTTAAGCGCTTCGGCAAAAGTTCAAAGTTCAACCACTTCGACAAGTTCAACGGCTTCAAAAGACTTAAAAGAAAAGAAGGCTTTGAAGAGTAAAAAATGAACCATTGAATCGTTGAACCTTGAATCAAAATGGTTCAACAGGTTCAAAGGTTCAACGAGTTCAATAAGATCAAAAGACTTAACCAAAAGAAAGCTTCAAACAAAAGATTGAACCGTTGTACCAAAGTTGGTTCAATTGGTTGGTTCAATTGAACGGTTTAAAGGAGTCCCCCAAAGCCCAAATGGCAAGTGCCCTTGCAGAGGGCAATGAACAAAAGGCAAGTGCCCTTATGGAGGGAAATGAATAAAAGGGAACAAAAGGATATCCTTCGAAAAGATTTTTTATGGCTAATTTTACAAGGGAAATCCTTCGGACAAAATGTCTGAAAGAATGATCAAAGGCCCGATGGAAAGCGGCTAAGGCAAAAGAAAGATTTCCTTCGGACAAAATGTCTGAAGGAAGTCCTTCAGACATTTTGTCCAAAGGATTCGAAGGAGAAGGCCGCTCAAAGGACCCCGAAGGGTAGGTACCCTTGTGGGGGGCTCTTGGTGACCAAGAAATGGACCTTTCTCAAGGCCCGCAGGCTTGATTCTATGGACTCTACATGATTGATTCTACAGACTCTGCAGGCTTGATTCTATAGACTCTGCAGGCTGGTTTCTACGGACTCTACAGGCTTGATTCTACGGACTCTGTAGTCCTATTTCTACGAACTCTGTAGGCTTGTTTCTACGGACTCTGCATGATTTGAAGAAGAAGGCCGCCCGAAGGACCCCGAAGGGCAGGTACCCTTGCAGGGGGCTCTCGACGACCAAGAAATGGACCTTTCTCAAGGCTCGAAGGGACACCTTCCCTTCGGGGGGTTTCCAAAGATATAAAGCTAAAGGACTTTCAAAGCTTCGAAAGACTTAGAGGAAACAAAGGCTTCTAAGAAAGAGGATGAACCGTTGAACCTTGAACCAAAATGGTTCAACGGGTTCAAAGGTTCAAAGAAAGCTCCGAGCAAAGGAAAGCAAATGAACTAGAGAAGTGATGGAACCAAGGAGCTGAGAAGGCCACCTGAACCGTTGAAATAGTGAGCTAATGACGTCCCCACAGACGTCAAATTTAGGGTAATGAAATATTCATTGATTTTCAAATGTGGCGTGGAACCTGAAAACAAACTCAGCGACCAACTGAAGAAGGAGCCAAAAAGGCCAAAAAAAAGGGGAAAAGATAGCCTGAGAGCTAAAATTGCAACAAGAAAGAGGGAAAGACCAAAAATATCTGTGTAAGAGTTATTTTCAGTAGGTGGAACAGTGCACTAAGTAGATATTTGAGCTTGCAAACATTAAAGGCGCAGCCTATTTTTCTCCCTTGGAATAAAAGCAAGGGCACAGTCATGTACATATTTGGAGAAAGACCAAACAACATATGTTGAAGAGAATATATTTGAGATGAATTGACATGCCACATTTAAGGCAGACGCCCTATTTCAGCATGGCCTCTTTGACTGAATTGAAAATGCATTCAAGGCATTGAATGCAGCATGGGCCATTTTATGAAACAAAGCGCCAAGCCTTCTTTGGCTGCTATATATTAGAATCTCTTATTTTATGCTAAGGAGATCTTTTTGTTATAGAAGCAAAACTTTGCCAAAATTGAGAGGCAATTATTGAGACTTTGAGCTCAGTTTGTTAATCATATTTCTTTGTTTGAATGAGAAAGTAGGTTATTTTTAGACTTTGTGTTGTAATAGCTTGTGTCATTTAGGAGATTGCTCTTATGTTTGTTTCTTGAATGTGTTCTTTTTCGTTTTAATGAAATAAGCAGAACTAGTGGAAGTAATCAAGAATGTGTCCTAAAGCCAACTGTGGGAAGACTTTGTGCTGCCACAATTGCCTTTAGTGTGTTTGTCTATTTTTTATTTCTGTGTAAAGGACCTTGGAATGACTTTGTGCCCTCATTATCCTTCGTATTTCACTCTTGGGCAGTTGGGGTGGAGACTTTGTGCTACACCTCATTTTGCTGGTTATTACACCTTATTGCCAATTACTTGATACCTATCAGAAAAAACTCCTATTGTTTGCTGCAAGACCGCTTTTGAAAGAAGAGAAGTGCCTTCAGTGTTTTCACCTAGATTTCTCCTTTGTTTGTGAAAATCATCTCTAAAGGAAGAGAGATGGATGGTGTTGTCCTACCCCTGAGTGTTATTTTTTGCATATATATATATATATAGTTTATAGCTCCTCATATTTATAGGGAATCTCCCCTTGATGAGAGGAGAGATTTGTCCCTTTTTGATGTGGTAAACTTGCACACTTGGCTGACCAATCTCCTTATGTTGTGGTTGAAGCAACCTTTTTGTCTATCAGTTAGCTGGTGACAAAATATTCACCCAACAGTTTTTTGGTGACTCTGCTGGGGAAGAACAAGCAGTTTGAAGCCTCAAGCTTCAAGCTGAAGTAGGGCCAGTTCTTTTCCATTTTTATTCTACAATCTGGCAACTCCACGCTATACAAGAATCTAGAGAGCCCAAGGTGTTTTTGACCTTATTTTTGAGTTGGTGTAGCAGGGCAATTTTGATTTGTTTCCTCCACAACTTCAAGTTTAATGAACTAGGATCCTTCCTCCTACCAATACCAGGTCACCACTACAAAGCAGAGCTTCTTTTTTTGCTGTTAGTAGAGCTTTGTCTATACATACTCCACCTAGATTTGTTATCCCCACTTTTCATAATCAAATCATGGTGGTTCAAGGCCCCTGGAGTAACTCTTTTGGCCCACTCAATTTAATTCCACCTCTACATGAGCTACCATGCAGTTCAAAAAAGAATTTCTCCAAATTCTTTGGTGATGGGAGAGTTCATCCTGATGAACACATTGTAGCTTTCAGTATAGCCTACGGTGTGATAGATGTGGAGTATGAGGACGTAACAGTTTGGCTATTTGTGGAGACATTACAGGGTGCTACCGTAGATTAGTTCTATTATTTACAGGCCCAGACTGTGACTGATTAGAACACTCTTAAAGCTAAATTTGAAGCCAGGTTCAAGCCTAAATAAGATGCATATGCCCTATTGTCCCAGCTCACACAGATGAATAAGGAGCCTCATGAACCCATGAGGGACTTCATTGCCAAATTTGACAAGTTAAAGAATAAGATTCCTATAATTGCTCAACCAACACCTGAGAATCTTAAATATTTCTTCATCAACTCACATCTGCCTAAAGTGAGTTTTTTACTGAGACATGCTGGCCACATAGACCTTGCTGCTGCTCAAGATTTGGCCACTGAAGTGGAAGATGACCTTATCTTGGCAGGAAAGATAAGGAGAGATCCTAACAAAGAAAAATCTTCTTCATCTTCTGAATATCCATCTACATGCACCACTGATCCAATAGTGCAAAAGCTGGCAAATGATTTATTGGCTCTTAGAAAGCAAATGGTGCAAGGGATGTCATCTACTCCTTCGTAACAAGATATACTAAGGAGGGCATTCCCCAATCAGTCATATTAAGGCAATGCTACCAGGAATCAAGGGCAGCCAAGTTGTCTTCCTCCCACTTAGGGGAAATTGGCCATTGAAGCACCTCCAACTAATTCAGCCATTGAATATCTTGAAGTAGAATCTAATTTCTCCTTCCAACCTAAGTTGAACCCAGAAGATGACGTTAATCTCTTCACGAAGGGAGAAGAAGAATTAGCTAACGACTCCAACATTGATTTTCTAAATTACCAAGATGAACCCAGAAGTGAAGGTAAATTAGTTGAGGAATCATATGCCATGTTCACCCGGTCCAAGAATCAGTCAGTCCAGCAAGTTGATAAAGAAAAAATAGAGGAGCAAGCTCAGCCTATAATTTTAATTGCCAAATGAGGAACTTCTCTGTCTTTCCAGCCAAAGGACACAATGATTACTAAAAAAGTAAGTACCCCAAACGTTTCTTCACCTTCAATTTCAATTTCATAGATCAGTCCTCCCCCCTAAAAATCAAAAGGATGAACTACCTTTCCCTATTCCTAATTCATTTCAGATGTTTGACATAGTTGACCATGTCAAGAAAACCAAAATTCAAATGTATGAATTTGAATTTCTGCAATCCAACCCTGAACAAATGGATAAGTTAGTGGTATGTGTGAAGAATAAAACCGTCCCTACAAGACCAGCTATTTCAAAGGTGACTCCCACGTCCACTTGGAATAACCTTGTCATTGCTCCTCTTAATGCTCTTGGAAGGATTGAACCATTTTATGTCTCCCTGTTGATAAATGGATACCAGCTGAACAATTATATCATAGACTCAGGTGTGTCTGATAATTTCATGCCTACAAAATTCATTAAATCCCTTGGTCTCACACTAACCAAGGCATTTGGGAGATTTTTCTCCATGGAGAATAAACAAGTGCCATTGTTGGGACAAATCAAGGATGCCTAATTTGCATTTGCGGCATTCTCGGACAAGAGAATCAAAATGACAGTCCTAGTGGCTGACGTCCCAGCCTCATACGACATCCTTCTTGGGTGAAATTTCTATAAAGATGTTGGTGGTGAGTTGAGCATGGACATTTTTGAAGCAAGGATCCCAATCAAAGGCGTCATGCAGAGGCTGCTCCCTGAGAAGGAAGCAAAATATGTGGTCACTAAAACATCAATGCCTGAAGCTCAAATTCTATTTGAGTCTTTAGGTATGGATAATTACTTTCTGACTACAGAGTATGTTCCCATCTTAGCTGATGAAACCTCTGAAAATGACACTCTAAAAATTAGTTCAGATAAAATAATAAAAGACATGAGAGAGCACAGTGCAAGCCCAAAGGAACTCTCCCCTCCACACAAGGAAAAATCTAAGGTAAGTTCAGCTTCTGATGATATATGGATACTACAATTTGATGGCAGTTATTCCTCTACCAGTTTAGGAGCCAGGATTGTGTTTATATCTCCTTAAGGAGATATTTTTCCTTCTTCATACAAGTTTCAGTTTAGTAATACTAACAATACTGCTAAATATGAATCAATGCTTCTTGGATTGAAGGCCGCTCAAGACAGGGGCATCAAACTCCTTCATGCCAAAGGAGATGCTGAGCTAGTGGTTTGTCAGGTGAGAAACCTATATCAAACCGAAAATGAGAGATTACGCCACTACCGCAATCTAGTTTGGGATCAAATTAAAAATTTTGATGCTTTTAGCATCTCTACAGTTCTCATGGAATTCAATGACCGAGCTAATGCTTTGGCTGTTTCAGCAACTCTTTTAGTTTCCATGGAATTCAATGACCGAGATGATGCTTTGGATGTTTTACCAAGTGTGCCTGATAATGCCAATAATTGGTAAGTGTTCAATGGGGACAACCAAATCATTGCCTTCTTGGAATAAAAACACAACTTTGAATAGCTTCACTTCAAAGGCAGTGAGCCTCAGAAACCTGAACCAGCCTCTGAATCAAGTTCAAACACAGGTGAAAAAATTCTATAGCTGAAAGGGAATAAAATTTCTAAAAGATTGGTTTCCCTTGAGAAATTATTTGACAAGCATGACAGGTTCATCAAATAGTAATATATGGATTCAAGCTCCTCTCAAGAATTTGATCAAATAAATTTGGGTACCAAGGAAAATCCCAAGATGGTGAACATTGGGCAATGCTGCACTTAGGAAGAGAAGTTCAAGTTCACTGATCTGCTCCGCCAGTATAAAGATGTTTTGGCGTACTCCTATGTTGATCTGAAGTCACTCAGGCTTGAATAAACTCACCATGAAATTCCTCTCAAGAGTGATTCGGTGCCTTACAAGCAGAAATCCAAGCAGTACAATCCGAAAATATTAGATACTATTCTGGCTGAAATACAAAAAATGTTGAATTCTAGAATAATTTTTCCAATCCATCATTCTACATAGATTGCCAACATAGTACCTATGAGAAATAAAAATGGCAAAATTCACCTCTGCATGGATTTCAGAAACTTGAATCAGTCATCCTTAAAAGATAACTACCCTCTGCCCATCATGGACCAAGTTCTTCAAACAGTGACCGTTTCAGAGATGTTATTAATGTTAGACAGCTTCTCAGGGTATAATCAAGTCAAAGTTGGTGAAGCGGACCAACATAAGACTGCCTTCACAACGCCTTGGGGCACCTTTGCATATCGAAGAATGTCATTTGGCCTAATAAATGCTGGTGCCACTTTTTAGAGAGCGATGGACATTACTTTCAAAGATGAAATGGGTAACTTCATTGTGGTATACCTTGATGATTTAACAGTATTTTCCAAGCATCGTCTTGATCATGTGTGCCATCTACAACAAGTGCTAGAATGATGCCGCTAGAATGGAATTTCTCTAAATCTTAAGAAGTCTATTTTTGGGGTAACAGAAGGAAAACTTCTCAGACACATTGTATCCCGAGAAGGCATAAAGATTGACTCAAAAAGAGTTAAATCTATTCAAGAACTTACCCTACCCACAAGTAAGACTGCAGTTCACTCTTTCTTCAAAAAGATGAATTTTTTACGAAGGTTCATCCTTGACTTTGCAGAGAAGACTCGCCATATTGTAAACATGATGAAGGGAAAGGCCACCTTCAGCTGGACTGAAGAAGGCAAATTGGCATTCTGAGACATCAAGACAGCTATTTCCCATGCCCCAATTCTGGTTTGTCCATATTATACCAAGGATTTCACCATATACAGTTATGCTTTTGGGCACACACTTTTAGCAATTCTGGTTCAACAGAATAAAGAAGGTGTGGAATCTCCCATATCCTTCATGAGCTATTCTCTTAAAGCTCCTGAGCTAAAGTATTCAAACATGGAGAAGCATGCTTATGCAGTGGTAAAGGTAGTAAAGCATTTTTGCTTTTACATTCTGAATTCCTACACTATTTCCCTAATTCTTGATACCACAGTCAAATTCATATTAACTCAGCAAGAGTTTAGAACCAAAAGAGGTAATTAGATTACTAAAATCTAGGAGTTTGATCTGGTCATCAAACTAATGAAGCTGGTGCGGGGAAGGGGTCTCTACCAATTAATTTCTGACAACATACTCAGAGAAGAAGGGCATGAAGAAATAGAAGTGGAAGACACGTCAACAGTCCTCTTTATCTCCACCATGAATGAGTGGTATTAAAGTATTTCTCATTTCCTTACTTATTGTGAGTGTCCCACTCACTTGTCTCGTAAAGAAAGGAGGACTGTTAGATTGAAAACTGCCAATTTTATCTTGTGGGACAACGACTTGTATAAGAGGAGCCTTTATGGAGTGTTCTTTCGCTGCGTGGATAAAGAACAACAAAACCAACTTTTGAAGTCCTTCTATAATCTAGCCTATGGAGGGCATTTTTTTTGCTCCTGTAACTACCCATAAGTGTCTATGAGCTAGGTATTAGTAGCCTACTCTGTTTCAAGATGCATACAAATGGGTACGAAGGTGTGAACTATGCCAACAGTTCATTGGAAGACCTAAGTTAGTTGCTCTGCCTCTCAAGCCATTGGTAATAAAAGAGCCATTTCAGCAATGGGGAATCAATTTCATTGGTGCTGTAAACCTATCTTCAATTGCCAAACATGATTATGTCCTTACAGCCATAGATTACTTCACTAAATGGGTGGAAGCAATTCAAACCAAGCTTGCTACTTCAAAAGTGGTATGTGATTTCCTCAAGAAAAACATCATTTCCAAGTTTGGGGTCCCAACCAAGATTGTGACAGACAATGCAACCTATTTCTCTTCTCATGAGATCACTCAGTTCTATTTTTACTATGAAATTGCCGTCTCCCACTCCTCTGATTATTTTTCACAAGGAAATGGCCAAGCAGAATTGAGCAACAAGAACCTGGTGACCATCACTAGGAAGCTAGTGGATGACAACCAATGAACCTCACATAAAGCATTTGTTGATGCTTTATGGGTAGACATAATTACACCTAAGAGGGTAATAGGTATGTCACCTTTCCAATTTTTTTATGGTCTCAATGCAGAGATACCAATCACCCTAGAATTGCCAGCATTGAAATTAGTTAAGGTAGTCGAAGATCAGACATATGAAAGCTCTATGAACAAGAGGATCATGTGCTTAACTGAGTTGGATGAGCAACAAACTATGGTGGTGGATCAAATTTTTGTGCATCAAAGTCTGGTGAAGAAGCTCTTTGACCAGAAAGCAAGAACCTGTGATTTCCAAATTGGAGATCAAGTCCTGTTATGGGACAAGAGAAGAGAACCAAAGAGAATGCATGGGAAATTTGATTCCCTATGGAGAGGCCCGTTTACTATCCATCAGCTCAATGGTGAAAATAGTTTCCTATTGAAGTATCAAGATGGCACGCCCTTTTCTCTGCCTCACAATGGGCAGCATCTGAAGCACTTCAATTCTTGAAGTATCAGATAAGATCATCTGTACATATATATATTTGTATAGTCTTTAGTTCTATTTTGTGTTTTTCATTTTCATTTTTGTCGCCTTTCTTTTTTTTGGTTAACATGACTCCATAGCCCAATGGCATACTTAAAGGCACTAGAGATTCTGGTTTCTACTCCCCTCAATTATTCCAAAATTTCAACTGAAGGAATTTCCCCAATTGGAGCCAGGTGTTGTTCCCAAAATCTGTCACTCCTTTTTGGGACAACACATTAACTATTTTGGTCCTGCAGGCCAAAATTCTCTCTTCCCTTCTCAAAAATTGTTCTAAGTATTCAAATTCTTCATTATTCAATCTTTTTCAGCTAAGGGACTCACAGGTTCAACAGGTTCAACAACTTCAACAGGGGAGCTCTCATAAAGGAACAAGTTTCCAACACTTAGGCAATTTCAAGGTTGGTTCAACACCCAGGTTCAACCAAAAGTTCATCGACAAGATTCAAATAAAGGATTAAACCATTGAACCATTGAACCCCACTTCCAAAGGTTCAACGACGTCGACAAGCTTAAAGAGTTAAGGGATTTGGCAAAAGTTCAAAGTTCAACTGCTTCAGTAAGTTCAATAGCTTCAAAAGACTTAAAAGAAAAGAAGGCTTCGAAGAGTAAATAATGAACCATTGAACCATTGAATCTTGAACCAAAATGGTTCAACGAGTTCAAAGGTTCAATGAGTTCAATGAGATCAAAATACTTAACCGAAAGAAAGCTTCAAACAAAAGATTGAACCGTTGAACCAAAGTTGGTTCAATCGGTTAGTTCAATCGAATGGTTCAAAGGAGTCCCCTGAAACCCAAAGGGCAAGTGCCCTTGTGGAGGGCAATGAACAAAAGGAAAGTGCCCTTGCAGAGGGCAGTGAACAAAAGGGAACAAAAGGATATCCTTCGAAAAGATTTTATGCAGCTAATTTTACAAGGGAAATCCTTCAGACAAAATGTCTGAAGGAATGATCAAAGGCCTGATGAAAAGTAGCTAAGGCAAAGGAAAGATTTTCTTTAGACAAAATGTCTGAAGGAATTCCTTCGGACATTTTTTTTGAAGGATTTGAAGGAAAAGGCCGTCTGAAGGACCCTGAAGGGAAAGTACCCTTGTGGGGGGCTCTCGATGACTAGAAAATGGACCTTTCTCAAGGCCCATAGGCTTGATTCTATGGACTCTGCAGGATTGATTCTACAAACTTTGCAGGCTTGATTATACGGACTCTACAGGCTGGTTTCTATGGACTATGCAGGCTTGATTCTACGGACTCTTTAGGCCTATTTCTACGAACTTTGTAGGCTTGTTTCTACGAACTCTGCATGATTTGAAGAAGAAGGCCACTCGAAGGTCCTCAAAGGGTAGGTACCCTTGCGAGGGGATCTTAGCGACCAGGAAATGGACCTTTCTCAAGGCCCGAAGGGACACCTTCCCTTCAGGGGGTTCTAAAGATATCAAGCCAAAGGAATTTCAAAGCTTCGAAAGACTTGGAGGAAACAAAGGCTTCTAAGAAAGAAGATGAACCGTTGAACCTTGAACCAAAATGGTTCAACGAGTTCAATGGGTTTAAAGGTTCAAAGAAAGCTCTGAGCAAAGAAAAGTGAATGAACCAGAGAAGCGATGGAAGTAAGGAGCCAAGAAGGCCACCCGAACTGTTGAAACAATGAGCCAATGATATCCCCACAGACATCAAATTTAGGGTAACAAAATATCCATTGATTTTCAAATGTGGCATGGAACCTGAAAATAAACTTAGCGACCAGCTGAAGAAGGAGCCAAAAAGGCCAGCAAAAAGGGGGAAAGATAGCCTGAGAGCTCAAATTGCAATAGGAAAGAGGGAAAGACCAAAAATATCTGCGTATGAGTCATTTCCAGTAGGTGGAACAGTACACCAAGTAGATATTTGAGATTGCAAACATTAAAGGCACGGCCTATTTTTCTCCCTTAGAATAAAAGTGAGGGGACAGTTGTGTACATATTTGGAGAAAGACCAGATAACCCATGCTGAAGAGAAGATATTTGAGATGAATTGACATGCCACAGTTAAGGTAGATGCCCTATTTCAGCATGGCCTCTTTGACTGAACTGAAAATGCATTCAAGGCATTGAATGCAGCATGGGTCATTCTATGAAACAAAGCGCCAAGTCTTTCTTGGCTGCTATATATTAGAATCTCGTATTTTATGCTAAGGAGATCTTTTTGTTATAAAAGCAAAACTCTGCCAAAATTGAGAGGTGATTACTGAGACTTTGAGCTCAGTTTGTTAATCATATTTCTTTATTTGAATGAGAAAGCAGGTTATTTTCAGACTTTGTGATGTAATAGCTTGTGTCATTTAAGAGATTGTTCTTATATCTATTTTTAGAATGTGTTCTTGTCCATTTTAATGAAATAAACAAAACTAGTGGAAGTAATCAGGAAGGTGTCCTAAAGCCAATTGTGGGAAGACTTTGTGCTGCCACAATTGCCTTTAGTGTGTTTGTCTATTTTATATTTCTATGTAAAGGACCTTGGGATGACTTTGTGCCCTCATTGTCCTTCGTATTTCACTCTTGGGCAGTTGGGGTGGAGACTTTGTGCTACATCTCATTCTGTTGGTTACTACACCTTATTCTTAGTTACTTTTTACCTATCAGAAAGATCTCCTGATGTTTGCTGCAAGACCACTTTTGAAAGAAGAGAAGTGCCTTTAGTGTTTTCACCTAGATTTCTCCTTTGTTTTTGAACATCATCTCTGAAAGAAGAGAGATGGATGGTGTTGTCCTACCCCTGAGTGTTATTTTCTACATATATATATATATATATATATATATATATATATATATATATATATATAGCTCCTCATATTTATAGGGAACGTCCCCTTGATGAGAGGAGAGATTTGTCCCCTTTTGATGTGGCAAACCTACACACTTGGCTGACCAATCTCCTTATGTTGTGGTTGAAGCAACTTATTTTCTCCATCAATTAGCTGGTGACAAAATATTCACCCAATAGATATTATAGGTTCTTGATGTGCATAACATGCCCTTGTTTTTGATACATCAACACCATGGTGGTATTTTATATCTCCTCAGTGTGAGCCAAGTCATCAATTACACTTAGTCCTGAGTACTGTAACCCCATGATCTTGCTAATTTTTTCTATGGTAATCTTCATGTTGTACCCAATGAATTAGATGTAGTCCTTATGAATGTGTGAAAGGAGGAACTATACCTCTTTCATGGGCTTACCAAATATATGACAATTTAAAGAGTTAGAACAACCCTGTATTGTCTAGATGGTTGAAAATGGTAAGGTCATATACCAGTTAGTTCTTGGTATTGGTGGTTTCTACTCGATAATCATTTTGAAGCTCAACCTCATTCCCAAGTTGGTGATGATTGTAGTAAAAAATGGTGCAAGTTGAGACCTTAGAAACCCAATTTTCTACATGCAACATTGAATATAGATATTGCATCTCTTCAATAAATAAAGATGGGGGTGGAGACGCTTGGGACTTCTACATTACAGATGTTTGTGTTTGCTTTCCTTTTTGTACTATTCTTTCCTTCTTTTCTTCTACACATTGTTCATCTTTTCCTTTCACACTATGTACTTATTATTTTAGTTATTGTGCTCATTCTTTCAGGGTCTCTTCCCTTATTGGGACCTAGTCTATTTCGCTCACCTCTTCTTCTTCAGGTATCATTGAGAATTTTTAAAGTATTTTGGCCTTATTTTGAGGCTGCATTACCCTTCGAGGTGCCCAAAGGTTAACATGCAGTCGTCCAACATTTCCAAAGGAAAATGTGTTTATAGAAAGATGGTTTGGCTTTTTAAGCTTAAGCACCCTTCAATGGTAGACCTACAACTTGCAACTCTCAAAACTAAAGCTTTTCCCATTGAACCAGAGTGGGAATCTCTCTTCTCGATTTGGTAATGACCTTCATGGATTGTTAAAGATGTGAAACTCTTCACCTTGCTCAGGAATTGATTGGTTTATCTTTTATGGTCACTTTCTCTTGGCTCTAGTAAACACTTCATCTTAGCTCTAGTAATTTGAAGTTAAACATAAAGTAAAGTGTGAAATGCATTTAACTTGTCTATTTATAGGATCCAAGGGGGATTTACCTTCATTAATGCCCCTCTGTCACCCATCATTTCAAGGCATTTAATACAGGGCTTATAATGGTCATTGTGTTTAGATCATTGCCTTTTTGTAATTAATGCCTTAATGGTATTGTCCCATTACGTCATTGGCACACTTTTTGCCATAATTAACCTCATTGTATTTATGGCACATCCCATCTCATGCTTTTCTTTGAAGTAGATGACAATTGTGTCCTATATTTTTTATGAGGTGGGAGACAATTATCTGATTTAAATTTCTAATTTATGGCAGGAACCTTACCCCTTCATGCCTTAAATGACTCACGCACCTTAGAACCTTGTGCACCCTTAATAACTTTCATGCCTAAGTATCTCATATGCTTAGGTGACTTTCACACTTTTCAATTTTGCTTTTTTAAATTTGAGTTCTTAACCCACACTAAAACATGTCATGGTCTTCCACGAATAGAATAAAAACTTAGAAAACAAAATTATAGAAATGGAAAATGATACGTAATAAAGGCAATGATTTTATTGAAAGTAGTAAATCCTAAACTAAATGGCATAAGCCTTATTGATTACAAAACTTTCATTATTCTTAAGTGAAGTATGATCAAAGCCAACTTCCATTATAGTGCCCTAGGAGGAACTGACCATCCATTATTTATAACTAATATGCTTTGGTAGGTCAAATGCTATGTATTATAATGGGTCATCCTAATGGATGCAGAGCTTTCCACGGTGGTAAACAAACTTAGAGTCATACAACAAAACCTTCTTCCCTAGGGAAAAGATTTTGTTCTTTATATGGTGATCATGCTATGCCTTCTGCTTGCATTTTTCTACACTTGGATCCAATGAGCAAGGAGTCGAGTCTCATCTTATTGCATTAAAGTGTCTAGGTACACTTTTGAGGATGCATCATCATTCAATTGTCCTACATTTATGATACGAAGGGATGGCACTAAGAACTCTATTGGTTTCACTACTTCCTTGTCATATACCAAGTTGAATGGTGTGTTCTTGTTGAGGTGCTTATAAGTAGTTTGATAATCCCATAGTACTGTAGATACTCTATCACCCAATCAATACAACCAACAATGCATATTTATTTAAAGTGGTACCTAGGATCTTACTAAAAGCCTCGATAGTTCTATTGGCTTGCGGGTGAGAAGGCGTTGTTTTGTGGTTCACGATCATGAACTCAACCAACAAGATGTGAATGGTTTCATTCAAAAAGTGGGTACCATTATCACTAGTAAAACTTAGGGGACATCTAAACTAAGTTATTATGTTCTCCTAGATGAATTGGGCAGTAGTAACAATAGTATAATCCTTCATTAGCAAAGCTTTAGCCTAGCATGTAAGTTAGTTAATTGATGTAATAATTTATCAAGAACCTGTTTATCATCTAGTTAGAGTGATGGGACTAACAAAATCAATAGCCCACTTTTCAAAGGGTTCCTAAGAAGGGATGGGTCATAAAGGCATAACATCTTTTTGGTTAGGTTTGCCTACGTATTGACAAATGTCACGTTGACTAACATATGTTTTAACATCTTGGAAGAGAGTTGGCCACCATAGTCCATCTAGTGGAACCTTTTGCATGGTAGCTTCTCCATCATAGTGCCCTCTAGTCATACCTTCATGAACTTCATAAAGTGCCTTGGGGCACTCATGTTATATTACACAACATTGAAAGACTTCATCATGGTCTATTTTGTAAAGATCACCTGCTATGAGCTAGAACGGTACGATGCGAATTGCAAGTTGCTTTTTTTCCTATGAGGTGAGAGATTTGAGCATGAAGCTAGTGGTCAAAAATGTTGCAATGTCTTCTAGTCATTTAGGCAATTATGTTATTTGAAATAGATCTACATCAGAAAGATCATCTTTTAAGACATGTATTGGTTCTTCATTCTCTATCCAAGATAGGTGGTTAGGTCCATAGTTGGTCTTTCTAGGTTTTACTACAACTAAAAACTAGAATTCTTGAAATAATATAATCTAGCGATAGATCCATTCGTACAGTATGGGTTTGTTGACAAGGTAATTTAAAGCCTCATAATTTGTATAAAAAATTAAAGGAGTGGCTAGAAGGTACTACTTGAACTTCTAGAAAGCGCAGACCATAAACAAAGCTTTACACTCCATAATGGTATAGTTTCTTTCAACTGGTGTTAGCTTCCTGCTAGTAAAGTAAATCAGGTGATCTAAGTGACCTTTACTTGGTTGTGCAAGAATCACACCAACTGCCATGCCACATGCGTTAACATGGACATGAAATGGTTTTGTCCAATCTAGGAATTGTAGAATATGAGTAGTGACCAACTTTTCCTTGAATGTTTCAAATGCTTCATTACAAGAGCAAGTCCATATGAACTGCTCATTTTGCTTTAAAAGTTCTTCTAAGGGTGAAACAATCTTGGCATAACCATGAATGAACTTTCTATAATAACCCATGTGGTCTAGAAAGGAATGAACCTCATGTTGAGTCTTGGGTGTTGGAAGGTGAAGAATAACATATACCTTTACCAATTCTATCAGGAGTCATTCCTTACAAATAATATGCCCTAAGAACACACCAAAAGGTGTCAAAAATAGGTACTTCTTCAATTTTAAGGAGATTTATAACACCAGATAATGCTCAAGCATGAGTTTGAGATTATCATAATGGTCCCTGACCAAACCATATATGGTCCAATCATCCAAATAGACTTGGAAGAATTTGTGGATGATGTCCTTAAAGGTCTCAATTGCTATCCATGAAAACATTGTTGGGGCATTTCTCAACTCGTAGGGCATAACAGTATAGGCAAATGATCCCCATTCTATGGTGAAGGTTATTTTACAATGGTCTTCCTTAGCTATTTGGACCTAATGGTACCCCAAGAATCCATCTGTGAATGAGTACACTTCACAACCAACAACACCTTCAAGGATTTCCTCTATGAATGGCATTAGAAAGGGATTTGTCACATAAGATGCATTGATCACTCAGTAATCCACATAGATACAGATGCATCCATACTTTTTGATACTAATCATCATGGGACTAACCCAATTATATTTAACAATGTAAGTGATGACTCTGGTGCAGATCATACTATCAATTTCCTCTTTAATAAATGCTCAAAGATTAGGATTCATCTTGTATGGTCATTTTTTAATTGGTTGAGCACCATCGACTAGATTGATGTGCATCTTCCCTAAGGATGGGTGGACTCCCTTAATTTTATTGTAATTCCTTGGGAAAACATCTTGATATTCTTTTAACATCTCAAATATTTTTATATTCTATGTGTCAATCCAATAGTTTCCTATTATGGCCATATTTGGTTCTTGGTCTGAGTCGTTGTTGTGTTGAACAGTCTTAATAGGTCCATGGTAGGGGTTGTTCATATTGGTACTTATTTCTTGAAAAATTCTCAAGAAAACTTCTATAGGAATATCTAGATGGTTAGACATTAGGTCAGGTGGAGTAGACCCTTCTCCTTCATCTACCTGAAAGATAAGCTTTTGTTTTCCTAGGTGAATCTCTTCATGTTGGTCTGCATCAGGAACTGGCGTAGGCATATGAAATCGATGCATTGAATATTCATTAAACAAATTTAAAGGTTCCTCAAGGTCCAAATGGATATTTATTAAGTGATCCTCCATGGGACTTGGGTCTCTAAAAACTACTTCACACATAGCCTAAAGTGTGAGGTGAAAGTACATCCTTGGTGAAGAATAAGATAGTGTTGACTTCATGTTCTCTTTTAGTAACTACCAAACTTGGTACCCATGTGTCACTCCTCATGAATATACCACAGTCGTGCCCGTATGCATAAAGTTCTATAGAATACATGTATCTATAGGTACTTTGGTAAGTATGTTTCCTCATTTCTCCATATTATCTCACAAACCTCAATGTGAGGTTCAGGCATTTGCATGCCATTGTAACTAATTATTACCCTAATCTTATTATCATAATGGAATCTACGATGTAGATCAGAATGTACTTGATCTGAGTATAAAAGGCACTCTTTATAGGTATGCCACCACCTTATAGTGGTGCCATCGAAAAGGTGAACTAATGACCTCATTCAATCATTTTTAGTGTCATAGAATTTTTTGAGGCACTGGGTAAAATCATGTACCTCCATTTGTCCTTAGAACTATGAGGCTTCATTAAGTCTTTCCAATGGTTGTCCTACTAGTGGCCCTCTCATTTCTAACCTATTAAGGGAGATAAACTTGTCATGTTTAGGAAGCTGATGTAGGAAGTTCTCTCAATTGTTGATGATGTTACACATCCTCCTAGTGAGATCATAGTCATCATGAGCCAAACATTTATAAGCATTGCTTGTAGTATCAAAAATAAACTAGTTATCTATCCATTGAAGAACACCATATAAGGAGGGATCATGTTATTCATCACTTCTAGCTGTGATATTATATATGTGGTTAATGTCTTCATCAGCATTGATGGGCTCTATATAAGGGGGTCCTTGTGCTTGATTTAGTGGGATTATAACACGTTGATCAGTGTTCTCAAAACTAATGTAGCACTTCTTAAACCTCAAGTCCACATTATTCTCATAGCACCAAGGTCTTTCCAGTAGATTTGGGTAATCATCAACTTCAACTAACTCTAAAACCTTAAAATTTACTTTGAATGGTACTCCAAATAGTCCATCATGGCATTCTTGAGGACCCTAATAGGGTGCACATGAATCTTATTTTCCATGAATAAGATATGAAGTGAAGGTTGTAGTGCTGGACTAGACATTTCTCACCAAGCATCCTTGGTGAGGACATTCACTTTTGCACCAGTATCCAGTAAGATGTCCCAGATTACCCAATCATCGATGGCTACATTAACCAATATTTCTTTATCTTTTGAGGGAGTAGAGGAACTAGGAGTGTCATATCATCGAGAATGATTTAAATAATGATCTTCACTTTGCCTAATGAGATGAGGGTGATCCTCATTTGGTATTTGTGCTTAACTCTTAAGCCAAGCATTGAGCTAAAGGATAATATCCTCATCTAGCATACACTTGTATAATTCCTAGAAGTCATCCCATGCCACTGGTTGAAGTTTAACTTCACTTTACATAGCAGCACATTATGTTACATCCTTGTCTTTGAGGAATTATACTTTTCCTTGAAGTTCATGTAGAAGCACCATCGTATCTTGAAGAATATCATTTTATTATTGAAGATCAGGGTACTTCTTAGCTCATGGTTCTTCCCATTGTACCTTCTCAATCAGATTAGCCATCGACTGGGTTTGTCCCGACTATGAGTGGTAATGTTTACTTGTTGAACTATAAGTATGGTTAGGCATGTGCACCATTGTGGTTTATCAATTTGAATCATATCAATGCACTTTTTGTTTCACTCCTTGGTGATAGCTGCATATAGGTCGGGACTCTCTTCCAGTCAATGATCCTTTTTACAAAAAGTGCATGTCAAGTAATCTAGGCAATCTCATTGATAGTGGTCTAGTGACCCAAATTTGTAATAAGTCCTAGGTGGGAAATGTCCACCTCCTCATCCTCTACCTCTTCCACATCCATAGTAGCCACCGTTGTCTTTTGTATTCGCTATTGAATTTTGGCATGTGCCACATGCTCGAGCTTCATGGATGCCACTGATTAGATGACAATCATTAGTGTCATGAGTGTAGGCATCATAAATATTATAATAATCAGACACCTTAGTATGTGTCACTTGTTGCAGAAGAGGACAAGAGTTGACATCATGTTCCTTGTGGTATATTTCACATGTTTGTTTAATTACCGCATGGATGTTCTTGAATAGGCAATTTCTCCTTGTATGTCCTTTAATTTCATAGTCGATGCACCAAATACCATTGCATGTCTCATGCACATTATTTGCCATCAAAATTTCAATTTGTGATGCCATTAATGCCATCTAGGCTTCTATAAAGGGACTAATCCTAGTATCAATGCTTCCAACTACTTTAGCAAGGAGAACAACTTCTAAAGCCTCACGAGGGCTAGTGAAGGTCTGTTGTGACAAGGTTCATCGAAAAGGTAGTAATAGTTCTCCCACAAACCATTATGTGTACTAAGTAGTGTTGATTTAAAATGATAGTTTAGACAACAATATTTTGAACCTTGCATCATATTCATGCACACTTTTTGTAAGTCCTTGCTTTATGTGCTTCAGCACTGCAATGCCCTGCTATTCAAATTCAGGAATGCCAAACTCCTAAAAGAAGGCTATTTTGAGCTGATCAAAGTCGACCACTACTTACTAAGGGTCAAAATTTTGATAACACTTGTGCTCATGCTCTAAAAGTAGAGTTTTCAATTGTGTGGCCTTATGTTCAAAATATGTGATGCCTCGTGCCTTCTAAATCAATTTGCATTTATGGACATGCTCAACTGCATTCCACCCCTCGATATTTAGGTAAGTGTAATGTTATTTCATAGTAGACCATAGTTGGTTGAGGTGTTTAAATAGGTGGTTATTCAGAACCTCTAGCTTCAGTCCCTTGAGGATGGAGTCCACTTCCTCCTATGCCTCATCCTAGTCCTCCTCCAATGCTTCTAGTAGTAGTACTCATGGTATGGGGTGCGGTAGTTGGTTGGTTAACCAGGTTTGGGCTTGTATTCTCTCTTTGTAGACCAGGTCCACCAAGCATCACAAGTTATGCCATAGAATTCCCTTAAAGAGGGAAAGATAGTGTTAAATCTAAATGAGAGTCAAATGGCTCAGTTTCAATATCCCTTATCGGTTCAGCTTTTGAATCCAAGCTGTCTGTATCCCAATTTTGAATGTGTACTCTATCTAACTCAAAGGCATGAAAATGCACTATGTTGGGGGACCTTGGTTGGTTTAGACTTAGTTCCTTAGTTCCTATAATCCAGCTTGTTTCTCCTTCATAGGATAGAAGTGGCACAGAATGCGGCTTGAAAGTGATGGGATCTTCATGTGTTTTTGCTTCCTTGTGGCTCCTAACAACACTCCTTGAGTTCTCTCAGTCTCTTCCTATGCCATTAACTCTCATGATCCTTTACTGAGCTTCATCATACTTCCATTTTCATGGTACATGCTGGCTGGCAACAATTTTAAACCCACAATATTTTATCAACCCTTATTCTCCCCTTCCAAATGTGTTACTCATGCACAAAAAGGTTTAACGCTCCATTGGTATAGTTTCTAGTCTAAGGTCAACAAATAAATTCTAATTTTTAAAAGCAAAAAGTGCTAGATAGTGACCATGTGGTTCTCATAGGAATTAGAACTTGGCTTCTTCAGGGCATGAATATGTGGTCACAACATACTCTAGAATGTAATTGTTCTAAACTCTTTTCCACCAAAAGTTTATTGCTCACATCTATGAAACTCCAAATCATGCTAAAACCCTTTACCATTCTAGCATCTAAGACTACCTCCTGCCAAGATTCCTTGATCATCCTTACGTATATGCTATTAACCAAGTACATAAAAGAACTGAGACCTTCGAAAATAAGGTTTCATACAACGGATTGTAGAGATTTTGCTCCACCCATTGTCATGTGAAGATTCTTGGGTCAAGATATAGAACTATAAAGTTATCTTCAACACTGGTAACCCATTTTTCTATATCCTCCAATGTAATATGCTCAAACATTTTCCCATGATTGTGATTCAAGTGCTTCAGGTCTCAGTAATAGAGCTAAAATGTTGGGTTATTTTGGTTAAGTTTAGCTTTGGTGCTGAAGTCTAACCCAACGTGATAGTGAGTTGGACCTTTCATGCAAGACCTAGGTCTTGTGCTCTCACCCAAAGCGTGTGGCAAAAGACTAGTTCTCATATGTTTTATAGCACAACTTAGATAACTTGTTTATATTCATCAATTAAGCAAATATTATGTAAAAGCAAAAACTTATTACTTCAATCCTATGAGTTCTAGATTGGAATAGAATTATCGTGAAGATTATAGTCATCTTCTTTATTATCATTAAGTGCTTAGAAAATAAAATATTAGGTTCTTTCACAAAGAGTTTGAACAATAGTTCACACCATCACTGATAGTCACACAAGTTGATACAACATGCTATCATATATTAAACTTAAAATTTTCCACCATAACATTGTAGAATTCCTATGTCTATTTGTCCTTCATAATGCTTTATACCAGGGGTATTTATACTTGTTTTTTCCTAACCAAGTGTTTACAATCATAAATAGCATGTATAGGTGGCCAACAAACTCTCAACAGACTGAGAGTTGTGGTTCTTGACAAACAATTCTTCTTCAAGATCTGGGCCTTTGTGACCTCTAGATTCTCACTCTATGCTATATATCGGTAACCATATGTTCCTTTCCTTATGAGCTAGTGCAAGACCTCCTATCAATAAGGTTAAAGTGTCTTGTTTGAACCATTCTTCCAACTGCATCCTGATTCTCATGTGTTCCCCTAGTCTTCTACTTATATTCTAAGTCCTATGTTTTTGGGTTCCTCGTGACCTATTCTCCTCTGACTAGGTCCTCTCGTGTTGGTCCTTTCACACTGTGTTGGTCTTGTGCCAAAATGGGACAACACTTAGTCAAAATTTAGGGGCCAATAATTATAGGGCCTGGCCATGACTTACCAAAGAATCTCAATAAATTCTATTTAAAATATGTACCAAACAAGATTCAAACAACCAAGGAACAATTTAGGCATTCAAAGATGCCTTAATCTGAATATAAATTTAACATGAAGATGTGGCTTGCCTCCTATTGCGTTACTCCTTAGAATAATTTTCTTATGCCTGATATCTTGGGTTGCCATATGGATCTATAACCTCTTAGAATGATCTTGAAACCATGTTTATTAACCACTTCAGGTTACCCATTGATCCAGTTATCTTATACCATCACTTTAATATTACACGTAGGGAGCCAAATGAGCCTATGAATATATTAAATGCACTTTTCCACAATATTTATCAGAGATAGAAAGATCTGTACACTCAAATGGATGTGACTTCCATAAAGACATACCTGACGGCTATAGATTTAATTCCTTCTATGTTCCTCATAAGAACCCTAGCAACCCTCTTATCCTTGTCCTTATCTTACAATGAGGCTATCAACATTGAATAACAAATGATACCACAAGGCTATGGGGTTGGCCCTTTGCCTTCCTTAGGCCAATTGAGTGCTTACAATTAGATTACAATGATTAATCATTCTTTTCAACACAATAATATGTTATTGAGCCCAATCTTAGATGCCCTATATGTAAGCCCAAATCTAGTCTACAATCCAATGCCTATGAAACTTATACCTAGAGGTCATCCTTACGTGCCTCCCAATCATGTTTTTTAATAGGCAAAAAATCAACAACTTGTATTCATTATATATAATAAAACCATTGCCATGCCTAACACTAAAAGTTATGCTACCTCTATTAGCCACCCACAGGTTGTCCCGTCATTCCTAAATAACTAGATGCCTATTACTAATGTACATAAGCAATCACACCTTTTTGTCCTTACATTTCTAAACATTACAACACTAGTAACCAACACCTTACTACAAGCGGTAAATCCATAAAATGCTAATTAAACTTGGAAGTAGAAAATTTATAGCAAATGGTTTAGAGGTTGACAAATGATATGGTTAATTTGCATAGACAAGTGCCTCTAAGTGCCAACCAAAACATAAATAACCCACCACCCTATATAAATTTCAACTTCCAGAGAACCAACAGGCAAAAGAACACAAGACCAAGCAACAAAGGTGTGCTTAGCCCACTAGACAATAACAATCAGTGCAATAACAATAGTGATTCCAACACAGTGAACTTATTTGATTTAACATTGCCCACCTAGTGTAGGATAAACACCATGACTAGCTACAATGAGATTAAATATGTTAAGTTAATTTATGCCTCAAATATCTTCTAGAAGGAGATGGATAACCTAGAACTAGTCTCTACACCTAACAACTCTAATCAAGGAAAAGGCAACCTTGGTATAGCTCTAGTCTTGGAGACTTATGAGTTTCTATTTTAGAGTGACAATGAGCCTGAAGACAACTTAGATAAGGTCCACACATTTAAAAAAATTTAGAGGGGAAACAACTACTAGTTGAGGAGTAAATTTCAAACTTTGTCGACTACTTATACTCCTACAAACAACACTCAAGTTATACTCGTTGAGAACTCAATAAATAACCCATTTCCACCTAAAGGACCCACAATGTCTTATTAGCCTAAGAACAACTCTTCTCCCACACCAACTAACAAAGTAGTAGAACCAAACAAACATGTATATAACATTGTAGATGACTTGAAACAAACTAAGGCCAATATAATGATGTTTGACTTGCTCCAAATATTGAACCAAAAGGCATGTTGTTAAAATAATTATTTGCTCCTGAAGGGAAAGAAACCAATAGGACAACTGATGCTAACATTGCAATTTACAAAGATAAGACTAAAATTTATCCTTTCCTCCTAATAATCCTTTTTTTGGTAAAAGATTTCATAAATTTTTGGTGGGTTTAGGTGCTTTCGACAACACCATGCATTATGACATTTGCTACCAATTGGGTTTGACACTTGCAAAGTCAAATAAGAAAGTTGTTCAATTGGATAAATCAGAGGTCAAGGTTGTTGGTGAGCTAAATCACATTCATATTCATCTGGGTTCTGATCTGAAGGTACAAAGTTTATTGATATGCAGGTGGTGGATATACTTGACACTTACAATATGCTTCTAATAAGATACTAGTCTAGAACATTAAACAAGTACATGGAAACTAATTTCTCACACATGTGACTCCCATGGTGAGGCATACCTAATCAAATTAGAATTGAGAGTGAGCTCAAAATGACTCACATGATCACAAAGTTTAATTGAACAAATGAGACATTGTTCAAAGAGTCCAATTTTGGGGTTTACGCACTTAAGAAGGAAGCAAAAGCTTATAAGAAGTTATCCATTAACATGTTATCTATATAAGAAAATTTAAGAATTGAGGAGCTAGATTATCTATATGATAATGATTTACTATATGCTCATAATATAACTTCATTCCCTACTACTGCCACAATATGTGAGGATGTGAAACCAATTGATCTGAGTGTAAACCAAGGTTGCCAACAACTCTTGTCAACATGGGGAATGACTGAGTTTGGAATCAACAAGATTAATGGGAGTTTTCCAAGTAAAGATGATGAGTATTTAAAACCCATTAATGAGAATATCACCATTCTGGATAGTCCTATACTCACTTCTGCCATTGGGGATTGACCAAAAGGTCTACATCGAATGAGAAATAGAGTGTGTGCCCACTAAAGGTTGGGGAAATCAACAAAGAAATCAATGTTGCGGCAACACCCACTCATCATAATCCTATACATATAATTAAAAATCATTTGTATATACTGAAGTTTGACAGACATAAATGTAAGAGTGGGTGTGGTTCTGGTGCAAAGCTCATCAATCCCCAAGGAAAGTCATGTTTAACTACATTTTTCTTGAAATTTACTTACATGAATAATGTAGTCAAATATAAGGCATTAGTTCATGTGTCTTGTTCACACTAAAAAATAAAGTCAAAAATCTCGAGGTGCTCGGTGACTTAGATTTGGTGATTAAGTAAATAAGAAACTAATATGCTTGTAATGACAAGCATTTATCTAGATATCACAGTCGAGTATGGAACTTAATAGAGGAAAATAATGTATTCAACATTCAAACATTGCCTTGCAGAATAAATTATATGACATACATTGGAAACAACTATGAGCACTTTGGAACCTATAACTGACTCCAAGTTGAGAATATTCTCCATAAATTTAGTCTCTCCTCCTTCCATTCCCAATAATATCAGGAAGTTACATGTATTCAATAAATATTAGCATATCATTGACTTCATCACCAACCTAGATGTATTTAAAACTTAGATTATAGATGAAGATGATAGAGAAGAATTTGAATTGGATGAGGAAGGGGTGATCAATTTGAAAAACAAAAATATACCTAAGGGCATGGTCTCATTACTAACATTTGACTGTTCGACATGGATTACTAAGGTGAGAAATAAAATTCAATGCCCACCAAAAGTATCTTGTACCAACATTTCAATCAAGGCAATGCCAATGAATCAAAGAACGTGCTTATAGGAATGACATGTACTGAAAAGGAAAAACAAGAGATTTTTCAAGCCTTGAAGGAATTCATAGATGTTATTGTATGGAGTTATGAGGACTTGAAAATGTTTAACACATTTATTTTCATGCATACCATCCCTCTTAAGCAAGGATTCAGACCATTCTATTAGAGGCAAAGATCGGTGAATCCATTGCTAGAGCCATTGATAGTCAAGGAAGTGCAAAAGTTGCTCCAAGCAAGGATAATCTTCCCTGTTAGGCACTCCATGTGGGTGGCCAATTTCATGCTATTCATAAATAAAAATAGAGAAATAAGGTTGTGTATTGACTTCCATAACTTGAATAAAGCTTCAAATAAAGATAATTCCCTGTAACCTTCACTAGATGAAGTCTTGCAGATAGTTAATGACTCTCAAATGATGCCATTCCTAGATGGGTACTCAGGGTATAATCATGTAGTATTCAATTATGAGGACCAGATCAAGGCAACATTTACAATAAAGTGGGGTACATTCACATACAAAAGGATGTTGTTTGGCCTAATAAATGCAGGTGATACCTTCTAGCATGCCATGGATATTGTGTTCAAGGATCTCATTGGCAAGTGCATAGTCATATACATGGATGATCTAACTATATTTTTTAAGAATCAAGAAGACCGCATGAAGGACTTAAGAGAAGTATTGTAGAGGTGTAGAGATCATGGAATCTACCTGAACTTGAAGAAGTGAAGTTTTAGGTTCATAAAGAGTAAGTTTCTTGGCCACACCATCTTAGAATGAGGCATATCTATAGACCTTAAAAGAGTGGAGGCAATTCCAAAAATTTCATTATCTGGTAGTATAAAAGAGTTGAAGTCATTATTTGACAAGATCAACTTCATTAAGGAGTTCATTTTAGGCTCTATAGAGATAGTCCAACTGCTAAAAAAATATTAAATAAGGATGTTAAGATTGAATGGATGGCTGAAACATAAGCAAATTTTGATTAGATCAAGAAAGCAATTGTAAATACACTAGTGCTAATCAGACCTGACTATACATAACCCTTATACATATATTCATTTACCTCATAACACATAAGTTTCATTATCCTAACATATAAAAAAGAATCTGGAGATGAGAGACCCATTTCATTCATGATTTCTCCACTCCACAATGCTGAACCAAGGGATTAAACTATACAAAAACAAGTTTTTTCCTTAATCAAAGTAGTCAAAAAGTTCATACATTATGTTCTTCACATTAAGGTATTTGTTAGGATAAATTAAAATTCAGATCTATCCCAAAATCACATACAAGAGAAACTATGAAATGAATTAATTAAAATTCAAAAAATAAACATAAACATGCACATAATAGGAGACATTAGATTTAACGTGGTTCACCCAAGATGGGCTACATCCATCAAACTTATCTAGTATATTATTTCCAACAATACAAGGGAGAAACAAAATCCTATAACAAACCTTGTTACACCTCTCTACCTTTTCCTCCTCCTCTCTGTGTACAATATTTCATTATTTTTCACACTTATACATCTCAACCACATATATATACATTTTAGGGTAAAGATGCCTAAACATAACCTCTACCATTAGATCTGAAAACCTTTAATTAACGACCCATATTGACAATAAAATTACAATTTAACAAGACAATTTTAATAAAAAATTCTCAAAGGCGTGTAGCCTCCAAACCTCCCATAGGGTTCTCCCCCTTGCAATCCCGTGTGCCATCAAATATTCAAAGAATGGGATCTAAAATCACTTGAAATAACATCATAAATTTAACCTCTGATCTTGGAAGACAATCAGGATCCACACCTAACTATCTCCCATTTGGAGACTGATTGCAACAACTTCACCGCTACTGCATCCACTGTACTATCTAGACCTAGATAAGTTAATTTAATTATCATCCATGAAGACCAATTGAAGCTGAATAAATCTTCAAATTCTCTCTTGTAACTACCTTGGTCATCGTATCCACAAGATTTTCATTGGTATGTATCTTTTCCAATTTTAGTTGCTCTTCCTCTATCACTGAATGAATGAAATGATACCATAACTGAATGTGTTTTGTCATAGAGTGAAAAGCTAAGTTTTTGGCTAGATGGATTACACTCTAACTATCACTATATATTGTACATATTTCTTGACTATGTCCCAATTCTTCCATCAACCTTTGTAAAAAAATTATTTGCTTGCTTGCTTTTGTAGAAGCAACATACTCAGCCTCTGTGGTTGAAAGGGCCACAACGTTTTGTAACCATGATACCCAACTAACTGCTATACCACCTGCTATAAACACATACCTTGTAGTGCTTCTTCTACCATCCAAGTCACCTGCCATATCTAATTTAACATATCCTTGTAATGTCACATCTGATCCATCATAACTTAACACTGTATCTATGGTCCCTCTTAAGTAACAAAGGATCCATTTTATTGCCTTCCAATGTTCCTTTCCTAGATCACTCATGAACCTACTCACCACTCCTACTACATGTGCAATGTCTGGCCTCATACACACCATTACATTCATTAAACTACCAATTGTTGATGAGTATGTAATTTTAGACATCAAGTTCTTTACTTCTTGTGTTTTAAGACATTGTTCCTTTATTAATTTAAAGTGTACAACCAAAGGTGTCCCAAGTAATTTTGCATCCTGCATATGAAGTCTTTCCAACACTTTTTTGATGTACTCTCCCTATGATAATTCTAGCTTCCTATTCTTTCTATCTCTAGTTATTCACATACTAAGGATCTATTTAGTTGCACTTAGATCCTTCATAGAAAAGCAATCAATTAACTGTTTCTTGAGTACATTAATATTGTGCATGGTGGATCCAACTAAAAGCATATCATCTACATATAAAAGTAAAATAATATAACTGCCATTTTCAAAAAATTTAAAATATACACAATGGTCTGAATGACATCTACAATAACCTTGCTATGTCATAAAACTATCAAACTTAATATACCATTGTCTTGGAGTTTGTTTCAAGCCATACAAGCTCTTCTTTAATTTGCACACCAAATTCTCCTTACCATTAACTTCATAACCATGTGGCTTCTCCATGTATATTTTCTCCTTCAAATCCCCATGAAGGAAAGTAGTCTTTACATCGAACTATTCTGAGTGTAAATCTTCAATAGCTACTAAGCTTAAAATAGTTCTAATTGAAGTCATTTTAACAACTGGAGAAAATATCTCATAAAAGTCTATACCTTTCTTTTGTGCAAAACCTTTAACCACCATTCTCACCTTGATTTTTTTTTTACTTGCATTCTCCTTCTTTATCCTTTATACCCACTTATCCTACAATGCCTTCTTTTCTTTGGGAATCCCCACCAAATCCCATGTCTGGTTTTTCATTAGAGCATCATACTCCTCATCCATAGCTTGCTCCCACTTATCCTTGGCATCAATCTGCACTGCTTCTTCATAGCTTTCTAACTCACCACCATCAGTAAGTAATAAATAATATAAGGAGAAAAATGATCAGGTGGTCTACTTACTTTTGTAGATCTTCTAACAAGGGTTTGAGGTGCCTGTTCCTCTTGCACATTTTGATCAACAACCTTTGGGACATGTTTCTTTGTAATGAATTTTAATACTATATATTCTTTTTTGGATTTTTATGGCTTCTTTTCTTATAACTGGTCCTTGTACATAGCTTTTTCATTGAACACATCTCTACTCCTCATTATTTATTTATCTTCCATATTCCATAACCGAAATCCAAAGTCATCAATTCCATAATCAATAAATGTGCATTTATGAGACTTAGATTCTAACTTATTCCTATGATCTTTGTCAATATAATAAAATTCCTCACAACCAAAAACTCTTAGAAAATAATAATCTACCTTCTTTCTAGTCCATGCCTCTCTGGTATTCCACCATCCAAAGTACTTGAAGGTCCTTTATTTATCAATAGTTACATCTACCCAAAATTGTAAAGGCAAACTTGCATGTAACGTCATGCATGCATGTAACGTCATGCATGCATGTAACGTCATGCATCTGGCATGTTCCATAATAGTCTTGTTTATTATTTTTAACACACTAATCTATTGTGGTGTTCTTGGAACTATTTTCTATCTATGAGTTCCATTTTTAAACAGTAATTATTACAAGCATTACTACAATACTCACCTCCATTGTCTGATCTGAGATATTTTAATTTTAAAGCTATTTAATTTTCAACTAAAGCTTTCCATTTCTTGAATGTATCCAAAACATTAATTTTTTTTATACAATAGACCCAAACCTTCCTAGTTGTATCATCAATAAAAGTAACATAATAATATGAACCACCAAGTAAAGATACCTGAGCTGGTCCCCATATAATCATATGCACAAGCTCTAACTTCTACTCCTTCTTGGCTGGTTTAACCCTAAGAAACCTCACACATTTTTGTTTTCCATATACATAGTGCTCACAAAAGTCCATATCTAATTCTTTTAGACCTGATAGTTTATGCTTTGCATGTAGGGTCTTCATTCCCTTTTCACTCATGTGGCCAAGTCTGTAATTTCACAAAGCTATGCCTTTATCTGTAGCAGCTACAACACAAGATGAATTAGCATTATTTGTAGATAAATATAAAGTTCCTACTTTCTTACCTTTTGAAACAACCAAAGAACCCTTTGAAACCTTCCATGATTCAGTTGTAAATGTGACCATACAACCTTCACTACCCAACTGCCCTACAGAGATCAAATTTCTCCTCAAGCTTGGAACATGCCTGACATCCTTTAGCACCCAAGTGTTTCTATTCTGTATTTTAACCTAAACACTTCCTTTTTCAACAATGATACAAGGTTAAGCATCACCAAGGTAAACATTCCCATAATTACCTTGAACATAATCTCTAAAATAATGTCTATGAGGGGTAGCATGAATAGAAGCACCTAAATCTAAAACCCAAGATTCAACAATATTATCCAAAGAAAGTATAAGAGCATCTTGTAATACAACACCTAATACATTTGCTTCTCTATTACCTTTTTATTGGTCCTTACCCGATTTATCTTTTTGAAACCAACACTCTTTCTTTGTGTGTCCCGGCTTGCCATAGATCCAACATTCCATCTTACCTCTTGATTTAGATCTTGCACCCTTTTGATTTTCCATGGTTTCATCTTCCTCTATTCTTCTACCTTCCTATATTCTCCACTATTAATGTATGTCTAGATATGGATGTTTCACCTATGTTTTTCTTTCGCATTTCCTCGCTTAGGATAACACCTACCACATGTTCAAACCTTAGTTTGGCATTGTTAGACACATAGTTGGTTACTGCCATTACCAAGCTATTCCAACTTTCTAGTAAGGAACAAAAAATAATAAGAGCCCTAACTTCATCATCAAAGTCAATATTTATAGAGTGTAACTGACTAGTAACCGTGTTAAACTCATTTAAATGATCTGGGACTCAACCATTTTCAAACATTTTCATATTAAACAATTTTTTCATCAAAAATATTTTTTTTGAGGCAGAGGGTTTTTCATATAACTTGCCTAATGCACTCATAAGACCTTATGTTGTATTTTCTTGTGATATGTTGAATGTTATAGAAGATATAAGGCACAACTGTATGGTTCCAAGGGCTTTTCGATCCAATAGTTCTCAATCTTCATTTGACATTGTCAATGGTTTCTTGGCTTACCCTCCCAATGACAAATATAGGTCCTTCTGGTAAAGGTAATCCTCCATCTACATCTTCCACAATCCAAAGTTCTATCCATTTAACTTCTCCACCTTAAATTTATTTTCATCTGCCATAACTCCCACTTTAGGTCAAACCCCTTTCTTCCTATGATTTAAAATTATGCAAACAAAACCTTTACTCTGATACCACTTATTAGGATAAATTAAAACTTAGATCTATCCCCAAATCACATACAAGAGAAACTATGAAATGAATTAATTAAACATTTGAAAAATAAACATAAACATGCACATAACAAGAGATACTAGATTTAATATGGTTCACCCAAGATGGGATACATCCACCAAACTTGTCCATTATATTGTTTCTAGAAATACAAGGGACAAATAAAATCCTATAACAAACCCTGTTACACCACTCTACTTTTTCTACCTCCTCTCTATGTACAATATTTCATTATTTTTCACATTCATACATCTCAGCCATATATCAATACATTTTAGCATAAAAATGCCTAAACATAACATTATTTACAATTGTGCCTGACCCAACAGTGAAGGCCATGTTAATGCAAAATGAGTTGGGTAAGTGAAGGGTCAAGTGGATGACCATTCTCCAAGAGTTTGACATATAGCTCTAGTCAATGAAAATTATGAGAGGTCAAGAACTCAAAAATGCCATGGTTGAAGTAGACCCATAGATCATTTGCCAGCAGTATCTAATGCAAGATATCACAAATAATGATTAGTACCAAGATGTAGTCTACTATTTATTAAATAATGAATGTCTAAGTCACCTGAATTCAACTCAAAGGAGATCCTTACACCTAAAAAGTAACAACTTCATGATAAAATTAGGGGTGTTTTATATAAGGAATCATGAAAGCATGTATCTAAGATACTTGAATAAACAAAAAGTAGTTGGAGTACCAAGTGTTTTCCATGGGAAGTCTGGAACCAATCATAGTTCAGTGAGTCCTATAGCTCATCAAATACTCAGGGTAGGGTGTTACTATTTGTATGTTTTTAAATATGCACATACTCACATCCAGAGCTATCATACCTACCAAGTTATCATGTATAGAGAATGTACCCCTACCATGTCATTGTAACCAATTATCGATGTCTAGACATTCATAAAATGTGGATTAGACTTCATCAAAGTGATCAATGCTAACTCCTTAGTAAGACACAATTACATTCTTATGAAAACTAATTAATATACCCATTGGACCAAATCTTAAGCATGAAAGAATTGTACAACTGATGCATTAATCAAATTTATAAAAGAACATATCATCACCAAGTTTAGGATGCCTACTACTCTGGTATGTGATATCTTCTAGAGTCATCTTCCCATGGAATTGGTCATGGTAGATGTGGAAGTGGAAGGAGAGGTCAAGTGGGCCATGGTTCAGTGCACAACAATAAGGGAAGGCCTGATAATATGTGAAGGACTATTGGTGGAACTCATGGTAATCGGGCTCCAATGGTTAAGGGGTATTTTTCAAGGTAGTTGGGAGATGATATTTTTGTTGGAGTTGTGGTTCTTGAGCTATAGATTGAGGTATCTTCAGAGATTATGCATATTTTGTCTTGGTATTGGTTTTGGTTCTTTTCCTACATTTATGAATTGTATCTTGTAGTAAGGTTTTTTGTGGTTTTTTATGTATGTTTTTTGGATCATGGGCTTTGTTCCATGGTGTTTCATTTTGGCTATCTTTAGCTATAGGTTTTGACCCTATTGAGGGAAAATTTTAATGATGTTTCACATCTTTGTCCTAGATTTTTAAAAATCATCTCTTATATATGTATGTGTGAGAGTCCATTTAACCCTTAATCTGTATTAAAAAAATATTTAATCACTACAATCTAATATGTAGAGACATATAGTAATCTATATGCATTCTTCTGCTCAAAAAAACCATCAAATATGTACATGCTACCCAATATAGAGCAGTGAATCCAAAAAGATGAAAATTAATTGCATCAAGTCTTTTAAGAAACTATGCTTCTTCCAGTGTTACATTTTTCAAAGCTTGTGTGGGACTTCAGTTGAGATTGTACATAATTGTATTCAAAGTTTCTGACTAATATTGATATGGTAAATTTTGGCTATCCACCATACATCATGCCATCGCCATGACTATCCTATTTTTACTTACTATTAATTGAATTTGTTGTGTATAATGTTGCATGTGTATACATTATTTTTGAAAAAATAACTTGAATTTATCATAGACAAACTCATCCCAAATAATCAATCTAAAATCTTTACATGTTTCCCTCCCTATTTATCTACCATAACTTTCCAAGAAACAAAGTTAGAGAAACATTCTAACTTTATATAAAAAAACAAGACCACATTTTCTTAGAAAATTCATCTATAATCAATAAGTAATACAAAGCTCTCGATATCGAAGGTGTCCACATTGGACCATGCAAACCCACATGTACCAAATCCAATGCTCGTTTGGTTGTCCATTCTTTATTAGTGTTGAATGAATGTAGAAATTGATTATCCATGTGACATCCTGAACATACATTGCAACTCTTTTGAATAGACAAATATAAATTCACCATCTTAGTCTTACATAATGTATGTAAATATTGATAACCAAGATGACCATACCTCTTATGCCATAGCTCACTAGTGCTTTTAGTTACTAATAGTGCATATTATTTTGTTGTTTTAGATTCCACCAAATTATACAATCCCTTGTTACCAATATTGATAAGCATGACTTTATTTTAATGAAAATTACTAATCATGCATTTATTTCCTTTATACTCCACACAAAGGTTAGGATTTGTAGTTATTTTAATAATGAAATTGAGATTATTGTTCCTATCAGATATAAATTTAACATGATTGAAAGTGTAAGTAACTGAATTACTCAATGTAGTAAGAACATCACCATATTCTCTTACACAGTGAACCCCACCATAACCTAAGGAAATAAATTCATTACAATTATCATATTCAACAAAATTTACATACTAGTCCTTGTGACATGTGTAGTTTTGGGATGCGCTTGAGTCAAAGTACCATGTTCTTGATTTGGTCGATTGGTTTTATTCTGATATAAATAAAAAATCACTTATTGATATTTGTATTCTTCAACAATATTTTTATAATGTGACTTATTAATATTATTTTCAAAATCATATTATCGCTTATAACAATCTTACTTTAAATCCCTTAATTTATTACAATAGTGGCATTTCTAATTTGACATGTTTCAACCACTTTTGAATGTCTCATTACTAGATGATCTATTACCATTGTATTGTCTTCCTCTGCCCATGATATTTTGTGCACTGAATGCACTCTTTGTGGAGCTTGACATTGTTACTTCTAATTGATCTTGCCTTCTTGATTTTTACATGAGAAGTGTTGAAAACTTCTCAAAATCAAGTGTTTGTGTCTCTGCGATCATATGCAGTGACTCAAAAAATGAGTTAAATGATGATGACAAGTTATTCAGTACCAGAGTTATCAAATATTTTTTAGATAAATACAAGGTTTTATTAGGCCCACAACTAAAAGGAAATAGGTTTATACAAAAATCAAACAGGCATATACCAGACACTAGAACAACCACAAAAAAAGCTGACCACAACCAACAAAACCATAAACCCCAAGAAATATGATCCAAAACTTCAAAGTCTTGGTTGAATAATATTTCAAGAACACAAATAATAATAATGCTATCTCTGAGAAGAGATGTTTTATTGCTCAAAATTGCAGATACAATATATGCCTATCTCTAGGGAGAGATGTCTGATATCCTTTTTGGATTATATCTTAATTTATACATGTTTTGAAGGTAGGATGAGGATTTTTAAGGTCACCAATCTCAAGGGAGATTAAATGGTTTGACTTCCATGATTCACAATAATACATAATTTGAGGAATTACTATTTTTAGAAACTTACTATTTTTAGACTACACTACTAAAATTAAAATTTAGGGCACTTTCATTTGGTTTTGAAAGGTCAAAACCCACCAAGTGGAGATCTGTGCCATCTCACAGTGTTCCCCTCATTCTTATCTTTCCAATAGTTTAAACGGGGAGTCAAATGGAGCTATGGTGCAAAAGTTATGGCTCTCGAAAGTTTTGTCACCAATTGGGGTAGAACTGTTGCCCGAATTGTTGCCTAAAATGTTGCTCAAATCAAAATCAGGGGAAACACTAAAACATATCCATTAAACCTAAAAACCAAAACCAATACCAATAGAGGACCAATAAGAAGGACCAAAAAAAGAGAAGATGCATACAAGCCTCAGAGGTTGATGCCTACTTGCACCTCATCATCAATGTTGTCTAGGAAAATGAGCTTATGACGTTTGTAAATGTTTTCTTCCAAATCACCTATGACCTCACACTTAATCTACTTCCTCAGGCCTTTATACTCTGATTCAAATTCCATTGAGGTGGTGGTGACATCAGGGGTATCTAACCCAATATCCAAAATTAGTGACTTGTTGAACCAGTGAGGAGCAACGATTTGACCCTAGGAGATCCATTTAACCAGCTTCTTCACAGCATCCCCTCGAGTCTTATCATGTCGATTCACTCTTATTTGGGATATTTTTTGAATTGAGCTCTGTAACTAAGCCATGGGTGGCATAGATAAAAAATTCCCTTCCAGGGGGTCTTATGAGCTAACCTTTCTCCTCAAATCATCCATAAAACTTAAGAGAACCATAAAATGAATTTCCAACATTTTGAAAGCCATCACAATAATAAGGCCAAGGCCATCCATTCTAGAAAACATTAGATTAGGGAGAGGAGATAGGTCATGCATGAAATTTTTCTTTACTAACCCTACTCGGTGTTAAGGCCGCACATAGAAAGAGACCACCTTCACCACCTCCAAGTCAGAGACCAATTACATCAAGTTCGACATAAAGACAACAAAAATCTCATAGTTAACATGGTAATAGACACCTTGTGACATAAAATATTATCTAAGAACACACATTATTGCTTCAAATACATCTTCTTATAGCATCCAAAATATATGCTTTAAATGGGCTCTCAAAATCAGACCATCGAAAGCCATCTCCCATGCCTGGTTACCACCGTAAATGCATTAGGTGGCTAAGGTGATTTATATGATTTTCTCCATGGAAAAAGGATTTGATAGCACCTATAACCACTAGAAATAGAAAGGGGTGAGTTGGTGGCAAAGCATTTCCATTAGACTACAAAAATGAGTTGAGGTAACCAAAAAATTATGACATGTGAGGGAAGTCTCTCAACTCCATCGTGCCACGTACAACTGCCATAACCACTGCTACATTAATGATTGCCATCCCTAATCGATAAAAAAATATGAGGGGGATTTTGTAGGATAATGATGAAGGATTTTATCAGGGTGATTGCTATCAAAATGGACCCCACCAATATAAACAAATCGCTAAAAAAGCTCACTTCTAAACATGCCAAATTTTGAAATTGCTTTTTAGACAAAAATAATACAAAAAAGGGAAGAAAGGTTACAATGAATCAACCCAACTCAATCAGGGAGAGGGATGGGAAATATTCCCATGCCTCCCTCACGTTATCGACCCGATAAGCTTTAGCTTAGTTAATTCCATAATTTGTAAGGAAATCAGCTACCGTCTTTATTTCACGAAAGCAATGGTTAAAATCCATAGAAAAAAACTCCAATTTCTTCTAGGTGTTTGACAATATGTTTTTTTAGTGTCAGGAGGTGGCTTATTTATTTTTTAGAGTAGAGAGAATCACTTGTGAATCCCCTTCCACAATCAACTTTGGAATGTCACACTGAATTGCTAGATCAATCCCACTAGCAAGTGCTTGAGATTCCACTTCATTGTTTGTACTATCTTGGAGTTTTATAGACATTGCTTGAATGGGAGATCTACTATAATGTTGAATAATACAGCCATATCCCAAATATCTTGGCTTTCCCCTGGAGGCTCCATTAAAATTGAGTTTGAACTAGCCTACAGGTGGTGGAGTCCAATTATGCTTTCCAAGCCTACTGTGTTTTTTCCAAACTACAGTCAACCCATTAACAAGGGAGAGAGATCAAGTTCCATTTTGCACAAATCCTCATTCCCAAGCTTAAAAGGTGTCCATTTTACCTTTTAACTTGAGAAAAAATGACTTTAGAGATCGAAACTTCAATTTCTTTAAGAATCATAGGGAGAAACTTTTCTTTGCCTTCAAAAATGTGTTTATTTCTTTCCTTCCAAAGTGACCAAATCAAAATTATAGGGTTGACCCACCATAAGTTGAAGAGTTATTTTTTACAGTTGCCAATAGGCTAAGAGGAAAAGGTTATGAGTATCATCAGAGGCCAAGCCCAAGACTAGTCCAACCTACAACATAGCCAAATTTAGCACCAGCTTGAGAAAGGGAAAGCAAAGAGTAGGTGATTTTTCATTTCTTCATCATTTATGTAGAAACAACACCAAGATAGACCAATGAAACCAATCTTAGTGAGTCTATCTTGAGTTAAAATATGGCCCTAAATTGTAAGGCAAGCCAAAGCCCCAGCTTTTTGGAGTCTAATTTTGTCCCAACAAAGATATCGTGCCCAAGACATCAAATCATCAATGGCATCAACCATTTGGTATCTGAGATTCACTTTGTAAATTCCTAATTTGGCCCCAATCCAATGTAGGGTATCAACCTTATTATTTATAAAAAAATTCCTACTTTTCAAGCGATTGAATAGTCGGGCCACCTGGTCTGTTAGAATGGTCAGACCAACCATATTTTTCCAACCCCAAAAAGGCATACCAGAGTTGACTTGCAATTCAACATAGTTTGCTACTGAGGTACCTCAGGCAATAGTGAGAATACACTTAGCATTAGGCAAGTGTGGAGTCTCAATGAGTAGTTTGTAGTCATTCCATGAATCATCCCAAAAATTTTCAGTCCTTTCATTGTTAATAATCCAAGAGACATGCTCGACAATAATGGGTCTGCATTTTAGGATAAAATTCTAGAAATGAGATCCTTTTGGGGAATTTACTATAGAAATGATGCTATAAAGATCATCTAAGGATAAATACTTACTTTGAATCACCTTGGCCCACAAAGCGTTCTATTTGGGACACCATGCTCCAAACCAATTTTGCTCCAAGTGCCCTATTCTGGAAATTCAAATCCTTGACTCCAACACCTCCCATTTTCTTAATTTGACAAACCCTTTCCCATTTCAAGAGTGGGACTTTCCATTAGTTCTATACTCCTTTCCATAAGAATTTTTTCATGATCTTATTCACCTGCTTGACAATATGATTAGGGGGTTGAAGAACTGAGAGGCAATAGATTGAAAGTGCATTCAAGACCGATTTAATGAACATGATGTAGCTAGCTAGAGTTAGCCATTTACCTTACCATGAGGCTAGGTGATTATTGAAGGATTGGACCAAACCCTCCCAATGAACCAAGCATGAGATACCAGAGAAAAGAGGGACCCACAGATATTTATAAGGAAGTTTACCAATATTAAAGCCCAACACTAAAGAAATCGCTTGCTACACTTGCTCAAAGTAGTTTAAGAAGAAAATTTTAGATTTCCTAATATTAACCATTTTACCTAAAGCAAATTCATAGCTAGATAAAATATCTCTAAAAGATTGAGATTCCCTAATCGATGCTTGGCCAAAAAGGAAAGTATCATCAACAAACTATTGATGCATCAAATTATCAATACTTATAAACGCCTAAATACCATGCAAGAGGGAAGTGTCCTTAGCTGATTTCACCATTTTGCCTAAAGCTTTAGCCATTAAAATGAAAATAAAGGGGGATAAAGGATCACCTTGGTGAATACCTCTTGAGGCTTGGAAGAAACCAGTTGGACTGTCATTTACAAGAATGGAATATTTTGGACTAGAAATACAACTAAATTTTTTATTACACTAAGGTTTGTTGAAACCAAATTTCTCTAGGATCTTAAGTAGGAAATGCCAATATACCCTATCATAAACTTTGTTGATGTCAAGTTTTAACATCATACCCTTTCGGTGAGAAATTGAAAGGGAATGAATAATTTCATGCACAATAATCACACCTTCCTGAATATTTCTACTAGGGACAAATCCTGCTTGTTCCTCTAAAATCAAGAACACTAAGATCTTCCTATGTCTTAATGCCATCACCTTAGAAATAATCTTATAGACCATATTACATAGAGATATAGGCCTGAAATCACTAAAATATTCTTGAGATTCTCCCTTGGGAATGAGGGAGAAAAAGGTGACATTTAGGTCTACAAAAACTTTGGTTCTCTTTCTAGATTCTTCAACCATCGGTAAGACTTCCTCTCCCACTAAATCCCATAACACCTAAAAGAAATCCACTAGGAATCCATATGGACTGGGTGCTTTATCCTTTTTCATGGAAAAAATAACATCTCTAACTTCTTGAAGGGAAAAGAAGGCCATAAGCCATTCTTTTTTAGCAGTAGTGACCAATCTTGGGATGAAACTTAAATTGTGGTCTTGGGCATGCAAATCAAAAAAAATATCATTGTTGCCGAGATCAGAGAAGAAATTGATTGCCTCATTTTTGAGGTCATGTTGATTGTTCAAAATATTACCAGACGATGATCTAATCTGTGAGACGTGGTTTAAGTTCCTTATGATCTTGACAGAGTTGTGAAAAAGAGTTGAGTTTCTATCTCCTTTTAACCAATCGGTCCTGGATTTTTGTTTCCAAAAAAATTCTTCACGTTGAAGCAAATTCTTCATATTCCACAAAGAGGGAATTTTATTTCCTAACGAAGCTTGATCCATACCATCTTGAAAAAAGGTTTGATTCATATCTTCCAAGTCAACTTCCACTCTCACTTTTCTTGACAAATATTTTTGAAACAACAAATGTTCCACTTCTAAGTCACCCCTTAATGAACTAAAGTTTTTTGGCTATGGGAAACATGGGAGAGTGAGAGTGAATAGGGCAATTCATCCACTAATTTTCAATGAGCCAAGGCAAAGAGCGATCCCTAGGCCACATATTTTCTCATTTGAAAGGGCAATGTAGGGGTGTCTAATCAAAACTAGTGGACAGAACAATCGATAAAGGATTTGAGCCAACAAAGGATAAGATGAAAGATTCCATCAACCAATATTGAGACATCTAGGAATTATAAATAAGAAACCTATTAAGATGTTCTAGAATATTTTGATTCCCACTTCTTTTTTTGTTCCAGGTGAAAAACCCCATTCTAGGAGGTAAATCAATAAGCTCATTTCTGGCAGTGAACTGAGAAAAGTCAAGATTACCTAAAGATCCAGAGCATTTACCCCCAAGTTTTTTAGAATGATGTAAAATAGCATTAAAATTTCCACCTAAAATAATTTTACCATTAGAAAATCGGGCACAAAGATCAGTCAGCTCAGCCCAAATATTTATTTTGTATATCATTAGGGCCATATACATTACACAAGAAAAAAGATAGATCAGACCCAAGGCAAGAAATTTTGCAAAATTTCTAGTGAGTCCCAGTTTCAAAAAGATCCACTTGAACTCTATAAGGGACCCAAACAATTTCTAGACCACCCAAATCCCCAGTAGCTTCCATAAAGGAAGCGTTCCAATTTTTCCAGCCAAAACACATTAGTAAAGAAACATCTTCAAAATTTAACTTGGTTTCTTGAATGAGCAAAACATCAAGACATTCTAAAGAAAGTAGACATTTAACCAAATGTCTTTTGTTAGGGTCATTAAGGCCCCTAACATTGCATGATAAGATTTTCATGATCCATGTGGGAGGACTTTCACCTCCCGCTTATCAAGGCTAAATTTTTTAGATAAAGTACCTTGTTTGCCACATGAAACTTCATCAACAACATGTGCATGTTTATTTTTCATGCCTCTCCTCAATCCTACACCACAATTTGGCTTCAATAAAGTGCTTTGGGATTGCGTAATGGATAAACACTCTCTTGAATTCAGTGCCTCTTTTGAATCTAATTCTTCAACATCTGAGTCATTGATCAAAGCCTCTATCATAGGATTCTCCTCTTGAACAAAGAGATTATTATTAGGGGAGAGATTTTATTTATCCAAAATTTTATGTGAGTGTTAAATAATATTATTGATATATTAGGATTATTTTGAAATGAAATCACACCCTTTGATCAAGGTATTCATAGAGAGTGAGTCTAGCTTACCTAACATTTCTAGCAGAGCTTCCATCTCAGGGATATTAACACTCTTGCTTTTCAGGGATGAACGACCCCCTAGGGGAGAGTCTGATGATAAGGGTGAAGCTTCTTCCTATGGCTTAGAGGAATATGGTACCTCTTTATCTACAACATTATCTAAGGAGCCAATTATCCCTTTGTTTTTCCCCAGAACCTTCTGCTATGTGGACCAAAAATTCCCAAAATTTCTCATACAAAAAGTCATTGAAGAAGAAGGAAATGATCCAGCTTTGATGAAAAGAGGCCATGGGTACCCCAATACACTTGCCTAGGAAATGTTTTTGAAAGTGACCAGTGCTTATACACTTGAAACATCAGAAAGGGATGTTTTTAAAATCCACTAGTTGACTCCACACTCAACCTTGGGATTTGAATAGGATTTTCTCTGGGACCACTTTTGAAAGATTGAATAAAACCCTAATATTAGCATAAGCGGCTAAGCATCCCTCTTCTATTTTTGGGTCAATTTACACAAAGGATTCAAGCAGATTACCTAGAGCTACTAGATAGTCACGACTCCAATATTCCACTGGGAGGCCATAGAGTCGAATCCAAGTAGAAAATCTACTTGGGTGTTCCAAAATTACATCAAAGTTGGGTTTCCATGATTAGGGCCAAAGGCCAGCTCCGTGTAAGGCCCAACAAGATTTTTGAAAGATTAGGTCACGACTATCTTTACAAGGGAAGACAACTGTAAAAAAACCCTTGGGTAAAAATTTAATATTGAGATTCTTACCCCAATTCTCAGTGATCTAGGTTTTGATATCCTTGATGGCTGGCCACTTTTTGGAAAACTTATCGATCAGAGCTTGTGACTCCAAGTGAGAAATAGATTGAGTGAGCTCTATAGTCTCCCAGATGAACTCTTTATCCTTGCCAATATTTAAGATATTATGACTATGGGAACTACATTCATAGGCCGTGCATAGCTGCAACCACATGATCCTCTTCATAGGGAGCAGATCTGGGACTTGGAATATTTTTATTGCTTTCTAAGATTTTAAAAGATTGAGAGATTGGAGCGCCATCCTGAGATTCTAGAACCTCCTAAATCTTAGATTGATTTTGAGCCTCCAGCTCTGTTGTCCCTACTTCAAAAGAGAAACCTATCCACTTCTCAGTCAAACAAACATCTTGATCTGAAACTTGGGTACCTGCTTTGGATTGATGGCAACCCTGGTTGATAGAGAAAGTTAGTGTTTCTCATTTTTTATTCATCTCTCCTCATCCTTCTCTAGATACCCAAAGTTTCCTAGAGTAATCAAATATTACTCATCTACATGTTTTTAAATTACTTTCAATTGATCACAAATATCCTTCAGTTGAAACAAAAAACATAGAAATAAAACCACCCTCCTACATCTTAGTGGAAAACAACATATTTTTGAAATATAACACCCTTATAATTTTTGAAGCCTCATATCTAGAGGTTATAATTTTCCACAAATTTTAAGTTAATGTTGCATTTGTAACTTCTAGAATTAAATTATCAGGTACAGAAAGTTTTAACATCAAAGCTTATCTATGACATCTATCATAGTCATTAGGTTCATCATCTGGTCTCATTTATTTTCCAAGTATTTTTTGATCAATATTTCAACACTCACATATAGTAAGTATATTGTGACTCCATAAATTAAATTTTTTCCCTATTAATTTTTTAGAATCAGGAAATAAGAGGTATTGTAAACTAGCCATTTTCCCTAGTTTTATACTATAACAAGTAATCTAAAAAAATTAACAATTTTGATTTTATAATAAAAATTAGACAAAAAACATAGAGGCAAAGCAAAGTGCAAGGAGGGAACGAGGAGTGGCAGTCAAAATTTTGTTGTGAAGAAAATTCTTGATGAAGATTCCTATGAGGGTAATTTTTAGAGGGGTCAAGCATCATGCAGATGGAATGGAATGGTGGCAGAAGAGTTTTTCAATAGATCATTTTTTTGTAACCCTAATGGTGATTGTAAGGAAGAAAGGGTATGAAGGCTAATCAATTACCTTGAAGCTAAGTAAAAAATTCACTCAGAAGCAAAAGTGTCTTCTAGGATTTTTTAGGAAATTCTAGAAAATTTTCTAAAGGTAAACTCACTTGAAGAGGCTGATGTTTTAGGAGGGCCTGAATGGTTGTTATTTTCCCACCCAATATTGGGTAACGAAGGTGAGGGCTCTAATACAAAGATGATTTTGGTTGATAAGGGTCTCGAGATTAAAGTGTCAATATAATTCTAGAAGTTTTGATGGTGAATAACAGTTGGGAGGATTTAGCAAAGGATTTGATGAATAAATCCCTTATCTTCAAATTTATGGGAGCTTGGCCAAGTAGAGATGCTCCAAAGAATTAGATGGGAGCAAACTAGTTTTTTCCCCTAAACCCAAAATAAAGTTGCCAACAAAGTATTTGTTTTAAGTTTCCTTCCAATTAGCTGATGATAGAGATAATATTTTTAAAGGTGGTCCTTGGTTCTTGAGAAATGCAGGTCTATATCTAAGAGATTGATATCCATATCTTGATCCATCAATATAACATATGAAGATTGTTCCTATATGGCCTAGATTTTACAAACTACCTAGTGAAAATTAGAGTGTAGATGTTTTGAAGAGATGTGCAGATGAATTAGGACATTTTGTGTGATGTTAGAGACAAAAAGGAAAGAATCAAGGGCATATGTGAGGATTTGTGTGAGAATGGATTTAATCAAGCCTGTGCTTATATCTATAAAATTAGTTTTAGATAATAAGGTTTGGTTTCAAGAGTTGGATTATGAATGCCAACCCTATAGGTGCTTCACACTAGAATAAACTACCCAATTAAAAAGAGCATTTTTTTAGAGAATGAGAAGGGCCTCTTCAGGAAAATGAAAGTAGACAAGTCTAGAACATGGTTCTTTCAATCAGAACCTCAAACTTATAATATGAATTGGTAAGTGTGATTAACTACAAGGGAGAAGCAAAAATGGTTATGGTGGAGATATCATCTCCAATTCCTTGAACCAGGTAGGTTTGTTTTGGAATTGATGCCCAATTATGAATTTGGCCCAATTGTAAATCGTGACACAAGGGTGGTTAGTAAGGAAAAGAATTATCTAAAGATCATAAATAGAAAGGCTACACAAGAACCCACCATGGAAGAAGTTGAAACAATGATTAAATATAAAGTGGGGATTTAGGTTGAGAAATAGAACTTCCCCTTACTCAAGGGAAGGAAATTGTGTTAAGTTGTGTAGCTAAAAGCTTCACTGATGCAAATGCAGGAGGTTGCTGAGTTACAGAGCAATTGACGTTGGTCTGATCAACTGATGTCAGTCATCTTCAGTGCACGCAGTAACCAACATCGGTTAGTGGTCAGCCGGCATCGGTCAGACAAGAACTGACGTCGGCAACTTGTGTGTGTGTGCATTTGCATGCGCTTCCAGAACTGGTCTAATTTTAGACGGATAGTTAGTTTGCATGTAAAAGACTAATTTTAGTCTTGAGTCTGTGTTTCTAATTATTGTAATTAGGAAGTCTAATTATTGTTTGTATGGGATCTATTTAAGAGACCCATGGGGTTGTATTGTAATCAAGGACAAGGAAGAGATCCTTCCAATTGTAAGATCTAGGTTTGCAGGTGTGCAAGACCAGGTTGATCTGCAGGTTATTGCAAGATCAGGGGAGATCTACATGGTAAGTAAGATCGAGTGATTTGCAGGTGTGCAAGATCAGGGGATCTACTTGGAGTACTTTGAGTACTTGGTACTGGCAGTATTGTTACTGACTGGTGGAGGGTACAACTCTATGTTTGAGTTGTGGTTGTAATTAGTTGTGAGAGAGAGAAATCTTGAGGGAGAATTATTGGTATGCCCAAGAGGTGTGGGAAGAGTGTGATTTCTTCATTGTATTTCCTTCTGGAGAGTGTTAATACAAGATTGTATTGTCTCTCATATTCTGTGATGTTTCTAATTTCTAGTTACATTTTACTTTTCGTTTAATTTCATGTTTAGTTGCTTATACAAGGTAATCAATTGTGCTCCTAATCCTAACAATTGGTATCAGAGCTAGGATCACCAAGTGATACCACTCACAAGTGGTATTAGAGCCTGGTTCAGAGTAGGTTAGTGTTTGTTGATGACAGGTCACTCTCAGGGGTTTCTGATTGAGTGGGAGTATAGCAATGGCAGAAGAAAGTAAGCTAAGAATGGAGAAATTCAATGGAAAGAATTATCAATTATGGAGGATGCAGATAGAAGATTATTTGTATCAAAAAGATCTGTACTTACCATTGGGTGGGGTTGCAAGCAAGTCCACGGATATGAAAGATGAAGAATGGAATGTTTTTGATTGGAAGGCTTTGGGATCTATAAGGTTGAACCTGGCATCGTCTGTGATTTCCAACTTATCACAGGCTAAGACAACGGTAGAGTTAATGGAATTTTTGGCAAATTTATATGAAAAACCTTCAGCTTTGAATAAGGTATTTCTTATGAAGCAATTATTTAATTTGCAAATGCTGGAAGGTGGATTTGTACATAGTCATCTTAGTGATTTCCATGGTTTGGTAAACCAGTTAATTTCAATCAATATAGCTTTTGATGATGAAATTAAGGCTCTCTTAATCTTATGCTCTTTACCTGAAATTTAGGATAGTTTGGTAATGGCAGTTAGTAATACTGCATCTGCTTCAAATATCTTGAAAGTTGATGATGTTGTTAGTGTAATCTTGAATGAAAAAAATCACAGGAAAAGCATAGGGGAATCATCAGGGAATGCTTTAAGTGTCGAAAGCAGGGGAAAGCAAAGAGAGAAGGTCGAGCAAGGGAAATCAAGGTCAAAGATAGACAGGAGATCTAGATCCAGGTATTGCAATAAGATCTGCTGGAATTGTGAAAAGAAAGGGCATGTAAATAAAAATTGTTGGTTGAAAGAAGATCAACATGAAGGAAATGAAGAAGCAGATGTTGTAGGTATTGTTGCACAAGATGCTCTTGTATGTTCCTTGGATAAAGTGGAATCTTGGGTTTTAGATTCTGGTGCCTCTTTCCATGCAACCCCAAATAAAGAATTTTTCAATGAATATGTCCAAGGAGACTTTGGAAAGATTTATTTAGGGGATGGTAAGCCTTGTCAAATGGTTGGCAAAGGTAAAGTACAGCTGAAATTGCAGACGGGCAACACATGGGTGTTGAAGGAGGTCATGCATGTCCTAGGCTTGAAGCGAAATTTGATTTCTATTGGAAAGTTAGGTGATGAGGGATGCACAGTAACTCTCACAGTGGATTCTTGAAAAGTTTCCAAGGGTGCACTTGTTTTAGCAAGAGGTAAGAAAGTAGGTACTCTTTATCTATCTACTTGTATTACTGATTCTCCTTCTGATTTATCTACTTCAGATGTAGATGTGAAGATGTGGCTTTGTAGGCTTGGTCACATGAGTAAGAAGGGAATGCATGTTCTTGAGTCAAAATGTAAGAGTTCATATTTGGAAAGCATAGATCAAGATTTCTGTAAGCAACAGAAGAAGTGAGGTTTCTTAAAACTGGGTCAACAAAGAAGGGAGCTTTTATTAGAGGATCAAAGTGGTATGCTACAAGAAAGGATCGAGTTTATTGCAGGAAGAAGAAATATGATGTTTTTGACAAGAATATGAAAGCCTTGGTTTTCAAGGAGAAGATGATGGAAAGAGATCAGCTCAAGGGGCTGAATAATTCTGAGCAGGGTAGTTTGGACAAGGTTATGATCCAAGGTGAACTCACGGGTAAAAAGCCATCACTCACAGGAAAACACAGTTATCAACATCGATCAAGTGGAATCGACATCGAACAGGCAGGTACCGACGTCGGTCATGTGCAGACCAAAGTCGGTGGTGTCGAGCAGGTGGACACCGATGTCAGTCAGGGAACTGGCATTGACGATCAGGTGGCAACGACATCGGTCGGGTGCAGACCAAGGTCGGCCAGAGGTGACCGACATCAGTCACTGTTAAAATAGATTTTGGGTGGAAAGCAAGCTGTCAAGGAGTCTCAAACACCCATGAGGAGGACTGAAAGGGTAAGTAAGCCTCAAATTCATTATTCCCCTTCTTTACACTACTTGTTGCTCACTGATGGTCAAGAACCAGGAAGTTTTAAAGAGGCAGAGCAGGTAGAATCTAGAAAACAGTGGGAGCATGGCATGAATGAGGAAATTGATTCCTTGGAAAAGAACCAAACGAGAGATTTGGTAGAGTTGCTAGCTGAAAAGAAAGCACTGAAAGATGAATGGATTCCTAGGTTAAAGAAAGGAAAGAATGGACACGTGAGACAGAAGGCTAGGTTATATGGTCTTGAGCAGGCTACAGGATAATGGTGTTTAAGGTTTGACAAGTGTATGACAAAGCATGGCTTTAGTCAATGTCAATGTGACCATTGTGTTTACTTTACCAGGTTGGATAATATTAGCTACATTATCCTGTTAATGTATGTGGTGTATATGCTTGTTTCAGGGTCACACATGCAGGGAGTTGCTGAGCTAAAGGTAAAGTTAGTTCAAAGTTGTGCCATGAAAGATTTGGAAGTAGCAAAGAAATTCTTTGGCATGAGTATTTCTAGAGACAGGGAAAATCATAGGTTGATGTTGTCTCAGGATGATTATGTGAATAAGGTAGTGGAGAGGTTTAATATGCAGGATGCAAAACCGGTTAACACACCTATGGATGGACAGTTCACAGAACAGTTTCTCAAATCACATGATGAGGTTGAGTACATGTGTACTAGACCTGACATTGCCCAAGTAGTGGGAGTTGTCAAAAAGTTTGTGGCCAATCCAAGAAAGGAGCACTGGAAAGCAGTTTAGTGGATTCTCAAAAATCTGAGAGGGACCAGCAACAGGTTAACATGCTATGCAGGGTCAAGCACTTCTCTACATGGGTATGTAGATTCAGATATGGTAGGTTACTTGGATGACAGGAGTAGCACCACAGGATGCGTGGTGGTTGGTCTTCAAGATTGAACTTGAAGAGGGATACAAGCCAAGAAACAAAATTAGACGATGTACAGGCACAGGTACAGGTGCAGCTATTTATCTCCAAGTGGGAGATTGTTAAGTTGTGGAGCTAAAAGCTTCACTGATGCAAATGGAGGAGGTTGTTGAGTTGTAGAGCAATCGACGTTGGTCATCTTCAGTGCACGCAGTAACCGACATCGGTTAGTGGTCGGCCGACATTGGCTAGACATGAACTGACGTCGGCAACTTGTGTGTGTGTGTGTGTTTGCATGCACTTCTAGAACTGGTCTAATTTTAGAAGGACAGTTAGTTTGCATGTAAAAGACTAATTTTAGTCTTGAATCTGTGTTCCTAATTATTGTAATTAGGAAGTCTAATTATTGTTTGTATGGGATCTATTTAAGAGACCCATGGGGATGTATTGTAATCAAGGACAAGGAAGAAATCCTTCTAATTGTAAGATCTAGGTTTGCAGGTGTGCAAGATCAGGTTGATCTGCAGGTTGTTGCAAGATCAGGGGAGATCTACATGGTAAGTAAGATTGGGTGATTTTCAAGTGTGCAAGATCAGGGGATCTACTTGGAGTACTTTGAGTACTTGGTATTGGTAGTATTGTTACTGACTGGTGGAGGGTACAACTCTGTGTTTGAGTTGTGGTTGTAATTGGTTGTGAGAGAGAGAACTCTTGAGGGAGAATTACTGGTACGCCCAAGAGATGTGGGAAGAGTGTGATTTCTTCATTGTATTTCCTTCTGGAAGAGTCTTAATACAAGATTGTATTGTCTCTCATATTTTGTGCTATTTCTAATTTCTAGTTACATTTTACTTCTGGTTTAATTCCGTGTTTAGTTGCTTATACAAGGTAATCAATTGTGCTCATAATCCTAACAAGTGGTATCAGAGCTGTGTTTGCTCCAGATCCTCACAAATTGAAGGCATTTTTAAGGATATAAAAGGCAGTTTGGCCTGTTACCCCATGGAGGAAGAAGTGTGGGAAATCAATAAGGAGAAGGGTGGAATTCATGATAAAAGTTCTCTTTCATCCAAAGACATCAATTCAGAGGTTGAGGAAATACAATTTATTTTAAAATCCTCAAAATGCCTTCAGATTTCAATAGTAACTCGAAGCTATCCTTCCTAAGGATTGTGAAAAGGAAAAGGAATAAAAAAGACTATGATAAGATTTAGTCTTAAAATTAAGCTAACTTAGAGTAGGGGAGTCAAAGGTTGCTAACTGAAATGCATATGGGTGATAGAGGTACTTATACCACCATACAATTATGAAAATCTTAAGCTAGAATGTCAGAGGTCTACATATCATTGTCACTTAGTTTAGTGGCTGATGGAGATATGGAAACCAAATATTCTCATGCTTTAGGAAACTAAGATTGGGAAGGAGGTTCAAGAAGCAACACTAAAGAAATGTTAGGTAGGAATTGAAATTTTTTATTTGATGTTACAAGTTTTTTAAGAGGTTTGGTGATTCTATGGCAACCAAAGGTGTGTAAGTGTAACCTTATTTGGTCAGATTCCCAGATGATTAATTCTTGGCCCCTCATAAACCCAAATTACATTATCAAAACCAACTTGGATTATATGAATGACTTGACTTGTTAAAATTTCATGAGTAGAAGTAATTCGGGTTTACGAACCTGAATTACTCCTTCTAATGCTTTACAGGTTTCCCCAAGTGTCCTTCAAAACTTTTTTAAAGGATACTTTACCAAGTGTCCTTCGGGAAAAGTTCCCGAAGGAACTAGTCGTTGTTTCGAGTAATTTCCCCAAAAAAATTCCTTCAGATAAATAATCTGAAGGAATTACTTTGATAAAATTGCTCGAAACATAAACTCGATGGATGCCCATGATGTGCCACAGGATGTCAAATTCATGCCTAAAGTATTCAAGCATGAAGTAAAGCCATTCAAAGAACCCAATAGGGTCTTAAGCAAGGATAGAGCAAATTGGGTTTTCCAAAGAGCTTTACTTATGGCTTTTACAAGTAAAACCAATCGAAAAGCCCAAAAAGGAAGAGACAATGTTTTATGGGTTTTCAAAATAACTTTACTTATAACTTTTAAAAGTAGAAGCAATCAAAGAACCTGAAGAAATAAGTAGAAGTAAAGTCACTTGGAAAACCCAAATGGGTCGGTAGTGAAAAACATGGGAGCTCTCAAGAAGAATCAATTGATTTTGCAATGATCTGAGCCATTTCTTGTGGAGGGTCATCTCACCGTTGATTTTTTAGCAATCCTAATCATTTCAAGAGGGTGAATCAAAGAGAAGGACAAACTCTAACTGAATGAGAGAACAACTGGAATCAGTTTCACTAGGATGGTGACTGCAAACAATTTTGGAGGCTTCTATTTTAGTGCCCAAGAGCTCTCTCTTCTCTCCCTATTTTGATATAAATAGGACACTTGGGCTCTTGTTTTATCATCCACAGATAGTACGATGAAGCCCTCCTAGAATGTTTTTTCCATTTTCTTTATAAGTCCATTTTATTTCTAAGTTCTAGACATTTGCCTGGGCATGCAAGAGACATAGAGTGAGAACAAGTGATGTTTTATCCTTTTGTTCTTTATCCTTCATGTTTTTGAGTAAAGAGTTGATCCAACAGGTCATGGAGAGTGCATTCTAGCTGTATGAGATTTTGCACATGTGTAACCTTTTTTTTGGACTATATAGGTTATCTTTTCTAGTTATTTACCTTGTGTGATCTCATTCATTTTGTCTCTACATTAAAATACTTATGTTGAAATATTTTAGAGCTTGAGTTATAGACTACATTCTGTTGTATCGTGCATAACTATAGTGCATACATGTGGAAAGTAATTCTTGGTGTATCACCATCTTAGACTAGGCTTTTCATTTATGCAAAATTCTGACTCTTTTCACTCATACAAACTGGTTTAGTAGCTTATTGCATAAAAATATAATACATGGAGGTAGCCCTTTCAACCTAGAGGTTCATTTCCACTTATAGGCACACCCACAGGCTTGAAAATGTTCCAATGTTGCCCAAATCTAGAGGAGGCATGAACATCCCTCTTCTAGTGTGCAAGATTTGGAGATAATAGGCCCCATATGGGAGGGTTTTGGAAGACCCCAAGGATATTAAGAAGGAATCTATCTTTTTATCAAAATATGTTAAGTGAGGAGGAGATGTTACGAGATCCAACTCAGGATAGGCTTCTACAAAATGTCCCTAAACTGATCACATAAAATATGAACATTAAGCTTATAGCACCAATATCTTTGGAAGAAGTTAGAAAAGTGATTTTTATCTTAGGAGCTAATAAATCCCTGGGGTTAGATGGTTTTCATGTAGGTTTTTTCCAACATTTTTGGGAAGTGGTTGGGAAGGATGTGTGGGAAGCAGTAGAGGAATGTAGAAAAAGGAAAAATGTTTTTAAAGAATGGAATAACACTTTCTTAGTGATCATTAAAAAAAAAGAAGAAAACCTTAAATTTCACTCTTTCAGACCAATATCTCTTTCAATACTATATACAAAGTGGTTTCAAATGCCATGGATCTGAGATTAAAATATTTCCTCGAGCTGATAATCTCAGAAGAGCAAGTCAGTTTTGTAGTAGGTAGACAGATTCTTGATGGCATAATTGTGGCACATGAAGCTCTTCATTCACTCCAAAATTCTAAAATACCTAGCATGTGTATTAAAATCGACATGATCAAAGCTTATGATAAAATAAACTAGAGGTTCTAGATAAGATGTTGGGTAGCATTGGATTCTATGAGGAATGGAGACAATGGATCTATATCTACATTTCATCAGCATCCTTCTCAATTCTTATCAATAGGACCGTATTTGGGCTCTTTGATTTTTATAGAATGATTAGGAAAGGATATCCTATCTCCCCCTACCTTTTTCTAATAGTGGTAAAGGTGGTTGGGAGAGCTGACAAAGTCAAGATAAGATAAAAGGCTGAAAGGATTGACTTTAAGTGCTAATCTAGAGAGCATTACCCATCTCTAATTTGTGGATGACACCTTCCTAATAAATGATCCTTCGAAGTTTGAAGCCTGAGTTCTTAAAAATATCTTGGATATCTATGTGGTGGCGGTAGGCCAAAAGGCAGGTATTGACAAATATAAGATTTTCTTCATCAATGTTCAAAAGAATGTGAAGAAAAAATCGTTAGAATCTTGGAGGTCAGAGAAAGAATGTTACCATGTTCATATCTCATAATTCCTCTATTTTTAGGAATAAATAACATAGCTTTATGGCATCCTATGATAGTCTCTATCCAAAATAAGTTGGAGGGGTGGAAAGGAAAGTGGCTTTCTATGGCTAGTAGAATTTAGTTGATTCAATTTGCTTTACACGTGATGTTGATTTATTTAATGTCTATTTTTAAAATTCCAAGAAATACTAGAGAAAACATTACTAAATTGCAAATATATTTCCTTTGGATTGGAGTGGAAGGTACTAAATTTTTTGCTTTGGTTTTATGGGATAAAATTTGAACTCCCAGAGCATGGGGTGGGTTAGGATTGAGAAGGTTGGATAGAATGAATAAAGCCTTGGGATTTAAACTATAATGGAGAATTTATGAATATAGAATAAGATGTGGATTCGAGTCTTACAACATAAATATTTGGATTTGCAAGAAGTTTTAATACTATTCTCCCAAGATCAACCTCCCCAAGTTTTGGCCATTTGGAATTTTGTGAAATTTTGCCAGGCTTTTGTCCTCCCTAGAATTAGATGGAAAATTGGGAATGCCAAAAAATCTCCTTTTGGAGGGATACCTGGATCCTCTCATAGACTCTAGTAAATAGTGAAAGTTTCTCTCAATTGGCTTACTTTGCAGAAACTCAGTGGGGTTCAAGGGTAGAAAACTACGTAGAGAAAGTGAGAGAAGTTAGAATGTGGAGGAACCTTAAGTGGTTGACAGATGACCAATAGCAAGCAACAAAGGAATTAATAATAGAAGTGGATAAATTATTAATTCTAGTGAAGGAAGGTGAAGATTGTCTAATTTGGGAAGGATGTCCTACAGAGAGTGTGTCTATTGAAGCAACCAATGAGGTAATTCCAAAGATAGATGGTGTGGTGAAAGGAGTGTTCCCATTTTTAGGTTGTATGGGTTCATAAAGGCCTCTAAAAGGCTAAATTAATTTTCTGGTAGGATACATTTGGTAAGGTGTTAAATTTTAATCATATACAAATAAAAGGTTCCCTTCAAGGTGTTTGTTATGCTGCGTTGAAGAGGAATATAGTGATCACCTAGTTTTGCATTGTTCTTTTGCTAGCAAAATTTGGGGTTGGTTTCAAGAGAGTTTTAAATTTCAATTTCCTTTTCCCATGTCCCTAAAATTTTCTCTATACCAATGAAATAGTAAATTACACTCCCTATGTTTATCTCTAATCTCAGAAGTAGCCTTGACAGTGATAAGTTGGAACTTGTGGTTAAAAAAAATAGATGAATCTTTCGATATCTCTCTCACTTAGAGATATGTATCTGGCAATGTGTTATAAAAACCCTGATCGAGATTATAGTGACATGTGGAGAAAAAAATATTTCCAAAGTTCAAATGGAAGAGGACTGGACGTAGAATTGGTTTGATGACTGGAGGTCTGATAATGGGTGATAGATGTCAAAGGGAAAGAAGGATAAGTTGTAGAGTTGGAGGCCACCCAAAAAGGGTAAAATAAAACTAAAATTTGATGGGGTGTTGAAAGGTAATCCATGTCCAACATGAGCAGGTGGGGTATTTTGAGATAGTGAAAGACAACCCCTGATAATTTTTTCTCAAGCAATAGGTATTGTGTCAAATAACATGGCAAAAGTAAGAGCAACTTAATTAGGCTTACAAATAGTGGAATAAGTATGGATGGAAGGAGCTCAGTGTTGAAGGAGATTCACAAGTAGTGATTAATGCTCTCATTTTAGGGAGAGTAAAGGATTGGATAATTATGACAATCATTGAAGATATATGGACAATTATAAATAAGATTGAGTCAGTAAGGTTTAAGCATAAAAGGTAATGCCATAGTCAATTGGGAAGATAATGAAGTAGTGCAGACCAGGGAGAAGGAGAGAGTTAGATATAAGGAGTGGTTAAATAGTTTTTTGAATGAGGATCTCACATTGATAAATGGAGATTTGAGAAGCTATGTATAATAAAAATGGAGGAAAAGTAGGTATGGAAGGAGATGACAAGTGTGGGATATAAGTGATTTGTTAAGATCTAGAGGATCATGGTGGAGTCATTTTCATATTGGGAGCTTAGCTCATAGCCCATTCAATTCGGTCATATGATTGATATGTCAAGGTGGTTTAAAAATAAGAAAAACCAAGTAGGGGATATTTGAATAAATCTTTGGGATAGATGATAGTCATTATAAAGTAATCATAAAGATGTGCAAAAGGATGGAGGACACATGCGATAGTCATGATTAGAGTAATTTGAGAGTGGGGAGATATCATTTCAGGGAGGTGGATGATGACATGAAAGTGGGCCCAACCTTCTTTCCACAGTGTGGCAAATTTAGAGTAGGAACATCAAAGAGCTATCATTTGTGAATAGGTTGTATGAACAGAGGAAAGAGGTTACGATGAGAGGAAGGTTGTGAGAATAGGAAAATATCATAAGAGGGAGTGGATTTAATAGATTGGATAATAGGGGAGGCAATAGTTTATCACTTATTGAAGAACACTAACAAGGAGATTAAGAATCCATTCATGAGGATTTGGCTGAAGAAGATGTGGGAAGCGACCGTAGGAATGAAGGAGGTGGAAGACAATGATTTAGTTAATCTTATGAAGGCCTTCATGCTTAACCCTAAGCAATCTCTTAGGTGAAGGAACATTATTGACACTGTTTAGGATATTAGTAAGGTTAATTTGATCTCAAACACAACAAGGTCCTTCTCTTTGCATAAGGAACACCTAGATAGTGAGGCAATAGTGCATATAATGGGGTCAGAAATAGTTGAGCATAGTCATGAAATTATAGACAGGTTAGTGAAGCTGTAAATTAGTTTGGCATACGTGTCAAAGAGATTAGGAACCAACCTTCTAAAGGATTATATCTTCATTAACCCAAGTTTTTATAACGTAGAGGAAAATGAGGCTAGGGAGGCAAAACTAGGACTAGGAAGTAGAGTAGGTGAGAAAGCAAAAGGAAAATCCAAGGTCGAGAAAGCAGTAGCAAAAGGGGTGGAGGTGATATGTATTGACTGATATAGAATGTAGGCTACAAGTCCATGTGTAATAAATGCTTAAGATGAATAAGTTTAGGGTGCCCATCTATTTGGTATGAAGCTTTATCCCCTAAGGGGCATTGTAAGTACTTTGTTATATGATAAATACATGTAGTTTGTTTTGATAGTGTGTGTGTTTCGATCCCCTTTCAAAGGATAACATCTTGCTATCCTTCTGGAAGGATCAAAATCGGTCTATGTCAGTGGGGTATTCCTTAGGGTTGTTTTTCATTTATTTTTACTCTAGGGATGTATCCTAATTATCCTTATATATATATATATATATATATATATATATATATATATATATATATATATATATATATATATATATATATATATATATATATATATATATAAAAAAATACAACCAATCTATAGCTTAAAACTCATTACCATTTATGAGATATTAAATTGACTGTGTTCGACTTAATTACCTAAAAATTTGATGGAAAAAAAAAATCTCAAGATTTAAAAAAACTTTGGCAAAATTTATTTTTGCATGTAATGTTCGTCTTCTAATTGGACAATGTGGAAAATTTTCAGGCTTATACTCCTTTCTATGCACCGGATAAAAAATTAGCGAGGTTTCCATGTAATTTGAAGGTAAGTATTTTAAATTTTTGTAAAGTTTAATTTAATCAACTTTAATATATTTATAATTTTAAAAGAAAATGATTGCCCTAAATTAATATAAATATGAAAACTTTAGTTTAAAACTTTCATAAACTTCACCAACCAATTAAAAAAGGTTGTGCAACTCTTGACCTATGTCGTTCTTGGATGACACCTTGTAGAGTTGTGCCTCCTTCTATAGGGAATCCTCCACTCTTCCAAGCGCCCAAACTAGTTTCAATTGCCTTACAAAAATTTTATATGGACTGTAGATTAGAAAATGAATTTTTTATTTGACCAACATGGTGTTTCATTGACCAGAATGACATTGAACTCCACAAATGAATTGTTTAGGATTAAAAAACAAAACAAAAAATAAATAAGTACATCAAATAGTAAAGAATGGCGCTCCTCATGATAATAAATATGAACATGAATGAATATTAAAATGAATTTGAACAACAATGACGTTGTCTTTTCTTTGGGTTGTGCCTTCTACCATGACATCGTCTAGGCTTTAAATGGAACCCAAGCAGTGCCTTTACCCACCAATGCCTCTCTTTGCCTTACCACACCCTTGCTTTCTTACTATGTCCCTTTAACTAGAACATCACTTACAGTGGCATTTTCACTCAAAAAAATTGAATTGTTCTTTTATCAGAGACAAATACACAAAGTAAAATAACCAAGATTACCATGCCACCTTTGATCATATCAATAATATCACCACCTTTCCATAACACCTCCTTCTTCATCTTGCTAGAGATTACTTAGATGCAAGTTGATTCCTTAGGGTGCATGATTCTCCACATCCTTCCTCCTTCTCTGAAATATTTCTTGCTTCACAGGCTTCGACTTATAATTAAGGGACATAAACATATTGAAAATAACAAAAGAATAACCATAAGCTAAATTAAGCTCTATGATAAATCTAAAAAAATAGGGAAAATATAAAAAACTAGAATCAAACCTAATCAACATGATATAACACATATTATTATAGTTATTAGCAAAGTCTTCTAATAATACACGGAAAAAAATGAAAAATAAAAATGATGCGAAAACGACCCATTTGATGGCGTAAATTGTATTTCATGTAGTAATGTTTAATCATTCTAGTTGAATATAATTACTCTCAATGAAATCTCAAATCTTATGATTCAATGTAATACATTTTCTCCTCCTTAAAAAATAATTAAATTCTAAAATTTAATTATTATTTTCAATTTATTTGTTTAGATAGGAGTATGATCTAAAGACTAAATTTACGGTCGACCTTATCTATCATAATTTTTATGATTATTTATTAAACGTTATCGTTCAAATAATAGTATAGTTTATAGAAGAAGAAATAAATATTAAAGAGAATCTATATATACAATAATCTTTTAGAGTTTTTGATGGTCTATCTAAATGTTCATTTTATATCTAATAAAGTCTACCAAAAAAATAATTATATTTTATGATTAAAAAATATAAATATAATCATATGACATCAAATTTAATCCTTGAGAGCATACTATCACTCGACTAAAGATAAATTAGTATTTATTCCCTAAATTTAATTTTTAATTTTTAATCACTTCACTTAGGAGTGATTAATTTTTATTTACAAAAATTTAAGTTGAGAGTCGAGGGATTTGGTGGAAATAAATTTTGCAAATGGATTTTTAAAGTTGATTGTTTGCTAATCATTAAGATAGTTTATGATATATTTGGCTCTACAAAGAGTTTGATCGAGTACAATTAAAGTTTTTTCAAATCACATGCATGGACATATTTTAAGATATATGACTATAACTACTCTTAAATATAACGATACCAAGATTTTAGATCATTTGGAGTCACCGTGAAGGTGTGCCGCCTAATTTTGTCAAAATACTTGGAAGGAATTTTATCCTTGTACAATAATAATTAGATGATAAAATTTTGTGGGATTATATTATCTGAGATGTGAAACCTACATACCAAATTTTATGGAATTTGGAGTTACTAAGATAATGTACCATATATTTCTATTAGATTATGCCATTTGCCTAGTCTACATATGGTTCCTTACCTTGCAGTAAAGTTGTCCTAATAATTGGGCTACCAATTTTGGAGAGATGATATAAAATGTAGTCTAAAATACGTGTTTCAAATTTCAATTCAATTGGATAAATTTTGGTAAAGTTATTTTAGTTTTGGTAACTGTCGATCAACCTAAAAACATCATATGTGTACTCTGAGTCACTTGGCAAGGTTGATCTTTACCTACAATAAGAATTATAGGGTAAAATTTGAAATGGTGATGGAAAATGAAGTATATAAGATGTGTTTCAAATTTCATATCAATTAGATTTACGATGGTGAATTTATGATAGTTTTGGTAACTGTCATTGGACTAAAATTGCCACTTATGTACCCAAGAACCGTTATTGATAGTTTGGCATTTAATTGCAAAAACTATAATATGCCAAACTATTATACATTATTTGGAGGTTAGGGAAGTGGAAGAGACACTCAATGAAGCTTGGGATGTCAATAGGAATACATGATTGAGAGAAAGGGGAAGTGGAGAGAGAGACGAGTTGTGAAGGAGCAAAACTCTCCAAGAGCAGAACAAAGAGTTGTATCAGTTCAGGAGGAACTGTATGAGAGTCCAAAACTCTTTCATGTAATATAATATACCTTTAGAGGCATGTTTGAGTGTGTGAGTTTATTTTAGAGTGTGAACGTATTTTGTTATGATGTTTTAAAGATTAATGCAATGAAAATTTGTTAAGTGTGTCAAGTCTGAGTAAGTAGTAATGTGTGACCATGAGTGAATGTCTAGATTGAGCAACATAAAGATAAAGGTAGACCTTAATTGGTCTCCCTCTCTTGTGTTTTCACCATAGAATGATGGATTTTATCACTTGGAGCATTTTTCATGAACATAGAAATTCAAAGTGACACTCCAGAAGCATAAAAGGAAGAGAAGAGATTTGAATAAGTTAGAGTTGGAGTAGCTTTAGTTAGGGAGAGTAGTAGGTGTGACTATAATAGAACATAAAGTATTGAGAATTATGGAAAATCCACTAAGGGACTGTGATTGTAATGTCTCCTTCTTAATGTTTATAATTCAAGAAATAAGACAAGTATTGTGTGCATGATATCTTTTGTAATTATGTCATTTGAATTCAATAAAGTGTGATTTTTGTCTTTAGGATAGGGTACGAGAAAAGGTATCCATTCACTTGGCCCCTATCCTGTCTTATATTATTTCGCATCAGAATAAGTTATGCCCTACATAGTTGAGCATACCAGGGTTTAGTTGAGTCTATTTCAAGTGGTAAAGAGTCCTGAATTTTTGAGTGTAGAGTCACGAGGATTAAAAAATTATGACTGTCTCTTTTGTCCCAACCCTTTAACAATATCTTTATACACCCTCCATGAGAGCCCTTATCCTATCTATTACCAAGTGTTAATGTAAGTTAGATTCCCCTAAGGTTTCGTACATTACTTTCTTCAAAAATGTGTGATTCTTATCTAACAAATAAGTTTCTACAAAATTAAAGAGCTTATTTGCTCCACTTAAGCTTTGAGTTGGATATCAAATATGTTCTTTTTTTATAATTGACAATATATGATCCAACATAAGCTCTTTCACGAGTTTTACAATGTCATTAATTTTTTGCATCATCTAATTCTTTTGTAACTTTATAGAGCTTGTAATTCACAACTTTATATGTGGGATTTTGATTTCTCTATTCATATAATTTGAAAAGGTCTCAAGAAACATCACAACATTTAGATGAACAATATTAAAAATCTTTTTAATCTTAACAATCAAATATTAATAAATTAGAGGAAAAACAACCTATTATTTTTTTCAATTTAAATTAATAGAAATGAAATTTAAATAAATAATTTTTTATAATATCTATGAAAAATTAACATTTCAAATTACACCTCATGAAAATGAGTTTTTATGTTCAAAATATTAATTAAAAAGTCAAATTTTCTTAATGATTTGAATAAACTTATACTCTTTAGGTTCAAAATATTAATTAAAAAGTCAAATTTCCTTAAAGATTTGAATAAACTTATACTCTTAAATAAAATTTCTTAAATTTAGAATTGTATTTATTATATTTATATTATAAAAATAAAATAGAAACTTTAGTTAAGCATTAAAATTTATTGCAAGCTAATTGCTTATGGTGAAAGCTATTGTTTGCCAAGGTACGAACTTAAGATGTGAGCTCCTACTAACGGTTTATTTTAACAGTGGCTTAAGTTGTTTTTCACAAGGCGATACCCATTTAAATGAATGACCAATGTGGGTCTTATTTGTTAAGAATTTATTTTCTTTAGGGTGGTTAAGAGGACTAAAGTACAATTTGGGTGGACATATTTTTTGTTATGAAATCAAACATATAGTTCCTTGAGTGATATGATGGGCACCAAATACATAGTAGGAATGAGGCATTTGCCATGATTGAGGTGAGCTCATAAAAGAATTCTACTAGCCATTGCTCCCAAAGGTGGAATAAATGATATCATTAAAAAAATTCCACTAGCTACTGTTTTTAAAGGTGCAAAGAATGTTACGGAGGATGCAATTTATTTTTATTTTTTTAATGTGAATTATTTATTATAGAGTAATACATGTTGATGAATCAATTAGTGTCTGAATGATGGCTTTGGGAGGGTCTCCTCTCTATAAATGGATGGTTATTTAAAATATTTTATCATCATTAAATGTTTATTGACAAAAATAGTCAACTTTCAAATTTCATAGAGCAACTCAACCAAGGCATTATAATGAGAAACTCTTTGCATGATATGTACTTATTTTTCTATAAAAACTTAGAAATATGATGGTATGATATAGAGACAAGTAGATGTAAGTGACATCCACAATTGATGCAACATCATTTTCAAAAGCAATGGTCTATATCATCCATGTGTTGTCTTTTAAGATGAAATTAACTGTGTATTTATGTTCACACTTTAATACATCTATATTACAATTTAGATAGTGCTAAGAATTATCATTTTTTAGACATAAATTTGTAGAGTTTTGACAATTTTGGTATCGACAATACTAAATGCGATGAATAATGTTGGGCTACCTTGTGTGATCGTATCACCGAAGTCACTTCTCTTACAAAATTGAAATAAAACGTATGGGATGTTTATCCAACTTTTTGTTAGGCATGCCCTGTATGTGTTATCACAAATCTATAATAATTGTTGGAACATGGTTTGAAATGTTTTTCTTTACAAATATTGGAATGGTTGTTTGGGTATAATGGCACATCATAAGATTCATTAAATGATAGTGGATTATTGGATGCTTTCAAAATCTATTATTACGATCGTATGCACAAAATAATGAGGCTACAAAGCATTGTATTATTGCACAAATATGCCACGTGTATGGAACATGCTCGATTAAATTATCCCTTATTTTTATAAAACTTATCCGACTACATTTTTAATGAGATTTTACTAAAAATAAAAGGAAAGACAAACCGATTGATTAAAATAGATAATGATGACAATTTTAAAACCTTCTTATAATCAAGCTATCAAATTTAACATTTAACAAACAACTCTATTCTCATTGTCTCACGCCATAACATAATAACCACACAAACATTGAACACAATAATTGTAATGTATTTATAATAGTTTTTTTTTTACAAAATTGTTGAGAGGTTAAAGAGATGTGTCATTTGTTCTGCATTACACATTGCTGAAGGTGAAAGATGAAGGGCACAAAGAAATCCCTTGGATGAAGTTCCTGTATGCAATTTCAATACATTATCTGGAAAGAGCGTCAGACAAGTTGGAAGTAATTACGTATGTAACTGTGAATGTTGAAGAAGTGGATACACAGAGAATATTTTTAAGGAAGAGATACAGCAACTCACTCACTGCGCTCCCCAAATAAAAGCAGCAGCAGCGTAGGAAAACCTTTTACAAGCAGAATCCTGGCTCTTTAAACCCTCTAGCGACTCAGTGCCAGAATGTCCAGAGCTTATCAGTTACTCTTCACACAACACTGAGGACGAAATGTTTGTAACGGGAGCAGCAATTGCAGAGTCGAACTCTGCAGTGGAAAATCAAGAAAAACAACAAGAAGAATTAGATGACTGTGGTTATTTATCAGCTTCTCCGTTTTCTGATGAAAGCGGCTGTCGCCCGCGATTAAGATATGCTAGAGAAGAATTATTGAATTTGCAGTTCCTTGTGAGGGAAGAAGAGCAGGTGAATAGATGGAATGGAATAATGGCTGTCCTAGGGCCCGTTGGCAGTGAGTTGTGTTCATTGGAGGATATCGGGCAGAAAAACAAAGAAAACAGGCGTCAAAGAGCTCACAAAAAGAAAAAAGCAGCTAACAAAATGGAGACAATAAACCCTGGTGTGTGAATTACTAGGTTTGTTCAGTTTGGATTTTGTAATCAGATAGAATTAGGGTTTCGAAAATTCTAGGGTTTTTCTTTTCTTGTTTGATGAAGACTGAGAAGTGTTGCCAATAAATAAATCCTGTTTAAATGTATGAATTGTTGTGAAATGATAGTAAAATTTAACAGAAATCATGCCATTGTTGTTGTCTAAAACATGATGGAACATTATATAAGTTAAATGTAAAAACAGTCGCCTGTGGGCTTCCAAAGGGGTGTCTTATACGCAAAATTGATTTCTCACTTGGCGAGGACCTTTACCTTTACGTTCTGTTGTAATAGGTTTCAGTGTAATTCGTTCAAATTAGGGTATTAAAAATCTTACCCTATCTTTTCAATTTGAACTTTGTGATTCATTCAAATTAGGGTTTTGAAAACTTTTGAGGTTTTGCTTTTCTTGTTTCATGTAGGTTGAGATGTGTAGCCACTAAATCAAGTTGTTCGAATGAATGAATCTATTGCTACATGATTTTGGCTATAAGCAACTCAGCTACTTAATCAAGTTGTTTAAATGTATGAATTTGTTGCCATGTGATAATGTTTTGGTCAAAAAAGAATTAATCCACTGAATCAAGTAGCTCAAATGTATGAATTTGTTGCCTGATGATAATTTTTTGGTTAAAAAACAATTGAATTCCTGCTATTATATTTACATGGTTACAACAGAGCACATGCTATTGTAATGGGCTTCAGTTTTAAACTAACCATTGTTGGAATGTTGGAAGATCGGGCTTTACTTTTGAAGATTGGTAAACTAGTAAACACTTTAACACCTACTAGACAGTGGCAATGATAAACCTATGGTTCACAACATAAACCCCCATTCAAGGGTCATTTATTCTGCGAAAATTGAAATTTCACTGGAGACTTGTAGGTGGCCTCACATCCACATTTTAGCTTCTATTATTTATTAATATTATTTTTGTAGGTAAAATCCTTTTGCCAAGGATAATCTAAACTGTCAGGATGGTGTTGTGGTAAACTCCAGCTGCTTTACTGTTAGGTCACTGCTCAACCAATCAGTTTTTGTATTGTATTATTACAGCTGTTCAATGTACAGGGCATGTCCAGTATGAAAGGAATATGAGATAGCGGAAACAATTCCTTACACTAACCAAGAGAGGAGAATATGCAAACAAATTTGAACTTGTTACAGAATTGTAAGAAAACACATACAACTAAAAATAACAACATACCATAAGTGATTACGTGGGGAAAACCCTTACGGGAGAAAAACTCCACACTCCAAAGCAATTCAATATATTACTGACAATCAGACAACAGTTACGACATACTTGCAGAGCAAGCCTTCATTGGAGTATCTCCAGTATACAATCAAGAGAACTGGTTCAAAGCTTCAGTGCCTTACACAACTCTTAACTTACAAAGCTCAACTTAACTTACTAACTTCTATCTTCTATTTTTATACAAAGGAGAGAACTCTTTACTTACAGATTTTATAAATGAGTAGAGAGGAAGTAACTTCATGAGCAAGGGAAAAATGCACCACTCTTAATGGGATCACTATTGATGAATAGTGGCATGCTTTGTTGTCTTGTGCACAGGTCAAAAGTGGATCTTCCATTTGTGACAAATCATTCTTCACTTTAATATGCTTCCAAAACTACGCTCCACTCACACATGTGCCTCCAATCTGGAATAGTAACTTGTTCCCCACTATTTCATGTGCACACACATGCGTCCAAAAGATTTGCCATCACTTTTGACTTCTCCTCCACTCAAGATCATGAGGCCAACTAAGAGGTGCACCCCATCTCTACCTTTGTCATTTTGCACCTAAAGCAAAATCATGTGAATCACAAAAGACAACCTTGTCTGTTTAGTGGAGTGGTACGCCTCACTTCATTTACATCAACTATCTTGTGTAAATTCCTCCATGGGCCATGCCAATTTATCCACAACCCACATAATCCCCTGTGTCATCACCTGCCACATCATCTGCACAGTGATTGCCAACTCACCACTACTACCTCATTACATGAATAATAATCGTGAATAGTGATTGTAAATAGTAGCTCATGAATAGTGACTCATTAATAGTGTTCTGACTTGTCAAGGTTGAAACACCTCAATTCCCAACATTCTCCCACTTGTCGAATACCATGCAAGACCCAAAGGAACCGTACCATCATGAACTTAACTGCTAGGGGCCAAGAGGCCCATAGACTCCAAACACTATTTGAACTTCTTTGTGCTCACGGCGTTAGTCAATGAATCTGCAACATTCATCAACGTCTCTACCTTTATCAGTTTCACCCTACCATCCTCGACCATGTCTCTCACAAAATGATATTGTACATCAATATGTTTGGTCCTAGCATGAAATGTTGGGGTCTTTGCTAGGCAAATAACCTTTGACTATCATAGTGTACTGTCACTGCACCCTGTTTCAATTCAATATCTGAACACAGTCTCTTAAGCCAAATGGCTTTTTTACAGGTGTGAGTAGGTATCATATACTCTGCCTTTGTAGTGGACAAAGCGACCACAACGTGTCGCTTACTCATCCAACTTATTGCACCACCAAACAAAGTAAACACATAAGCACTGGTGGATCTTCTGCTATCAAGATCATCTGTCCAATCTGAATCTACATAACCAAAAATTTCAAGAGGATGATTGTCTCCAATCATGTTACTATAAGAACATAAGGAATACTCTGAGGTACCCCGCAAATATCTGGAGACCCTTTTAACTGCATCCCAGTGAATTCTACCATGATTAGACATATAATGGGAAAGAACTCTCATTGTTTGGGCAATGTTTGGTTTAGTGGAGACCATAGCATACATTAGACTTCCAACTGCACTCTGGTAAGACACTCTGCTCATGTCTTCCATATCTGATGGGGATGTAGGACATTGTGCAACAGATAACTTCATCCCAACGAAAAAAGAAACACAATGATCTGCAATCCAACATGTTAAACCTTTGTAAAATTGAATTCAAATACTTACTCTGGCCAAGCCATAGCTTTTTGTTCTATCTTTGCTAATCTCCATCTGAAGGATGTGTCTCGCAACACCAAGATGTTTCATCTCAAATTTTGCTGAGATTTGAGATTTAAGCTCTGAAATCAAAACTTTTCCATTGCCAACAAACAACATATCATCAACGTATAAGGCAATAACCAGGAAATGATCACCATCAATTTTATAATAAACACAATGATCAGATTTAGATCGCTCAAACTCGAAACTCAATATATATGTATCAAATTTCTGTTACTTCATCTTAGGACTCCGTTTGAGACCATATAGGGATTTCTTTAACTTGCATACCAAATTTCTTTTACCTTTCACCACGTACTGCTTTCGCTGTGTCATATAAATCTCTTCCTCCAAATCACCATGAAGGAAAGCAGTCTTCACATCCATTTGTTCAATCTCTAAATTGTAAGCTGTTGCAATAGAAAGCAAGAATCTTATGGACATCATTTTAGCAACAAGAGAGAATATCTCACCATAATCAACACCCTCAACTTGAGAGTGACCTTTTGCAACCAACCGAGCTTTGTACTTTTCAACATTGCCATCTGAACCAATCTTTTTCTTAAATACCCATTTGCATCCAACAGGGTTATGTCATTTAGGTAATGGTACAAGGTCCCATGTATCATTCTTCTTCAAAGCTGCAATTTCTTCTTCCATAGCAATCTTCCAGGACTCTGCATCATTCATATCCAAAGCTTCTTTTGCAAATCTCGGTTCATCAATGTTATTACTCAAAGCAAATATACATCTCCAATCATCAAGAGAATACCTTTCTGGTGGTTGTTTACCCCTTGTAGACTTCAAACACGCTGAGATGGAGGTTCTTCTTCATCTACCTCCTCTTCAAAAGATTCAGAACCTAAGGAGCTCTCAACTTTTTGTTTTTGTTGTGGCTTTGACTCAACTTTCTCAGACGTAGGAGGAAGTTGAATCACTTCTTTCTTTTCTGTTTGCTCTAGCTGCTGTATAATAGAAGAAAGCTTAGTTTCTCTAAAAATAACACTTCCAGAATATAATACCTTTTGTGCTATCGGATCCCAAAGTTTTTGTATCCTTTCACACTGTAGCTATAACCGATGAAGATACATTTCACAGCATTGTTCTCCAATTTTGTTTGCTTCTCCTTTGGCATATGTGTATATGCCTCGCAACCAAAAACTCTAAGATGTCTCAATGAAGGTTTACAACCAGACCATGCCTCTATAGGTGTTTTATCAACAAGTGCTGATGTAGGAGACTTGTTGATTAGGTAGCAAGCACTGGCTATAGCTTCGGCCCAAACCTTTGTTCTAGTCCAACACCACTAAGCATACTCCTAGCTTTCTCCATTAGTGTCTTGTTCATTCTTTTTGCAATTCCATTCTGCTGAGATGAATATGGAGTTGTCTTCTATCTTTGTATACCACAATCTTTACAGAATCTGTCAAAATCATTAGAACAAAATTCACCGCCATTGTCAGTCCTCAAACACTTAATTTTCTTTCTAGTCTGCAACTTGACCATTGCTTTAAACTCATTAAAACGACTGAAAATTTCAGATTTACTCTTTAGAAAATAGACCCATGTCCTGCTGTAATCATCAATAAATGAAACATAATATGTGGATTTTGAAATCAAAGGAACATTAATAGGATGAAAAACATTAGAATGAATAAGATCCGATACACCACAAGATTTATGAGAACTCGAGTAAAACTGAGCGTGGTTTTGTTTACCATAAACACAATGCGCACAGAAATCAAATTCAAGATTGCAATCTGTCAAACCTCCAACAAGGTTTTTATTCTTCAAGGCCTTAAGACCTTTTTCTCCTATGTGACCAAGTCTCTGGTGCCATAACATAGTCTTCTCTGCAGGGAATTTTAACTCCATAGAATGAGCACGCTTACAAAAAACCCTAATGGGCCCCATTGATTGAAGTGCTCAATTTTAAATATCATAATGTTAACAAAAAGAGGCTTATAATAGTTGGTGCTAGATTCTACCCGAAGTACAGTGTAGCGAGAGTGTACTCCTTAAAGATAGCTTTTTATACGATAATCTCGGTAGGCTGTAGTTCATCGCCTTTAGCTCTTCCAATACATTATAGTGATAAATTTGCATACTTAGAAGAATGATAAGGTCCACCGCTGATCCGTAAACTAGGTGGATATTCCACACTTCACCAACATGATTTCTTACAAGACAATGGACTGTCCTCAAGTTTTATGCCATAGAACAATACCCAAAATGCTGTAACAAGACATATTCCAGCCCTTTGACTCTCATCTGGAGCATACAAAAGAATATGCAACCCTTCACATGCAATTTCAACATGTTACAAGCACACTACCTTTCATGTACCAAACATGCTACTACTCCATACACGACTGCAATTCAACATGCTTGCATAGAAGTGCAAAACGAAGGTGAAGTTTGTTAACTCTTATGAACAAGCACTATGATTGTGTGAAATGAGTCGTGAGCTATCTTAAGTGTTTGTTGTATTGGACTAGTTGCAAATGATTGAAACATGCCAACAAAAGAAACAAACAAATCAACAAAGAGAGATAGCAAAACACATACCTTGGAGAAACTCAACGTGAGACAACTCCAGCAAGAGTGAAGGTATGCTTCTTCATCTCCACTATGTTCTATAGTTTATAAGCTTTTGTCTTCATGGGCTTACAAGGACACCAACTCTTCAATGACTCCTATACTCATAATGACCTTTGCGCTCTTCAGTGGGTGACTTACTTCTTTAGCAAGAGAAACTACTGAACTTAGATATCAGTTGTGTAGTCTTCAAATTAGAGCTTCTCTACACTTGATTGCCTTCTCTGCATTTCACAGAGCTTCCATTCACTCACCATGCTTCCCCTACTATCAATTGCACATCTCTGAACGATCTCTACTTTACACTCAACACTAAGTGAATGCATCAATGAATGAGAATTGAATCAATGAATGACTTCTATGAACTCTAGAGGTTCATACATATGTATAAGGACACCCCTTAGGAGCCCATGTAGGAGAAACCGACGCTTGCTAAAACTGCTACTAAAGGTTGCGAAGCCGATGGGATGGTTGTGAAACCACTACTATATGCAGATTGGCGGTTTCGCAACCATGAAAAATTCTCTAACTTTTGGAGGCCAAAACTTTTCCATATAAACTTGAAATCACGTTTTTTTTTTTGAAATTTCACAACTTTTTGAGATGAATCCAAATATGTTCTTTAAAGGTACTTTTGATGCCTACCATATGTTGTTTAAGTCTATACAACAAAAACTGGTTCTTTTCTAGGACTTGGCGTGTCACGAATACCCATGTTTGACAGTCGATTCTCTTACTGACAAAATTAGATGATGTTCTTGATCCAAATTTCTGAAGAAGATGATTTACCTTCTATCTTCTCAAGTGGGATACCAATGTTATCATCCACCTGGAGTGTACCTTGATATCTCTCTATTGAAGAGTAATTGCCCAATTGTGAAACCTGCAAACTTAGGTTGACAAAGAGTCCATAACTCCTTCCAAATTCTGCTAGCTGACCTTCTTGCACTCTTTGGTGTTTGTATCTTCCTTGTGTCAATTCCTCTTAGCTGCTTTGCCCTAATACACATGCTTGTAGAATAGGGTGAAGCTCTTCATAAGGAGATGCTTATACAACATCCTCCATGCTATTCACAATAATTTCAACAAGTGAACAAAACATATTGCATCATGTAAGTGTTGTAACAACAAATCACCACATTTAAAAATTACACTTACCTTGGGTCTTACAGTTTAATAATGGAATATACTTTGATTGAAACATACAATTCCATTTACAAAGTTTCTCATATCTTGCTATTGAAAGTTTGCACCAAAACAAATGCAATATACATTGAATGAAACATATTCAATGAAGAAACTTGGATGTCAAAACATACATCCATCACAATCAGTGGTCCTCTTGTGGAGTGCTACTCACCATGGATACACTTCTCACCTTGTACCAATGCCTTGATGTCATGTCACTTCTTCTCCATTCATGGAAGAACCATTGGGCTCACGAGCATGCTACAAGATGCCCAAAAACATGCCATACCAATTGCTGTCATACCAAAACCTGCTGCAATCTTATTACATGTGCTTACAATAATTTAAAAACTTTCTACAAACTTGCTATAGTTGTTTAAGGTTATCATGTGCATACCAAAACCAACATAGGCATGCTATAATAGTTCTGATTAATGGAAACTAGCCTATACCTCCATGCTACAATCATGTGTGCTCTCAAATGTATGCTACAACATTGATAAACAATTAGACATGCTACGCATGATGTAATTCTGAATTTACATGGAGAGAAAAAAAAGAAAACCAACATGCCATCACCTTTGTGATACCTTCGTCTTCAACCTGTGCTTGGAGCTTTCTCTCAACATAGAGTGCCTCTTCTACCCATCTTGTCATATGCTATCAGAACTTGGGAAGGAAAACATGCCAACTTGCCAATGAACATGAGAATGCTGAACATGATACATTCTCTTTGATGCAATGGGTTGCTCATATATGTGCTTCCCAAACTGATTATATATGGTTGGTCCATATCCACTCTTAATGAGTGACATTCCTCCATATTTCTCATACAAAAGAAGTTAGTTTGCTTCTTTCAGCAATTGAACATAACAAACAATTTAGAGGTGCTTACATATGTACGCCAAAAAACATCTTAGCTATGCAAATCAAAATCTGAGTTTTGTTACTATCTTTCTAAGGATTGTTCTCTTATCATGTTTACCTCTTGGCACCTAAGTAGCTGATATGGGTACGGGTACGGTTACAAGTATTGGGTATGTGGATATGGAGGATTTTTGTTGTGGGGTTTGCGTACGGCTGGGTACGGCCGTACAAAAATATATTTAAGAAATAAAAAATATAAAAATATGGCCATATAAGCAAAATTAACCACATAATATGCATTATAGAGGAAACATAATAAGTTAAATAACCACAAAAAATACTAATAATTCGATGCCAAATATCATAATATTCAATTGTCGAACTTAGATTAGTCTTATTACAAGTACATAGTTGAAATGTTACAATGTATGGACAAAAATAAAGACAAGAAAATGTACTCTTGTAGTTTGGTGAAGATTACATTGAGATGACCTGGTGTTAAACCAACTTAAGACCATGGCCTATTCTCTTCTTTGAGCTTATTCACGAGTTGAGCTTTCGTATTATACCTGTGGAAATGATCTTATTGTATGTACTACACAAAAAGAGTCCTGGAGAACCATATTTTTGAGACAGAGGATAAGTAAAAAAAGACATTATTGATTTCAACCTCTCCCTCATCTTGATCATGCTACAAACATTTATTCCCTTTATTTTGGCAAGGCTGAAACACGATCAAATAACTGGAAGACTTGTTGACTTGCTCTGGGAACCTTCATAGCTGTTATATACAGCCCTAATAAAGAAGATACAGATGAATCGATTGAGGTTCACATTTTGAAAACACAGCTAGCCATTGAAACTGCAGAGAGGTTTTCATACTTTATTTTGTTTTTTGAAGTCTGTGTTTGACTTTTTATTAAGTGAAATAAGGAGGAAAAAAATTTAAAAAATGTTTTTTGGGGGCGGTACACCTAGCCAATGCCCAGGTTATGCCCCAACCCTTGCGGGTACGCTCGGGTACATCTGAGAGATGTACTCGGGCATACCCGCAGGTGCTGGGGCATACCTTGGGCATTGGCTAGGCATACTGCCCCTGTACCCATACCAAGATGTTGCATAAACGTACCTAGGCATACTTGCAGGGGCTGGGGCGTACCCTGGGCATTGGTTGGGCATACCGCCCCTGTACCTGTACCAAGACATCACATACCTGTACCTAGGTGGCGAGAGACATATCCAGGCATACCCGTAGGCGCTGGGGCATACCTTGGGCATTGGTTGGAAGATGTACCTGAGCGTACCTGCAAGGGTTGGGGCGTAACCTGGGCATTGGCTAGGCATACCGCCCCTGTACCCATACCAAGACGTTGCATAAACGTACCTAGGCATACCTGCAGGGGCTGGGGCGTACCCTGGGCATTGGTTGGGCATACCGCCCCTGTACCCGTACCAAGACATCACATACCTGTACCCAAGTGGCGAGAGACGTATCCGGGCATACCTGTAGGGGCTGGGGCATACCTTGGGCATTGGTTGGGCATACCGCCCTTTGTACCCGTACCAAGACATCGCGTACCCATACCCAGGGGGCGTAGGGGCATATCCGGTAACGTAGCTTGGCATTGGTGATGAGTGCTCCTCCATGGGCTGCTCCCACTTCATGGAGTCTTCCTTAGATAGGTGGGCTTCTTCTTTTGCTACCCCTTGCTTTGGAGTTGCTTGAGGAGCTTTTTCATTTGCTACCTCTTGCTTCGGAGGTGCTTGAGGAGCTTCTTCATTTGCTACCTCTTGCTTTCTAGATGCTTGAACAACTTCAATTGCTTGTGGATGCTCTTCCTTCTTGGAAAGTTTTTTGAAATTCTTTGGGTGAAGTTGTGGATGAAGCTTCCAACATTTTGATTTGGCGAGTGATATTTACAACTTGCATCCTTCCTTTTGAAGGACATAGGCTTCTTTTGGATGGATTTCCTCTTCCAACACATGGCCACACAATGGTTATTCATTCCACAAAAAGAACATGGATATGTATACCCACAATTTTGTGTTACATGGCCACTCTTTTTACATTTAAAGCAAACCATGGAAGACTTGTGCTTTCCATGCCTTTCTCAGATGCCCTTCGTGCAAGCATGATGAAGTGGTAATGTGTTACCTCCTTTGGGTTGTTCACCTCTCTTTGGAGATGCTTTGCATTCTTCTTTGATGCTCTTCCCATCATTGAAAGGCTGTCCCTTTTCTAGTTCCAACTTGCATTCACTCACATGGTCATGGAGTGACAATGTGATATCTCCTTCTTCATGGAGATGTTGTCCTCTTCTTGGAGACTCTTATTTGGTCCTTTGAGGTGTCACAATGCTACCTTCCTCTTCATGAGAGGCCTGCCCATTCTTTAGAGAATCAAACTCCTCATTATATTTGACAAAATAAATGATGTCATTAACTTTTATGGGCTGTTTTTGTGGAGCTAGTGGCTTGGGCTCTTTAGCTGTGGAAGCTTTCCTTGCTTTAGCTGCCTTGGAGCTTTCTCCAACTCCTCTTTTGCCATTAACATATCTCAAACTTGCATATTGAGGTCTTTTCTCAACCTTTATGGGATTAGTCATTCCTTGGTCATTGATGCCAAGGCCCTTTCTGTTATAACCTATCTTGGTTAACAATGTAGAACCAAATCCCTTAGTATGCCTCTCAAATTTACCAAAGGAAGCATCTAGATTTTGTTTGAAAGCAAGAGAATATGATGGAGTACTTAATTTGCAGACCTCAATCATGGTGTGTGCATCTTTGGTAGAGGACGGTCTCCTTTGCATGGTAGACTCTTTACTCTCCTTCACTCGATCATCTTGGAACTTTGCCAACATTTTTTCCTCAGTTTGCAAATCTTCAATAATACCCATGAATAATTCTCCATGGCCCGACAATCTATCTTGCAGCTCTTGATTCTCATCTTCCAAGTGCTGCCACATTTTTCTTAATTTAAAGTTTTCCACTTGAATTTTCCGGTTAGTATTTTCAAGCTCTTGAAGCCTTTCTATCGTCAAAGCTTTAACCATGGTTGAAATTTTGCAACCAAGAAACCTGCATTTCCTTGTCAGTAAACAAACACAGAAGAATATAACACAATGTGGAAATGTGCTAACAAACTCTTTCAAGGCAAAAGGAAATCCCGGCCTGATACCAACCTGATCCATAAATTTCACGATCTTCTTGATCCAAATTTCTGATCGACGACAGATGTTTATAAGAAATTGGTATTCTTTCAAATAGTTATAGGGCACCAGTGTGTATATATTATATTTAGAAAATACTGTTTTATCTACTTGGACTTTTTCTGTATATCAGCACTAAATGGTTAGGATGGAGAAAGAGAACAACATACAAAGAGGTCTGTTTTGTGTTTCTCTTTTTCATCCAGAAAATTGTGGTTTTTGATGATAAATGATTTAACATTTATTTTGTTAAATTTATCATGTTGATGGTTCAGTGCTGCTGGTAAAATTGGAAGAACAATGCTATGAAGAGCTACCTTGTTGTGGGCCCTTAGGATTAAAAGCTGCAGAATTCCAAAAAAGTGGTAACTGTCCATTCGAGGAGGAGAGGGGTTTTGAGAGCAGTGAAGATGAATTTGATAGCTTACTGAAACCGGCATTAGCTGTGGAAGGAGAGCCTGACTTTGCTTCTGGATCACCTCAGGATGGATTTGAATATCTACGGCGAGTAAGGTATATGGATAATAAGGTCTCTTTAGCCTTTCTTTTATGTATTTTTTTAAAATGGAAGTATATTTGTAAACATTAGCAATGTTAAGTCTCTCATTTTTTCAATCTCGCTAAGGACCCTCCCTCCCATCTCTCATTTTCCTTTGGAAACCATTTTGAAAACATAAATGGCTGGGGGTCATCCTCGAAATGCCCCTTGTTGGGCAAACGTGTTTCCCTCCTCCAAACTGGCGTTTCCTAGCCAAGTCTTACGAAGCCAAAAACTTAAAAAAAGATCCCTAATTACATTCTAACCCTTTTAGTGGGCCTTAAAAGAGCCCATATCTCTTATTTTCTCATTTTTCATTGCTGGTTGCAGATGCGGAGAGTGGACAACAGACTGATTTCAATTAAGGAGACTCATATTGAATTGGGAGACGTTGTTTTATGAAGACAGATTAATCTTTTTTTGAAGGGATTTAAAAATATTCAGCTAATTCAGCTGTGTCCATCAAGATGACATTGTTTTTGTCTCAAAAGTTTCTAGCAGCACTTCCCAAGGTGCAGTCAATGTAACCCCAAGCTCAAGAGCACCAAAGTGTATTTAGTACAACACATTGTATCTTGCCATGATACATATCTTGTAAATGAAAGAGAGAGAGAGAGGCGGAGAGGAACTTTGAGTTAGATAATTCACCAATGCTTTGGTGGTGTCGAAAGACACCGGGTGCAACTGCAAATATTAGGCAAGGCAAATAATAGAAGACAGGAGTCCTCCTATATACGGGCCTTTTAGTCACATGTTACAATTATGTGAAGTGTTTGACCTACAACTTACAAAGGTAACTAAATCATTTACCCTCACCTAGTAAAGGGTGTAACTGTGTAAGTGTACGTTAACCCCACTTACAAAGTTCAAGTGTCTTAACGTCAACTTTAGAGCTGTTAGTGTACAATGGCCCCTAGTACCAAAGGTATAAGCATTTGCCTGACTTACTAGGAGTGGTCCTGGGCTCGTGGGGTGAGATGTGCCACACATACATGAATATGCCCACACATTACACATACATGTCTTCTAAGGGTCCGTCTAGAGGACCCTTAAGTGACAACCAGGATTACAAGAGCATTATTTTGTACCAACACATTTTGTCTGTAGAGACTAATTTTGGATATATGTAAATGTCATTTGGAGTTTTAAGTTTACTATTAATAGAAATATGCTGTCATATTACTTTTGGTGTCTGTATTGATCAATTAATTTTTTCCAATTTTTTTGTTATTTTTTAATATATTTGTATACATTTCAAAGCCTTTGGTTCTTTATTTCCTGAATTTCATGGGTGTCATTTCCTTGCAATCCCTGTTTTGGAAACCATTTATGTTCCCAATTTCATGTAATTTGGCTTCTGACATTTTTGAGCTAATTGATGCTGTTTATATGCCTTCTTTTAAGAATTGATCTGCGAAAATGTTTGTATTGCTGATCCTTTCTTTGATCTAGGTGGATCTGGGTTTTTTTCTCCAATATATTTCCTTTTTTTAATGCCATTTAAAGACCTATCATAATGTTGTTTTTCATGTGTTAACTGGTTTCTGTTGAATTTCTCATTTTGTATACAAACCTGAAGAGATGCTAATTTCTCTTAGCCTTTGATTTATGCTATGGAAAATTGTTTTGTTCTATTCTCTCAGCCCGTTTCTATAATTTTGAGCTTTCATGCTACTTTATGCATTTCAGATCTTGAAATGTTATCCCCCTCTTTCCACAATTTCTAAATATTATGATGCATGTTTGGATGTTACAGCCATCTGTTTGCAAACATAAAGCACATTGCCTGATTTTTGACAGGATACATATCTCCATTTGGATTGGCCAGAGATGAGAGAGAGTTGAATCACGAATATAGGCCAAAAGTTTCCATGTCCATGTAGCACTCTTTATAATTTGCTTTCTCTATGGGCTCTAGAGTAATTTTAAATTTTTCTCCTTTTCCTTCTCCCTGCTTTGCGTTTCTTTGTCTTTCCCTTGCAGATGCAGGAGTCGACAGATTCGGGCAAGGTGACCAATATTGCTGAGAATTTTAAATCTAAAAGGGATGTTTTCATAATCTTACGGCTCTAAATTGTATGTGTACAGGTCTTGCATTCTTTCAAGAAATTTTATAATAGGATAGAAGCATATATTCCCAGTTTCTATGAAAAAAATTGTTCTGGTTTATTCATTGTTGCATTTCATGATTCTGTGCTTCATCAGCCTTTATGAGGAATTACAAGTCTGATGACTTTGCTTCTATTGTTAAATTTAGTTTTTTTTCCCTTCATTTTGGATTCCAAATGGATTTCAATATCAGTTTTCATGGTAAAGCAACATCACTTATGATGGAAGGATCAATCATATCTGAGCTTTTGTGTTTCTTAACCACACTACATATCTTTAGGCACGGTTTGATTAGATAGCTCAATATTTTCTTTTTGAATAGCTTGGAATACCAGGCAACTGAAAGCAATTTTACGAAGATGCGACTTCGTATTCCTATATAATGTCTTAGATTAGTGCTGCCTTGGAAATTTGATTGGAAGGTTATTTGGATGTCACTTCTAAATTCTTCTGCTGATGAATATGGTGACATATAAACAATTAATGCCTTGTTACTGCTGGAATGAAATTCTGCAGGTGGGAAGCTAATCAATTTCCTAGAGTGAAAGTTGCAAATCTTGACGTAAAGAAGTTGAATGAGAAACAGACATCATACATGCCAAATATACCACCTGTTTTAGACTGTTCGATAGATTTGCTGCCTTCAAAAGAATGGGAAAGAGAATTTCTAGTAGACTTTTCTAACTTACGAATGGTAATTTCTTTGCTGTCCTATTTGACTTTAGCTGGCTTGAACATCTTCCTTTTTCTCTGGAAAGGAAATATATTTGCTTCATTGTTTTAATATTTTCTGGGGATCACTGTTTTCTTACTAAGTATTGATTTTTTCAGGCACTTTCAAAGGCTGATCTATGTAATAAACTTCGATTGACCTCTTTGCCATTTCGTAGAGATAAAGCTGGATGGGAAAGATTCTGTTTTGGCACCCTGTCTAGGGTATCAAGTGATGATGAATCCTGTTCCCAAGCAGGGGAAAATGAGAAAGCCAAGGATGATGTTCTGAAAGATTTAGATCTTGAGATTACTGGAACAAGCCAAGAGTGTCAAACAAATGACACAAGCAATTCTCATGGCAAAGATCTAAAGATTAATTGTCTTGGGGAGATAAAACATGCAACTAGTCCCATGCTTCCCGTAATATTGAGCTTGGACGAAGTTACAAGGGCCACACTTTTCATGTATCATGTGTCTTGGCTCGAAAGCATTAGCTCTTTGTCAGAAGACCGGGCAGTGTGGCTGTTTGCTCTTTGTGCAGTTTTGGGTAAACCATTAGATGCAGAGATGTGTGCCTCAGTAAGAGCTTTGCTACGAAAATGTGCAAGTTTAAGGGCTGCTAAGGCCAAAGATGACGAGGAACTTCCTATGCTAAATATCCTTATAACTATAGCAGGAAAATATTTTGGTCAGGCAGATAGCCTGATGTCAAAAATCACAGCTTGTAATCGTACAGAAGTGAATACAGGATGATGATGAGTGTGGAGCTGCCCCTTTTCTACCTTTCATACAGTACATATATCAGAAGCATCTGAAATTCATGGAGCCTATTAATTCATTTTGAAGGTTGGCTTATGCTTATTAGTGACTGGAGATTTTAGTGCCAAAGGTTTTGGTTAATATCTACCAACATTCAGACAATGGAGCAATGAAGTGATTTACATATTTATCTCCAAGATTGTATTTTAGAATGCGTCTCTACGATCAAGTGAAGGGTTCAAAGACTCGTTGACTGAGGAATTTATGGTTAGAAGTTGCCTTTATGCACTTTATGATGGTATGGGATTTGCAGATCCTCAGATTTCAGCCGACTACTGACAGTTCTAATTATTGAGTAAATGTTTTGGAAGGTTTTTTTGTTCCATCAGAGAACTTGCATGAAAACATGCTGTTGAATGGCTGCTTATATAATCAAGACTCTCACTGTCTTTTCCTGCACAAGGCAAAACTACTATAATGAATTCCATCCAACCGTATACTGTTCATAGCATATTGTTTTTCGATTCGATCGATATGTATTATATTTCCTGTTTCAAGCATGTCACAAAGCTTAATATTTTGAGAACAAATTTTCTAATGATTCTGAGAGTTACATGTATATATATGTTTTGCTGAAGGTACCTAGGGTTAAGGGACCCTAGACCTAAAAACAATTGTTAGCGAAGTGCTTAACACCCAGTTGATATTAAATTCCTAGAATTAAAAAGTGTGAATATGAGATTTGAAGATAAAATATTTGAAAATTTCTAACTTGAATATGTCTGATCATCCTCTCGGCGTACTCACATATCATCAATTCTGCATCTCACATCTTTCACAAACAAAACTCTCTGGGTTAAGATTGAAGTACAGGCTATTGCTATTCAATCAGTCTACTTTCATTACTCACTCTCACCTTGGCAATCATAATTCGAAGATAAACAAAGATAAGCTTGAGAAAATGCAATATCAATCACCACAAAAACAAGTCGTTTGCTACTGAACATATTTGTGAAGAACAGAGAAAGCATTTAGGCCAATGCCATTTTATGTTTACTAACACTACTAAGTACATCAAACGAATGAAAGTTATTTAATTTTCAATCCCTTTTTTCTCCGGTCTATTTTGTTTTTCTCCTCTCCCATCAATGAGATGAATGTCACACGAACCCAGCAAAATAGATAAAATCTAATTTTTATAGCAGGTTTTCTAAAGGAGTAGCTGCTGAAGTTTCAGATATAAAGAAAAATATAATTGTAACATGTGGATAAAATTTATTGAACAGAGTTTCTTTGAGGATTACTATTTAATGGTTGATAGTTCTTGAGGACTTTTTATTGTCCTGTGTCATGATAATTTTTAGCCATTTATCTCTATGTTCTTTTAGAATAGCTATCAATAATTAAATAGTCACAAGCCTTAATCTCAAGGTGCAAATCTGCCCTAGTTAGATATCTCATGTGGACGACCAAATGTTGACATCCACATTAATAACGTTCCCAACGTATAGCATTAGAAAACCTCCAAATGGAGTTTATGCAATCATCCATCACCGCTATAAATTGACATGTATTAGAATAAATATCATGTTTTAGTGTTTATGTATTTAATTGTAGCGACTTTTAGAATTTCATCCAAAATCTTCAATCTTTTCTTTTCATCTGTTAAAAGGCATAAACTAAGACATTATTTTCCATATGATAGCGTTACTAATTTAGTGGGAGACCCATTAACATTTTTAATTATGGCTTATCACAAACGAAACTTTTAATTATAAGTTTATTCATTTTTTTTTTTAATAAAATTTATATTAGATTTATTTTGACTCATGGGAAATTTAATTTTTTAGACAATCGCATAAAAGTATCCAATGTTCTAATTTCTAGTCTTAATCTTCTTACATCTTTAATTAATGTTGGCTTTGAAAATCCTTATTCAAGTGTTGTTATACCCCATAAATCATAAGATTGCTTTCCATTTTTTTAATATATTTGGAATGTTGGTTTGTTGACTTTTTGAAAAAATAAAAACCCTCCATGCTTTTCAAATAAATAAATTGATGCAATTCATTTTTACAAGAATTATTGTCAAATAATGTTAGGCCCATACATTCATTACAAACAAGAATTTTGAGTGTCTATGATGTGCTCTTACATGCATCTCATACATCACATTTTCAAGGAAAATCCTATTGACTTGCTAGTAGGATGTGGTTAAGGAGTTGCATCTCTTCGAATTCTTGACACCTTCCTCCCACAATATTGCCACACAACCTAAAATTCTTATAATTTGGTTAGTGGTCTTTGCACATACCTTTTGTGGAGTAGATACAAAGGCACCCTACAGTAGTAGGGTGAAGTTTCTTTGTAGTTGCATATTTCTATCTTGCACATTGAGGGTTTGGGTTTATGCAATGTCTTTGGCATGTTAAGTTTGCATTTGGCCTTGTTTTTGTATTAACTTTATATTGTTCAAGTGGAAATTAGGGACTCGTGAATAATGCAATTCTCTAATGCTTCTCATTTCATTCAAAATATTGAAAGATACAAAAATATTAGTGTTGTTGATTTAAGTTTAAAGCCATCTTCTTATTGTATGCTTCCTTTTTATTTATTATTGCAAGAAATATAAAATAATAGATAATATTATTGTTAGTTAGACCTACACCTTCCAAACCCTAGATCTAGCTCTTTTGTTATGTTCCCCGATAGATCCTAAATCTCCATTATATAGTGGTGCACCCTATCACAACAATGTTATGTGAAAAACCATTCACTATATGCTACATGAAAAATATTTCCCTATTGTTTGCTTGTTTTCTATGCTATACTACATAAAACACTCCCTTGTGAAGCTTGAGCTTTAATGTTGTAATTTTACAAGGCTTTGCTTTAATTTGAATAAAGCCTTTCAAGCTTGAAAATGGCAAACTCCACTTTGTTCAAATTATTTGCAAGTGCTAAGGAGATTCTCCATAGTCAATCTTCAAAGACGATTCATTCTAATGATGGATGAACCCATTTCAAGGGGAGGGTATTGTTGGGATCAAATGTTGAGTGCAAAGTGGTAATCAATCACAACTTGTGGAGTATTTTTAGACTTAGTGTTCCTAGTTTCCCCCCATCGTTAATCTCCTTAAAATTTAATCCAATGGCTCGAAGGTCATGAATAAAATAAAAGGTAAAGCATTGGGCACTCGGTGATCTAATGACCATGGGTGGCCCCGACGACATGTTGAAGACAATCGCAAAGTTTATAGAGAGGGAAGCTTTGACACCTTCAAAATGTTCATTGCACCGCTGATATTTTAGATAAACAATTCAACATATAAAATATAGCTTTTATAATGCATTAATGCATTCAATTTAATAAAATATTTTTTTAAGGTTGGGTCCCTTAAAATATTGGAGAAAAATCATGGATTGTACACATGGCGACATGTCACTCCTTTGAAAGTAATTTGGGACTTATAAGTCCCAAAGATATCACTTGCAATTTATCTTGCGTAAGAAACCAATCTAAAAAATATGTGAATCTAAATGAAGAATTGATCGATATCCGATTCTGACCTAGATGAAATCGGTAGAGTGATAATTGTGATCCACTGTTCCTACCAATATTATACTTGATGATTGTTTATGTCCTTTGTTGGGTTTTTGACTCTGTAAATTTTTGGGCTACTTCACATACTAATGACGAACATGATTGTGTATTCTCTTTACTGAATTGGTGCATGAATGTCTTGATTTGGCTTCTCCTTCTCTTTGACCTAATTTTACACAATTGTTGCAAGAGGAATAACAAGATACAAGGTTAATTGGCTTGGGCAACCTCTTGAGGAGTTTCAATTACATATCCCGCATGTTTGGCGATCCATATGGATCCAAAAAATAATCCAATTCATGAAATATAAAGATCAAGACTGTTTCAAAATTAAAGGATCTTCAAGGAAGGAGTTATAAACTTGGTCATGAAACTGTCGTGTCATACAAGTAGCTGTTATGTAACCTTCTGGGCAATTACATTACCATCGAGGAGGTTACATAATTGTTGGTCTGCATTAATCTATAGTTTCACTCGAGATGACCATACATGTACAACATAAACAAAGCTAGTGTCTCTTCACATCCCAAGTTTATTGGAGATACTTTAGTGCACAAAAGGACATTTCAAAGAAGCATAATAAGATGACACCCATCGAGAGAAGACATCGGTGAATAAAGGTAGTGTTCTAGTTGTTTTTAGGTAAAATTGTAGGAAGGAAGCATGAAATAGCTGAGTGTTGTACTTGTTTTATTACCTCACTATAATGTCTTTAGACATAAAAAGTTAGGAAGTAAAGAAATTTCCTCTTCCACTAGTTTTTCCCTACATATTTTGGGGTTTTCCACACCAAAAGTATATGTGTTGTTATCTCCATGTTATGAGTTCTGTTTCATGTTCCTACATTCATGTTTCCATGTTTCAATTCTTAAAGTTCTATATTTACACATCCACTAACACATTGCACTAAATTCTAAGTAATCAATATAAATTGAACTGTCATTTTGAATTAGATTCAAAGTAAAACAATTTATGATTATGTGAATTATAACAAGTTTGAACTTAAGAGTTCATAGATCATTTTGGTATTAGAGTAGATTTATCTTTGGGTTATTTTGGAAAGTTTGATTGATTTGTATGATAGTGACAAGATATCAAGGATAAAAATTGCTGCTTTGAAATTTTGAGATACCTACAAGAAGGTAGAATCAATAGGTCAGAGAAATGAATCATGAAGGATTTTTTTTGTTATAATAAATTAACCACACTCAAATCATGCATGGATACCATGATGAAATCCCAAGACAATTTCACTAGGCAACAAAACTCATAGCTTGGAACTAAAGTTCAATGGACACGATGGTTCGATCTATAGTCAAGAATGTTGGCATAGAAAAACCCCACGAAGAAGAATATAAAAGTGTAGAAGAGTCCATGATGAGCATGAAGAAAAACCTCCTAAAGACAAAGGTAAAGCGAAGGCAAAATATGAACATGCTCCTTTCAAGGTTAAAAATAAAGTAGAGATCAAATACTTTGAAGGATAAGTAGATGCAAAGATAATACATAAGCGGTTGAAGAAAATATAGGTCTATTTTAGGGTACATAAGTTAATTGATCCAAAAAAATCAATTTTGTATGTCCTAAAATCCAAGGTCATGCTTTAGTTTGGTGGGAAACTTACTTAGCAGTTTCGTAAAAGAAGCAAAAGGTAGTTGCAGATAAGTGGAATGATTTTAAATATTTTTTGCATAATATTTTTTAATCCTTTTTGGCATAAGACTGATCAAAAGATTGAAATAAGTAGGTCAAAGTGTGCAAGATTATACCACAATTAGAAGATGAAGACAACTTGAAAAAATACTTGGGAGGTACCCATTCATGCCTAAGGAGATGGGTCATCTCAAGTGAGCCGCAAGACCTTGATGAGGCATGCTTACAAGAATACTACATTGAGGAAGAAAATAAGCAAGGAGAATGGGATTATTCAAATTAAAATTAGTCCAAAAATTAGGTCAAGAAAGAGCAAAACTAGCCTTATAAAGATTGAAATAAATGTAAGTGGAAAAGTAAAAGGAATACCATGACTTTGCATAGTTATAAGGATCTTAAGACCCACTATATTCATTATGTTATATATGGTCATATTGATGCTAGGTGTTGGAAGTTGCATATGGAATCACACTTTAAGAATAGTCCTAATGAGGACTATAGGAAGTCATGGCATCTTTAAAGGAATCAAAGTATAGATAGAGGAAATTATAATGAAATTACTTAGATGTTTCAAAATAATGGGATAATATATCGTAAAATTAAGATCAAAATAATTAGATCCAAAAAAATAATTGACAAAAGATTATAATACTTTATAATTATGACTCAGCTGCTTTGAGGGGGTAATGTCCACAACAATGTAGTAAGAGTAAACTTCAAAATATGATGATAAAAAACTAACCACTACCTCATATATATTATCTACTTAGCCATGGTTATTCCATAGACTGACCATACTAATAACATAGATAAATGTAATAAGATAATATGAAAGGCATGTAAGCCACAAATTAACCACACATATCCCTAAACATATTATAGGTGAAGGGCGTAGCAACAATTCTGATGTAGATGAAAAACTTGGTTGTATTTCCACCAACACAAAAAACAAGGGACAAAAAAGGGAAGAGAGGATCAAATTATTTCAAATCAAGATTTAGGTCAAGAATACTAAGGTAAATACACTTACTGATACTAGGTCTCAATCTAATTTGATTTAAGATGAAGTTGTTAGGAAGCTTGGTTTACAAGTATATGATCATCCTCACCTATATCCATTGGGTTAGGTGATGAAGGGTGTTGAAATTCAAGCAAATAAAAAATATAAGTTCAAATTTTGAATTAACCCACAATATGTTGATGAGTTAGAAGCAAATGTGATTCATCTTAATGCATTTGATGTGGTGTTTTTAAGTTCTTACTTGTATCTTAGGGATGCTATCTTCATGAGGAGGATTAAAAGTACCAATGGGTTAAGAATGAGATCAAATATGTCATCAAGACACATTGAAACCAACCCAAGCTTGCCATGGTAAGTGTCAACCACGCAAACAAACTTATTCAAGAAAATAATCAATTTTGTTTACTTAATTTGAAAGATAAGAAAGAAGATGGGTTAAATATATATGAAATTAATAGTGCTAATAAGGGATTGAGGGGATTGGATGCTGCATTATTTTCAATATGTGTTCTGAATTCCCAACAGTTTTCTTGCAAAAAGGGAAGTAGAGTATGAGATTTAATTGTTGTTTGAATATCCTCTACCTAACATTGGTTTATACATGTAATCAATTTTGGAGAGTAATTAAGTTAATAAACAAATTTACTTGTTGTTATAACAAGGCGTCATATGCCCAAGTACTTCACCATATGATTCACTCATTATGGTGGCACAAGACAAGGATGGCTCTTAGAAGATGTGTAGTGATTGCCAAGCCTTAAACCAAATCACCATATATAATAGATAACCACTTTTATGGATAGATGATTTTATAGACCAACATCAACATGATAAACACTTCACAAATTTAGATCTCAAATATAGATATCATCAAGTTCGTATGAAGGAGGAGGATGTGTGAAAGACCACTTTGAAGACAAAACAAGGTTTGTATAATTGGTTAGTACTTCCATTTGGTTTATTTAATGCATTGGATACAATCACAAGATTAATTATTGATATATCAAGGAATTTCATAGATATACGTGTCATAGTGTATATAGATGATATTATGATTTTAATTTTACATGGGAAGAACATATAACACATTTGAAATAAGTCTTGCAAGTGTTGGAAGAAAAATAGCTCTTGTACAGTATGAAGAAATGCAAGTTTACAAAACAATCACTTGTCTATTTGGGACATGTGGTTGGAAGAGGAGAGCTAAGAGTGGACCCATCAAAGGTTTAGGCTAACATGAAGTGGCCCACACCTAGGAGTAACACCAAGACTAAAAGTTTTATGGGAGTAATACAATATAGAGGAAATTTATTCTTTCTATGAAATAGAAACACCTCTACATATAATTGAAACAATGGGTAAGAACTTTCTTTGGGGAAAATAACATGATCATGAATTTGAATCATTGAAATATAAATTCAGCCATGCATTGGTCCTTGTACTTACTAATTTACAACCACCATTTGAAATTGAAATAGATGCAAGTGAGTATGCTATATGAGCAATTTTGTTGCAAGTATGTAAACCCATTAGTTATCATTCAAAGGTGTTTTATTTAGTAGGAAGGGGGTATCTGGGTTATGATAAATAAATGTACACACTAGTTCAAGCAATAGATAAATAGAAGCATTATTTTTTTGGTAAACAAGATATTGTGCATATTGACCCCAAACCTCTTCAATAGTTGTAAACATAAAGTAAACTGTAGCAAGTAAGACATTACAAATAGATGGGATTTATCCAACATTTCCATTTGGTGTTTAATTACAAGAAGGGAAACATAAATTTAGTGGAAAATATATTATCTATAGGCCACCAATAAACCAATTTTCAGTTTTGAAACAATCTCACAAATTGAGTTGTTCACAAAAGAGGCTTATGAAGAAGCTTATGCAGAAGATGCAAACTTTGGAAATACATACACCTAATAGGGAGAACTAAATTCAGTTTGAATGTCCTCTTCAGAGTATTAGATTTATAGGCGGTGTTAAATAATTGATTTGGGAGTGATTAGGGTCAACTCAATCCACTATTCTTCCCCCTTTTTAGGCTAAAATATAGGGTTAAAAGTGGACCTAGGGTTTCAAAGAGAAGGAGATAAGTTCCATGAATATTTCACACATAATGAGTCATGATATCACACATAGAGGTAGATTAAAAATAAGTGCAATGACAAGTACTAAAATAAAGAGACACTATACACATAAAGGAATTTGACAGAAAAAAGATGCTAACATTTATCACAGGTATCCTCAGACTAATATATTTGTCTAGGCACGTCCAAAGATGTAGTTTATAATCCAAGTGACTCTTGATCTAATTTTTAGCTCTTTCTTCCACTTTAGTCTCAGATCTACATAGAAATATAAACACGCCAAATATCTTAACCCCTTAGTAATTTCCATAGTTAGAAAGTGTAATTATTTAATCATATTTAATCTTTTACATTTAGATTCATGTATCATTGCCATATTTTATATAACCTAAACAATCCTTAGTTTTATCTTGTTTAGGTTATCATAATCAAAATAAGGTAAAATAATTGGTGAACCCACATTTTATCTATAATATATCAAAACCCTAGGTTTTTCTTAGGGTTTCATCTTACTATCCAGGTTTTTAGATTTCTTGATCCAAAATATGGATCTAGTATACTAGATATGTTATCTAGTACAATTCCATTATGCCCAATTATGTAATTCATGTAAGACACTATGTATGACACTAATTTAATATTGTTCATGTAAAATGAATTATTGAGTAAAGTTGTAATGGCATAATCAGTGATGGGATGGTTTGAGCATTCTTATATCGATGAGTTTAGCAACTTGTAGCCTTTGAAATTGAGGGTTTCATCAAAGATGAAGAAACGACTGATATTTTTAGGTGTTAGTTGCATCACTACTCCGGTGGTTTCATAACCACTCCATCGATTGCATAATCATTGGTCTGCCTAAAAAATGGTTTTTCCACCATGCAAAATGTGGGCAAAGGATTGGTTGCAAATGCTTATTCTTCTTGGTGATGATTTGTTTGGAGTATTTGGTAGGTTCAAAGGTGAAAAGGAATAAGTATTGTCTTTGTTGAAGGCAAATAAACCATTAGAGAAGTCAATGAGAATCCTTGAAGGTGGATTCACATTGTAATTTAGAAGTTTGGGTCCTTGTTCATGTTGTCTCATTGTGTCCTAGTTGTGAATGGTTGTTCATGTATGTATTGGATCATTGTGGAGTGTCTAATAAGTGAAAAGTAGTCATGTGTGAAAGCTTTATATTGTATAATAATGAAATCTCTATCCATGAAGGCCATGTTTGGAATTAATTTGTACCATTTTTGAGTTACATAGTGTAAGGGGAGAACAATTACCTCACCCATGGAGTTTCTACAACACCTAGTTTCTCTAAGTCACATAATATGTTAATATTATGTTTTGCGTTATCTTATGATTTATTATTATGTATAGTATGTTGTACATTTCATTTCAAACACTCATTGATTTTTTTTAGCCTTGAAAGTAATCTAAAACAATCATCTATAAATCATATGTTGAGCTAGGAATATAGGATTTGTGTTGGTGAAGCTTAGTGTGGAATATCCACCTATATTATGGATCATATTAATATTAGAGATGGTTTAGTATCAATTTTAGTCTTTTTGTGTGGTTTTGTGTGTTTATAACTATATTGTAGTATATGCTTGTGACTAAAGCAAACACTACTAGTGGTCAAGGTAACCTAATTTGAATAAGACATTTTCAAAAAGAAGTGGAAACAAGAGATCACGAGTATGGTTTGTTTTGATGAAGAATATGCCCATACAATAAAATAGGAATTTCATAAGCTTGAAGGAGTGGCTAACATTTATCTTTCTATGAACAAGCTTGACAGGTTGGAGTCCATCATGGGGATTCTCATGGAGAAGCTTGGCATATCTATGGAGGCATTGAAATCAAATTAGGAGGATGATCCTAAGCATGAGAATATGGAAGAATATCCACATGAAAACCAATCTCCATATTCATTTGAGGATGAGGCAAAGATAGAGATTCCACCATATGATAGAGATGTGAATGCGGATAGGCTAGACCATTGGATAGCCCAATTAGAGGTATATTTTAGTTTTCATCAAATAAATGAGAATCGACATATTTATTTTGCAAGGTTAAAATTAACCAAACATGTTTTAACTTGGTTTGAAATTTATGTACATACCATTCTTGTCAAGAAGCTTCCTCTTATTACTAAGTGGGATGATTTTAGGATGCTAATCAAGAAGTAATTTTACCCTATTATTTATGAGGAAGAGAGGTACATGTCTTTATAATATCTTAGGCAAAATCAAGGCCAAAGTGTGTATGAGTACATAAGTGAGATCCAAAAGAAGGATATCCAAATGGGCAAGGATATAACAAATCATGATATTTTGATGAAGTATACTGGTGGAATCCCAATCCATTTAAGGAGATATGTTATTTTGGCTAAGCCTATGGATTTAAATGAGGTTTGTTCTCAAGCTCACTACTTAGAGATGTACAAGAAGAAGGATCCATCTACCTCTCAAAGCACTCCAAAAAAACAAAATGGTTCTAAGCATAAGGTAAAGGTAAATGGAAAGTTAATCATAATGATAATTTTGTTTATAAGAAGGATACTAAAAGAATTACATGCATTATGATGTTGATAGTCATTAAGAGGAATGTTTTGGAAGTTACATTTGGAATTGCATCCGCTCAAGAACAAGAAGAAGATGAAGACTATGCCCTCTCTCAAAAGTGAAGACATTGGTTGCAAATCATATGTGGATGAGACTATGTGTTGTACCTTCATAAATGGAGATGTATGTTTGGATAATATTAGTTTGAAATAATGTGAACTTTATAAGCTTTTACATATTAAAATTTAGATGAAGAAAACATAAGTGGATGCTCTTTTTGATAACTATTCACAATCAAATTTGATAAACAAGGAGTTCGTAGACAAATTGGGGGTAGATACTTAAAACATCCAAGCCCATATGCTTTAGGTTGGGTGAATAAATGCGTAGACATCAAGGTGACCAAGCAATGTAAAATAAGTTTGGTATTAATACACATTTCACTGATGAAGTTGTTGTGGATATTGTGCCCTTAATATGTGTGGTAAAGTGTTTGATAACCTTTAGTTATATATCTAGGAGAATATATTCAAGAGGAGGGATAATCAATACCATTTAGTGAATAATGTCAATAACTACATCATTCTGACCTATAAAAATTATTCTAAAATCTCCTTGGTAAGTGCCTCTCAAGCTAAAAGGTTTATTACTATTAGTGGGAAGTTTGTTTTACTTATTTTGAGAGACATACATGATAAATAAGTGGATGCACATTATTATTATATGATCCTAGGGGATTTCTAATAGTGATAAAAATATATGGTCTCATATTTTCCTTAAAATATCTGCATAGTGAAGATCTCATCAAGATATTTCCAATGCATTTTATGGTTTAAAAAACGGACTCCGTATGCAGAAGTTATGGCCTGTTGAAGTTTTTAGGCAATAGGGAAAAAATGTGCAAGTATGGTGATTGGACAAGCACGTGGTCCAATATATTATTGACATGTGGACCAATAAAATCCTCACATTGGAGTGTTCAAAATAGCCCCAAATTATTCTCCAAGATTTTAGACAAATCCCACTTCTTAAGGCTTGAGAAATGGCATTAACTCCATTGATATCTCTTTCCCCACAAATGTGGGATATTTCCCATATAAATTGGGATATATCCCATAGAAATGCATGGGAGGTTTATCCAAAGAGAAATATATGAAGGGTGGATTGACTTTCCATGCCCCATTTTGGGAGATAAGGATAAGAAGCTTAAATAAAGCCTTGTACGTGGGGATGGATAATGAAGAAATCCATAATTGGCGGGTTTTGAAAAACTATATAAACCCATGAACCTCATTTATAAACTCATTCCAAGAGAATTCCATGAGCACTCCAAGCTCTCATTGCAAGTATTTGAGAAGCAAACTCTCACTTGCATTGCATTCTTGGACTATGGAAGATTCGATTCTCTATTATTCACAAGGTGTTATTAATCTGAGTATTATAATAATAGATCTATTGGAGGAGTTAGCACTACTTGGAGGTCACAAAGGAGGATAATTTTATAGAGCTAACAACTGATGCCTATTCTGACTTAGCTTTGTGTAGAGGCTCTTGGAGGTTGTGTAACAGAGGAAAAGTTAGCAAGAAGGTGTGAAGCAGGGAGGCCATGCCGAAATATTGTGCAAGCCTTCCAAGACCAGTCTGGGTCTCTATAAGACCGATTGGCACTTGAGTTCATGACGGATTCATTATAATTTTGTAAGTTTTAAATTTTTACTTGAAAACAAATTTTTATAATGAATTGGTTCACCATTTAGAGAACCCAGAGACCTAGGCATCTACCAAACTCCATTATCAACTTGTGTGTAGTGTTCATTATTACTTGCATTGCATTATTTTTAGTTGATTACATTTATAGAATTGAATTTTGGCATTAAAACTAATCCACCTATAAGGATATAATAAGTAAATTTTTTAGATTAGGAAATCTACTTGTTTACAAATCATTTTGGTATTAGAGCAGTTTGAATGTAGGATTTGATTTTAATTGTGTAGCCTATTAATATCAGTTTCAATTACTTGCAGACATTTTAGACTTGTTTAATCTTCTAGTGCAGTGTGTAGTTGTTGTAGATATAGGTTGTTTGTAGTAGGAAACCATGGACAAAGCTTTGAAGCATGAAAGGCTTTAAGAGCTCGAAGCGTTCAATCGACAGATCCAGGATGAGAATACTTTCCTGAGATCCAAGTTTCACTCTTTAGAAGAGGAGGTTGAATGCTTTAAATTTGATTTGAAAACCAAGGATGAGTTCTTGGCATAGTTGTAGAGTAGTGAACAGAAGGAGTTACCTTCCACCATAGGTGCAGAGACAATGACAGATTATTGCACTATAAGTTCATCATGTAGCACTTCCTCTCAATCAGTTTTTGATGCTGTTTTTGGTGATTTTGAGAAACACACTAGAGGTATTGGCTCAAAAATTTTGTTTAAAATGGGTTTGGATGGAAGAGGTCTTTACAAGAGTAGCCAAGGTATTGATAGCCCAATACAAGTCGAGGATCGTCCTTGTTTTGAAGGTTTGGGTTATGCTAGTGAGTGAATAGAAATTGGAGAAAGTTTTAAATCAATTGAAGGAAGACAAGCTTTCAACAACCAAGTGCTTACATCACTAGTACAACAAAATTCCTCCATGCAGAGGAAAAAGTCATCACATGAGGATGATGAAAGGTGTAAATGAATGACCAGAAGAGGTAATGAAATTCCTCTTTCTTGTTCTTACACTTAGCATAGCACTAGATAGAATTGTGTAAATTTAAAAACTTCTAATCCTCTCTTTCATTATAAAAAATATGGCTATTATGTACAAAAAATATGGCATGCTTTTCCTTGCACTTTTTGTGGGGTAGGTAACCATTCTGTTGCTAGTTATTGGAAGAGAAGGTCATTGTTGAAGAAGTTGATACCTTTCATCATAAACAAGGCAAGTGTTAAAGACCAATCTCATCATTTAGAGGCAAGATATGGCAAATGTGATTCCTCATCGAAGAAGGAGGCTAAGAGGAACTTTTGTGCTCATTATCATGTGAATGGGCATCAGGTTGAGTAGTGTTGGAGACTTCATCCATCTCAAAACAATAAGATGAAGATGAAATAGAGACCTATTTCAAAGGTAAATAAAGTTCTTAATCCACCACCAGTTGATGAGTCAACACATGTATTTACTAAGGAAATAAAACCACCTATGGGATAATCTGATAAAATGGGTTGGGAAGAAGTTCCTTAGTTTTATGTTTGCATAGCTGGAATTTTAGATTAGCATGAAATTTTTTCAAAGCATCTTTTGGATTTCTGAGGATTGATGAAAGAGAAATTAGCCAATGTTTTAGCTTTGAATATTTTTGGAGTAATCGAATGAGGAGAATATTGTGACAAATTTATCATGCTTGGTTTTTATCACATTTTAATAAACTCCATTATGAATTTGAAAATAGTTACGTAGGTTGTTTGAGACATGTTTAATGTACCTACTTGATACTTCAAATTGAATTAGATGTTGTTATGATTGCATTTGATGATAGAATGTGTAGGATGTAGTTCAAGACCCATACATGGGTAACATTTTATCTGTAGTTGTATCATGTGATATTTTGTATTTACAGGTAGTTCACCATTTTGGAAATGTAATTAGTGGCACAGATAAATTTTTCTATCCTCATACTATACAGGATAGCTTATTCACTAGCAGATCATCAAATCATTTGAACACTTGTCTCTTTGACATTGAGATGTCTTTTTCAACTTGACCATTTTGTGTTATGTTGTGCTTGTAGTGAATTGATTATTTTCCATAAGAAAGGAATGACATAGCCTACCTATATTGGAATATAAGTTTCAAAGGCCAAAGAGTCCAATATAGATATATCCATGAGGCATTGTAAATAAAATTCCATCGAGAGGGAACATCCAGTAGATTGGATCATTGAGAAGCATGCATGAGCAGCCCAACACAAGAGATTTGGAGTAAAACATCAGTAGACATGATGATAGGCATCATTACCATGCCCATGAGTCAAAGTGTACTTCTAAGAGGGAGAAAAAGTGGCATCAACATGAAAGGTTCTTCCTTAGTGAGTAGCACTCAATTAAAGTGTTGTTGTTTATGGATGTATGTGGCCATCCATTTTTAAAGTGTGTTATTTCGATGTATGTATAAAATCATTGTATGCACATATGTAAAAGACCCAAGAAGGGTAATTATTTTAACACATGTGTGTTGTATGTAAGACCCCAAGAAAGGCAATACATTAGTTGCATGTAAGACCCCAAGAAGGGAAAAAATGTGAAAGTGATGACCTGTTATAACATCACTTAACATGAAACATAGTTTTCTATCCTTGTGATAATATTTCATAGCAAGGAGATTATAAAAATTATCTGCCAGAGGATAAATGCATCCAGGACAAGCACACATAGAAACTAGAAGGGTGAAAAGGTGATACATTCACTTATTTCCAAGAAGTAGACTTTTGGTAGACCAAAAGTTCTTCAGTGAGGTGTTATTTGGAAGGATTTCCAATAGTGTCTCAAATTTTCCCTAAAATATATACAAAGTGAAGAGATCATCAAAATATTTCCAACACATTTTACGATTTGAAAAATAGACTCCGTATCCAGAAGTTATGGCCTGTTGAAGTTTTCAGACAACGGGGAAAAAATGTATAGGTATGGTGGCTAGACATGCACGTGGTAAAATAGATTATTGACACATGGAGCAATGAAATTATCTCATTTGGAGTGTCCAAAATATCTCCAAAACATTCTCCAAGATTTTAGACAAATTCCACTTCCTAAGGCTTGAGAAATGGGATTAACTCTATGAATATCTCTTTCCCCACCGATGTGGGATATTTCCCATAGAAATTGCGATATCTCCCATAGAAATGCATGGGAGGTTTATCCAAAGAGCAATATATGAAGGTTTGTTCGACTTTCCATGCTCCATTTTGGTAGATAAAGCTAAGAATCTTAAATAGAGGCTTGTACATGGGGATGGATAATGAAGAAATCCATGATTGGTGGGTTTTGAATAACTATATAAACCCATGAACCTCATTTGTAAACTCGTTCCAAGAGAATTACAAGAGCACTCCAATCTCTCATTGCAAGTATTTGAGAAGCAAGATCTCACTTACATTGCATTCTTGGACTACAAAAGCTCTGATTCTCTATTATTCGTAGGATGTTATTAATCTGAGTATTGCAATAATAGCTCTATTAGATGAGTTAACACTACTTAGAGGCCATGAAGGAGGATCATTTTATGGAGCTGAAAACTGATGCCTATTCTATCTTATTTTTGTGTATAGGCTCTTGGAAGACATGCATTAGATAAGTCAATAGGAAGGTGTGAAGTAGGGAGGCCATGCCAGAGCATTATGCAAGCCTTCCAAGACTAGTCTGGGTCTCTGCAAGATCGATTGTCACTTGACTTCATGACAAATTAATTATAGTTTTGTAAGTTTTAAATTTGTACTTGTAAATGGATTTTTCTAATGAATCGATTCATCGTTTATAGAACCTAGAGATGTAGGCATCTGTTGAACTCCATTATCAACTTGTGTGCAGTGTTCATTATTACTTGAATTGCATTATTTTTAGTTGATTATATTTTTGGAGTTGAATTTAGGCATTAAAACTAATCCACCTATAAGGATAGAATAAGTAAAATTTTCAAAGTAGGAAATCTACCTATTTATGTATCATTGTAGCATGTTTATTAACAAATAGAAAAATAATAAGGGAGGGTTGAATCAACAATTAAAGGAAGTTTTTCATATGTCCATAAGGGTTCCACTGGTGAGGCTTAATGATAAAAAAATTTAGTTCCTACTGGAAAGTTCACTTCCAAATCTCAGGTTGTATAATTAGTCTTTGAAGGATGCCATTGAGGTAAAATAATAGTTACAATCTTTAACTAATCAAGGTGTAATCCAACCTAGTAATTCTCCATGTGGTTCTCATATTGTTTTAGTTCCCGATAAAGGTGTTTCATGGAGAATGTGTGTTTATTAAAGATAAATTATCAAAATAACCATCAAGAATAGGTACCTCTTCCACATATTGATGATATTATATATCAACTTCAACATGCCAAATATATTACTAAGTTGGATTTGAAATCTAGTTATCACCAAGTGAGGATTAAAGAAGAGGACATTTGGAAGACAACATTCAAGGCAAGGCAAGGGTTGTAATGGTTGGTTCTACCTTTTGGGATATGCAATGCACCAACTAATTTCATGCAGTTAATGAATGAGGTACTAAGGTCATTTATTAATTCATTTGTCATTGTGTATTTGGATGACATTATTTTTTCCAACAACACTTTTGATGAGCATGTTGATCATTTTAAACAAGTTTTACAAGTTTTAAAGGAGAACATGTTAGTGTTGAATGAGAATAAATGTGTGTTTTATCAACAATCACTTGGCTAATTGGGACATGTGGTTGGATACTGGGATTTAGGATTGATATAAAAAATATAGAGGCCATCATGAGTTGGACAAATCCTTCTAATGTGGCCAAAACAAGGACTTTTTTTGGTGTGGTCTAGTATTTGAGGAATTTTGTTAAGGCCTTCTCTTCCATAACCACAACTTTGCATTCCATTACAAAGAGTGGTAAGAATTTTATTTGGGGTAAAAATCAATAAGACACATTTGATATGCTCAAACAAAAGATTAACTATGCTCTGGTACTAGCTTTGCCTAACTTGCAACTACCTTTCGAGGTGAAAACATATGTTAGTAACTAAGCCATAGGGTTGTCCTATTACAAGGAGGTAAGCTTGTATGTTACTATTTAGAGTTATTTCTATTAGGATAAAAAAGGCATAATCCTAATATACGTGAAATAATTTAATTGCATAAATTAAAATAAGCTACAGTAAAAACATAAACATGAGATAACACATTACACAATATATACGTGAAAACCCTACTAAACCAGCTAGGGAAAAACCATGGGATAAAGGCAGAATACAAACATCATATTTCCATCAGAAAATATCTTCTACAATAAATCATCTTAGTAAATTATTTTTTTGGGGTTTTATATTTTAAATACAATGTCAGCACTGAAGTCTAGCCCAACGAGCTAACACACTGGCCCTTTCATGCAAGACTGAGGTCTTGCATGCTCACCTAAAGTGTGCAGCTTAAGACCAATTTCTGTAGGTTTTTGTTGTATAGTAATTCTTAGTTATATTATTTATGTCAAACATGTATTTAATTAGATATTCCATAAATGCAAAGATAGACTATTATGATCTTTGGATTTCTAAGTTCTACTATCATAATTACACAAGTTAACAACATTACAATTTTAGAGTTACTTCTTATAAAAGAAAAGATGCACTAGAATTCATGATAAGTAACTCACATGACATCATTCATCATGAACACAATAAGTTTGATAAAACCCACAACTTAATATATTAAGTTTAAGCATCAAAATTAACAATCCATCCATCCATCATCATCCCCACAATCCTTTACAATAGGGGTATTTATACTTGTTTATCCTTGACCAAGTGTTTACAATAATTAATGACTCAAGTAATTATCCAAAAAATCATAATAGACTTGTTTTCAAAAAACTCTCTTCCTAAAGATCTAGGCCTTTATGCCCCCTATATCCATGCTCTATGCTAGATCCTTGCTACTGTGTGTTCCTTTCCTTGTAGGTCAGTGCAAAACTTACTATGAATAAGGTCTAAGTGTCCCATATTAATCATTCCTTTAACTACTCCTGATTCCTATATGCTCCCCAAATCTCTCACTTCAATTCTAAGTCCTAAGTCCTTGGGTTCCTTGTGACTAATTCTTCTTTGATTGGGTCCTCTCATTCTAGTCCTTCTGTACCATTGTCCTCTTACACCCTGTAGGTTCTGTGCCATGGTGCTTCTATGCCTATCAAGTTTTATGCCTTGGTCCTTTCAGACCATGCCAATCCCACACCAAAATAGACAATATTTAGCCAAAATTTGGGTCCAAGATCATCCCACACTAAGATATTAGTCTATCCCAGACTAAGTCATGATAGTAGAGTCTGTCAAAAATTTGTGTCTCATTTGCTTGACTTCATTCTTAACATTGTCATAATGCAACAATACCTTGAGCACCTTAGAAGTTATTTATTTTATGACCCCTTTCAATTTATTTATCTCCTCAAGTTGGCTAGAATTCTCATTGGCTTTCTTTACCAGTCCATCTAGGGACGTGGTAGCATCCTTCTGGATGTCTTCAAGTGTAGAGACCTCTTTGTCAACGTATCCTTAAAGGGATGTAAAACTTGCATTCAAATGTTGATGATGTGTGTTGATTATGTCCTCTATCATCTCCACATACCTGAATGCCTTGGTGCACTCAGTACAGTCCTTTATTAAGAGCACAACATTAACCATCTACTACCTTTGGGTTTCTTCAACTTGGAGTTGAGCCTCCAAGATTTTATTTGGGTATGCCAGCCATGAAAAAATTCCATCCAAAATGGGGATAACTTCCCAAACCCTTTCTAAGGCATGCTTGCAAACTTCTATTACCACAGTGAATTGCTCTAATAGCTCAAGTCCCTCATATTTTAGTGTGGGATATTCCTTGCATTGCTTCAGCAAAAGGTTCATTGGGGATTCTAATTTTCCTATGGCATCTGCATCAAGAGGTAAGCCATCTAACAACACTAATTCCTATCCCAAAATTATTTTACAGAGGTTCAACATTCTCACTTTTGTCTCTATGGCCTCTTGGACCTATTACTTCAGAGTAGCCACTTCCTTGGTGAGCACTTGTTTAATGGTAACCTCTTTATTGTACATACCCATAATTTGGGCATGCTTCATTTTGGTAGTGTGTACATCAAAATTTGACAAAATGTTTTGGCATGTGATCTTCATGACCAGCTTAAAAAATGTGGTACTTATAGAAGGGGGGATATCTTTTGAGGATCGACCCATAATGGTTTGGGTAACACATGAGTGATAGGTCCCATGGAGAGGTTGTCTTGAGGGGGTTCAAATTCTTGCTCCTCATTATACATGTATAGAATAAAATACACCTACTTCCTGGTCTCCAAGGTTGCATCTTTTGGAATAAAGAAAGGCTAGAGATATAACATCCTATTAGGGATGCCAAATTGATAACGTTCTTATGGGTTGGTAGCTACATCATCTCCATAATAGTTTTTGGACTTGGTTGGTTCCTTCCCTTTAGTGGGGTTACAATATAATTTGACCTCTACATTGGTAGCCACAAAAGTGCTACCAATGGCCATTTCACTCCTTTTTTCTTCACCATCCCCCTCTTCATCATAAATTTTTTCCGCATAAAAAAATGAGTCATCAGAGGCAACTTCTTCCTCTCATATTAGGGAAGGAGTCTTCTCAAATTCAAAATCTAAGTCATATACCTATACTTCAGGAATTTCTTGTTGAGGCACTTGCCCTGTGGTGTGCTATGGTGTAGTTACTGAAGTAGATGCTTTTGGAGGAGATGGTTATAGAGTAACTTTAGGGGGAGAAGGTAGAGGTGGAGGGACTTGAGCTGGTGGAGAAGGTAAGGGAGGAGAAGGGTGTAGTGGAAAAGGGCATGGTGGAGATAGAAAAGGGCATAGTGAAGAAGGGCATGGTGGAAATGGAAAAGGGTGAGGTAGAGATGGGTGCAGTGGAGAAGGGCATGGTGGAGATTGAAAAGGGTGAGGTAGAGATGGGCGTGGTGGAGGAGGATTTATTTGAGGTACTAGGGTAGTATTTTTCCACTTCTATGGAGCCTATTATCCATTTGTGCTTACACCAAGCTCTGGTTGCTTTTTATTCAATGGGAGTGCCTTCGAGAGCTTCTCCTTAGGATCTTTGCCATGGGTATCCTTTTAGGGGCATATTATATAGAACAAATTATGCACTTATTCATCCACCATTATTTTATTGACCTTAATGTCAGTTAAGTATATCTCCCTCTTTTCCTAGTAAGCCTTCTTGCCTAGATATACAAACATTTTTTGGAGAGTATGTATCTCCAGATCAATCTTCTTAGCTTCCAAGGAAATGGGATGTGCATCATAGATCCAGTTCCTGAAATATATGAAGTATTATACCAAAAAGGCATATGGTAACTTTATCCATGTAGAAATCTCTCTAAAAGGGTTATTCCTGATGAGTGCAAGGGAGAGGTGCTACTTCATGACAAACTAGGCTTGTTTAGTAGCCAAAAGGGGCAAATCCTTTGAGATGCACCAATCATTTTTGAATGCCTCCTTTATGTCATTAAACTAGTACCTCATCTTGATTTTGTAGGAGGGGGTGATGCGTTGAGGGCATGTGAACCTTTTGTATTGTTTGATAGGGGACATGTGCATGGGAGGGTATATCCATCTTAGTGCTCCCAAGCTATAGTGTAATATGCCAATCTTAAAAAAAACCATTAAAAGAAGAAACAACCCCCATGGAAACCTATGCTTAGGCACTTGATGGGTCTTATCCAAATCCTCAATAATCTTCTAGGTGAAATACATAACCCAATTGTATTTCAATCCCTGAATGACTTGGTGGGCAATATATAGGTGTGCCATGTCAACCTCTTTCCATCGATCAGTCCCACTGATCTTGGTCATAATGATCTATGTCATAAATTGGACGTCAAGATCTTATAGGTTCTTAATGTGCATGACATGGCCCTACTTTTGGTACATGAGCATCATGGTGATATTTTGGATCTCCTCTATGTCTACCAAGTTTTAAACCACACTCAACTTTGAGCATTACATTCTCGTGACCTTGATTTTTCTCTTGAGCATGATCTTCATACTACACCTAGCAAAGTAGATATAGAACTCATGGACATGCAAGAGAAGGAACTAAACCACCTTCATAGGTTTTACAAAATATGACAAATTAAAGAGTTGGAACAACCTTGCAGCATATAGTTGCTTGAATATTTTGAGATCAAACACCATTTAGTTCTTGGTGTTATAGTGCTCGACTCGATAGTCATTTTTAATCTCAACCTCATTTTTTAGGTTTCCAATGGTTATAATCAAAAATTGTGCAATTGGAAACATTGGAGATCTAATTTTTTGCACACAACACCAATTTTGGGTACTGTATTTCTTCAATTAGTATTAGCAGGGGTAGGGACAATCGAACCATCTTTGTCAAGGATGATTTATCCTTCTTTGATTGTTATGTCATGCTTGTTTCCTCTTCTTCTATGCATTGAACTTGTTCTTCTGGAGTTTCTTCCCTAATAAGAATCATGTCTCCTCTATGGACTTCCTCTTTTTTTGGTATCGTCTATAGTGGTTCAATCCTTTGGCCTTTTTCATAGGCTATATCACCCTCCAAGGTGCCTAAATGTTGATGCATAGACATTCAACATTTCCAAATGCATACATGGTTGCGACTTCGACTTTTTAAGCTTGAATATATTTTAATGGTGAACTTTTGCAAGCTATAACCTCAAAGTTATCTCTATCATGGCTGTGTCTCAAAGTTCCCCCTATTTTATTTGGTGAGAAGTGATGATTTACTCGATACTTATTTTTATCATGAATTTGTGTTTTGGCTCTACTATTCACCTGTTCAGATTTGGTATTTACTTGTTCATCTATGGTATTTAATTATTCTCGGCTCTTTGTCCATGTTAAACATAATTAAATGTAAAGGTAAAGAATTAAATGAAGTTGACTTGCCTATTTATAGGTTCATGGAAGGGTTCACCATGATTACTACTTTTCTATCACCCATCACTTCATGTTATTAATGTAGATTTTTAACGACCACCACACTTCAGTAATTGATTTTAGAATTTAATGATTTTAACAATATTATCATGTCACCCTATTGGCACACTTATTGACGTAACTATTCTTTTCACATTAATTTCATGTCCCATCTCATGCCTTCCTTTAGAGTGGATGACAATTGTGTCCTGTGCTTTCCTTATTGTGGAAGATAGTTGTCTTTAAAAATTCAAACTAATGGTGGGAGCACCCTATCCTTAGGCTTCATAGTTTGTGTGCCTTAAATTACTTTTATGCCCTTAACACTTTACATGCTTAGGTTCCTTGCACCCTAAGAAATTTACATGCCTAGATACTTTAAACACCTATGCAATCTGTGCACCTAAATCAAGTTAAGATTTTTGATTTCTTTCTACCCCACACTAAAATGAGTTATGGTCCTCCATGAAATGAAAAATAAAACATTAACAAAAATTACATTAAGAAAATTTTATGTGCAACAAAGCCAATGCTTTTAATGAAAATAGGAAATCCTAAACTAATGGCAAAAGCCTGATTGATTACAATACTTCAACTATTCAGAAGTAAAATATGGTCGTAGTCAACTTTCATTATAGTGCCTAGGAAGGAACTGGCTGTCCAAACTTTGTAATCAACATGCTCCAGTAGGTCGAATGTTATGAACATTGAAAGGACCATCCCAGTGAATCCAAAGTTTTCCAAGATGATGCACAAACTTAGAGTCATATAGTAGGATTTTCATTCTTAGAGTAAAAGTTTTGTGCTTTAAGTGTTTATCATGCCATACCTTCTGTTTACATTTTTATACATCCTGAATCCAATGAGCAAGGAATCAGGATTCATCAAGTTGTAACAAAGCATCTAAGAATGCTTTCAAGGATTCCTCCTCATCCAATTATCCTACATGTGTTATATGCATATATGGTACCAAAAACTCAACTGATAGGACTACCTCCTTGCCATACACCAAATTGAAGGGTGTGATTTTGTTTAGGTTATTGTAGGTTATTCAATAAGCCTATTACCAACGACACCCTATCATCCCAATCAGTTCGACCAATATTGCAAATCTTTGTCAAAGTGGCACCTAATATTTTATTAATGGCATCATAGTTCCATTGTCTTGAGGATGGTATGGCATCATTTTATGGTGTGCAATTATGAACACATTCAACAAGATATAAATTGTCTCATTTAGGAAATGGCTACTGTGATCACTAGTGAAAATTAGTAGGCATATAAACCTAGTGATGATATTCTCCCAGATGAAGCATGAAATAGTGGCATCAATATAGTATTTTATTGGATCAACTTCAACCCATCACATGAGGTAGTTAGTTGCTATGATGATGTATCAAGAAGCTATTCTTTATCTAGCTAGAGTGATGGGGCCAAAAAAATCAATGGTCCATTTCTCAAATGGTTCATGAGAAGGTATTAGTTATAGAGGAATGGCATATCTTTGGTTAGGTTTCCCTACATGTTAATATGTATCACACTACCTAACATATGCTTTAACATATTTAAAGAGAGTAGGTCACCATAATCCATCCAAGAGAACCTTATGCATAGTGGCCTCTTCAGGATAATGTCCTCTAATAATTCCTTCATGAACTTCTCAAAGTACTTTAGGTCACTCATGTTGCATAACACAATGTCAAAGATTCTCTTCATGACCAATTTTATAAATATATCCTCTTATGAGTTGAAATGATGTGGCACAAACCACAAGTTTCTTCTTGGCCTAGGGATTTAGATAATCAAGCACTGAACTAGAAAAAGTAGAAATATCCTCAAGCTCCTCAGGTACATGGGTGACATGGAATATTTGAGCATCAAGTAACTCATCTTAACTGGCATGTAGGGGTTCTCCAAAATCAATTCAAGACAAGTGGTCAGGTTCACAATTGGCTTTCCTAGGTTTCAACATGATGGAGAATTAGAACTCTTAGAACAATACTATCTAGTGATAGATCTATCTATGTAGGACATGTTTATTGACAAGGTACTTCAAAGCCTCATGATTATTATAGAAAACAAAAGGAGTGGCCAATAAGTAATATCAAAACTTCTACAGAGCATAGACCATCGACAAAGCTTCATTCTCCATTGTGGTATAGTTTTTTTTAGCTAGAGTGAGCTTTTTGATGGTAAAGTAGATTGGATGATCCTGGTGACCTTCACTTGGTTGTGTAAGGATTGCACCAACATCCATTCTAGATGAATCAACATGGACATGGAATGGTTTTGTCCAATCAGGAAACTAGAGGATATGAGCAGTGATAAGTTTGTGTTTTAGTGTTTCAAAAGCTTTTTTGCAAGAAGTCATCCATATGAAATGTTCATTATGCTTTAGAAGTTCCTTTAGGGTTGCAAAAATCTTTGCATATCTATGGATGAACTTTCTATAGTAACCGGTATGTCCCAAAAAGGAATGGCCCTTATGCTGGGTCTTAGGTGTTGAGAGGTGAATAATAATAGATACCTTCACTAAGTCTATCATAAATCCTTCCTTGCATATAATATGTCCTAATAACACACCAAATGATGTAGAAAATAGGCACATTTTTAGATTAAGACCTGATAATGCTCAAGCATAAGCCTCAGGTTAGAGAAATGGTCCTTAAATAGACCATAAACTATCTAATCATACAAATAGACTTAAAGGAACTTGTGGATGAAGTCCTTAAAGGCTTCAACTGCTATTCATGAAAACACCATTGGGGCATTCTTCAACCTAAAGGGCATGACAGTGTACATAAAATATCCCCATTCGGTGGTAAACATTGTCTTGGGTTGGTCCTCTTCATCTATCTAGATCTGATGATATCCTAATAAGCCATCTATGAATGTATATACCTCACATCCAACAACACCTTCAAGGATCTCCTCTATGAATGGCTTAGGGAAGGGATTAGTGACACAAGATGTATTAGCAGTCGATAGTCCATGTAAATATGGTTGCAACCATACTTATTGATACTAATCACCAAGGGACTGACCTATTTAGTTTCGTCAATGGGGGTGATTACTCTGACACACAATATGTTGTCAATTTTCTCTTTGACATATGCTCGTAGATTGGGATTCATTCTATATGGCCACTTTCTAACTAGTTGAGCACTGTCAATGAACTTGATATGTATTTTTACTAAGGATGGATGGAATCCCTTCATTTTGCTATAGTTCCTTGGGAAGACATCCTGATATTCTTTTAACAAATCAAATAGTTTTGAAATCTTTGTTTCAGTCTAGTAATTTCCTACCATATCCATCTTTAGTTCTTTCTTTGTGTCGATATTACAATAAATAGTCTGAATGGGTCTATTATAAGGGTTATCTAGATTGGATCTAGTATCATGAATAGTTTTTGTGCCATAGTTCATAGGGACATCCAAATGGGTTGTCAAAGGGTCATGTGGATTGGATCCTTCACCTTCTTCCATGTGAAACACTAGCTTCTATTTGCTTAGACATATTTCTTCACACTGGCCATGATCAAGGACTAGTTCTAGCATGGAAACTTGTGTTGATAATTCATTGAAGAGGTGTAGGGCCTCCTCAAGGTCATGGTAAATACTCCTCAAATGGTCTTTTAGGGGACTTGGGTTACCTACATCCACTTCATGTATGGATTGGAGAGTAAGGTGTAAATCCATCCTTGGTAAAGAATATGATAGTGCCGACTTCATGCTCTCCTTCAATAGATGCCAAAACTTGGTACCCATTTGTCACTCTTCATGAACATACCATGCCCATGCCCAAGTATGTAACATCTCACAAAATGCATGGACCCACAATTACTCCAATAAGTATGTCATTTCATCAATCCACATTGTTTCATAAGATTTGATGTGAGGTTTCAGTGCTTATATGCCACTTTAACTGATTGATCCCTTGACCTTGTTATCATGGTGGAACCAGTGATGCAAATTAGAGTGTAGTTGATCCTAATAAATGAGTCTCTCATGATGGGTATACCACCACCTTATGGTAGTTCCATCAAAGAGATGTACTAATTATCTCATATGATCACCTTCGGTGTTATAAAATGCTTTAAGGCATTGTATCAGGTCATGTACCTCCATTTGTCCATGGAATTATGGAGATTCATCTTGTCTTTCTAATGGTGGGCCCACTAGTGGTTATCTCATTGCTAGTATGGTAAGATGAATAAACTTGTGATATTTATTTAATGGGTGTGGGATGTTCTCCTGACTATTGATGGTACTACACACTCATCCAATAAAGTCATAGTCACCATGTGCCCAATAATTAAAAGCATTGCTTGTAGTGTCATAAAGAGATTGAGTGTCTGAACACTAAAGAATGCCATCTAGAGTGGGATCTCTTAGCTCACCATTCCTTATATTAAAATTATATATGTGGTTTATATCTTCATCGACATTGATAAGCTCTATATAAGGGGGTCTTTGTGCATGATCTAGTGTAATAACAATGTGTTGATTAGTGTTTCAAAATTGATGTAACATTTTTTGAAACTTAAGTCTACATTATTCTCATAGCACCAAGGTCTTCCCAATAGATTAGGGTAATTATCAGCTTTAGCTAGTTCTAGAACCTCAAAATTCATCTTGAAGGGTACTCTAAGTATGTCAATTATTATGTTCTTAAGGACCCTGATGGGTAGCATGTGAGTCTTATTTTCCATAAACAAGACATGAGGTGAAGGTTGTAGTTCTAGACTGGCCATATTTATATAGGCATCTTTGGTAAGGACATTTACTTCTGCACCAATGTCAACTAGGATGTCTCAGATTACCCATCCATCTATATCAATATTGACTTGTATCTCTCTATCTTTTGGAGGAGTAGAGGGAATAGGAGTGTCCCATCATCAAGCATGATTCAGGCAATGATCCTCAATCTACTTGGTAACTTGAGGTTAAACTTCAATTGCTAATTTTGCCTAATTCTTTAGCCAAATTCTCAACTATGGGACAATGTCCTAATCCAGCATGTGCTTACATAATTCCTGGAAGTCATTATGTACCACATTCTGTGGTTCAATTGATTTTTACATATCAACAAGTTGCATTGATTCTATATCTTTGAGGAATTAGATATTTTCTTAGATTTCTTACACCAATGTCATTGTGTCCTGGAATACATATTTCTATTTCTAGGCATCTGGATACTTGTTTGGTCATGATTCTTCATGCTACACTTTATCAATAGGATTGGAGGTGGATTGAGACTATCTGCTACGTGTGGTAATATTCACCTATTGAAAATTTTAGGTACCTAAATGTGTGTACCAATGTGGTTTCTCAACTTGTATCATGCAAGCACACTTTTAATTTCTCTCCTTAGTGATAACTATGTACAAGTCAGGACACTCCTCCAGTTGGTGGTCCTTTTTATAAAAAGCACATGTAGGGTATTCTAGACAATCTCTCTAATAGTGGTATGGGATCCACATTTGTAACATATCCTGGGTGGGAAGCAACCACTTCCTCTTCTTCATCCTCTACCTCAGCCATGATAACCACCATTGTGTCAGGAATCTAGAACAACAAACATGCTCTGATACCACTTGTCAGGAATCTAGAACAACAAACATGCTCTGATACCACTCGTTAGGATCTTGCTCCTCAGAAAGAGCACAGTATGATTACCAAATATAAGCAATTGAATATGCGGAAATAACTAGAAACACAAGTAACTAGAATTCACCAATAGCACAGAATATGAGAGACAATACACTATCTTGTATTAACACTATACAGAAAAGAATACATCAAAGAGCCGCCACACTCTTTCACCTTACAGAGATTCGCCACACCTCAAGTGTACAGTAATTCTTCTCACACACACTCTCCTACACAAAAAATGGTCCCAACAACCAAATCACACACAGAATTGGTGTTCACCTCACCAACCAGTCAGTAATAACCCTGCTGGTACACCAAGCACTCTATAGCACTTCAAGCTGATCTCTCATGAACCTGCAACCTGCAATTCAAAGACCAAACTTACATGTAGATCCCCAATGAGCTTGCAACAACCTGCAACTCACAGATCTTACAACTAGAAGGAACTCTTCCTTTCTATCTCATGCCTTCAAAAATACATGCCAATGGGTCTATAAATAGATCCCTAACTCAAACACTAACTTAGACTCTTAATTTAGACAATTATCCTCGCAGCCCAAGACTCTGGGTGGTCTTAACATGCAAACTCATCGTTCACTTAACTAACTGTCCGTGAAACAAACACTTCGGGAACACACAGGTGACCGACGCCGGTCCCTGCTAGTCTGGTTCTGCCGACGTCGACCGACTTCCTGCCGTCGCCGGTGGCCTTCTGCACTGGACTCTGCCGACGTCGGTCCTGCTGCCGACGCCGGTTCCTGTAGAACTCAGCAACCATCTGTTCCTCAGTTTGCAAAGGTTGAAGCTTTTAGCTCCACAACCTAACAATCTCCCACTTGGAGATAAACAGCTGCAACCTGTACCTATACCTGTACACCGTCTAGTTTGTTTCCTTGGCTTTGTATCCCTCCTCAAGATCACTCTTGAAGACCAACCACCACAAAATTCGTGGTGCAAAATCTGTCATCCAAATTACCTGCCACATTCGCATCTACAACCATGTAGAAAAAGAACTTGACCCTGCATAGCATGTGCACCTGCTGCTGGTCCCACTGAACTGCCCTTCAGTATCACTCTCCCGAATTGACTCCAAACTTGTGACAACTCCCACTGCTTGGGAAAACTCAGGTTTAGTACATACCATGCACTCAACCTCATTATGTGAATCAAGACACCTGTTATATGAACTGTCTAACCATCGGCGTGCTAACCGGCTTCACACAATCATCCTGAAACAAAGTCAACAAGACCTCCATGTCTCTAAAACACACTCATGCCAAAGAATCTTGCTGCTCCCAGATTCTCCATGACAAACACCTGAACTAGCTTTACCTTTAGTTCAGCAATACCTGTATATGTAACCCTGCAACAAGCACATCATACAGAAAATAGGATAATGTAGCTAATATTATCCAGCCTGGTAAAGAGAAACACAATGATCAAACCTCCATTGCCCTGCAGCTAAAACAAGATCATATACCCTGATCTTCCATCTCACGTATCCATTCCGCTCTTCTTCATCCTCAACATCCATTCGTCTCTCAGTGCTTTCTTCCAGCTGGCAACACTACTCAAAACACGTGTTTGGTTCTCCTCCAAGGAATCACATCCTCATTCATGCCAAGCTCCCACTGTTTCCTGGATCTACCTGTTCTGCTTCTTCAATAACTTCCTGGTCCTATGCCATAAGTGAGCAACAAGTAGTGTAAAGAAGGGAAATGACAAATTTAAGAACTTACTTACACCTTTAGTCCTCCATATGGGCGCTTGAGACTCCATGACAACTAGCATCCACCCAAAATTCGTCTCAGTAACCGATGCCGGTCACATCTCAGTCTACAACCGACCGATGTCGATTCCCTGCGACTGCCTTCCTTGCCGACGTCGGTCTCTTTTCTGCCCTGAGTCATCGATGTCGGGCTGCACATAGCCGACGTCGGTCCCTGTATGGACACCGACGCCAGTTTTCCTGTCGACGTCGGTCTCTGTGTTTTTCTTGTGAGACCTGACTTTTTCCCGCGAGCTCTTTTTGGATCAAAACCTTGTCCAAATCACCCTTGCTCTGCTCAGAATTCCTCTGCACCTTATGCTGAACTCTGTCCGTCACTTTCTCCTTGAAAACCAAGGCTTTCCCATTCTTGTCACTAACATTGGATTCCTCAAGAAACCTTACCTTCTTCTTCTGCGTACAGAAACCACGATCCATGCCTTCCAAATCCGAAAGCATATTCTTTGACTCAAGAACCAGCATCTCCTTCTTATCTATGTGACCAAGCCTATCAAGCCACATCTCTGAATCTACAGCTGAAGTAGATAACCCAGAAAGAGAATCAGTAAAACAAGTAGATAGATAAAGCGTACCTACTTTCTTACCTCTAGCTATAACAAGTGTACCCTTGGTAACCTTCCAAGAGTCCGCTGTGAGAGTTACTGTGCAACCCTCTTCACCCAAACTTCTAACAGAAATCAGATTCCACTTCAAAACTGGGACATGCATGACCTCCTTTAACACCCATGTGTCACCTGTCTGCAATTTCAGCTTCACTTTGCCTTTGCCAACAATCTGACAAGACTTACCATCCCCTACACAAATTTCTCCAAAGTCTCTCTGGACATACTCATGAAAGAATTCCTTATGTGGGGATGCATGAAAAGAGGCACCAGAATCTAATACCCAAGATTCTACTTTATCCAAAGAACATACCAGAGCATCCTGTGCAACGTAACCCGCAACATCTGCTTCTTCTCCATGTTCTTCATGGTGATCTTCACCCAATCTGCAATCTCTCTTTAAGTGCCCTTGCTTTCCACACTTCCAGCAGGTTATTCTGCCATACCTGGACTTGGATCTTTTGCCTATCTTCGACCTTGATCTCCCACGCTCTGTCTTCTCTCTTGGCCTTCCTCTTCCTTCAACACTCAAAGCATCTCCAGATGATTCCACTGTGCTTTTCCTGCGTATCTCTTCATTCAAGATCACACTCACAACATCATCCACTTTTAAGACTTTTGAAGGAGACACAGTATTAGAAACTGCCATTACCAAACCTTCCCAACTTTCAGGTAATGAACACAAGATTAAGAGAGCTCTAAGTTCATCATCAAATACAATATTAACTGAACTTAACTGGTTTACCAAACCATGGAAATCACTAAGATGGCTATGAACAGATCCACCTTCCAACATTTGCAAATTAAATAAACACTTCATAAGAAATACCTTATTAGAAGCCGAGGGTTTTTCATACAAATTTGCCAAAGATTTCATCAACTCCACCGTTGTCTTACACTGTGATAAGCTGGAAATCACAGATGAATCAAGACTCAATCTAACAGATCCCAGAGCCTTCCGATCAAGAACCTCCCATTCTTCATCTTTCATATCCAAGGGTTTGCTAGCAACCCCACCCAACGGTAAGTACAAATCTTTCTGATACAGATAGTCCTCAATCTGCATCCTCCATAATTGGTAGTTCTTGCCATTAAACTTTTCCATTCGTAGTTGACTGTTTTCTGCCATTGCTCAACTCCCACTCAAACAGAAACCCTGTGAGTAACCTGTAATCAAAACACACTACCCAGATCTACACCAATCTGTTAGTATCCCAACCAAAAGCTCTGATACCACTTGTCAGGAATCTAGAACAACAAACATGCTCTGATACCACTTGTCAGGAATCTCGAACAACAAACATGCTCTGATACCACTCGTTAGGATCTTGCTCCTCAGAAAGAGCACAGTATGATTACCAAATATAAGCAATTGAATATGCGGAAATAACCAGAAACACTAGTAACTAGAATTCACCAATAGCACAGAATATGAGAGACAATACACTATCTTGTATTAACACTATACAGAAAAGAATACATCAAAGAGCCGCCACACTCTTTCAACTTACAGAGATTCGCCACACCTCAAGTGTACAGTAATTCTTCTCACACACACTCTCCTACACAAAAAATGGTCCCAACAACCAACTCACACACAGAATTGGTGTTCACCTCACCAACCAGTCAGTAATAACCCTGCCGGTACACCAAGCACTCTATAGCACTTCAAGCTGATCTCTCATGAACCTGCAACCTGCAATTCAAAGACCAAACTTACATGTAGATCCCCAATGAGCTTGCAACAACCTGCAACTCACAGATCTTACAACTAGAAGGAACTCTTCCTTTCTATCTCATGCCTTCAACAATACATGCCAATGGGTCTATAAATAGATCCCTAACTCAAACACTAACTTAGACTCTTAATTTAGACAATTATCCTCGCAGCCCAAGACTCTGGGTGGTCTTAACATGCAAACTCATCGTTCACTTAACTAACTGTCCGTGAAACGAACACTTCGGGAACACACAGGCGACCGACGCCGGTCCCTGCTAGTCTGGTTCTGCCGACGTCGGCTGACTTCCTGCCGTCGCCGGTGGCCTTCTGCACTGGACTCTGCCGACGTCGGTCCTGCTGCCGACGCCGGTTCCTGTAGAACTCAGCAACCATCTGTTCTTCAGTTTGCAAAGGTTGAAGCTTTTAGCTCCACAACCTAACACATTGTCCTGATTGTTTGCTATAGAGGTTTGGTGCATGTCGTGCACTCGTGCTTCATGAATGTCACTAATCAAATGATAGTCATTAGTATCATGAGTATAAGCATCATAGATCTTGTAATAGTCAAATAATTTTGAGTGAGTTTCTCACTACAAAATTAGGCAAGAGTTTACATAATGTTTTTCTTGAAAAATTTCACACATCTATTTAAGTACAGCACGAATGTTCTTGAGTGGGTAGTTACTACATGTATGCCCTTCAAATTCATAGTCAGTACACCAAACACTGTTACATGTATCATGTACACTATTGGATATTAAATTCTCAAGATATGATGCCATTGAAGCTATATGAGCTTCCATAAATGGGATGATCCTAGTATCAACACTTCCAACTATTTTGGCATAGAGGACAATTTCCAAGGCTTCAGACAGGTTAGTGAAGGTCTTTTGAGATAAGGTTTATAAAAAAGGTAACAATAATCCTCCCACAAACCATTGTCCATGTTTAGTAATGATAATATCAAATGATAGTTTAGATATCAATGTATTGAACCTTATATCATACTCTTACACACTTTAAATAAATCCCTACTTTATGTCCTTTAGTGCAGCTATGCTTTGTTACTCAAATTCAGGAATGTCAAAATCTTGAAAAAATGCTGATTTAGGCTAATCAAAGTTGAAAACCTCTTGTTGAGGGTAGAAATTCATATATCATTTGTGTGCATGCTTCAAAAGTATAATTAAAAACTGTGTGGCCTTGTGCTTAGAAGAGGTGATGTCACATGCTCTCAAAATAAGTTCACATTTATGGACATGCTCGACTGCATTCTCCATGCCTCGATATTTTGGCAAGTGAAGTATCATTTTGTAATACATTATTAATGGCTAAGGTACCTAAACTAGTGGTTTTTGTGAACCTTCACCTTCTATCCCTTGAGGAGGAAGTCCATGAATTCCTCTTATGCCTCCAACTAGTCCACCTCTAGTACCTCCACCAATAGTGCTCATGATATGAGGCATAGTAGCTAGTTGGTTAACCAAATTTGGGCATGTACTCTATCCTCCTTATAGGCCAGGTCTTCCAAGTATCCTAAGTTATGCCATAATATTCCCTTAAGGGAAGGAAAGTGTTAAGTATTTATGCGTGTTAAATGACTTAGTTATAGTATCCCTTACTATCTCAATCTCAAATTCCACACTGTTTGTATCCTAATTATGTAAGTGTACTTCATCTGATTTAAGAGCATGAGCATGCACTATGACTGGGGAGCCTAGTTGGTTTAGAATTGGTTCCTTGGTTCCTTGGTTCCTACCTTCCTACTTGTTTCTCTTTCATATGATATTAGAGGCATATGACATGACTCAGAAGTGGTGGGGTCCTCTTTATGTGTCTATGCTTCCTTATAGATCTTGACAATACTTCTTGAGTTCTCCTGGTCCCTTCTTGTACCACTGACTCCCATATTATTTGCCGATCTTCATCATACTTATGCTTCTACAATAACCATTGACTAGCTACCATTTTGAACCCACAATATTTTAATAAATTGTTTCCATTCCCTTACCAATTGTATGGCTTATGCACATAAATATTTAGCTCTCTACATAATCTCAAGTCTTAAATCAAAAAATAAATTCTTAATTTCTAAGGCAAAATGTTTAATGTAATGACCACACAATTTTCAAAGGAACTAAAATGTGGATTCTTCAGGACACGAATAGGTGGTTACAATGTATTCTAGAATGTAGCTATTCAAAACACCCTTTTACCAAACATTAACAAATCTAGTCCACGAGGTTACAAGTTAGGCTAAAGCTCTTTATCACTCTAGGGTCTAAGACTGCCTTCTACCAAGGTTTTGGGACTGTCCTTGATCATATGTAGTGAGCCAAGCATGTAAGTGAACTATGATCTCAATAAAGAAGGTTTCATATAATGCGCTATAGAGATTCTGCTCTACCCACTGCTGTGCTAAAAATCCTAGTTCAAGGTAGGGAACTGCAAAGTTATCTTCAACACTAGTAATCCATTGTTCTATATTCTTAAGATTAATACACTCAAACATTTTTCAAGACTAAGAAACAAATGTTATGGGTCCTGGTAATGGAACAAAAATGTTAGGGTTTTTATTATAAATACATCATCATCACTAAAGTCTAGCCCAATGAGATAGCATGTTGGCCCTTTCACACAAGATTGAGGTCTTATGTGCTCACCTCAAGCACATAGCTTAAGCCCAATTCCCATAATTTCTTGTTGCAAATAATACTTAGTTATATTCTTTATGTCAAACATGTGTTCAATTAGATATTCCATAAATGTAAAGATAGACTATCACAATCCTTGGAGGTCTAAGTTTTACTACTATAATTACACATATTATCAATATTTTAGTTTTAGAGTTACTTATTATAAAATAAAAGATGCAAAAAAATTCATGCTCAGTAACTCACATGACATCATTCATCATGAACACAATAAGTTTGATAAAACCCTCAACTTTATATATTAAGCTTAAACATCAAAATTAACAATACATCCATCTATCATCATCCTCATAGTCCTTTATAATAGGGGTATTTATACTTGTTTATCTCTTACCAAGTGTTTACAATCATTAATGACTTGATTTATTATCCAATAAACTCCCAACAAACTAGGAGTCATGGCGTTCAACAAACTCTCCCAAGGATTTGGGCCTTTGTGCCCCCTATATCCATGCTCTATGCTAGATCCTTGCTGTCGTGTGTTCCTCTCCTTACGGGCCGATGCAAAACTTATTATGAATAAGGTCTAGGTGTCTCATATGAATCATTCCTTTAACTAGTCCCACTTCCCACATGCTCCCCTACTCTTCTGCTTATGTTTTGAGTCTTAAGTCCTTGGGTTCCTTGTGACTAATTATTTTTTGATCGGGTTTTCTAATACTGGTCCTTCCACACTATTGTCCTCTTGCACCCTATAGGTTATGCACCATGGTGATTTTATTCCTATCAAGTTCCATGCCATGGTCCTTCCACACCATGGTCCTGTTGTGTTGTGCCAGTCCCATGCCAAAATGGATAATACTTAGCCAAAATTTGGGGCCAACACCTTTCTAATTCTTACAAGCACTCAGGTGAACCAAGCTTACAACCAATCCTTACGAGCTCTAACCTCCAACATCATGATGATAATACCATACCATCCAAGGGAGATATGAGTTTATACCTCTTTCTCCAAGGATCCATACCATGCTTCTAATACACTAGGTGAGCCATGCTCTCTAATCCTTATAGTATCTAACTACCTAAGCATGATGATGCTTACAACTCAAGCATCTAGGTGAGTTAGGCTGACAAGCATTACAAACTCCAACATTCTATCATGCAAGTTCAAACTTGCAAGGATCTAAGTGATCCACTATATGGATAATAGAGATGAGAGGAGAACAAAATGCTTTATAACATTTTACAACATGAGAGAGAGAGAAGAAAGAGAGGGAGAAAAATTCATGACTACTCCAAAATTCATCACATTTGAGTGGGTGTATATTGATCCATAGGGGTGGTTGAACCCATGTGCCAAAAGTCATAAAAAATGACCTTCCACTTAGACAAGATCCACGGCTACCTTCATGTGAATCCAAACATTATATCCCACTCTACAAGTGAGGATAAACACTCAATAGTGTTCTCCTTATCTTCATCTCCAAGGGTCAACAAAGTGGATACTCCACTTTAGACAAGATCTTATCCAACCCATGTGACTCTAATAAATGCACCACACTCACACATGTGAGGCCAATATGTAATAGTGCATTCTTGGCTTCATCTTCATATGTCATCATAAGAGTCCAAAAGGTGTTACAATCACTTTTTGACCTTTCCTACACATGTGAATCATGGGTCCCCTTACAAATTGGACCCATGCATGAACCTTTGTCTTTTGCACCATGTGACAACCCATATGTGACTCACTAAGAATAAAACCATGTCCTCTAGTGGAGTACTATGCCCCACACCTATCACATCATCATGATCACACTTGGTATCCACCATGGTCCCCATCACCATATTGCCACATCAGTTGCCTGCCATGTCACTTGCATGCCACATCATCTGTAAACCCACATGCTACATGACCTGTATCTCATGTCATCATGAATATTACCCATGAATAGTGACCTATGAATATTGGCTTCACACCCAATAATCTCCCACTTAAAGTCATATACATAGGACTTTAAAGCACCTACATCTTCTACCAATTAGATTCCATCTAGCTGAAATTAATGCCAATGCCCACTGCTGCTCCACAATAAGCTCAATAGAAGTTTTTGACACTACTAAAACCTCACTACCCTAATCAATTTTGTCAACATCTACTTCTCTATAGTAGATTATAGTAACTTGAAATGACTCGCACTTCACCACAGACCCATCCTTATTTAGGATTCTGCCATAAATTGCTCACTACTTCCACTGCTTGGAAGTATATGATATAATGCACACCATGGCTTTATTGAGGCTTTCCTACTCTTGGTGAATACAATATACATGACATCCATTTTTTCTATTGATTTGATTTAGGACACTTTAGAAGACAACTCATAATTACAAGAAGTGAGATACTTGACTTTCTTGCTTTATGTCCACTATGCATCTCCATCCTTGGTTTGCTCCTTCATCTCATCCTAGTCACCTAAGACATATCACCATTGATCATGTTGGGGCCTATAATCAACATGTCATCTACACATAACAACAACCTCTGCTAAACCTTGGTTCTCCATGAAGGTATTTTTGTACCACATCAGCATGCCTGCTAGAACCCATACAATCTTCAATTATGTAAGTTGGTAACTCTTTGCTTCATTTACATAACCTCTTGGCTACTCTATCTCATCACAAGATCACCATGTAGGAATGATGCTTTTTCATCCCACTATTTTAATAACAATAAGTGCACACCACACTCTTGATAGTAATTAGAGAGAATAACCATATAAGTCAACACATGACTTCTACATATGTAACATACCACTAACCACCATGATCAACATGGTGCCCATCCACAGTTCTTGGGAATTCATCATGCCACTCAGTGTATCACTGCACTGACCAAAATTTTAAGCTTCAAAGATATAGTCAAGCTACATCCTAATCTACCACATGTCACACACACAACCTTCTCCTTCCGTGGAACCTTAGATCTCTTGTTATTCTCCATCCATATTGCACTACTTCAAACAATAGGAGATAATAACACACAAAAGTCAATACCTAACTTCTACATGTATAAAAATACTATCCACCATGCTCAAACATGGTACCCATAATCATTTCTTGGGAAGTCATTACACTACATAGTGCATCACTACACCTACCATGTTTTTTAAGCCTAAAGATATAGTCAAGCTACATCCTGATCTATCACATGTCAAACGCATGGCCTACTCCTTCCATGAAATCCCAGGTCATATTTGTTCTTCTCCATCCACTATTACAATAAGTACAAATTCAAGTTTCTTGTACCTCTTCCTCTACATGGAATTTATGCATCATCTCAACCAACACATTATGGTAGTTAGCTCCCACAACTTGTATCCCTTCTCCAGTTAAGAAACTCCATCTACATCAATGGAGTCCAACTTTCTCCTCAAGCTGTATGGTTGCTTCTTCATCAGGAACACTATTGGTGTTGATCTGTCTAAGAAAGCTTCTTTAGCTTCTCCTCTATTTTTCCATCTGCATCTTCATCTTCCATAGAGAGAAATATCTACCATGCAAACTTTTTTTTTTGTTTCATATCTTGGTCTCTCCACCTATAGCTCCAACTTGCATAAAACTAGCCAAACAACCATGGCTTTGATACTAGATGTTAGGATAAAAAAGGCCTAATCCTAATAAACTATGCAAGAACTTAAATTTTGGTTGGAAATTAAAACAAGCCATAGTAAAAAAATAAACAATAGTAGAGAACACATTACACAAGATATATGTGGAAGCCATGATAAACCAGCTAGGAAAAAACCATGGGGCAAAGGCAACATTCAGACTTCATATTTCCTTCATCAACTCTCTTCTACAACAACTCCTCTTAGTAAATCCTTTCCAGTTATTAAAAGCACTCAGGTGAACCAAGATTATAACCAAGCCTTATAGGATCTAACCTCCAATATCATAATGCCAATACCATAACATCTAAGAGAGCTCCAAGTTTTTACCTCTTTCTCCAAGGATCCATACCATGCTTCTAATACACTAGGTGAACCATGCTCTCTAAGCCTTATAGAATCTAACCAGCTAAGCATGATGATGCTTACAACCCAAGCATTTAGGTGAGTTAGGATTATAAGCCTTCCAAACTCCAACCTTCTATCTTGAAAGTTTAAACTTTCAAGGATCCAAGTGATCCACTAAATGGATAATCAAAATGAAAGGAGAACATAATGCTTTATAACATTTTACAACATGAGAGAGAAGAAAGAGAGGGATAAAAATTCATGGCTACTCCAAAATTTGCCATATTTGAGTGGGTGTATAGTGATCCATAGTGGTGGTTATCTCCATGTGCCAAAATTCATCAAAAATGACTGTCCACTTAGATAAGATCCAAGGCTCCCTTCATGTGGCTCCTAACATTGTTTCCCACTCCACAAGTGAGATCAAACACTCAATAGTGTTCTTATTGTCTTCATCTCTGAGGGTCAACAAAGTGGATGATCCACTTTATACAAGATCTTATCCACCTAATGTGACTCCAAGAATTGTACCCCACTCACACATGTGAGGCCAATATGCAACAATGCATTCTTGTCTTCATCTTCATATGTGATCCCAAGAGTATAAAAGGTGTTGCAATCACATTTTGACATTTCCTACACATTTGAATCATGGGTCTCCTTATAAATTTAACCCATGAAAGATCCTCTGTCTTTCTCACCATGTGACAACCCACATGTGACTCACTAAGGACAAAACCATGTCCTCTAGTGGAGTACTATGCCCCACACCTATCACATCATCATGATCACACTTGGGACCCACCATGGGCCCCACCACCACATCACCTTCTTGCCACATCACTTGTATGACATGTCACCTACATGTCACATCATATGCACCCCTGTATGACACATCACCCACATGCCATGTTGCTATGAATAATGACTATGAATAGTGGCTTCACACCCAACAATTTCATGGTGCAATTCTAAATTATTTTAAATATGGTAATGAAATGTATGCTCTTATTTAATTGAGTAATAAATGAAAACACTATCTTATGGGTAAGAAAATTATTATCGACATGAATCACTAACCTTTCCAATATTTATAAGCACATAACAAACTTTAGCAAGCTAGACACTATAAATAGATGGGGTTTTTTATAGAATTTCATTTTGTTATTAAATATAATAAAGGTGTGACTAATAAACTAGCTAATATATTTTTTAGACCTCCTTTGATTTCAGATATGGGCACCATAAGTATTTTTGATCCTTTTATGTGTGATTCTAATGTAGAAGGATTTGATCTTGATGTAGGTTTTGGGGAGCCATTTATTCAAAAAAATAAGTCCCAAAGTGAAACATTTGAGCTTGGATTATTACCTTCAATATGGGTTTCTCTACAAGTTGGGTAAGCTTTGTATGCCTAAGGAGGAAAGAGTTCATCTAATGAGGGAAGTTCATGCATCAAAAGTTGGAGTACATTTTTATGTTATAAATACTATTGCACATTTTTAGATATATGTCTATTGGGCTAATATGTAGCTTGATGTTGATAAGTTCATAAAGAGATGGGTGTTATGTAGTACAAGTAAGCCTAGTTACATGAATTTGGGTCTGTATATGCCATTACAATTTCCTTCTAGGCTATGGGATAACATTTCCATGGATTTTTTAAGTGGATTGCCTAGGTAAAAAAAGGGGCATGACTATCTCTTTATGTTTGTGGACTAGTTTAATAATATGGGTATTCTTATTACTTGTAAAAAAACCCTCAAAAGTTGTGATGCAGTTGAGTTATTTTCTAATTTGTAGGTTTATTTTGGTTTACCTAATTATATTATTTTAGATTAGGACTTGAGATTTATTTATAAGTTTTGGGCCACATTATGTGAGAATATGGACACCAAGCTAAAACAATCTCTCTTTTCATCCACAAACCAATGTGTAGACAGAGGTTGTGGATATAAAATTGGTACATCTCTTGAGTGGGTACAATAGGAAATATCCTAAGACTTGGGATGAAAATTTGGTGTATATTTAACATTTATATAATATGTTAGTGCATTATTATACTAGCAAAACTCATTTTGAAACTTGTTTCGGTTACTTACTTCCATGTGCACTAAATTTTGTTTTGAGATAGCCATAAAAAGGAAATGGGGAAATGTATCAAGAGGTCCACAAATATGAAAGGTTCATTGAACATATTCAATAAATTCACCTCCAAGTGAACTAAAGGTTGAAGGAGTCACAAGCCAAGTGAAAAACAAGGCATGATCAACATAATACTAAGCATAACTTCCTTGTTGGAGACAAGATATATATTTACTTGTGTATATAGAGGCTATGAGGAAATACTAAGTAACTTGTGCTTCTTAAGTATGGTCCATTTGAAATTTTGGAACAAGTGGGTATGAATACATTTATAATTGGTTTGCCTCCTTATATGAAGATTTATTCTACTATCAATTTTGAGAAATTATGTTTCTTTGAGCCTTCTATGTTAGAAAATGAAGATAATGGGATGTTTATACATTTAATTGAAGATCTTACTCTTGATAGTCATCTAAAATTGGAGGAGGATGATGTGCTACAAAATGGTGATGACAACAAGAAGAGGAGTGCAAGAGCATTGGAAGGTTGGGTTAAAGGGTCATCTACCCAGTAAGGTTAAATGGTAATCCAAAGAAGGTGTGGGATAGAAATATCCTCACTTAAAAAGTTCATAAAGATTTTAAGGATTAAAAGTCTCAAAGTGGGGAGGCATGATCCAAAATATGTATCTAGTATGTTAGATATGTTGTCTATTTCAATGTCATTGTGCTCAATTATGTAGTTCATGTATGCTAAAAACTATATAAGACATTGCTTTAAGATTTTCATGTAAAATGAACTATTTAATTAAATTGCAGTGGCATAATCAATGATGAGATGGTTTGGGCATTGTTATACTAGTAAGCTCAATAACTTTTAGCCTTTTAAATTGAGTGTTTCATAAAAAAATGAGGAAACTTTTGATATTTTTAGGTAGTAGTTATGTCACCACCATTTTGGTTTCGTAACTACCTTGAAAATTGTGTAACCAACATTCTACCTAAAATGGTAGTTTCTCCACCATTCTAAATGTGGGTAGAGGAGTAGTTACAAACACTTCTTCTTAGTGATGATGTTTCATTTAGAGTCTTTGGTAGGTTCCAAGGTGAAAGGGCATAAGTATAGTAGTTTTTGAAGGTAGAGACATAATCAAAGAAGTTAATAAAAATCCTTAAAGTTAGATTCACATTTTAATTTACAAGTTTGGGTCCTTATTCATGTTTTCTCGTTGTTTCCTAGATATGAATGGTTGTTCCAGTTTGTGTTGGACCATTGTGAAGTATTTAAGTGCAAAATAGTTGTGTGTAAGCTTTAGATAGTATAATAATGAAATATTTGTCCATGAAGGCCATGTTTGGTATTAACTTGTACCATTATTAAATTACATAGTGTAAGGGGAGAAAAATTACCTCACCCACTGGAGTTTTTCTCACACTAGGTTTCTGTAGGTCATATAGTGTGTTCTTCTTATGTTTTGTGTTATCTTATACATCCTTCTTATGTTTAGTATGTTTTAAATTTCATTTCTAAAACTTGTTGATCTCTATTTTAACATTGAAAGTAGTGAAAAACAATCATATCTATCATATGTTGAGCTAAGAATATATGATCTATATTGGTGAAGCTTAATGTGGAATATATACCTAGTTTAGAGATCATTTTTATTATTAATTATGATTTTCAAACATAATTTCTAATTTTCATTTGATACATGTTTAGTTTCTTCTAGGGTTCTCATTATTAAGACCCTAGTAATTTATGCTAGCCCTCATAGTAGGAGCAGGCTTGGTTCTTGTGTTTTTCTCCATCTTATAGTTTGGTATAAGGCAAAGTGCAAGGTCAAGTGATATGGATAGTGCACATAATTAGATTTCTATGGCTAGTCACATAAAATATGCTTCTACAAATGTTCCTCATGGGACATCATCATCTATGCCTATTGCATGATTCCTCATGTAAATCATTCTATATTTTCAAGATAAGGTGTTAGAATTAGAGAAAAATAGTTTATAGTGATTCATCCAATTGACTCTTCTCTAAATAATATATATCTTACTTCGAACAAAGTCATTACTCATATTAACTATAACATTCCTCCAACACCTCATTTGAAAAATATGGTTTTCTAATAGGATATAAATTTTTTCATACAATGGATAAGGATTTGGAAAACATGCATAAGGAATCATTTAACCTATTACTATATCTACTCATAAAGGATGAATTGGCCTTGGATCCACAAATTATTCACAAGTCAATACAAAAATAAAATATATAAATATACATATTGATACAATATAAGATGTTCATATCGGCTTTGATGATATTAATAAGGGTGATTCTTTTGAAGGGTGGTCTATTTAGCCAAAAATTAAACAAAATATTTAATTATATATAATCAAAGGTATTAATGAAAAAATTATATGAGTGTTAATAGACAATGATTCTAGATTAAATTTGTGCAACATAACATGCTTACAAACTTCGAGAATTAACATGAATTGAATTTTCATGATACATAAGATCATAAGAGGATTTTATGATAGAGATTAATAGGTATTTGATACCATAACATGGTGGGACCTAAGATAGTGTATACATAATTTCAAATCATGCTTAATCAACTACATCATAACTTGCTCTTGGATTGACCTTAGATACATGCTATGGAAACAATACCATCTACATTACATAGATACATTAAATTCATGTATGATGGACATTTGTAAACATACCCTATAGAAAATGACCCATTTTAGTATTGTACCTTAGCATTTATATTGTCACATAAATTGCCCAAAATATGTACTTTTCATGATTACTAAAATCATTTCATAAGCTACTGACCCAGTTATTTGAGTACAACTTTTTATCTCTCCCTCCAAAAAATAAGGTTTATATGAGTAATCCTATACCTAAGGGACATGAAAATAATCCATATTATGATTATCATAGATGTTGGGGACATTCTAAAAATCAATGATTTTAAATATGACATAAGATTTAATATCTCATTGATTATAAAAATATTGATCTTAATGATATTTGTACATTCTTCATGACTTGATCATAATTTCATAGAAAATGCAATAATTTTATGTATTCAGACAAGATGGTGAAAAAAATACTAAAACTACTATAGTTAGGAAAAAATAGGTATTATAGTCATGATGGATTTATACATTATATGATTACTTTAAAAAATTTGACATAAATACATTAAATACATAGGGTGAATTTTATTCATGGAAAGGGACATTGGTACCACCTAAAACATGTCCTACTCATGGTTTCTTTTATTTGACCATAATATAGTATATTTTACATAGTGCCTTAATGTTGATTGATTATTTCCCTTACTCTTCTATTTTAGACATGCATATGTTTATACAATTTTGCATTGATTATTCCTCTATACATTGCTTTGTTTTCATTTGGTTTTTGTCATCTACTTATTTATCTTGATTCATACATCTATCAAATCTATATTATGATGGTGCACCCTTCATAACAATTTCATTCTAGTGCACATCCTTTAGAGCATGCTACTTTCTCACTCCTAGATATTGGATACCTATACATGCTATGAATTCTAATGAGATCACAAAATCACTCACATTTATGAGCATATACACTAATTCCTCCTCATCTCCCTCCACTTCCTACATACTCTTTGGAGTTACAATTTTTAAATTCACATTTATAATGGGGTCACATTTTTTTCCTTCACTTGCTTCACATTATCATAATACTACATTTGGTGCACATTTTTTTCCTTAATATGTGTTAAATATTATTTGGATCCCTACAAATCTTCTCAAAACCTTGCTACTTGAATTTACTTTATTCTTTACATAAGCGTTTGCCCAAAATAAAATAAATTAAAATATCCCTCAAAAAAAAATTCAAGGCCTATGCATGACATGTTTTATAGTTTACATTATTTATTTATGTTATTTATCACATGTTTGGTAGATTACATATACTTTTTCATACACACATGCATTTTATAGTATATATCGGTGAGATGCAAGACATACATGTTTACATGATACATGGATATGTAGATGTGGGACATTCCTAAACCCAGGGGCCATGCCAATGTTAGGACATTTCATTACATAGGTTACATTGTTACATGTTATATATTTATGTGAAATTTTTATTTATCATGTTAATCTACATTGATTTATTATAAATGTATTGGTTTTCTACATCCTTTACAATGTTAAATTTCATGGGTAAGCTAGTTTACAATGTTGTGACATTGACATAGATTGATAGTGTAGACTAATTTTCACTTGTTCTATGCTTTGTTGATGTTTTTTCATTTCGCAGGCTAATCATTTATTATGTATTGTTTGGCCATTCACTTTATTTTACTACATCTATTGATTGAGTTTATCGTTGTATGCCTCTTTATTTTGGCCCTTAGCCTTGCATGACATTGAGTGATATTATGTGTATTGTGTACAAACCCTTGGCCTTATGCAACAATTTATTATCCATTATGTGTATCACTTGGCCTTGTGTGACATTGAGTGTTATTGTGTGTGTCATGACCATGACATTGTGTGCTTATAAATGGATAAATCTAGGTTTTTCAAATAAGTTGATTTAGTTTGTAGTGTTGTGACCCATATCACACACCTCCCTATTTTTGTGTGGTGCCATGATCCATATCATTCACCTTTAATACATAGTTCTTACTCAATGCTTGTATTAGTGAGATTACTACTATATGCATAACTTTTATATATATTTTGACATGACACTTTTATGATTTACATTATATGTTTCATATATGCTTTGATGACATACTCATTACTATGATGACATAATATTCACATGTTAGGACATGATTCTACTTGATTACATTGTTATATAACATAATGCAATTAGCTCTTTTATTTTGAGATGAGTAATTTTTAGGATACATCCCTCATCTCAAAAGTGGTCATATTAGTGGGCTTGTCATAGATATTTAAGCCTATATCAATAGAAAATTTAGATTTTGGGACATATTACATGATTTAAAAAGTTAATATTGGTTTAGATTATTAGTTTGGTTAGATTAAGTGACAAATATTTATACATTAGAAAAAAATTAAGAGCATATACAATGCATATGCACACATTTTATAAGAACTTAAGTTACATATTTTTAGATTTTTTGGATATGAGACAAATGAGATATAGATACATATAATTATATATCATGTTGGAACCAATTGGATTAGATTATGAGGTGTGAAAATTCTTCATGAACAAAAATTATTATACTTTTATACTTAAGAACATGGCATTGATGGCACTAGAAGTTGCAGACTACATCTATAATTCCATAGGCAATAGTTGATTCATGAGCTTATCATAGGATCTCCTTCTCACTTTGAGGTTCAAAATAAATTAAATGAGTAGTGGAGTTGATATCCTATGCCCTCAATGGCCTCTGACTACTACATGAGGGTTGAGGCATCTAGTTTCCCAACCCATGGCCCCTGAATTAGTTAATTTATCCATTGGGGCATGATCAATCCCAATTATATAAATGATTTAGAAGGAAGCCCACTTCTCCATATGTTTCATCAGGAAACATAGTTCTCCAATGCTTCAGTAGGAAGCATCATCTCCAACAACATCATAGGGGGGAAACATGGTTCCCCTGATTATATATTTATTTCTTCCTTCCTCTTTAAGTTTCACAAATTTAATTTCATATTTCATTTTCATATATGGACATTGATTATTACATATTCATTTAAGGTTTTTTTGTAACAAGTTTCACATTTGGAGCCTTCTCAAAAATAAAAAGTGTGTTATACACACTCTAGTACATCTCTTTATCCTTTTACTCTAACATTTGTATTTCATTTCAATACTAGAATAAAAGAAGGAAATTTTAAAACACTAAAATATGGTGTTAGGTACTTGGAAATGTCAATCTTGACCTACCTTCACTTTACATGACTTGTGCATACACATATGGATCTTCTGATCCCTTCTTTCACATCTAAATGATTTCCATGGGTCTGACCTTCTCAATTTTATATAAGTCACCTATAAGAATTCAAAGATTTAAAATTTATTTAAGAGTAAAGATATAGATTTAGTAGTGTGCCTAAGACTCGACTCCTCATGATGCTTGCTATTCAAATTCCTCTATAAGGATTTGTATTTATATAATTATCAAGTTTGAATTAGGAACCTATTAGCATGCAAGCTAACAAATAAAAAGAGATAAAACCTAAAATTATAGGTTTACACACTGAAAAGAGGAAGGAGAAGGGCAGAAGGGCCCACATAACCAAAAGTGTCAAAATTAACAAGTCAATGATTCTAACTAAGAGAAATTAGAAGATTTCTAATTTTAACCCAGGGGTAGAAAATATAGAGTGAATAATAGAGAAGAGTAAAAGAGGCCTCCAAACATAGATAAATTAGATAGGATAGGGAAAACATAAGAAGTAAAAAATCACAAGACCACATGGAGAAGAAAGGGGAAATAAAAGATTAAAAAATTAAAAGATCCAAACACCACATCAAATGATTCCTATGAGAGGTAAGGACTTCCAAACACCACATCAAATAAATCAAGAGGAACCAAATATTAAAAGATAAATATGCAAAAAAATGACACTAAAACATTGGAATAATAATCATCAAGAGGAAATAAAAGATTAATCTTTGATGTGGTGTTTTAACATGTGATTCCTCTTGATGCATTTGATGTGGTGTTTGTAAGTCCTTACTTGTACATTAGGGATGTTATCTTCACAAGGAGGGATAATAGATACAAATGGGTCAATGAAGGGATAAATTATATCATCTAGCCACATCAAAGCAAACCCAAACTTTTTATGGCAAGTGCCAACTAAGAAAAATGACTCATTCAAGCCAAAAAACATTTTTTATTACTTTTTTTGAAAGATAATGAAGAGGTTGTGTTATAAATTTATGAAATTTATTATGATAACAAGGGATTGAAGGGTTGGATGAATTACTACATTATTTTTAACAAGTTTTCCAAACTCATAAAAGTTTGGCTTCAAAAAGAGATGTAGAACACATGATTTAATTTTTGCCTAGATTTTATTTACCTAACATTGGGTTGTATAGACAATCAATTTTAGAGAGTGATGAAGTGAAGAAATGAATTAAATATTTTTAGGAATATGGGTTCATACCCCTCAGTACTTATCCATATATGTCACCCATTGTGATGGTATAAAAGGATGACTCTGAGAGAATGTGTATAGATTATAAAGCATTGAGCAAGATCACCATAAATAATAGATATCCACTTTCATATATTGATGAATTTTTGGACCAACTTCAACATGAAACATATTTTATAATGTTGGATCTTGTATTTTTGTATCATCAAGTTTTTATGAAGGATGAGGATGTATAAAAGATAAATTTTAAGACACAACAAGGTTTGTATGAATGGTTGGTATTTACATTTGGTTTATGTAATGTATGTGCTACATTTATGATATTGATGATTGGTGTATAGAGGCATTTCATAGATACATGTGTCATATTATGTTTAAATTATATTTTAGTTTTTAAGTGTTACATTGGTAATAACATCTAATTTAGTTGAAACAAGTCTTGTAAGCTTTGAAAGAAAACCAACTTTTATATAATACAAAAAATGCGAGTTTGCAACAAAAAAATCACTAGTCTTTTTGGGACATATAGTTAGAGAAGGACAATTATGAATGGATCAAAAAAATGTTAATGTTATCACTAATATACCCAAACATAGGAGTGCCACAAATATTAGAAGCTTTGTGGGAGCTGTCAAATACATGAGGAAGTTTATTCCAACTTTTTCTACAATATAATGACCTCTACATATAGTTGCAATAATGGGTAAGAAATTTATTTGGGGTAAGGAACATGATAGTGCATTGGTTCATTGAATGAGTTGGATGAATATTCCATGTTTATAATGGTGAAAATAAAGGGTTAGAGAGTAATATGAGTACTTGAACTAATCCAAAAACATGGGTAAATATAATTCCTATTGAGATAAGGAAACATAAAGGTAGAGTTGGTATAGAGGACATAATTCTTGGGACAAAAAAGGACCAAGAATCAATACTAGAAGAAAATAGGATGGATTGGAAGAAATACTTAGGATCTAAAAAATGGAGATTAGGGGGTGCCCATATTGTTGCATATGATGGAGCTAACCTAACAACAAGGGTTAATGCAATTTTTATTACTTTCTTTTAATTTGAGGCCCATAGTAGGTAGTTCTAAACTAGATCTTGATAATACATTCAGATTTGAGAAAATGAGAAAGGTATGGACAAAATACCTCTAGGTTTAGGAAAAACTATGAAAATTAGGGATAATAACATAAACTAGTGACAAGGGGTGTTTAAATAGTAGGAAAATACTTGGATAATGGATGAATAAATTTTCTTTCTTCTTCTTAAAAGATAAAAAAATAGATGTAAATAAAAAACTGATGGAGTATATCTTTATTGGTTTACTTTGAAAATGATTATTAGGATTTTTTTGGGGAAACATTTGAAAGGAAAAGCTCTATACAGGGTAAGTTTTAGTGGCCCATATAGAAATTAGCTTGGGTTTTTTTTGGTGAATCTCTAATTATGTGTTTTCAAAGTATGGTGAAAAATAATAGATGGTGTTTAAGTGAGTAGGCAAATAAACAAATGAAATGTCATGGGGTGCATAAGGCATGGTGAGTGTGACTATACAAAAAACCCAAAAATGGGTGGTAAAAATTTTCTATGGATGACATGTCTTTATTATCAAATGACATATATGTTATCACACGATAGTTATGATACCACACAACAACTATGTTATTAATCGATATTATTACTTTATCTTGACAACTATGTTGTCATAAAATAATTATGCTACCAGATGATAACTATGATACTAGATGATAATTGTGATACTGGATGATAGCTATGCTACCGAATGATATATGTGCTAGGTAACTCTACTATTGTGTGATAATTGTTTATTGATGAATGCCAAATTACTATAAATACTACCAGACCATTTCATTTTTCACTCTTACAACTTGAAACCTCCACACTGACCTTTTAGAGACTTGATTCCCTATAAATAAAATTACAACCTAAGACTAGAGACCACCTAAAGACAACTTGTAAAACAATGGTTGCCCCAAAAGATCATCCTCATTAAAAATAATGTGAAATAACCTCATATGCTTATAGATACTTCAGCTACTAGAACAAAAAGATGCATACATGGCCTGGGTTGAGAAGTGAAATATGTAGGGGTTTGTCAAGATGCCCCAATATGACATAAACACCATTTTGCTCACTTATTTCCTTAGGAGCTATGTCCGTGTAGAGTCCATGTTCATAGTGAAGGTACAATCATGGGTTTTATAATTTGGGGTCAGCCTAAAAGACATTGATCACTTAATAGGGATCATCATCACAAATGTTAACCCTATGACCACCCATGCCTCACTGGCATATTGGGGCAAGAAATATCTGGAGTCTCACTTTAACCTATCGATCAAGGGTTCTTACTATTTCATTAAATTAATATTATTTTCATTTATATCATTCTAATTTTATTCTTATTTAGCAGTTATTTGATCTCCTTTTCAATTTACAGGGAACCCTTCTCAAAGGCAACATTTTCCACCACCACCACCAACCTGCCAAGTTGTAACTAGGGGTAAAAATTTATCATTTTTGGCCCCACGTAGTGGCACTATGCATTTGGCAATGTCAGAGTTTCCAAACCATTCTTTTCGTGGTCTTTCTAGCTCAAGGACTACTATTTTACAAAAAATAGATCTTTATGATGAGTTTTTGGGGATGGAGAGTGGGGATCAATATAAATTTTTTAATCCCCATGATATGATTTAGGTATCTTATCCAAAGGGGTCAAAGGTTAATTCCCAATAACTATCGACACTCATCTCTTTGTGATCTAACTCATCCCCTCCTTCTCCTGATCCTAAGATTCCTAAGACTAATAATGAGCTTACTAGTTTTCATTTAGATAATTTATTGGTAGATAATACCACTGCATATGTAAAAAAAATTATTCTTGCTGAACTTGAGAGTTTGAGAATATGAGAGGTAAGGGCTAAGGTTTTGATTTAGGAAATAAATGTTTGGTTTTAAAATCACTCCCAATGTAACCAATTGTTCAAATTGGTTTAAAATCAACTAACAAAAAATGATGTTTAATTGAATCAAGCTATTTCTAGAGCAATAAATATTAGTAATGATTATAATGATAAATTTTTAGATATAATATTGAACATGATAAATAATTTAAATGCATACTACAAAAAATGAGACAAATACAAAAGCCTTGTGGTTATTGATGATGCAAAAAAGGGGAAAGCTATGGTAAGTTATACTCATTCTAATTTGTTTGTCATTTGTATTTAATTCTTTTATTTTTAGCTAAATAATATTCACTATTTAATTGCAGTCAAAATATAGTAATTTGAATATTCAAGTGAAGGTATTCGAAGTGCACCTCCTAACAATATGGAAAAAATTAAATATAACTATTTCCCTGAAAGAAAAACTTTTTTTGTTGAATAACCAAAATAATACATTGAAGAAAATTATCAAGGAGCATGGATTGGATCCAATTTTTTTGTTCAAGTAGAAAGCTGATGCGGATCCCTCATTGCTTTTGGTAGGATATGAAAAAAAGGATGAAAGGGTAAATCTTGCCAATATTAATACTACAACCAAAGATATTCTTGAATTAGGAATCCTAAAAGATGATACAAGCCATAAAGAGGGAGTGTCTTCCACAATATAAAATCAGACAGACACTCCACATGAAATTTAAAAATAATGAATCAATATCAATTGTAACATTTATTTATAGTGGAAATATTATAATATTCTAAGACAATCAGTTTCAAACTTCAATATATATTGTATTTCTGGAATTTCGAAGATACATTGGATTTTTAGATGGATTTTAGTTGCTTCTATGTTAGATATTATCTTGAAATGTAATGTTTTGTTTGTAATTAATTTAGTTACACTATATGTATGATACATGTGTTTAAATGCGAGTGTTGATTTTAAATTTCAATTATAACAATGTTGATTAGTAGTAGACAAGTTTTGATCACTAGATTTTTTAAAAATAATTTAATTTGATTAATAAAATCACTATAGTTAATTAATTGAAATGAAAATGGATAATTGTTAAAGTTATTTAAGGGATGAAACTAGTTGTTACATTTTGAGTTGCCCTTATTCAAATTTTCATGAAATTTCCCTAAGTAATAGTCGGCTTACCATTTTCCCCTTATTGGTCATATCTTTGTTTATTAAGTTGGCTCTTTATTTTCAAAGTTCACTCGCCTATCTTATTTTGTGTGTGAAATTTCTAAAGAATTGAACCTTTGAACTTGAACCATTCTCAAAGTTCAAGAGTTCAATGGTTCAATGGGTTCAATGATTCAATGTTTCTCAAAATGAAGTGTTTGTCCTTTTGTGTATTTCAATTATGTCTTTGAACCTTCTGGTTGAACTTGAACCCTTTTTCAAGGTTCAAGAGTTCAATGATTCAACGGTTCACTGTTTCAAAGTTCAAAGTTTCTTGAAAAGTCATGTGACTATTGGTCGATCTGTGTAGTTCATCTCGTATCTTTGAACCTTCGGGTTGAACCACATTCTAAAAGTTCAATGGTTCAAGGGTTTAATGATTATACTCTCATCTCACCCCAAGGATTTCTCTAAGTAAAAATTAATGGGAGATTTAGAGGAGAATATATCCAAAACTCATTATGAAATGAAAAGTTTTAACTTTTTGCAAGGTTATGGATAATCATTATTCATCAAGGTCGCACGTGAAGAATGCTTACCATTAATTCATATGTCATAGTTCATGTCTTATTAAGCATTTTTAGCACATATTGTTTTAGTTAAAAATTATTTGACCTGATTAATGTCTGTATCAAGAGATAACAAGCCAAATTTAGTGAACAAACATACTAGTTGATGCAAATGGGGAACAATGCAGAGGTATAAGATTTTTGTTGCCTAATTTCATAGTTATTTCAGATACATTGAAGGTGAGTTATACTCTTCCTGTAAGTTGTTTCTATTTATTAATTTAAAAGAAAATCCTTTTGAGTTTTTGACATTATTTAAGAAGTTCAAAGCATTCTTTTTCATTATATCCTCTGATTTGTAGCTATGAAGTTAGTTTGTCTTGGTTACAAACATGGTTTTGGTATCATCTGTTCTCTTCCTAAATTTAGGGACACCTCTCTGGGTCAATAAGACTTATAATATTTTAGGGAAAGGGATAGAAATCCTGTGCTAAATCCTATGATGAAGAAGATAGTAGAAAGTGGTTTGGTCAAAGCTATGGCCTTTCCCATGACTGTGGAGTACCTTGAATTAGTTCTAGAGTGCATGAATAGATATGAACCCCAAAACAGGTGCATCAAAATTGTAGATGGTAATGTTTTACTGCATATGAATAGACAAACCTTAAATTTTGTGATGAGAATTCCGTCCAAAGAACCATATTTTGACCTCACTATTACTTCTTCTTATGGTCATTTTTCACTAAAAAAATCATATTACAAGAGCGTGATCGTAAGGAATTGGTTATTGAAATTCTAAAAAGGGGGTTCAAGACTGCCCAGACCATTGACAAGAAATCATATGATTCTAGAAGTAAAAGATATTGTGGTGTTACTACACAAGTTAAAGGGCAGTGCTCAGGCATATTATTGGGAATACTAGATGTACTTTATCATACAGGTAATCCTCCAAGGAGAGCAATATTTGTATTGGGAAAAAATTGCAGCTGAATGTTTGCATCTGTGTCTAAGTAATTGTTTGGGGAATAAAGATTTTTATATGTCTTCATACCTCTTCTATTGCCTGGCATCTACAAGACAATGGGTAAGGCTACCTCATGCACACTTGGTTAAGGACAACAAAATTTATGATTATTATTCACAATTATAGATGCATAATTGATATGAGAATTACATGAGGGTTAATGATGTTTTTACTAGGAGAATGACTTATGAATTATCAAACAACATCAACAAGAGGATGTCTGATGAAGCTATGCAGCTGATCAACATTTGTGGTAGTTTCTTTATTCAATTTTCCAAGTTCACTTATATTAGAATTGGGGGTTTTGAAAGTGAACCTTTGAAGTTACATAGGTATGTTTTTGACTGGTTGGTGTTGATAGAAGTCTACGGACAATTAGCACATGTGGATACAAAATTTCTAATGAAAAAGGAATCTAGTATATCTTTTCCCATTGAGCTTGGACATTATTCATTCTAGTCAGTATTTGATGCTTTTAATTTAGAAGTGGATCTTAAAAAATTTAATTTTTAGTACTTCACTACCAGATCCCAATTTGACATCAAAGGATTTGCGAGGGATAACTTGGATTTTGGAATAGGGTTTTCACATTTCCATCAAATAGAGGATTATAGGAAAGATTGTTCAGATGAATTTGAGGTCAAAAAGAGACTTTAGTGTAGGTTCTCCTTGGGGCAAATAGTCGCCCTCAATTTAAATATGAATATTTCTAGAATAGTTGATAATGAAGAACAACTGATTGATCCTCAATTTGAAAAAATAAAACAATTACCTATCTCAAAAATTAATTGGGATAAAGATGAAGAGGATCAAATTAAGGTCAGAACTCTCTTAGTAATAAAGAGAACTGAGAAATGGTAGAGGGAATGTAAGTTGGAAGAAGTTCAAAATAAAGGTTCCCTACAATGTGCATAAATGGTTGAATCATCATCCCCAATAAGATCTCCTAATCATCTTATTTCTATCTGTGATATAGGTACTTCCAAGCCTAAAAATAGAAGAGATCCTGCCATCAGAGAATCCAAGAAAGCCCTCACAACTATTCTACCCCCTCATACCACTAGATTACAAACTAAAATCAAGAGGAAGAAGTAGATTTCTGAGAGAATAGTTGTAGACTTGAATTCTGAAGAAGATTCAAGAGAAGCAATAGGTGATAAAGATTCTGATTCACCAATGGTAGAGGAGGTTAGTGTAAAAAAATAGACATAGGTTGCTTTAGAGGCTATTGACTTGATGATGATTTTAGATGTGCCTTCTAATCAGTTAAATCTCGATAAAGAAGTCCTGATCTCTACACCCAAATGGCTAGAGAGTTTGATTAGTGACAAAATAAAAATAGTCCCATTTTCATTACCATTGGAGGACATGGTTAGCAAGTGCCTAGGGAAGACTCCTAAATCTAAGAAGCTAAAAATAACATCCAAAGTAGACATCAACCCTAACATAAGAAACTAGAATGTAGAATTAGCCTGACTAATAACTAATGAGGAAGTTAAAGATCTTATAGTTTAGGATTTTACAATTGAAAAGATAGATCTTGGGACTGCATCATGTGCCACAGATGTGCATCACCTTGAAGCATCAACCAAAAGGATAGTCAACCAAACTTGGAAAGATGAGAAAGATAAAAGGGAGTTGAAATAGACCTTACGGTCAATGGTAGAGTACATCGACTCCATTCATAACCCAAATCCACAACCTATTACACAATTTCCCCTATCTTTTGATCCAAAATCACCAATTGATCAAAAGATGTTGGACTAGATACACAAAAATAAAATGGTTGCTAGAGTATTTGATGATTGGTTGGATGGCATCATCCAGAAAGGTACAAAATACATTCATGAAATGAAGAATATATATGATCAAACCACAATTACCATCAAAGACTTGAAAAAATAGAATGCTTCATGGATAAAAGATGAAGGTAAATGGATGAATGTGATGAATCAAATTGATGAAGTATAGAAATATGGGATAGTAAATTTTTTATTAGAATAGAATTTGATAGGTCTGAATGAGGATATGCTTAATGTAAGTAAGAAAAACATTAAATGGAGGAATTCAGTATCATGACAAGGGTGAATTAAACTCACAAAAATTATTAAATAAATAATTGAATTCACTCAATCATTACAACATGATCTACAGTGGATTGATGTAAAATACATAAAGGATGATGGAGAACCAAAAAAGGATGTTGATACTATGATTCAATCCTTCCGAGAAAAGATCAATTTCATTAAAGAAAGTGACAACTTATTAACTAGAAATTTCTCTCAAATTTCAAAGGTGGAGTCATTTCTTTATCTCTGCATTGACACACTCTCAGAGCACGTGAAGAAGATGGGGAAATTTAAAGGGGAGAAAGATGTCTAGAAAGCAAGGGTAAAACACATCGATATTCCCAATTTCTCAAAAATCAAGGAATTTGTTATAGCATCCCAGGAGTGGAAAGCGCAACTAATCTCTTCGACTGAGCAAAAAAAATTTGGAGATTCTAATCCATCTCCCCAATCTTAATCTTACTTGCATAATATTTTATTCATTTATTCAATTGGTATTCTATGTAAAACTTGGTTTTTAAATGAGTTTGTAAAAACTAAATTTTGTATGTGTCAGAGTTACTTTAACTCTGGGTTTGGTTTAAAATATTAGATAATTAGAGAAACTATATATATATGTGTGTGTTTTTAGTTGTTGAAATGGATACAGATAAATAAAAAAAGAAATAAGAAGTTTTAGAATTGAAGATTATCAGCTTTGCAATTTTTATATGATTTTTGTCTGAAACATTTTTCATCTGTGAATGAAAAGGAGGAACAATTACTGTATACTTAGATCTGTGTGTTTGAGTATTTGAAATTATATTTTCTGTGTGAGATCTTCTTTCATATGGTAATTGCTATTTTATTGGACAACTCATTGTATGTGTTTTATTGTTTATTGGTTCAATAATTTACATGTTTATATCTGGTTATTACTGAAGATAGAATCTATGTATTCTATTACTAAATGATGTTATAAAATCTCACATTCATAGCATGATGATGTATGGATGTTAGTTTGTCTTTAAGCACTATCTGGTTAAAAGTGTATCTAAATATTTAGAATAATTCAAATTCATTGAAGATCTTAAAGGGAGTTGTACCTTAATTTAGATGGGAACTATTCCTGATAGTTTCCCCATTTGTTGATTAATTTATTTGTTCTTGAAAGAAAAGGGTATAGAGTTAGAATAAATTATGACAAATCTGTTCACCAATAGTTTTTGGCAACTCTACTAGGGAACAAAATTGAAAGCTTTGCTGAAAGATTAGTCACCTTAATATGAAGCAACAATGGTGCTTCCACATGAAAATATAATTCCTATCTTACAACCTAATCTTGGTTTTCAAGATGAGCAGGAAGATATAATTGGTCAGTTAAATACCCTTACTTGGCAGACTCATTGGAATATTGATGATTATAAGAGGGCAAGTAGAGTATTAGAAAAAGAAGAAGAATTGGATGATAATTTGAGATTGTTGTTGCTCAGAGAAAGGAGGAGACAAGCAGAAAATGCAACCTAGAAACCAATAAATACCTATCCAATCACAAAATTATAAGCTAGATTCTAGAAGGTACACATGATTTTTGAGAAGAGAGGGAGTTGAAGATCCTACTTTTCAAACACTGTAAAGCTTAAATTTTCCTTATATTTCTACCCATATCAGAAGAGCTAGAAGTAGACCTCCTAGGCCCCTTAAACCCTCTACATCCCCTGTCTATCAAGCCTTAACTCTTTCTGGTACCATTATTCCTTATGCTATAAGCTTTCTACCAATGGCCCAACCTTGGGGAGAAACCATAAGGCCTCTAAATTTAGGGGTCAACCTAAATCCTCTACCTAAAAATGCAAGGAAAAATTTGCCTAAGTTTAATGGAGATGGGAGACAATCACTATAGGAACATTTGAGCACCTTTGTAGCAGCATGTGGTGTGTTAGGCATACAACATCAAGATGTAATCATAAGGCTTTTTTTGCAAACTCTAACTGATACTATGACATAATGGTTTTATCATCTAAATGATTCCTAAATCACAAACTGGAATGATATGAAAACTACATTGGAAAATAGGTTCAAGAGCATAGAAGATGAACGTTCCCTTCTTGCTTAGTTGACTCAACTCAAGAAAGAAATACATGAGCCTATGAGGGAATTTATATCCAAATTTAATAGAATAGTGCACAAAATCCCAACTGCTAAAAGACCGACTGCTGAGAATCAAAAATATTTCTTTATTAATGCTATGCCTTCTGATATTAGCTTCCATCTTAGAAGAGGTGTAATTACTGACTTGGCAGCTGCTCAAACCTTGGTGATTAGTTTATAGGATGATCTTATTATGGTTGGAAAATGGAATAAAGAAATCCAAGTACCTAATGCTCATCCCTCATCCTCTACAGATCCTGTCGTTTAAAAAATAGTCAATGATATGATTGCCTTTAAAAGATAATTACCTAAAGCTAGTACTTCATTCCAACAATAATATCAATATATTGGCAGGAGAAATTTTAATCAATAGGCAAATTCTGGTAGGACATTACCACTTACATCAGCATAACCAAGGTTGACTATTGAAGCTCCTCCTAGTAGAGGTAACACGTGTGCCTTTCATTTGACTACTAATCATGATGGAAATTATTGTCCAAAAATGCTTAGATATGCTCAAATGGCTGCTAATTAAGATGTGTTAGGGGAGATTACTGAAGAATAAAAGAACTTTGAGAAACTTGGTGACTTTGAAATACACTTCCTAGAATATGAATCAGATTTAGAAAGAGGAGGTGAAATATTAGTTACTCTCAAAGATCTTTCATGTGCTGTCCTCACCAGAAGTCAGAAGAATTCAATATTTTCTAATACTCAAGAAGTGCTTGTTAAAGGTAAGGAACCTTTTACTAGAACCTCTGATGCTAATCTAAAGACCCAAGAAAATAAATTGCTACATGGAAATGATCATGAGACTTCTTTTGATATTTTAGAATTTTGTAAGTCTGCAAAGATTCAAATATCTCCTACTAAATACCTTAGGTTGAAACCCAAAGAACTTGATAAATTGGTTAAATATGTCAAAAATGGCCCTACACAAGTTGAACCTAAGAATCAATTAAATGTTAATGCCGAGTCTCCCATAGCCCAATTATTTGCTTCTCCACCTGAATCACCCATGCATACTCCTAGAAAGACCCTCAATTCATCTGATGATACTTCTTATATGGTTGATATGAAACCCAACCCATTTTATATTTATTTATTCATAAATGCTCATAAACTTAGCAATTATATCATAGATTTAGGTGCTTTTGATAATATAATGCCTTCTTCTGTAGCCAAAGCCCTAGGCTTATCCCTTACAAAAACTTTTGGTAGGTGTTACTCCATGGATGGCAAACATATTTCTTTGCTCGAATAAATTAAAGATGCACGAGTTGCTCTTGCAGCCTATCCTAATAAAAAGGTGAAGTTGACTATCTTGGTAGCAGATATTCTTGTTAGTTATGGGATGTTGTTGAGTAGGACTTTTTGCAAATATTTAGGTGGACAAATTTTATTAAATTGGTCAAAAGCTATAATTCTAATTAGAAAGCAAAAAGTGAAGATAGAACCTGAACCTAAATGCAAGTTTACTGTATACCATTTTGATGATCTTAAGTCTCAAATTTTATTTGAAGAATGTAAATTTGGTAACTATTTTCTCTTCTCTAAAGACTTGAAGGAATAATCTATCCCAAAGTCTATTCATTCGGATGATCTATGGACCATGGAATTTTATGGCAGTTAAGCTATCACTGGTTCAAGAGTAGGGGTTATGTTGATCTCACTTGAAGGTGAAAATTTTCCTTACTCTTTCAAGCTAGAATTTAAAATCACTAATAACACTACAGAATATGAGGCTTTATTACTTGGGTTAATTGAAGCTAAAGGAAAGGATGTAAAGATGCTCAAAGCAAGAGGAGATGCTGAATTAATTGTTAAATAAGTGAGAGGTATTTTTTTAGTTAAAAATGAAAGATTGAGACATTACAAAAATAGAGTTTGGGATGAGATAGAATATTTTGATGCCTTTTCTATTGAAGCAATTACCAGAGACCAGAACACATGGATGGATTCTCTAGCAGTATTGACTTCTCTTCTTCTCCCACACCTTGATTTTAAAAGGGATTCATATAGAATAGAATTAGTCTATCATCCTAATGTCTTGAATAATGCTAAAAATTGGCAAGTTTTTAAAAATGATAAGCATATCAATTTTTTTTTGGAGAATGTTGAGATGTTCCTGGGGACTTATTTTGAAGGTTCTAAACTAGAATGTAAAGAATTTAGTCCTGATCCAGGGATCAATTCAAAAGATGATGTAATTCAACTAAAGGGAAACAAAATACCTAAAAGATTGGTCTCTTTAGAACATTTGTTCACTTGACAAGATGAATATACAAAAGGCAAGCTTGTTCAGGATTCTGGTAAATGGGGGGACTATGAGAAAATAAACATTGAAAGTGAAACTGATCCTAAGTGGATTTTTATTGGTAGATGTTCGCCAGAGGAGAGAAATAAATTGACTAATCTATTGATCAGGTATAAGGATGTCTTTGATTGGTGTTATGATGACCTCAAGGATTTTGGGCATGGGAAATTTCAACATCATATTCCTTTGAAAACAAATGCAACCTCATTCAGGCAGAAGCTGAGAAATCATAACCCAAAAGTTACTGAGGCCATTTTTAAGGAGATTGTCAAGATGTTGAAGGCTAGGATTATTTATCCAATTCATCACTCCACTTGGGTGGTAAACATTATTATAGTACGCAAAAAAAATAGAGAAATAAGAATCTGTGTTGACTTCAGGAATTTGAACCAAGCTAGTTTAAAAGATAATTATCCCTTACCTGTGATGGATCACATCTTGAAAATAGTTACTGGGTCAGAAATGATGTCCATGCTGGATGGATTCTCAGGTTATAATCAGATAAGTGTAGCTATAACTAATCAACATAAAACTACTTTTATGACACCCTGGGAAACTTTTACTTATAACCATATGCCCTTTGGTTTAATTAATACTAGTGCAACTTTTCAGTGGGCAATGGATTCATCCTTTAAAGATCTAAAAGATAGAATTATTGTCATCTATCTTGACAGTCTAACTATTTTCTCAAAAAAAAGAGATCATCTGAAGGATCTGGAGATCATTTTGCAAAGGTGTCAGAGTCATGGCATATCTCTTAACCCTAAGAAGTAAGTTTTTTGTGTAATAGAGGGTAAGTTATTGGGACACTTAGTTTCAAAGGATGGAATCAAGATTGATCTAGAAAGGGTTAGAGAGATACAATAGCTAAGTCTTCCTTCAAATAAAACTAGAGTTAAGTCCTTTGGCCAAATCAACTTCCTTAGGAGGTTCATTCCTGATTTTGCTAAAATTACAAAACATATTATGGGGATGATGAGTGAAAAATAGGCTTTTTGATGGAGTGAGACTACTAAAAAAGCATTTAAAGATATTAAATAAGCAATTGCAAAAACACCTACTCTGGTAAATCTTGATTTTCAAAAGATTTTATTATTTATTGTTATTCTTTAGAACATACCATGTCTGTTATCTTATTATATAAGAATGAATTGAATGTAGAAGCCCCGATAGCCTTTATGAGTATTCCTCTCAAGAAGCATGAACTTAGGTATTCTTTAACTGAGAAGCAAGCTTTTGCTATGGTAAATGCTATCAAATAATTTAGATATTACATTCTACACTCTCATTCAGTTATGTTTATGCCTAGTTAGATTGTAAAAAGCATTCTCACTCAACAAGATGTTGGGGTGAACCACAGAGTAACATGGGTTGCTAAAATTCAAGAATATGACTTGGAGATTAGACCAACCAAATTAGTTAGAGGTCAAGGTTTGTGAAAATTGATTGCTAAAAGTGAGGAAGAAAAAAAAGAAGTCCCCACTGTCCTGTTGATAAGTTTACAAGATCCATGGTTCCTAGATGTGGCACACTATCTTACTTATGGAGATTGTCCTAGTCACCTATATTTGAAGGAGAAAAGGAATCTGAAGTTAAAAGCAACAAAATATGTCGTTTGGGATGATGTTTTATACAAGAAGGGACTGGATGAAACTTTTCTAAGATGTGTGGATAAGGAACAACAACATAAGCTTTTGGAAGTTTTTCACAATTAAGACTATGGTGGACACTTCTCTTCATTCATAGCTTTCAAGATCCTTAGAAATTGTTGTTATTGGTTGGGTATGTTTAAGGATGCATATAGATGGGTAGCCAACTGTGAAAAATGTAAAATGTTTTTAGGAAGGCCACAACTTGTAGTATTGCCTCTAAGGCTTGTTGTTATAGAAGAACCTTTCAAATAATGGGGTTTGGACTTTATTAGGCCTCTTTCACCTCCTTCAAGTGCCAGACATAATCACATTTTAATGGCAATAGGCTATTTTACAAAATGGGTTGAAGTAGTCCCTGTGAAGAGAACCACTTCAGAAGTGGTGTGTAATTTTCTCAAAGAAAATATACTGGTATGTTTTGGTGTCCCTCAAAAAATTGTAGCAGATAATGCCAATAACTTTTCCTCAATTAAACTTATTTTTGCTATGAGCATAGTATATCTCTATCTCACTCATCAGATTACTACCCTAAAGGGAATGGACAAGCGGAGTCCAGTAATAAAAATTTGATAGCCATCATGAAGAAATTGGTGAGTGATAACCCTAAAGATTGGCATAAAAGATTGTATGAAGCACTCTGGGCTGACAGGGAACCCCAAAAAGAGCAATAGGAATGGCACCTTTTGAGCTAGTTTATGAAATAGGAGCTCGTTTATCATTACCTCTGAAATTATCTATAGCCAAATTACAAAATGTAATTAAAGATCAATACTTTCAATATTCCTTGGAGAAAAGAGTTATGTAATTAAATAATATTGAGGAGGAAAGAAATGACTTGGTTGATCTAATTATTGCTCACCAAGCTAGGGTTAAGAAGATTTTTGATAAAAAAACTAGACCTAGAAAATTCATGTAGGGAGATGAAGTACTGCTATGGGATAGGTGGAGAAAACCTAAAGGGGCACATGGAAAATTTAATTCACTCTAGAAAGGACCTTTCAAAATTCATCAGGTACTGGGTCCTAATTCTTTTAAATTGGAATATCTAGATGGAGCTATTTTACCCCTATCCTATAATGGATAGGATCTTAAGTTATATCGACTGTGAAACATGTATCCCTTATTTTGTACATAGCCTTTCCTTTTTTATCACATGTTATGTTTTCCTTTCCCAATTTTAGTTTGTCTTGCTTATTTTCTTCCATCTCTATGTTCTGGTCTGCACAACCAAATTTTTTGAGTTCTCTATATTTTGCCATAAAATGCTGTCCCCAATCAGAGCCAATGTTACCTTTTGAGTCACCCTTTTTCAATTTCTCATAAAATTTCCCTAAGTAATAGTCAGCTTACCATTTTACCCTTATTGACCATATCTTTGTTTATTAAGTCAACTCTTTATTTTTAAAGTTCACTCACCTATCATCTTTTGTGTGTGAAATTTCTAAAGAATTGAACCTTTGAACTTGAATCATTCTCAAAGTTCAAGAGTTCAATGGGTTCAATGATTCAATGTTTCTCAAAGTAAATTGTTTGTCCCTTTATGTATTTCAATTATGTCTTTGAACCTTCTAGTTGAACTTGAACCCTTTTTCAAGGTTCAAAAATTCAACGATTCACTGTTTCAAAGTTCAAAGTTTCTTGAAAAGTCATGTGACTGTTGGTCGATCTGTGTAGTTCATCTCGTATCTTTGTAGTTCATCTCGTATCTTTGAACCTTCGGGTTGAACCACATTCCAAAAGTTCAATGGTTCAAGGGTTCAATGAATATACTCTCATCTCACCTCGAGGCTTTCTCTAAGTCAAAATTAGTGGGATATTTAGAGGAAAAACTCATTATGAAGTGGAAAGTTTTAACTTTTCACAAGGTTATGGATAATCATTATTCATCAAGGTCACACATGAAGAATGCTTGCCATTAATGCATATGTCATAGTTAATGTCTTATCAAGAATTTTTAGCATGTATTATTTTAGTTAATAATTATTCGACCTGATTAATATCTGTATCAAGAGAGAATAAAAAAAATTTAGAAAACAAACATACTGGTTGATGCAAACAGGGAACAATGTGGAGGTTTAAGATTTTTGTTGCCCAATTTCATAGTTATTTTAGATACATTGAAGGTGAGTTCTACTCTTCCTATAAGTTATTTCCATTTCTTAATTCAAAAAAAAAATCCTTTTGAGTTTCTAACATTATTTCAAAATTTTGAAGCATTTTTTTTCATTATATCCTCTGATCTATAGTTATGAAGTCAATTTGTCTTAGTTATGAGCATGGTTTTGGTATCATCTGTTCTCTTCCTAAATTTAGGGACACCTCTCTGGTTCAATATGACTTAGAAGATTTTAGGGAAAGGGATAGAAATCCTATGCTAAATCCTATGATGAAGAAGATAGTAGAAAGTGGTTTGGTCGAAGCTACAGCCTTTCCCATGGCTGTGCAGTGCCCCGAATTAGTTTTAGAGTGAATGAATAGATATGAACCCCAAAATAGGTGCATCAGAACTGTAGATGGTAATGTTTTACTTCCTATCAATAGACAAACCTTAATGTCTGTGATGAGAATTCCACCCAAGGAACCATATTCTGACCTCAATATTACTTCTTCTTATGGTCATTTTTCACTAAAAAAAGCATATTACAAGAGCGTGATCACAAGGAATTGGTTATTGAAATTCCAAAAAGGGGGCTCAAGACTGCCCAGATCATTGACAAGAAATCACATGATTTCAAAAGCAAAAGATATTGTGGTATTACTACACAGGCTAAAGGGCAGTGCTCATACATATTATTGAGAAGATTGGATGTATGTTTTTATATAGGTAATCCTCGAAGGAGAGAAATATTTAGACTAGATGGAAATTTCTGCTGAATGTTTGCATCTGTGTCTAAGTAATTGTTTGAAGAATAAAGATTTTTATATGTCTTCATACCTCTTTTATTGCCTGGCATCTACAAGACAATTGGTAGGGCTACCTCATGCACCCTTATTTGAGGAAAAGAAAATTTATGATTATTATTCACAATTACAGATGCATAATTGCTATGAAAATTACATGAGGGTTATTAGTAATAAAGAGAACTGAGAAATGGTTGAGGGAATGTAAGCTGGAAGAAGTTAAAAATAAAGGTTCCCTACAATGTGTATCAATGGTTGAATCACCATCCCCAATAAGCTCTCCTAATCAACTTATTGCTATCTATGATGCAGGTACTTCCAAGCCTAAAATTAGAAGGAGTCCTGTCATTAGAGAATCCAAGAAAGCCCTCACAACTATTCTACCCCCTCGTACCATGAGATCAAAAAATAAAAGAAAGAGGAAGAAGCAAATTTTTGAGAGAATAGTTGTAGATTTGAATTCTAAAGAAGATTTAGGAGAAGCAATATGTGATAAAGAGTCTGAGTCACTAATGGCAGAGGAGGTTAGTGAAAAACAATAGATAGAGGTTGATTTAGAGTCTACTGACTTGATGATGATTTTAGATGTGCCTTCTGATCAGTTAAATCTTGATAAAGAAGTCCTGGCCTTTGCACCCAAATAGCTAGAAAGTTTGATCAGTGTCAAAAAAAATAGTTCCATTTTCATTACCATTGGAGGACATGGTTAGCAAATGCCTAGGGAAGACTCCTAAATATAAGAAGCTAAAAATAACATCCATGGTAGATGTTGACCCTACCATAGGAAACTAGAGTGTAGAAATAGCCCAACCAATGACTAATGAGGAAGTTTAAGATCTTACAATTCAAGATTTTACAATTGAAAAGATAGATCTTGGGACTGCATCACGTGCCATGGATGTGCATCACCTTTAAGCATCCACCAAAAGGATAGTCAACTGAACCTGAAAAGATGAGAAAGATAAAAGGGAGTTAAAATAGACCTTGTGGTTAATGGCAGAGTACATCAACACCATTCATAACCCAAATCCACAAATTATTACCCAACTATCCCTATCTTTTGATCCAAAATCACCAATCAATCAAAAGATGTTGGACCAAATACACAAAAATAAAATGGTTGCCAGAGTATTTAATAATTGGTTGGATGGCATCATCCATAAAGGTATGAAATACATTCATGAACTGAAGAATATATATGATCAAACCACAGCTGCCATCAAAGACTTGAAAACATAGAATGCTTCATGGATAAAAGATGAAGGTAAATGGATGAATGTGATGAATCAAATTGACAAAGTACAGAAGTATAAGATATCAAAATTTTTATCAAAAAAGAATTTGACAAGTTTGAATTAGGATATGATTTATGTAAATAAGAAAAACATCATATAGAGGAATTTAGTATCACGATAAGGGTGAATTGAACTCACAAAATTGATCAAATAAATAACTGAATTCACTCAATCATTACTACATGATCTACAATAGATTGATGTAAAATATATAAAGGATGATGGAGAACCAGAAAAAGACATTGATTCTGTGATATCCTTTTGGGAAAACATTAAATTCATTAAATAAAGTGACAACTTATTAACCAAAAATTTCTCTTGAATTTCAAAGGTGGAGTCACTTCTTTATCTCTGCATCGACACACTCTTGGAGCATGTAGAGAAGATGGGGAAATTTTAGAGGGAGAAAGACGTCTTGAAGGCAAAGGTAAAACACATCGGTATTTCCAATTTCTTAAAAATCTAGGAATTTGTTACAACATCCCAGGAGTGGAAAGTGCAACTAATCTCTTTGACTGAGCAAAACAAATCCAAAGATTATAATCTGTCTCCTTAATCTTAATCTTACTTGCATAATATTTTATTCAGTTAGTTAGTTGGTATTCTATTTAAAACTTGGTTTTTAAATGAGTTTGTAAAAACTAAATTCTGTATGGATCAGAGTTACTTTAACTCTGGGTTTGGTTTAAAAGATCAGATAATTAGGGCAACTATATATATGTGTTTTTAGTTGTTGAAACAAATATAGAGAAAGAAAAAAAGAAACAAGAAGTTTTAGAGCTGAAGATTATCGATTTTACAATTTATTTATGATGTTTGTCTGAAACATTTTTCATTTATGGATGAAAAGGAGGAACAATTATTGCATACTTAGATCTGTACGTTTGAGTATTTAAAATTGGATTTTTTGTGCGAGATCTTCTTTCATATGGTAATTTCTCTTTTATTGGACAACTCATTGTATGTGTTTTATTGTTTATTGGTTTGGAAATTTACATGTTTATATCTAGTTATTATTGAAGATGGAATTTATGTATTCTATTACTAAATGATGTTATAAAATATCGCATTCATAACATGATGATGTATGGATGTTAGTTTACCTTTAAGCACTTTCTGGTTAAAAGTGTATCTGAATATTTAGAATAATTTGAATTCATTGAAGATCTTAAAGGGAGCTGTACCTTAATTCAGAGGGGAAATATTCCTGATAGTTCACCCATTTGTTGATTAACTTATTTTTTCTTGAAAGAAAAGGGTATAGAGTTAGAAGAAATTAAGACAAATCTGTTAGCCAACACTAGTCTTCTTAGTTATCTTTATGGAGTTTTTAATAATCATGGTTGTTGAACATCAAATTCTTGTTGTGCATTTCTTTGCATTCTTGTTAATCAATAATCCTATATTAATATATTATTAGTATGATTAACATGAGATAAAATTTAAATATAAACCACATGACAAGTGGAGAAAATTTAGTAATAAATTAATATATGGTACCTATGAGAAGGTTGATTTATAATTCTTATTGATTTTCTCTTTACATAATAAATAATTAGATTATGAATAACTAATATTGTGCTTCTAATATTATAATGTGATAAATTTTACAATACCTAAATTATCATAGATAATAGTTTATAATAAATATAAAAAATATCATAATTAGTAATGAATTAGATTGCAAAGTTTCAATTAGAATACATATAGATTTAAAACTCAGGAAGTTGAAATAGTCCTTTTGCAGCTTGTTCTACAAAATTTGCATTTGTATATATAGTATTAGAGGTATTTTGACTGTCATAAATAGCATTGTCTCTATTGGTGGTTATATTTGTGACATCTCTTATTTTAGTTAGTAGAATCCAAATTGCAAGCACTCTTTCATAAGGAAACCCATGCACGAGATAACAAGAAACATACAGCCTCAAATAAGTTTCTATATTTTTGTCCAATCTATTATAAAATTTGGATTTAATAATATAAAATGCATTAAATACCATTTCATCTTCCACAAACCCCAAAATTATTGTTTGGCATAGTTTATATAATAATAAATATTTGCTGATATTCTCTTGTAGGACATTGCCAGGGTAAAGTTTTTTCCATAACCTCATAATAACACCACTTTTCATTGATTCATTTAAAAACTAATATTAATCAACAATTTTATGTCCAAAATGTGTTGACTAAGATGTTAGTAATTCCTTTTATAAAATACAATTAATTTTAACTTCATTGATCTCCACAGACTTGCTAAAATGTTTAATGAGACTACCCATGTATTTGACAAATAGATTACTTATTAATTCTTCACCATTTATAGTGTTCTAAAATATTGGATTAATCACTCCCATGGATTTAATAAAGTCATTTATTTTAAAATGATCTCAAATTTGAGTAGATAGGCTTTCTGAAATCATTCTTAATTTCAGCCATGTCTCCTAAATAATAGTATCATATAGTACTCATGTTATAGGGACTTCTTCAATTAAGTTCCTACTAAATCAACACATCTTTGTAATATGTCCAGTGGTATCTCATTTCCATTAAAAATGATATAAATATGATCATTAATATTAAAATTCAAATAGCTATTAGGGTCCTTAATATCATTAAAATTTGCCAGCTGCCAAATATGGGGCCCTTGAAACAGTCTTGTGAAAAGTATAACATATCTAGAGATTGACAAACCCATTTTATCAACTGAATTAATTCAAAATTATATATTGATATTTATTATGCATGTTTCATCAAAAATTTCATTTCTTTCAACATAGGTAGAATACTACATAATGTCAACAAAGTTTATAAATCTGTTAAATGATACAATAAATCTATTACCTTGTAAACTTCCATCCAATCTTTAAACATAAAACCCGCTAATGACATATATTCTTCAAAAATTATGCGTTTTGGCTCATACATATAAATCCATCTTGTATCAATATATTTTAAAAGTTTTTTAGCATCAGTCACTGTAATAACAAATTTCTAAAACTCTAAACATCTTTTTGGACTGCTTGACATGTATGTATGTAACTCATGAATAAACTCCTCCACTTTTGTGATATTTTTAAATGTGCTAATAATATTTTAAATAAGATTAATTTAATGAGACATGAAATGAATTGGAATCATATATGGAAAAACTATTATTTGCAATTGAACACAAAGACTAGTTCTATGCCCTTGCATCATAAATGCACCATCAACACCAACGCAAACTAACTTGGTAGCTAAAACATATTCATCTATCCCAGCTATATCCTTCAAACTAGAAATAATCAAATTATAGATGTTTTTGGCATTACAAATTTCAATCATTTTATGTACAACTAACATATGAGGTTAGCTTGAATGGTTATGAAATATATAAACATGATTGCAAACCCATGATCTGTTGTCAACTGTTATAACCTCATCAATTGGAAACAAGATAAATCATGTATTTTTTAATTTTTATTTCATATCCTCCTCAATCATGACAAGACATTTTTCCATTTCCCAAACATTGCTATCTGACCAATGGGATTGTGGAATGTTATGAAATCCATTATGTTGGGAAAAAATCTTATAATCTAAAAAATATGATATAGGTTTGCCTTTTTTTAGACTGTTATAGATGGTAAAGAACTGAATATTTTTGGCATGAAGATTAGCTTGAGTAATTTTTCCTAGTCGAGATGTTATTGTTCCTCCTTTATCAATAAGATTTTATAGACATTTTTGATAATCTTCATACTCTAATACATACCTTACATGCATGCATTCTTTTACATATTTCCATCTCTATGGTTTTTGTGTTTATCCATATTTTTGTTTTATTGAAAAATAACAACGTTTATTGATTATATAAAACTTAAGGTTTATTTTGTCATCATTTCCTAGTTTTCAACTACATATTATACATCTACATTCTGTTGGAGTATAATTACCATTTTATGGTTCCACTATTTCAATGAATAGTTATTTAGTTGCCCAGTCAAACTTAAAAGACCTAATTATCCATGTACTTTTCTTCTTTCACATAGATATATTAGTGCGGTATTTAATTGAAGTTTATTTTTGATGAGTATGAATCTCATCCAATAGTTGGATCTCATTATCAGGAATATCAACTAATTTCCTCTTCTTTCGCACATAATTTTGAGTTGAATCTTTAACTGAATTTAGTGTTTCACGAGATCTAAAAGTTTGTTGTATTTACAGCTCATCCAAGTCATATTATTTATAATTGTCCTCCAATTGAGGCATTACATAGTCATATTCATGAATGTATTCAAATGCTAGCATGCCATCATAAATAATATATTCAAATGGTGATATGTGATTAATTCATTTAGTTGGAATACCATTATTTATGGGTTCTACATTTAAGAGCGTTTACCTTTGAATTTTTTTGCTAGATGATGGATTTTGAATAGAGTGTGGATCGGTCTATGACATAATTAGGGGCCTAGATCCCCATGTGATTTATTAACTAGTATACTAGATATTACCATATGTATACCATATTTATAATAGCCACCATTGATGTCAATAATAACCAACATCCATTAATGACCTTGAGAATCTAACTATTTATAACAATTCCCACCACTAGCCTAGAGAATTACCAATAGTCATTAACAACCCCAAGAGTACAAGCAATGTCTATAATCGACCTCAAATGTCTTTTTTGAGATTTGAACCTAGGTAGGGCTTGAAACAACCAAGCCACTTAACCAAATCACCCAAACCTCGTTGGTATTTTACCTTTTAATTGTTATTGAACCTTAATATGAAACTAAAAATAAATAAAAATACATTTCATCATTTAGTATAGTACTTGTATTTGGTGTGGATGTTAGTTGCTTGGGTATTTTTTTGGTTGGCTAAAATAAGATAATAGGGTTTTCTTATTGGCTAATTATCCCACCCCCTTAACATTTATATCATATGCCATGTAATAATTCTATTATAATGTAGACACCAATGTTGTCAGGAAACACCAACATTATTGAATGACACCAATGCTGATGCATAATGTGATTAATGGTGGTTGAAATGGATGTTGTCATGTGATATGATTGCTGATGATCAACACAAGATATAATGGGTGACAATGTTGTGGGCATCAAATAACTATGCTAATGAGTGATACACGTGACCTAGGGATGGTATCAATGCTGATATGCTTCAAAAATTTGGTTCTCAAATGATTATATATTACATATAATGGAGAATAAGCTCATATTGACTTTTGATGGAGTATCAAACCATATTTATATGTATGAAATTTATTTTAAATAGTAGGCAAATTGACTTGGACAACGAAGTTACACCCAGATAATTTAGGCAAATTCACGCAATCCACCACCCCATAAAATTATCAAATACTAATTTCTAAAATTGAAATATTCATGAATTAACAAAAAAATCACCGCTAAACTTTACCTTGACTCTATAAGATTGGGTATACAACGTTTGGAAAGGGGTGGATCTTATGAATTTTAATCACCTTCTAAAATGTTGTTTTATGTATTTTTTTTAAAGAAGTGGAAAGAGACCATATTCTTGAAAAAAAAGTGTTGAATCTGCTAGATTAGATTTTAGCTTAACCTTGGAAGGAAAAAATTCAAGAGGGTTGGTTTAAGAACAAGGCTAAATAAACTTGGGTAAGATTATTTTCTTTGACTTTAGAGTTAAAGTTTAGATATTTTCAAAATTATTGGAGATTATTTGGGAGCTTTTATAAACTGGACCCAAAAATAATGGATAAATGTCTACCATTTATTTAATATTTAAGGTTCCTATAAACTTGTCCAATCTAATAGTAAAATAAATTTATTTTTTGTTCAAATTAGAGAGTATATTCAAAAATTAGAGTTTGAAAATTAGTTATAATGTGATTTTCTAACTCTAGTAAAGGTCATATTATGAGGAATTATAAGTAACTATTTTATAGGGATATAAATCACTATGACCTTAGAAGCGAAGGAGAGATAAGAAGTTTTAAGATGAAAATGAAAGATGAATTAGTAATTAAGGATAAAAAATAGGGAGTGTTATATCTCAAATTTGCACCCTTAATAGGGTGTTTCAATCCCTCTCAACTTGAGCTATTGAATTGGATTGATCTTAGGTTGTGGGTGACCTTTAGGTGGACCAAACCTCTAGATTATAGGGCTAGCTCCCTTTGATGTATCAATTAGGCTCTACCACTAACTTGATTCAAAGGAAAAGGGAGATAAAAGAAATGAAATAAACCTATCTAAGGAGGTGATACACCAAATGAAATACCCTCCACTTGAATGTCATGCACTAAGAACAAATATTAGGCCTGAATCTGATTACACTTCTCAAACAAGGACCTTCAAGCATTAGTGTTTCAACATAGAGGTCTTTGATAATGAATTGAATGAGAGGGTTAGTCAAGAGGTTTAAACAAGGAACTAATGACTAAAAATACACTTTAAATATATGCAAAAATATATCAAACTCTCCATGTGACCTGCAAGAAGACAATCCATTTTCAAATAGGTAGGAGAGGACAAATGAGAGAGTCTACAATCACTACTACTAACATTCATCAATAATCACAAAAGTAAACTAGTTGAAAGTATATGAGGAGTTAAGAATCAGATTCATTCATTATCTAAAGGCATATTACAAGTGTTTAGTTGAGCAGGGCTTTGCCATACCCAATAAAAGGATACATACAGATCCAAGAAAGGCTACATTTATAGAGAATGAAAGGAGGAGAGAGAGAAAGGGGAGTAAAAGAGAGTAATTGAAAAGTGTAATTCATGAAATATCAAGTTACAAATAAGAAATTATGTATGTGAATATTTGTAAGGTCCTTCAACATGTGTCATCTTTTCCTAATCATGGTTTTCAAGATAGTTGGTGTAGGAGACTTCAATGACTCATCATTCATTCAAAACTACCCATCTTGGCTTGTGAAGAATCACAAATGGAATTATTGGTCATAAAATTAATTTAACTATCCTTTGTTCTTATATTTTACACCTTGTATAGCCCTAAAAATTCATCATACTGAAGTTGTAGTGATAATAATCTCTTCTTAGGTGTCTTGAAACCCATTAGTCTCACTACGCCTTTCCTTACTTGAAAGCCTCAAATATTGATTTTATCTCCATGAATGAAATTTAAATTTATGAAATGACTCTTTGAGTCTGAAGAAAGATGAATCAAATCCCTTGGATACATCAAGCACTCTCCAACACTTCACTTTGTATCTAAAATTCATACTTGCCTTCAATTCCTTGTAACCCTCAAAACAAACAAAGCTCCTTATGTATAAAAATATACGGATGATATTGAAAAACTAAGCATATTTTTGAGTACCCAGTGTTCTCTTATATCTCTATACAAAATTTCATGACTGGAACCTAAGTGGAAGTGTACTTATTCTGCCTATTTCTCTCTCTAATTAGCCCTTGATTAGGTCTCTAGTCTTAGAAACTGAGTTTTATCTCTAATAAATGCCCAAACATGTGAAAATATAAATAAACATTTGATTCACTTTATGGACCTCTTGAACATGCTTCATGTCAAATTTGAGGATCAAAGATCCTGTACAGATGGGTGAACCGTGAAATGACCAAAACCCTGGCCTAGGTGCTTATACATGCTCAAGAGTCAATTAGAGTGGTTTTTCAAGAAGTTAATGAGTTAAAATTATTGTTTATGGTCTTTCAAGTCTTGTAAAATCATGGGAAAACTTAGTATGCTGGAATAGAGCTCTTCTTTTGTACTCTATAGGTTTGTAGATAGGCTTCTTAGATAACAAATAATGCAGTCACGTCTTCTTTAGCCCAACTTGGTGAATTGAAAATATCATATATCACCTTAAGAGATCTGAAAAAGTATGTAAAAAACTATGTAACCTTTTTTTAGGCTTGATAGGCCTTTGAACTTGATTTTAAGACCATTCCTTGTCATGCATACTCATAAATAGACTTACAACCATGATTTTAAGGTCAATTTTATATAGTGTACCTTCATATGTGTCAACCAAGGGTCTAATAAGGTGATAGAGAGAATTATGAAAGTTTATAAATTCATTTAAAGGTCAAAACATTCCATTTTTAGACATTTGAGGGCATATCTCTCTCATCAGGTCACTAGAAGGCTTCTTCATAGCCTATGAGCACTTTACAACCTTATCAATGGTTCATAAAGATGAGGCCATTGAACTAATAACTAATAACTAAAAATTTTAGGGAATAAGCCATGATAAATAACCTTAGGATATTTTATCACCTTGAAAGTTTTCAAGAGAGATCTGAGCAATGTTTGGGAGCCTCTCAAGCTCACTTAAGCAGTTAATGAGTACCTTGCACTCTTAACATTGGTTTATAGCCTATAGGTATTAAATAAAAAAACTAGTACCATAAGAATTGAGTAGGAAGACCTCCCAAACATATCCAATTTCCAATTTATCCCATGTACTTTCTCAAGAGAGTTCACACGTGGAGAAGGGAGTCTTTTTGAGCAATACATGCCTGTTTATGAACTTAAGAGAGATCAATTTAATAAAATAGGGCATGAGTTTCTTGATGTTGGATTGAAATACTTATTTTAGGTATGTATAAATCTATAATAATTTTATAAATGACCCAAAATGGGTATTCTCTCTTTATAAGCCCTGAAACCTATTACTTCATGTATTGAGGGTTTGTAAGCCAATTGATGAATTTGACCATATAATCCTGTGTTAGCCCTTTTATCACTATTGAAGAGTTTAAAAACCTCATATAATGTTTCTTTGATTTATTAATCACCTTATTAAGTCATATATATTTATATCTCACCCTCAACCAATAACCTTATTTACAATTTTACACACATGCCTGTGTGTGCATGTTTAGGCCTACCAGGCCTAAACATGCTTCTCAACCTTGAAATTAACTTCAATGACCATATAAATTATATGAAAACAATGATAAAATTATAGAGTCACATTTTTTCCTTTTTATTTCATACAAACATTTTGTCCTTCAATCAAAAGCAGGCCTTTCTCTCATTTTGGCTAGGCAGGCTTGTAGGTGCAAGTTTTGACTGTAGGTAAAGGTTTAAGCTTGAGGTATTTTAGAGGTTAATAATAGGTATTTAATGACATATTTTACCTATATTTGAGCTTAAAACACATAAAAAGTGTCTTTACTCAGTTAACACACTTATTTTAGACTTCACCCCTCATATTCTATTACAAAATTTATGCATTTCATGTGAAGAAGAGACCTATAGGTTTGTAGACTTGTAGGTCTACTTTTTGTAATTTTAGGATTCTTAATAACTCATGAAGGACAATGTTATAAATTCATAAAAAATTAAACTACTTCATTAATTTAGGATCCCCATATTACACTTGTAATGCAACATTTATCACTTTTTTGATCACCTCTATGTTTGGCAGACCCATACATAGTCTTAAACTTAGAATAACAATAAGCTTGACCTTGGTAGGTTGGTGATGAGATTTAAAGATTTAATGAGTTATTATAGAGGAATTTTATGCCCTTTTAGTTCATATAAAATCAATTTTCATATGGGTTTTGTTTGAGATTCAAACTAATAGCCATGTTGATCTCCCATTTACAGGATACATAGTCTCTTGGTGAGTCATGAGAATATGGCCCCTTAATTTTGAATTTTTGGGTCCTAAAAATTCTTTGAATAGGTTTTAATGGATTTTAATAACTCTAAAACACTATAAAAACCATATATCATTCTTTACATGCAACACATGACCCTTAAAAGATCAAAGCTTTGTTTGCACATTGATGACTGATGCACTAGTAAGAATTTGCAAGATGCTTTCATGTTGAGAAGATTATGGGTATTAATTGGTCATGGATAACCATTAATAGACATATAACTGCATCAAATATAGTGAAAATATGTTGGGATACCTTCATCCACATTATTTTAACTATTGAAAACCCTAGAGCAATCAAGAGACCATGACATTCAGTTTGTAAACTATGCAAAAGTGAAGTTTTTTTTCCAAGTGGGAATTGGAAAAACATGTGATATGGATTTTCAGACCCTTTACATATCCATAATTTATCCCATGCCTTCAACTAGTCTCAAACTATTGTTTCAAGGAGAAAAATTAAGCACATGGGGTTTATGTAGGGTTTAAGACCGCCCTATCTTCTTAAAGATTGTTCATGAAGAAGGGGTCACCAATATGATGAATGTGGTAATTAATTTAAATTAAATTATGACCATATCATATGGTAAAATATCTATGTCCAAACTCTCTTTGTGTTGTACAGACCAAACATGTGAATGTGGCTTTTGTGAGCTTGCCAAGGAGTTGATGGAAGAAAGGAAGCATTTTATACCTTGAGTGGACCTATACCTAAAATAAAAACAAATATTTGACTTGGGAAATATGAATATACACCCTTATATGCATTTACAATTTCAAATCAACCTTCGTGATTCATACAAGTGGATGACATACCTCTTCTAAGCGTTGAAAATCACTTGTAAATACTTTTCAACATTTAAAACTGACTTATCATGAAATATATACCAACTTCACAAATAAAATTCTCAAAAAATAATTTTAAATCAACTTTATACATGGTCTTCACCCTTTTAGGGTCTTAAAGTGATGTTTTAACAATTTTACACAAGCTAATGACCTATAGAAAAGTTTGAAAATGACTTAATGACCTTGGGTACAACATGAGACTTGTTTGGGCACTTATACGGACTATAAGGAGTATGACATGAACTTGGAAATATAACTCAAAAAGGTAACCTAAACCCTTAGCATCACTTGAACCTCTTAAAACATTACATGAAGTGACTAGACAAGCTTAGGATTAGAATAGGCCATTACCTTAATTTTGTAAAATTTAGCTTAAATTGTGCTAATATGTGTTGCCAAAGGATATTATTTTATGACCCTATCTTATGGTATCCAATAATTGGATAACAAGGAGGAAGGATAAACCTTTGGAGGGGGAAATAGTGGAAATAAGAGGTAATGAAAATGTCCCTAGTGAGCCATAAAATGAAAATATGGTAAAAGAGAAGAACATAGAACATGGGAAATTTTGAATAGAATTGTATAAGTAAATAGAGGGTTGAAATACAAAATGAAAAGGTTGTAAAAAAATAAAATAAATTTAGAATAAGAGAATACATGGAAGGAAAAATATAGAAAAAAACATTAGTAGGGGATGGAAAAATAAGTTTGAATAGTTAAGAAGGACAAAAAGAGGGCGAACAAAGGGAACAAGAAAATTTAAAGAAAAAGATCAAAATAAGTTTTTTTTAAAATAGGGAGAAGTTTATAATATAAAATGGAACTAAAGGGAAGAGATATTGAAAGGACTCCATAAGATGGAGGATAAAGAATAGGTGAGGATGAGGATACATGGGGATAGTGATTTACAGAAGCAAAACTGACAACCAATAGGGGCAACATATTCTCAAAGAAAAAAATGGGAAAGAGTTAGGAAAGGAATAGGTTTTGGAGGTGATATGAAAGAAGGATATGAATATATAAAGGTATTAAAAAAATTATAATATTTGAAAGAGCTACATTAGTTGACTAAATATTAGATTTCATTACTAGAGAAGGGGAGAAAAGTGTTGGTAGCTAGGTGGAAGAAAGTTGTATAAGAGAAAAATAAATAATGAATTAGGGAAGGGGAAGGAAATAAGGTATTTCAGAAATAAGAAGATGAGGGAGTAAATAATGTGAGATATAGTGTGATTTATGAACAAAATGTAAACAAAATTGAGTTGGGAAAAGAAGAAGGCAAAGTGGAGAAAGAAAGAAGGAAAGGGTTGAGGGAGGATTTTAGTTATGTTATGAAGGGATAGTTGGAATATAAGAAAAGGAAAGAATATAATAAAGTGATAAATAATACAAAAATAAAATAAAAGGAATATATTTCTGAGGATATATTATTAAAAATGATAACTCCTTGTCTTCTTTCTTAAAAAAAGAAAATGTAGGAAAATTGAGGTGTACGAGCTTCAAGAATGTATAATAAAGGAAGTCAGATTAAGATCTCAAAGGAAAGTTATTGATATGTTTTTATGATGGAGGGGAAAGGTCCCTTCATTAATATTTTTATTTTTATATGATGGAATTTTAGGAGTTTGAACGTTCCTAACAAGATGCACTTTATAGGGTGCTAGTTAGTATCATGAAAGCATGATATTGTTTCTTGTCAAGAGAAAAAATTATCTTAGAGAGTTTGGTGATATTTCAGATGGTAAGTGGAAGATATGGAATGGATGTGATAGTAATTTTATTGGTAATATTGGAGGACTTAGTATTTTTTTAAATATTTTAATAATAGGAAGATCAATGGTAGACAAGGCTACAAAGTGCATTACTTATGATTTCATAAGGTATATGTAGAATATTTTTATATGAATTTTGGATTAGTTATGTTATCTATGTTACATAACTAAATCAATTATTATCATTGTATAATATAAATTTGAGGTAATTGAAACATATTTCTATCATTATTTATCAATTAGTTACATTTGTTAACCATTAGTAGGGTTTAAGAAGATGTTTCACTATGGTATGACCTCAAAAATAGATAGGTTGTGGTGCAAAGGCTAAAAAAATATGAAGACTTCCCCAAAGGTAATTTTTGATTACATATTTGGATTTATATTGTAAATATAATTCAAAAAATGACATGTCAATCTGAGTTCATATGTAAAAGTTATGGCCTTAAAAATTTTCAAGGCATTTTCCTATGGCCAAGATGTGGATTTCTAAAAAAACTTGCATGTTATCAAAAAATCATGGTGGTGCCATATTTTTCAGTTATAAGAAGTTGAAGGGTTAGAGGAGAGTTTTTATATCATTTTTTGACATTTAGGTTTTTTGTGTGAGCTTGTTTAGTGTTAAATTAAATAAATGTACATGGAGAGGGTCATTGTACTTAACCAATCAAAATTGGGATTTGAGTCTTGAAGGGGGAGTGGAAGTAAAGTTTAGTAGGGGGAAGTAGTGCACCTCAAATGTGATGTTGCTCCATCAAATGGATGGATTTTAATTTATATGAGTGAGGTAGTTTATATCAATTATAGAATCCTAACCTCTAAGAGTTATAATATATCATTATTCTCTCAATGGTTCTTCTTGATTGTAGGTGTTTTTAAATTGGGAGTGTGTGAGGAAATCATGAGTGATTAATTTATAAATCATTTATGGGTGTTCAAGAATGTTGAGAATTAAATGAGTGTCCATGAAGGCCTCTAAAAGGAAGTAAAATTATAATCTTAGAAAGAGACAGTGATCCATAAATTGGCACTTATTTTTGTGCAAAAAGTTTACCTTGGATCCTTTTGTTCAATATTCAATTTCCCAAAAATACTCAAAGGAAACAAATCAGAATTTGACCTTTAAAAATGTGTTTATCTCAAAACCCAAAGTATTTAAAAATATCTATTAATTGCTGTTGTGATTAACTTTTACATTCAAAATGATTAATTGATTAATCAAATATGGAAAAGAAAGCACAAAAGTCAACTCATGACAACTAAGTTGATAACAGAGTTCACCCACTACTCAAGCTATGTCTTCGAGTCCTGCTCAAAGGTGAAACTGATAGATTATTGATGCAAAAATCACTTTGTACATCAACTATACCTAGTAGGGGATCTTGATCTTCAAAATAATAGTTTGATGACCTCTGGCTCTGGCTTTATGACAACTGGCTTTGGCTTTGCCTCTCAACTCTTAGCTCTGGCTCTAGATGAGAGCTTTGAAACCTTTTTGAATGAATTGAAATGAACCTATGACCTCTTTATATACTTGTTATGGGTCCAATTTTTACGATTGGGATGATTATCCACAATATTATTTGAATAAATTTCATAATTATCCCATACCCAATTTTTATGGGATTTTAAATTATCCATTACATTAAAAAATATGGGGTGATAATTATTACCCAATAAATGATGAAATATGTTTATCCCCATGTCATCAGGTTTGACCATAACATGCACATATAGACTCTATTTTTTGAACTATAAAATATGATAAAAAGCTCTCGATGAGCTCTACACCATGGAATGGATTTAGAAACATTCCATGTTGGTCAATTTTTGTAATTTGACCAGATTTGACCACTTATTGACTTGCTTTGATTAGAAATTTGATCGAATGCACCAAGAGCATATGAGATCTATTTTCAAAGTTCCACATACTATTAAATAGGTCTCAATAGGCCCTACACAATGGTGTAGGTTTTTGTCTGATATATGACCTTTTATGAATTAACCTCTAGATCAATCCTCCCCACTAAGAAGGCTTTTTATCCTCAATAAGATGGTAATGGTGTACATGTAAGTAAAACCTATAAATTAGAGTTTACGATTACCTCTCACTTTTTAGATGAAGTTGAATTAGATGTGGTTCCACTATAGTTTAGTGGCATTATCCTAGGTAAACCATATTTATCTTTGAGAAATGCAACTTTTTCCAAGAAAGAAAATCAGTATAACATTGTAATAGATGGGATAAAATATCTTGTGCGAGCACATCGACAATAACCATTATAGGAAAATGATGCCTTCAGTGTTATTTTATTCATCTATGTTATAGATAGGAATGCTGTAGGGTAACAAAAAAATGCCATCATGAGAAGCATCAAGAATAGCTCAAAAAATAAGTTGTATATTTTAATATGTATGTATTAGTATGTACAAACATGCATACATATTTGATTCATGTTTTTAAGACCTGAATATAGGCATTGTTTATAAATGCATAAGAGCCAAGTATGGGCAATGTTTTTAATCATTATAGTGTTTGTAAAGACCCAAGAAGGGTAATGTTTGTAAATTATGTGGCTAGGTAAGACCCTAAGAGGGAAATTATAAAATGGTGATTGTTATAACACTAGATGACATGTAATATACTTAGATATGAAAACCTAAAACCAAATAACATTCAGGAGATCAGCCAAGTTAGAGCTGAGAGCCAAAACCATGGAAAGATCCTCATATTGAGTACTAGGACTAGTACTAGATTTTTGAGGACAAAAGACTTCTTAGTGGGGTGGATTGATCCAGAGGTCAATTCAAAAAAGTCCTAAATTAGATAAAAACTTGAACCATTATGTAGGTCCCTTGAGACCTTTCCAATGGTATACTTAATGCATAAAATAGAGCTTGTATGCTCCTTGTGCAGTTGGTCAAAGTCCCAATCAAATTGGTCAAAGTAGGTTAGATTGGTTAAATTACATAAAATGACCATTAAAATAGTTACACTATGAATATCTCATCATGATATTTTTGGGACAGTTTATGGTTCATGAAACAGAGTCTGTATGTGAAAGATATGGCTGGTCAAAGTTGTGGTCAAACTTGGTCAACAAGATGATGTGGTAAAATGAAGCCCAGTAAGAACATGACATGTGGCAGTTAGTTCATACAAGAAAATAGTGGGTTTCAATCATTTATCTTTGACAGGTGAATATAGTCATCTTTGACAAGTGTAATGTAACATGGTAAAAAAAATTGGGGTTTGAACAGAACATCCAGTTGGGTCGATAATTGGTGAGTGGAGATTGGACCACATGGTAGGTCCTCAAGCCACCACGTGGCTTGTCACCATCCAATTATTCACCATGGTCCAATTTTAACTATATTTTAATTATTCTTAAATGTTTTAAATAAACCAACTTATCGTTTCCACATACTTGCCATGTAACCCTACGTGACCCCATATTCGATTCACGTTCCATGTCCTAAGTTCCCACGTGATTCCACTTAGTATTCCACATGAAACCACATAACATTCCAAACATGCCACATTTTATCCACAAATTTCATAAGCCTCCACAAACCCCATGAAATATATGTTAATGCCAACCATTTGGCATGTCTAACCACAAATTACATGGTATAACTATATCCAAACGCCACCCCACTTGCCAAATTTGGGACAAAGATATGATTTTCCCACCAAAAGTGTATAAGAAGGGACTTGAACCATGACAAGTTTGGATAAAAAAATAAGGCCCAACCACTTGGGCTATGGGCTTGAGAGACTATATAAAGCTACGATTTTGTATTTTAATACAACGAATCAAATTTAGCCAATATTGCAAAGGCTTAAGGATTAGTCTTCACTCTTTCTCTAATTTGAGGCATCTAGAGTCATTTCTGGACTTCAAGGTAAACTAGTGAAATATTCTAGTTTCTAAGATGGTTCCAGTGATATGCTGAATGCCTAGATTTGAGGTCTTTTATCACCAATTTGATGCTCAGAAGTGATATTTTTGAGTAGGAGACATCCGGAGGTGTTTTTGGGAAGGTGGAAAATATGTTTGAGTATTTATCAAGATTCTTCGAAGGTTTGAAACACATGCAGATCCGTTATTGATTGTAAGCATTTATATTTCTATATTTGCAATCATTTTATAGTGGAGTAGTTCATGTTTTAAGTGAACCTAGAGACGTAGGTATTTGTCAAACTCTGTTATCAAATTATGTGTTATGTTTTTTTAGAATTTCTTGAATTCTTCTTGTTAAATTGATGTTTTGTAAGTCAATTTTTAATTATTCCATAAATTTATATTGTAAAGTAAAATTAAAAAATGCAAGCGTATTATTGTTTGAGTTTACGGATCATATAATGGCAAGATGAGGAAATCCCTCATTCTTTTAGAGTTTTTCCAAGGTGGGTTTCTCTAAGGTAATGTTACATCTCTTTTGAATTATATTATTGTGTGTATTCTTGTTATAATTCCACATTCAATTTCCTTTTAAGTATGTAGTTTTTCCATTTCATCTATCATTCACATTTATTGATTATTTTAAAGCAATTACATGTGCAAACAATAAGCTAATCATTAAAGGAACTGCTAAGAGTTTAATAAGATTCATGTTGATGAATTATGTGTGGAATATCCACTAAATTAAGGATCAAATTATTATTAGAGTAGGTTATCATTTTTTTCTTAAAATATTTGCTAACATATTTCTGCAATTGTGTTAGATTTTTTCATATTACATTGTGGTGGTTGTTGTGGTAAGACCATTGCACAAATGTTTCCCATTACTAGATAGCAAGTGTTAGTGGAAATATTTTCTTGACTCAATGGAAACAAGGTGGTTCTGAATTCCACTATTTTTTTTGGAAAAATGATTATGTAAGACATTATGGGCACTATGAGGTGATGGTATTTACTTGTATACTTTGATATACTAGCCATCTAAAGGACATGAAAAGGTGAATGCATGAGTTCACAAAGGCTGAGCATTCAACTTGGAAGAATACTCTTCTAAGAGAAAGAAAGGTTAAGGGTGTTGAATTGAAGTGTAGAGTAAAACATGTTCAACATGGATTTGAACATATTTTCCTTGTGATGATAAGGTATTGCTCTTCTTGAGCAAAGAAACACTTAAAAGGTAACACTAAAAAGCTTAAGAAATATTGTTTTTAGAATTGAGTATGCCTCATTTTTATTTGAAAGCTTACATTTGTTTGAGTCTTCTATGCTAGAAAAGAAAAAGGTGTTTTTATTCCTTAAATTATATATCCTTTCTCCTAATGGCCAAAAAGAGTTGGAAAAAGATATTATTTTCAAATGAAGGAAAGAGTGTAAAGAAGGTAAAAGTAAATGAGTTGTAAAATTGGGTTGAAATTAAAATTTTTAAGAAAACCCAATGGGCATTCAAAGAAGAAATGTGGGTAAGGAATTTTCTCACCACTTGAGTTTATAATATTGTTCAACTAAAAAACTTCAAATTGTAAATTTGATTAGAGATGGACAGTTGGCAACTAAAGAATAATCATTAATATATAGGAGATAAGTCCAATTTGGATAAGGTATTCAAGTATATAGTGGTGCTTTTTAAAAGAATAAATAGTTGATCAAGATGAATGAGTTCAATAGTCTCTCTCTCTTCATGGAGAAGTAATTAATCTAATAAATAATGCAGAGGATATTTCAAGTATGGGATCTATTGAGATGCTGGTGTTCTTATAATCCTAAGAAGAGAGTAAGCTTACAAACTTTAGAACATAATGTATTGGAATAATTCATTCATTCACTAAAGAGTGAAAATAACATTGTAAGTGTAGGAACCCTTGAGAAATTGGTGTCCTTATAAGCCAAGAATGGATTCATATTATAAACTATATAATGTGGTGAAGATATTTGAATAAATTTTCTCATTTGAAAAGTTCCTAAAGTTTTTGGCAACAAAAAACCTTCTAATTAGAAAGGTATAATTTAAATTTTGGATCAACTATGTTAACTATGTTAGCTAGCTCTGTCCATTATTCTCACTATATAATAATGTCACTTAAATTAATTTAAAATAAATTTCTATCATTATTTATCATTTGGCTATGTTGATTAACCATTGATAGGGTTCAAGATGTTGCACCATTGAATGAACCTAAAAATAGATAGGTTTTGGTGAAAAGGCTAAAATGATATGATTAATTCATCAAATGTATTTTTGATTATATTTTTGGATTTTAATTCAAAAATTGTGCAATTTAAAATTAATGTCATGTCAATCTAATGCAAATGTTATGGACTCTATAAGTTGCAAGACATTTTCTCAATGACAAGATGCATAATTTCAGAAAAACTTATGATAACACTATGCATTATTAGAAAAAATGTGCAATGCCACCATATTTTTTAGTTAATATAAATTAAATGGATAGAGGAGATGTTTTGTATTCATTTTCAAACATTTGGGATTCTCATTCGAGTTTTTTAAAATGTTCATGTAGAGGGTTATTGAAATAAATCAATTATAATTGTATATAATTAGAATTCATTCATTTAGTGGAATTTTAGTCTTGAATAAGGGATAAAAGTAAAGTTTGGTTGGGTGCAGTAGTACAAATCATATGTGATATCCATCTATAAAATGGATGGAGTTGGATTCACCTGGGTGCTAGAGTGCATTTCAATTGTGGAGTCCAATCCTAACTGAGGCAAAATTTCTCATTGTTCACTTAACAATTATTCTTAATTATATGTATTCTAGAATTGGGAGTGTGTAAGGGAAGTGTGATTGAGAGAGCATATATGAGTGTTTTGGCTCATTAAAAATTAAATGAGTGTATATGAAATACTAGAGATGGAAATAAACCTATAATTGTAGAATGAAATAATGGCAAGAGGAAGAGATCCCTCACTCTTCAAAAGTTTTCCCAAATTGGGTTTCTTTAGGGTAATATGGTATGTCTTTTCAATTTCATTTTTTTGTGTTATTTCTTATTTCCACATTGAGTTTTAATTTAGCATTTTAAGGTTTTACAAGTTAAATGCTAAGCTAGTTAAATGACTGAGATGTCTATATTAGTTAAATAATATGCAATAATTAAGCACTGATTTGTTATGGATTTTGACTTCTTTTAACTTTATAAAAATAGTAATAAATATGCATAAATAGAGATTTATCTAGAAAGTGACTGTTATGGAATATTTGAGTTTTGGATAGGTCTAAGTGTCATCAATAGGGACTTAAGATCTAATTTCTCACTAGACAATAACACCCCACCTAGACAGTAACATGATGATGATGTAGTGTCCTCTTTGCAAGATTGTTCCTATTTTCTAGGAATGCACTTGTGCTTGTGTTTCTGGGGTCCTCTTCTTGCATGCACAAAATATATAACTCTATATTATGATTGGAAAATATGACTTAGCATGAAAACCCTAATCCTCTTTGCAAGTATGACATGAGCTAAAAATATGCGTTCATTAATAGTATAGGTTGGACATCCTCGACACCCCACTATGAAGAGAATTGACTACATACCAATACTTTGAGGAGGGATCAGTCCTGATGTAGTTCTCCCACCTATTGTTTGGTGCAAGACTGCAAGTGCAAGTGAATTATAGAATGAGAGTGGTCTTGAATGCCTTGAGTGTGCTTGAGATTTGAAATCTTTGAAATATAGGCTTAGGGCAACTGTAGAAGGTAATATGGAGAAGTAGGGTAGAATAAGGATCAAATACCTTAATTTTTCTCACTTTATTTTTTATTTGGATAGGATTTTGCACCTATTTTCTATATAGTGAATAAAGGTAAAATATTCTTGTATTTATAGAGATATTTAGCTTATGTGAATGATAAAATGTACTTCATCTAACCTTATGAGGGGCACACATTTGAAAATGTATCTGTTCAGGAGAGTTAGGGCATGGGAGACTAGTGTCAAGTTTGGGACATGAGTTCCATGTGGCTTTAGTGTCCTTAATGTATCACTAGTGTCCAACTGGGATACTATTGGGTACACTGGGTTGGGATCTAGGAAGGCTATTATGAGACTATGTTTGAGTTGATTATATATGTCTATGGTCTACATAATGGCTAAAAAAGTGTGATAAAGGCTCTAGGATAGGTCTAGAGATAATCTAGGAATAAGATATCTCAAGCAACACTCTTAGCATCCAAATACCACTTTTAGGTGATTACATTCCCCCCCTCTTAATTATAGAAATATAACAAAATGAAATGACTAGTATAAAGGAAAAGGAGCATACTTGGACTTACCTAGGAAGTGAAGCCCATGTAGCTGAGTCTAAGTACATGAAGGGTTTGCGTATGTGAAACATTATCCAAATTAATGACCTAAAATGAAACATGCAAAAATCAGTCCTTAAGATATTATAAAAATAAAAAGACTATACTAAATAAAGTAATTGAGTAAATTTGAGTAAAGAGAGGAAAGGAATGAATACACCTTGTTAGGTATGCAAACCAATGCATAAACTTGGTGATAACCTATGTGTGTGAGTGTACATAGTGATCAAATCATTGAATATATTGGACTGAGATGATAGCTTGCTCAATCCTCACATGGGTGGATTAAGAACTCAATCCACTTTTGATTCCATCATTACGCACCCTTGCTCAGTGGATCATGATCTATGAATAGCTTGGATAAGACTGTAAGTGTGTCTAACCCTCTCATGTGGGTGGCTCAAGAAATCAAGTAGGCTATGACTCCATCAGTTACCACCTGTGTGAAGTATATGCATCTAAAAATGAACTAAAAAAAGTTCTAAAAGTATCTAAATGGGTATATCTATGTATATTATCTCTATGACTACTTAGTACATTAGGTAGATCTGGGCCACTCGATAATGCCAGCCACTGTGGATGGAGTAAGTCATGAAATTGGTGATAAAATGGAATATGATATCAAGTGTATATAGTGTATAAAATGACATGGATTTTGTCATTCCATCTAATGAACCTGTGTGTAATTGAGCATATGTAAATTATGTTCTAGGTACATGCTCCCAATATGATATCTAAGTATACTGATTTTGAACTGAGTATATAATAATGTATATGCGTATCTAAACTAAATGTGGGAATGATCATGCCATGCATGATTCCCACAAATATAAGTAGCTTGTATGAATTTTAGCTGAAATGAGTGTATCTGAGTAAAATTTGAACATAACTATCAAACCTATGGTTGCACCTATATAAATATATATTGTACATGGTGTACTATTTGGATAATCTAGACTACTCTAAAGTTAGGGCCATAACATAGTAGTGCCATGTAGTGGATAGTAGCACCTTCTATCACTAGTGTCCCATTATGGGTGTTAATGTTTATTTGGTTTGAAATATGGGTGATTGAACTATTTTATGAGTCCCTATTTTTTCCTATGTCTGACCTATATCTAATTTTTGAAATTGAGCCCGTGTGCTGAAAATAATCTGTAAATAGAAATGTAGGAGCCTGATATCTGTGACAAACCCCTATGAATACCCCTTATTTTGAGGGTAAGTATGGAACCTATGTTATAAATAGCCTAACAAAAAGTAGCTTTGTAAAATGTGTTAGTTGGAACATATATGATAAATACATGATATTTCAATACAATGTGCAAACATAACATCAAAATGTAAACAAATCTGAGCATAAGTAGGTAATGTAAGATGTATATTATAATATAACATTACATAAGGGTGTCAAAGTATATGTAATTAGTGTGTATAATATTAAATATGAGTAGTTACCTAGGGGGATGGGGCATGATGTCCATCATGACACCCAAGTAGGAAGGGTAGATGCATGAGGTCCCTCATGGCATCAAAAATTGGTGTGTGTAACAAGCAAAGACAAGTGTCATGGTGAAGATGCATACATGAAAGCATACATACAAAACACATGAGGCACACAAAATTAGGCCAAGGGGACACAATACAAGGGACATGGGCACATGCCACTAAATCTAAGAATTAAGACATACACGAACATGTTCAAATGTCTACATACACAAGCAACAAGCAATTTGGTTTAGAGCCACATAGAAGGACATGTTTAAATGTCTACATATATAATCAAGAAATAAAACACAAAGAACATGGAAAAATGTCCAAGGCATACAAACATATTAGTGGCATAGAGCCAAAGAGCAATGGCATATTTAAATGCCCTCAAAGATGGAAGAGGCATAAGAAACACAATCAAGTCTAATCTATGAAAACTAGAAATTAAAGCATGTATAACTATGTAGTAAACATATATGTAAATGCCAAGATGTACATATGCTGAGTCTAACTAGTGATAGTCAATTTTTTTGAGAAATGAGTAATAATGATCAATATCAAGATATATCAATGGGTAAACTAGAATGCATTATATGTAAGGATAGAACCTAGTAGTAGCAACTGTGTATGTGATTCCCCTGACTGGGTAGATGATAACAAGTCTAGATCAATGTAGTGGACTGAAGTCCTATATGTAATATACAAGCACTTGAAAAGAAAAAGTGAAGCAAATGTGTATGATAAAACTAACTATATGAAGATAGCTAGCATATGTAATATCTAACAAGTAATAGAGATGTAAACATAACAATGAATACAATCTATAAATTTTGTGTTTTCTAAGTAATATTTGAATGTTTTTGTATTTTGACATGTTATATTATTTTTGTATTTTCTAGGTATAAGCTATGTACAAGCAAATGAAATTAACTATGTACAAGGATCAAGAGAGAATAAGGTGTGTATGTATAAGTAAATACTAGAAAATTAAATGAATCAGTATACAAGCAAAGTGTAATATCTCTATAGACCCTATGAGCATATCCATGGGATGTGGATAATCAAATGATGGATTTGGTGGAAGATCATCTAGTGTTAGATACTAAACTTGTCCAATATCAAATAATTTATCATCATCATGATTATCATACTAATCTGTATAAGTGATGCCTTATCCTTGGCATGAGTTTGGAGTCTTTGCATTCGAATGGCATGCTGATCAACTATGTAAGATGTTTCTTGCATGATCCCAGGGTAAACCACATTAAAACATGAAATATATGTGTGAAACCTATGGTTCTCATTTGTGTCAATATTTAAGATGTGAACCATGTGTCTATCATGAGTTAATGTCAAGCATTTGTCTGACTGATCACCTATTGCATCCATTGCCTATAACTATGTACTGCCAAGTGTAACCTATATATGAGTGTCTTTACTCAAAATTAAGAATAATATATTGGCCACTTTGGGACCACATGCAAATGGTAATGTAATGTGTCTAATGGAATGCTAATAGTGTATATCATTTTGTATCTTTCTCTCTTGATAACCAATGTGGTATAAAAATGCCAAAGTGAAAGTATTCAGATTGATATCCTCATCTATAGCCACATGGGGAAGATATGTCCACTAAAAATATCTATATATCCAATGGATCATGTCACAAATATTTGTGTTAGTGACAACTCTATCAAAATGCTCGTATCTATGAAGTAGCTCATATCACTAGTGGTTTTGGTGCCTGTGGAGGTTTAGGCTATATGATCTAGATAGTTCCCTTTGCCTTAAATTTATTTAGTTTATGTTGTAGTGATGAGCATGTGTTTTTATCATGTCATGTGAGTCTATGAAAGTGGCAAAAGGGTTGCCCTTCTTATGGTGATAATTTTCTAACTGATCTGTATTAGATTGTGGGTAATATAATTAATCTTTTATTAAGTAATAGATGTAGGATCTAGTGTGGTCTATCTTATGAAATCCCTACCTAAATTTATATGATTGAACTAATATCTATAAATGTAACCATATGTACTAAATGGATCGAGGGATCTACTATTGATTGTAGATGAGTATGGGATCCTGTAGCTATAGGAACCTAAACAAGTGATGCTACTTGTGTATGGTGAGGTATAAGTAATTTTGAATTATCTTTTTACTCTCCTAGGCCTATTGATGTAAAACTTATCCACATAAATAATCATCAATATCTATAGGTGGTCAATCATATTTTATAGTGGCATATGAATCTATGTTAGAATTATGAATTTAAGCCTCTTATGAATTGACTAGTAGTGGTAACTAGGCTATAAAGATATCATCATTTATCCTGAGTAAGGATGTCTATATTGTTAGAGGTTGTTCTTATATCATCGGTAATGCTAACTATGATAGGAGAGGTTGTTCCTCTATCATCAGTGAGGGTACATGTCCTATATAAAGATCTAAAGGTGGTATATGAATAGTCTTACTAGAATCCTCCACCTCATATGTATGCATCTAATCAATGGGAATTATATGAGGTGGGGTTTTGATGATAATATGAGGCATCCCATCTAATGATTTAACCTTTTAAGGTTTTACAAGTGTTAATCCTAATCTAAATTAAAGTGTTGAGATGTCTAAATTAGTTAAATAATATACAATAATTAGCCACTGATTTGTTATGGATTTTAACTTCTTTTGAATTTCTAAAAATAGTAATAAATATGCATAAATAAAGACTTATATACAAAGTGAATGTTATGAAATATCTTGGTTCTAAACATTGGGTTCTAGATAGGTTTGAGTTTCATCAACATGGTCCCAGGATTTGATTGCTCACTTGATAGTAGAGCCCCACTTGGACAGTAGTGCCATTCTATTTTAGTGTCTTTAAAATGGTGCTAGTGTCCTCTTTGGAGGCCTATTCCTATTTTATGGGAGTACATGTACCTATGTTTTTGGGTCCTATTCCTGCATGCACAAAATCTAGAACTCTTTATTGTGCTTGGAAAATCTAATTTAGTGTGCAAACCCTAATACTCCTTACAAATATGACATGAAATAAAAATGTGTGTTTTTAGTAGGATAGGCTAGACATCCTCAACACCCCACTATAAAGAGATTTTCCTACATACCAATACTCTAAGGAGGGATCAAGCTCGATGTAGTTCTCCCACCTAGTGGTTGGTACAAGTGCAACTAAATTCTAGAATGAGAGTGGTCTTGAATGCCTTAAGTGTGCTTGAGATTTGAAATCTTTGAAATTAGGGTTTAAGGTAATTGTAGATGGTAGTATGCAAAAATGGGGCAAAATAGGGATCAAATACCTTAATTTTTCTTAGCTTGTTTCTTATTTGGATACTATTTTGCATCTATTTTCCATCTAGTGAATAGAGGTCAAATAGTCTTATATTTATAAATATCTATAACTTATATGAATGATAAAATGTACTTAGTCCAACATTAGGAGGGGTACACATGTGAAAATGTATTTGAGATTTAGGTCAAGAGACACTAACACCAAGTTAGGGACACTAGTACCAAGTTGGGGACATTAACTCCATGTGGCTTTAGTGTCCTTAATGTGGTGCTAGTGTCTAGCTGATAGACTATTGGGCACACTAGGTTGGGATCTGGGAATGTTGTTTTGGGACTGTGTTTGATTTAACTGTAGATGTCAGTGGTCTGCACAATGGCTAGAAAAGTTTGATAAAGGCTCTAGGATGGATCTAGGGATAAACTAGGAATAAGATAACTTAAGTAACACTCTTAACATCTACATACCACTTTTAGGTGATTACAAGTTTCCTTTCAAGTCTAAAATATTTACTTTTAATGTATTATTCATATTTATTAACAATTTTAAATATATTATATGTTCAATCAACAATCTAATAAATCAAAGAATTATTAGGAGTTTAATATAATTCATGTTAATGCATTATGCGTGGAATATATACCAGTTTATAGATAAATTTTTGGGATTTTGATTAATGCATATGGACCAAAAAATATGATTAAGAAAAAGGAAAATTAGATGGATATTTTTGGTGCACTTGAACAAAATTTAGGGAAGAAGGTAATTTGGGGGTGTGATTTAAAGTACTAAAAAAGGAGGGGGTAGTTCAATGCAAACACAATTAGATGATTATTTATAAGAATTTTTGGCTTTAAATTATTTAATGGATTTGTAACTAAAGATCATAAGATATATTTGGAACAATAGAAGAAAATGTTTTAGTAGTAGTGTGGAAAAATTAGATATATTTATAATATCTCTAAGTTAGCTACATGAAAATTTGATTATTGAATCTAAAATTATGAATGTATCATGTCCAAACCATAATCATGTTTAGATATTTTATGCTTTCACAGTTCATGATATTGGTACAGGGTTTTTTGGAAAAGAATGCACTAGATTTGTGCTAAAAAATCTAGCACATAAATTTCCAAAAAACCCTACACTTAATCCTATTTATCTATCACTTAAAATGAATAAGGCTCTAGAAAAATGTCCTTTCAAATTGAAATTTATATGGCTAAGGGATCTTAATTTTGAGGATATGATGAATGTTTGGTGGACTAGTTGTGAATCTATTAATAGATATAGAATGTTTAAACTTTTAAAAAAGCTGAAATGGTTAAATTTTTTCTTAAAGAATGGAATAAGAATGTTTTTTTAAATATACCTACAGAAAAATAAAGGTTGGAAGAAGAATGAAAAATATTTAATTTATAAAATTAGACTTCACCTATGATAGTAGAAACCCTGTAGAAGAAAGAAGATTTGCTTGAAAAAATGAATGAATTTTATCTCAAAGAGGAAATATTTTGGAAGAAAAAATATTGTGAAAATTATATAAAATAAGGGAGTAAAAATACAAAGTTATTTCACCAATAAACAATGGTAATTAGGTAGATTAATAGTTTTTGTAAGATAAAAGAAAGGGATGGATCAATTTTGATAGAGCCTTAAGAAATTAAAGAAGAGGTGGTAGTTTTTTATAATATATTCTATCTAAAGATACTCCATGGAATGAAGAAAAGATGGACAAGTTTATTATGGATATTCTAAAAATAATTAAAAAAAGGAAAAATGAGAAACAAACTAATCCATTTGTACATGAGGAGGTAAGGGCAATGCTGCAACAAATGGATGGAGATAAAGTGTTGAGACCAGATGTTTATTCTGCATGTTCTTTAAAAATTAATGGGTTTTAACTGGATCTAAATTAATGGATGAATGAATCTAGGAAAAAAATTTGAAGGCTCCAAATTACACTTTCGTTGTCCTGGTTATATAAAAATAAATCCGTCACTATGTTGGTTTTAGAATGATATATTAATGTTATATTACGAGTAAAGTTATTTCTAAAGAAATAGTAGAAAGGCTAAAGATATTGTTGCCGTCTATTATTTACGTGGATCAAAGAGGGTTTAATAGCAATATGAAGACTTTGGATGGAGTGATTATGAATCATGAGATTTAGCATTCACTCAAATATAAAAAGGGACCAGGGATGGTAATTTTGTTAGGTATTATAAAATCTTATGATATGCTAAATTGGGGTTTATTAAAGAAAATTATGAATGCCTTTGGTTTTTTAAAAGATAAGATTTTGTGGGTAATTAGTTGTGTGAATTTGATTTTTTTCTTAGTATTAGTAAAAAAACAAATCATGGGATTAGGAAGGGGGTTCCATCATCTCATTATTTGTTTGATATTATGGTAGAATCGATTCGAAGGATTTTAAAGGAGGATAAATCCATGAGGAATATTAATGGGATTAAATCTATTTTAAATGATGAGTTTGATAATCATATTCAATTTTTAAATGATACAATTTTTTTGGGCTAGTATAGATGAAAGAGGTAAATTATCTCAAACAAATTCTAAAAATTTATTAAGAAGATTTGGGTTAGAATGTGAGTTTAGAGAAGTCCAAGGTATATTTAATAAAGGTTCCTCAAACAAGATGGGAAATATTTTTGGTAATTTTGGACATCTTTTAGGCATGGTCTAGGATGACTAATAAAAATACTCTTTCTATTAATAGACTAGGATACAAATAAGGTCATAACAATATATCCTATTTATACTTGGATTATTAGGTAATGACATAGAATGACATGGAAAAGGATAATCCACACTCAATGTCAAGAGGATAGGGTTACAAATCCTATGCCTATGATAAAAGGTATGGCTCTTACTAGGCCTTGAGATGATTAATGGTTGTGACAATGGTAACAAATGGGGGTATCAAGGATATAATAAGGATATCACATGCAAGGAATTGATTGAACAAGGGTGACCTATATCTAACATAGATGCAACATACTAAACTAATAAAAAAGTAAGTAGTGCAATGGTCAATGAATTAGCATTTTAGGCAACCTAAGGTGATAATGGAAAGTTGAAGTAACCCTATATCTATAATATCTTATTTTGTATAATAAACTAAGTAAACAAAGATAAAAAACATACATACACTATATCAATATATAAATCAAGTTTATCTACTAAGAAAATAAATTAATAAAATAGGGATAGAGATAATTAAATTTGGGTGCACTAGTTGATGCATCAATCTCCCCTTTTGGATTAAATGGCACTTTGTAAGAAATGTTGTAGGTTGAATACCGAAAATTTAATAAATAAGACCTAGGTATCCTTAGTTAGGGACTCCAAAGACTAGGATGCCTCTTTAGCATGAGTCTTTATATTGAGATTTAAATAAATTTAGGCAAGACTAGACCTCCAAGATAATACTTTAGCCTCTAAATCCTTTTAATACTTAATATCATAAATTTAAGAATAATTAGAACATATTTATATGTTATATCTTTGGGAATGATAATATAACCCCTATATATATGGATCTAATACCCAAAACTAACCCTAAGATCAAATTTGATAGTATCAACTAGGGTGATACAATCAGAAAGGATGTCAATTGACACAAAACTATATTAGTAAAAAAAATACAATACAATTGATAGGGATAATACTAAAAAATTTATTGACCAAGATGATATAGTATAGGGAAAGACATACATGAAATAAAATGTATCGGCTTAGTCGATACAATAAGAATATAGGGTGGCTATCAATTTTGAATGGAAAGTGGATAGATAAGTAAGATAAAAAGAGACTCAAAGGAGGTTATAATGATAGTAGTAGAGTTATGAAATAATAATACGAAAACATATCTCATAAATTACCATGACTTGATCTTTACCCATTCCCAATGTGCTCCTTAGGATGTGCACTTAGTGAGATTGATGTGATAACAAGCCCCTAACACATAAATTTTAAGAAAAGTGATAAAAGTGAAAAATATCAAGTGTATACATATGCACCACCCTAAGCTCATCACATGTCAAAATAGTGTAACATGGGATGGTACTTGGGATAGACACATAGTAATATAAAAGAGCATAAAATAAAATAAATACTGAAAGAACCAAAAAATAAATGAAAGTAAATAAATAAACATAGATATGTAGCTTCGCTTACATTTTTTAATTTAGAGATGATGCTACATGTGTTTTAGCTAATGGAACATGCGAATTTGTAATCTAGATGAACATACTAAAAAATAAGATAAAAATCTAAAATTATAAAAAAACATTCTATTATCACCTAAAAATTCCTTATTTTTCTAGGATCTTAATGCTTCTTTGGATTTGTCAAAAGGACATAATAAAGAAAAGATAAGACAAAAATATGAAATCTAGAGGTAAATAATAAGAAGTTTTGAAATTTTAAATTTTTACTATAAATAGGTGAAAAGAATTTAATTTGTCCATTTACTATTTTGAGAAAATTAGAGCTCTAGATCACCATTTCTAGCATGATGAGAAACTATGGCTAGAGGATGATGTGTCAAACACATGGGAGTTCAACATAATGATATCATAGGGGCCATGCATGTAGGTGATGTGTTTCTTATTTCATTTGTTAAAATAGGATAGATAAAGTAGATTTAGAAAAACTACATGCCGGGTCAAATTTATGTAGCAAAATTTTCCCCAAAAAACATCAAAATGTAGAGAAAAATTTGATAAGTTATGTGTAGTATACCAAGTATCAAATTAAATACTGGGGTTATTTATTAGGGCCAAGAAAATAAATCACTACCACTAAGAAACTACATCAATAAAGATGATACAATTGAGTGAAATAAAATTTTAATCTTGGCAGTTATTGTCTAGGTTGGTTGTTATAGTTAAACATCAAAAAACACTATAGAGGCTAGTACCACATATGGTGGTTGATACAATAGAAAATGTGATATAAACTCTTAATAAAGTGCAAATATTACTAATACCATAACATAAAAACTATATGGTTAATATAGTATGGTGTGACTGATATAGTAGAAAACCAAATAAAATGGATTAAATAGTATGTATGTGGCCAATGCTATAGGAGGGTACTAGATGGCTGATACAAAAAGAGTATGGCTGATATAGTTGAATGAAAAATACATGTCTAGTATATTAAAAATTGTAAGTGGTTGATGTAGTAGAAAAAGAGCAAAAATGGCCTATATAATAAAAATAAATACTATTTTAATTATGATGCAAAATTTTAGTTAGATTTTAGTTTGATTTCAAAATTTTTGATCAAAATCTAATTGAATACTATTATTTGATATTTTTTAGAGACATAGGAAACTTTGGAGGAAAATAAATGTGATTTGGCTACCATATATATTGGATATACTTACATATGTGGAAAAAGCATAGTTGATCAGTTTAAGCTTTGGCAGGATCATGGAGATGTATTAGGTCTCTCTTAGCACAAAGCTAGTCACTATATTTCTCAGGTGTTGGGAGTGGATCATTGATACATTCAGGTGGGTGGTGGATAGGGACATAGTGGATGATCCATCACCCTATAATATGTACACACTATACTAGGGTTTCCATTTAATGGCACAACTATGATATGCGATACACCATTAACTTTAGTAGACCATTAAGAGTTGGCTCAATGAGCCACAAGGTATGACATGCATGATCAATGAAATTTGATCTTTGGACTCTTCATTATATATGTCTCTAAAATTTTAGATATATAGAAGCTTATCATTAGTTTTGTGACCATGTTATCCATGTGTCACTAATTTGATGGTGCAGTGCCACTATATATTATAGCCTTATGTCAGTATTTGTTAGATCAAAACACTATGTATGACATGGAAGATATGATCTAGGTATAACTAATAGATAAATTTTATGGGATGTTGAGTTGAGGATAAAAATCCATTAGTTCAATCACATTGTTCATCTACTAGATATATGAGAGGTTCCCCATGTATCAATTAATAGGGTTACCACATTAGATCAAAGACTACCTACCTTGGGTGAAGAGGTTGGAGTAGGATAAATTAGTGAGATAGATCCCTCTAAAATTATCATTAGAGATCATACAAATGATTAGATCATATGGACATTATAATAGGGAACTAAGACTCATGGTTGTCCTGACTCTCTATAGTATGATAAAAATGGGGACTCAAATCATAGGCCATTATAATTGGTGGTCTGAGCCTCATTCATGTAATTGAGTCTTGGAATTTTTTGATAGGTATACATAGTGTCACCACTAGCAGTCCCACCACATTAGGTGAGACATTTGAGGGAGCCATCAGGAGTAGGGGAATAAGGCATACCATTTGACTTCCAAGGTTTGAAACCTCATTCCACACATGGTTGTATATAATGGTGGTGATAATAATAGGAAAGGGGAGTAGAGGATTAGGTGGAAATTGGTGCTAATGCACCTATTGGAGAGGTAAAACCACCTAGACATGACATATGGGTGATTTGGGTATGAATGAGGATAAATTGTCATTAGACCTTAGTGGTCCATCATGAGATATGGGTAGGGGATAGAGATATCTTGAGGTGAGACAATGAAAATGTTCTTGGAGGTAGGGAAAATGAGAGACTGCTATCAAACAACTCCCCCAAACATGTAGAAATAACACTAAGTAGCTATTATCCATTTCTTTTTCTAGACTTATAGATATACATATTAGGTAATAGTGATATATTTACTTTTAGATTTGATATATATGTGGAGAGATGATGTTAATTTGGTTTAATTTTTTCATAATCTACAACAAAGATAACATGGTGGAGACCACCCACCGTGATATCCTAGATGACATGCTATCATAGCATGATAACACATAAATGGGAGATAAGTTTATATCATCTTTAAGAGAGCATGTGAGTTGGTTTAGATTGGTTAAAGAATCTATAAGAGACATATGCCTATGGGAGAAGGATACTAATACTACTCAGGTGATAGTCTCAATAGGAAGATAGGATGCAACATAGAAATAGGTGGATACTACATAGGATACATTGACCATAAATATTACTACACAAAGTGATTTCAAATTGATTACATTAGTTAGAGACTAAGTTGGTTAAAGTGTAGGGAGAGGTTGTGGGATTGAAATCTCATACCTAAACACTGACAACATCTCTAAAGGTACCTAGATCCATAGCTTCCTTAGGGAATATGGTGCCTCATCCACCCTGTTGAGATGAAGGCAGACCATATATCTAGATATACATATGTTGTATTTTATTTTATAATGTTTTTTGACACAAGTGTGTGTGTGTGTGTGTGTGTTTTAGTAATTTTTTTCTTCTTTCAATGTGATCTAATTAAATACTAAAGACAAAGTATAAGTAGGGTTTGTAAGATTACGTGGAGATAGGGATGGTTGGTTGTGAACCATGGATCAAGCTTGATTGTGAGAAATCCTCCTTGGCTAGGGAGGAATAACCTATAATACACCACACTTAAAAATAATAATTAATTAATAGATAGATGGGTGGGCTTCTTGGTTATAAACTAGTCCCAAGAAGTGACACGCTTTCTTAAACGGATGTGAATCCACGTTCAGACATTCATGTTTATTTTAAACATGAAATTATAAAGCTAGATATGGATAGAAGTAAACAATGCCGAAGATAATTAATTAATTAGAATATTTATATGATCAAAATATATATCCCAAAATTCATTAGCAATGTCTATGTCTTATTGAATTACAACCAACAACTCATCAATATAGGTGAAATCAAGTATTGAAATCACAAGACAAAGTCCTAGCTCAAAAGCTATATCACTTTGATCTGCAAGGAGATGTTGGGGAACTATGGGAAGATCAAATATGATAATTGAATCATGCACTAAACTAGGCAAGGTCATCAACATGAACAAAATAGTATTTAAAAAAATATATAGCAGATTTATAGGATGTTTTAAATATGTAATAGGAATCGATGTTGATCTTATAGGATCGATATCGATTCAGATGGATCAACGTTGATCTTCTAAATACTGTTAATTTTGTAAAACAAACTATAATAACACTTTCTATTTTTGATAAATTGATAAAAACAAAATTTGAAAATAGATAGAAATAAAGACTTACAAATAAAACATAGTTTTGACATAGAAAATAAGATATTTAAAACCACTTAATTAAATAGACAAGAATTAATGTCGATTCAACACAATCAATGTTGATTCAGATGAATCAATATCAATTTTGTATAAGATAATTGAATATTGATTAGACTATAATAACAACCTAGAAAACTAATAAAATAAATAAAATCAAATGCCTATCATACATAGAAGATGATAAACATGAGAAACTAAACAAAAATGGATTTAAATACTAACCTTTTTGATGAAAAATAAAACTTGACAGGATGAGAGAAGAAATTTCACAAAATCCTCTTGATGATGCTTTAAATGGAGATTCTTCAAGATAATAGTGCTTTCAAAATGTCTGTATGTGACTTGTAGTGAGATTTTGGTAGAGTTTCAAAGGAAAAAGTGTAATCACCATCCTCCTAAGTAACAGAGGTTTGATGGGTAGTTATGGATCGATGTCAATCCTAACTGATTGACATCGATCATAGAGGATCAACGTTGATTTACCTAGAATAGGAGAAGTTAAACAAAAAGTTGTTCTAATGGGTTGGCATAGGGTAAAAGAAAGTTAAAATGACTTCTGAATTCATTTGGGTTATTTTAACCATGGAACAAGGTTGGGTAAATGGAGTAATAAGGACAAAAGGGAGGTTTTTTATTTTTTATGTGATTTATTTGATTTTATGGTTTTAAGGGTAAGGTAAAAAGGGGGTAATTAATATTTAACCATAGTAATTAACTTATTAACATAGATGGTAAATGGTAAAGTGTAATTATAAAAATAATTACGTATGGGGGGACATTATGACACAACGCTATATAAATTTATTACAAGGCGTATAAATTTAGTGTCTACATTTTGCCCATTTTTGTAGAGTGGTATATAATGGTGCACCACGAGACAAAAACTATAAAAAAAGTTGAAATGCCCCAAGTTTTTGTGAGGAGGTATCCCCCTCAAACTAGGCAATGAAAAGTGAAATAGAATGGATGATGAGTTTGAACAAGATGGAATGAAAAAAATAAAATAGATGAGATGGTATGGATAAAAATGGAAGATAGCTAAAGGATTCTAAAAATAGATGACAAAAAATGAAAAAATAAGGCCATATTCACACAAAATATAACAAAAATTAATGCAAGCAAGAATGCTCAAAATACCAGATCAAAAAGCAAAATGTCACAGCTAAAATAAGTAAGTGTATAAGAGGCAAATCAAGAACACAAGAGATAGGAATAGCGAACCAAAGCATCTAGTGTGCGTATGGTGTGTGTGTACCTATATGAAAATGTACTTAAGAAAAAGACACCCTTGAAATCTTACATGGAGTAAGGTTCCAAAAAATAAGGCTATGCCAAAAGAGATTAGGGAACTGACAAGGGGCCAAAATTCACCAATCTAAAGGGTAATAAGAGGGACAAAAATGAGATAGCTATGACAAAAAGAAAGAAAATATGGGTCTAAAATAAAAATAAAAGTAGGAAAAACAATCCAAAATATAAATAATAATCAAGCCAGGGAATCAACATCGATCAGAACTAATTGATTTCAATTGAAGCCAATCGACCTTGATCCATATGGATCGACATCAATCTCAATAATGGCTATAAATAGCCCACCAACAAAAAATATGGCTCATTTAGCTATCAAGTGCATGAGAGTTTTATAATAAAAAATTGGTGGGTTACTGATGTGAGGACACAAATGAGATGATGGAGGCTAGCAAGAGCAGATGATAATGATGACAAGTACACTACAAGGTAGGTCACATGATTTTTTATGTATTTTATATTTTTAATATTTTTTTTATGTTTTTGGAATTTGTAGCTTAAGGGAGGGGTTAGGAGAGGAAAATTAAGGGGAATAGGATAAGGGGAGGGTAGATTAGGAATATAAAAGGGATGGGGGAGAAAAATTAGCATTTTTCTAGAAGGAGAGATCGATGTCGATCCATACAGATCAACCATAATCCAAAATAGATTGACATGGATCCCTAAGGATCACCATCGATCTAAAAATATTGGTGTCAATTGATAAGGAGAGGGTAAAAAAGAAATAAAAAGGATAAATTAATTAATAAAATATTTCTTATGACAGGCTTATGAGCTATGACTATGAGGGATATAATCTTGCCATTACTAGAGGAGCTATGGGAGTTACTAGATGATAAGGATTGGGTGCACTTAGAGGCAACATGATTTAGAGGCATCTGATACTACTATTACATCCATCAAGATGTTGGCATGATAATGACATGATTAGAGTGGTGGGATTATACCACTAATACCTTTTGGCTTCTTATAGGTGAGATGACCATTATGACTGAGGATATTATCAGATCTTGAGGATACCTATCTAGGGAGTTCCAGTATACACTATGGAGGAGGTTGGACATGTGATAACACTAGTAAGATTATACAAGGAGGATGCTATATATATCTAATTTATTATTGGAGGGTTTTCATTTTAGCCCCCATTCGAGCAGGTACCAGTAGAGAGTTTATTGTTGACCATGCTCATGCTAGATTTGACTTAATATGTATTACCTTATTTTGGTGGAGGATGGTTATCATGGAGCTTCTCTTCAGTTATAATAGATATGCTTAAGAAAAAGACTATATTTTCTTAGTCACCCACATTACTAGGGTAGAGCTATAGGGAGTTATGGAACTAGCATACTAGATGCTAGTCAGGTCTTGATATTACATTCATGATACACTACTAGGCTTATGATCACATTTGAGTGATTCACCCTCTCAAGACCCTAGGGGTCAGGGTCAGAGATAGGGCACACAATGCAAGCTTCCTTCGATAGGATGATAACCTAGTCATATAATATCCAGATAGGGTAGTGCATGATCTAGTGTACTATAGATAACTTTTTGAGAGCCTCTAGATTAGAGACATTATTTGGAGACCATATATATGTTTTCCATCATGGCTTGACATAGAGGTAGAGCTAAGGGATATAACCTAAGAGAGATGGGTATAAAGGTCATAGATGGATCACATGGGGTTATTTTATTTTGATAGGGTCCATCACCAGTTTGGCTTGCTACAGGATATACCATTATCCCCATGCTTATGTAGGTGGGAGGATACAAAGTTGGACTAGCCAACACCTGAAACTATAGTCATATTGATGGGATCTCTAAAGGAGCCAACAACATTAGATGTGAATGATGCAAGCTATACCGATGACTATTCCACTTAGTTTATTGGAGAGATGGTGAGACAACAATAGAGATCAATGAGACTTCGATAGGAGGTGGCACAAGAGGTGCCAGTATAGGATGAACATATGGATGAGGCACCAATATAGGATTCCCTAGATTAGGATGAGTGCATAGATGAGGCACCTGTATAAGATGCCCCAATATAGGATGAGTAGGGGATATCATAAGATGAGCTATAAAGTTTACAAGATGATATTGATAGGGTTATATGGTAGTAATACTAGGCTATTTAGAAGAGGGAAAATTACAGGGCTAAGCTAGAGCACATGAGAGATTCTATGGCTAAGAGGCCAACTAGAGATACTAAAAGTTTGAGTTCTACTCCCATAGATATGGTACCAAGATAGAGGTACAAGGATGCACTAGCAAGCTATAATACTATGAGAGGATTATATAGGATCAGCTACTAGAGGTACCTCAATTTTTAGCCTATGTGGCCAGCTGTATTAGATCTTGGAGAACCCTAGGTACCACTATCAGTATAGGGAGAATTATAGGAAGGAGAGGAGATGACAACTTTCATCTCAATAGGATAAATCTTACATAGTAGACATACACACCATATGGGCCATGAGCCCTTTATTACATTTATACAGACTTTTGATATATATATATATATATATATATATATATATATATATATATATATATATAGACCTATGTTTATGTTTTATGGATGGATTATGCTTTATATTTAGAGATTCATTGATTATTTATATAGGTGGATTATGATTAATAATGTTTAGAGATTTATGAATTATTGAGATGGATGGATTGTGATTAATAATGAGATGTAAATTATGGTTTATGTTTATGGATTTAGGGATTATTTAACATTATGATGGATAAATTCATCCCACATTGACTTGGACCACAACCAAAAGGAGGACCTCACATCTATATGCATGTAGATCCTTAACGTAAAGGATAATAAACATTGACACAACTTAGAGTGATCAGAGATAAGATTATTGGGATTAGATGATTTTGATGGGATAAGAGATGGATAACAGTGTCACCCATATTTTAAGAATCAGGGGTTTCTCTTTTGAGAATCATTTTATGCCAACAAGTAGACTGATCAATACGGGAAGTCTACTATTAGAAAGCTGATCGATGTGGGAAGCTTTCTTAAGATTTTGATTTTTGACAACATGAATTCTTTATTTTTTTTATTTTAGGGATTTTGAAGATGGCATAATTTTGAAAACTGATCAATGCATGAATTTTTCTACTTAGTAGCCATCCCTTGAGGGAGTGGTCTACATTTTTATATTTTTGCACAACTATCCTTTGAGGGATCAGTCGATTTATTTTTGCCTTTCATTTTTGATTATAGCTATTATTCAAGGGATTAGTCTACTAATTTTACCCTTTTTGATTTAGATTTAGATTTTTGATTTTTTAAAAATAATAATACTGATATAAAAAGATCCTTTTAAGATAATTTCCATGATTCCATTATATGAAATGATTATGTTATCTTGGAAAATAAGGGTGCATAAGAGATAAGGGAAATAATGATTTGGGGTTTCTCCAAATATAGGTGAAACTTATCCAAGAGAGAATGCTATGAATAGAGCCAATGTATTTATATTCAAGGCAAGGATTACAACAACTACCGGGTAACCACATAACTCTCATGTCATTATTAGGTACAAAGGGAGATGATAAAATTGACCACTCTAGATGAACCAATATTTACTAATTATAGAAAGGAAATAAATGCAAGGCATTAAGAGGTTCACATTCTAGTTTACCATCAAAAGTGGCTAAATGATATGCCCTAGATCCATATTTATGAGTTATGATGTATGGTCCAAGCCAATTAGGAGAAAACTTACCCCTCTTATTTCATTCCATATTAGTGACATGTTGATTTTATTTAAGCACAAGATCTCCAATATTAAATTACCACTCTCTTACATGTTGATTATATGCTCATTTTAATCATTCTTGATATATACGAAGGTGGTCAAGGGCTACTACTCGATGCTCATCTAAGAACTCAAGCTAGGATAAACACTCCTGATGAAAATCCTCATCGAAAACTATGTCTCAAAGAGAGACTTGAAGGGAGGGAATTTGGACTTCCATAGGAAGTATCACTTTTTTACCATAGACTAGAGAAAAAGGAGAAACACCTATAGGGGTTTGAATACTAGTTCAATATACCCATAAGGTAAAAAGGATATGAAGGTGTCAATCTTTACTAGCTTCATTAATGACTTTAGTTAAGATTTTGACTAAGGTTTTATTACACGCTTCGACTTGACTATTGGCTTGAGGTTAGTAAGGTGAGGAAAAACTTAATTTGATTTTAAATGAGTCACACAATGCCTATACTTTATTTTTTAAAAATATTTGCCATTGTCTGTTGTAATTTTATAAGGAATCCCAAAATGACAAATAATGTGATTATGGATAAATTCCACAATCTTTTATACCTTAGTCAAGATAAGTGGCATAGCTTCCACCCAATTATTGAAGTACTCTGTGGTGGTGAGAATAAAGCCATGACATTGTGAGGATTTAGGATTAATCTACCTAATGAGATCAAGCCCCCACTGGGAAAATGACCAAAAGTCTCTTGCTACCTACAAGGATTTACTAGGGACATGGGATAAATTTGCATGCTATTGAAATTTTACACACCTCTTAACATAGGCCAAACAATATTGATTCAAAGTAGGCCAATAATAACCTAGGTGTAATATTTTCTTGGTGATTGCACATCCATTTAAATGTCCATCACACAAGCCATCATGGACCTCCTGGATAGCTAAGGTAGCTTCACTTTTTTGGAGACAACAAAGGAGAATACTATTGAAACCATACTTATAAAGAATTTACCCTAGAATGACATAATGGGCAACCTTCTACTATAAGACATGCTTAGAACCCTTGGATAGATGAGGGGGATACAATCCTGCAGATAATTAATTAAATATTTGTACATACCATGGCTCCCTAGGATTTTCCTTGACATTATGAATGGATGGGAGATCCATCCTTTTATAAGAGGGCTAATTAAGGTGATAGATGAGAATAAATAACTTATATTCATGAGGTAAATCTGGGATAAAATAAGCAAGAGAGGCCATAGTATCTACAAACTTATTAGTAGACATAGGAGTAATTTGAATAGCATAATGTTTGAATGCAAATAAAATTTTATCAGTGAAAGTCTTATATCTTTGGAGGACATCATTCTTACATTGATAAATGCCAGTGATTTGATTGATCACCAACTAATAATCCCCATAGATGTCAAGGGATTTGACTCCTAGTAAAAGAGCAGTTCAGAGTCCTATAATCAATGCTTCATACTCAGCCATGTTATTGGTACAATCAAAGTCTAGTTTAAAAGACAAAGGCATGGGGATACCTTGAGGAGGGATTAGTACAATCCCTAACCACTTCTATTCTCACACTTAGACCGATCTAATAATAGAGTCATATGATATTCTAGGATGGAATGGAAAGTGGATGTGATAGACTCATCAGGGAATTCACAATTAATGGGTTAATTATTACTAAGATGTGCTTTAGCTAATTGATTAGCAATGATTTGACCTTTGATAGACTTTTGATGGAGAAACTCTAGATTATATTCTATTAACAACATGACCCATCTAGCCATTTTTTGATTTTGATATGGTTTAGAATGCATCAACTTAAGGGGATTTGTAGTTGTAATGACATACGTCTTATGGTTGAAGAGATAATGATGAAGCTTAGAAGCTACTAAAGCCAATGCCAAGCATAATTCTTTAGTATACAAGTAACATGTCTCATATTCTATAAGAGTATGAATTATATAATAAAAAACCTGCTCTTTATGATGTTCATCTTGATGAGCAAGCATATAACCTAGAGCATGGTTTGTAACCAAGATATAAAGGAAGAAAGGTTTCCCTTCCTTAGGGGAAGTAAGGATAGGAGGTGATAAAAGATAGTATTTAAGTGAATTAAAGGCTTCTTGATAAATATAATCCCATACAAAGTGATTACCCTTCCTTAACAAATGGTGGAAGGGTTGACAATGGTCAGAAAGCTGGGAAATAAAATGACAAATAGAATAGAGCTTACCTTACAAACTATGAAGTTGCTTAAGATTGGAAGGAGGCATTTATAGAATAGCCTTTATTTTAGTGAGATACACTTCTATTACATGAATATAAATAATGAAACCCAAAATTTTACCCATCAAGACACCAAAAATTCACTTTTTAGGATTTAGACACACACGATAATGAAGTAAATGATCAAAGATGACCTTCAGGATAGATAGGTGATCTTTACGAAATTGAGATTTTCCAAGGAGATCATCTACATAGTCTTCGATGATTTTATGGATCATGTCATGAAATATATAAGTCATGGCCTATTGATAAGTGGCTCCTACGTTCTTAAGGCCAAAGGGCATAACATGATAGCAAAAGGTTCCCCAAGGAGTAATAAATGCCATTTTATGTTGATCTTCTAGTGCAATAAGTATTTGATTATAACCAAAGTAACCATCCATAAGGGACAACATTTCATGGCTAACTATTAAGTCCACCAACTATTCTATATTAGGAAGGGGAGAATAATCTTTTAGACAAGCAATATTTAAGTCATGAAAGTCAATACAAATATGAAGTCCCCCTACGGGTTTAGTGACCAAAACATTGTTGGACATCCACTGAGGATAATCAATGGATTGAATGAAATTAATAGATAAAAGGTGTTGTAACTCTTCTTTCACAAGGACTGTAATGTGAGGATGTATCTTTTGAATATTTTAATTTACCATTTTAGCATTAGGAAAAGTTACGATGTTATGTATAATATTCGAGGGATCAATGCCAAGCATATCGCTATAAGACTAGGCAAAGGCTTTATTATGATTTGATAAGAAATTAGAAAAATATTGACTTTCTTATAGATCTAAGGATTTTCTAATTTTAATAATCTTTGGGACTTCCTGAGACCTAATATTAATATCAACAGTATCTTCATTCAACAACCTAGATGCTTTGGATGGAAAATAATTATGTAAATAAGAGTTTTCAACACCTAGATGGGTCAAGATTGACTCATCATCCTAACACTAAAAAATAGGGATGGTTGGTGTATTAGATCCTATTAACTAAGGATATACTATGGGAATGGTTCAGATTTTGCCATCATAGTGGAAGATGAGAGGTTCTAAGGAGATAAAATTGACTAAAAAAAAGTTAGATAGAATGGATACGATGTCACTAGTCGAGGAAGAGGTATTGGATGAGGAAGATGGATCTTCTTCTTCCAAAGATGGTAGAAGAACGGGTTTGGGAACAAACTTAGAATTCTTCTTAAAACCTAAGCCATGCTTTTCATACAGCTTTTTGAAGTCTCCTAATGTGATATTGTGAGGACCATGCTCATACTTACCCATGTCGAAGCCTTTCCATTTACAACAATGAAGATAGGTTTGAAAAAATTGAGGGTTGCCAATAAAAGAGAAATTATATATAAACAATTTTGCAGAAACATTATTGTCATGATTTGAGATCGCTTGATCAATCCCACCATATGTTAAGTAAGTACACAAGAAAGGTGGTCCAAAAGGAATGGTCTCACCTAGACTGGGTGAATATTAGGGTTGCTTATTAGGATAACCATATTATTTAGGATTGGGTAAAGTATTAAGAGTTAATAATTGATATCCTCCTATTGAAAGTTGATGCATCATAAAGTTAATGGACTCTAGAGGAGGTAATTTTGAAGCAGGGGTGGCCATGCTAGTCGAGGCTTGATTGAAAGAGGGAGATGTAATTATGTTAGTTGAGGGTATTATGATGTCATTTATCCCAAATGTAAAGTTTCATGACTTAAAGGGGTGAGGATCAATAGGGATGAGGTATACCTAACCTTCATGTTCGTATTTAAGGCATCGATGAATGGTGGAAGGTATGCATCACATTGCATGAATCCATGGACGTCATAATAGAATGTTGTATTGAAAGGTCCCTTGTATAACATAAAAGATCTCATGAATGGTACGAGGACCCACACAAATGGGGAGGATGACTGTTCCTACTGTGGGTGCTACCATGTCATTAAATGCACAAAAGATTGCTGCAGACTAGGAGATAATGGTTTTTGGAAATTGTAATTGCTGGAAAGCATGTGAGGAGATAATATTAATGCTCACCCCATTATCAATCATAACCCTTTTAATTTGAGTTTTATTTATTTAGGATTTAATAGAAAGGGTGATATCGTGGTCTTTAGGTGACAAAGGAATAATTTCAAAATTATTAAAACAAAGCATTGAGACCATTAAGAGGGATCTTATAAAGGTTGACAAAGGTTGAGGTTAATTTGGTTAGACTTCAATACCCTAAAAGCTTCTATCATTACCTATTGATGTTGTGGAGAATTCTTTATAAGTTCATACAATGACATTTTAATAGGAGCTTGGTGGAGTTATTTTAGTATAGAGATCTGAACCAATTACTTAGCTTCAAAAGGGGTAGTTCTTATAATATAAACTTTAGGCCTTTGGCTAGATGGTTTAGGAATATTAGGCATATAAGCTCCTATAATTTAGACCTTATCTTTATTAAGATTTTGGTTTTGAGAGCAGGTAGTTACATGAATGACATTTATGTATAAAAGGGGTGGATTTGAAGAAGCTATAGACTCTTTATCACTTATGGGACTAGTAGGATTACGAATGAGGGGAACTAAAGGAAGAAATTTTTTTGACTTAGGGGTTTGATCATTGAGATCATTGATTAAGAGGTCGTCATCCTAGATTAACTGCTGGATTAAAGTCTTAAGGGATTTACAACTTTTCATATCATGCCCAGGTACTCTATGATATGCACATATTTCTCAAGTTTTATACGATGCAGGCCTTTTAAGGTGAAGTTTAATGGTCTATATAAGTGGTAACATAATAAGGGAAGTATCTAACAATTTATTCAAAATAAAAACATAAGATGATTTCAAAGGGACATGCTACAGTTTTATAGGGGTTTTGACAATGGGTTCTCATGGTAGGGTATTACTTATCTGGTTTTTTTGTTTACCCTTTACAAGAGGGACAATTTAGGCTCTTTTATTTTAGGCTTTTCTAATGGTCCCTTATTAGAGGAAGAGGGATATAGAAAGGGATGTGAACTAAATGGAAAAGGATTTTATGTCCTTCCATGTGCTTGGATAGAAGACCCTACTACTAAGGTAGAATATGGATGAGGTCCTAAAATGAATGATGAGGATGACATAAAAAGTATAGGCCCTTTTTTATTTTGGGTGTTAACAATGGGGGGAGTATTCGAACTATGAGTTTCTCCTTTTGATGTTTGAAAAAGATCCACTTTAACCTAATGATGAGCTATGGCTTTATGCATTGGAATGCTAAGACAAATTTCCCAACTATCGATACGAGAGACTTTAGGATAGGGAGGTATTATAATATAACATGGTTTCAAAGGGCCAAGGTTTTGGGCAAAAGGATCAGCTTGCAATATATGTTTTCCATGATAAGACTTGCTAGGGATTAAAGGGGTAACATGAATTGCTTAAGAAGTGTCAAGATGTTTATTTGTAACATCTTGAGGAGTAATTTCATTTTCCCTTTTAGGAGATTCATCGTGAGAGGGTGAAGGGGATGGTTCACATGAATGGCCCCACATAATGAGATCAAGAAATTCTATGAGAATTAGGGGACTAGGTTTAATGACCTTTGGTTGAATTAAATCAAAATGATCTCCTATAAGGAGATATAAGACCATAGGCTCTTCTAGGATTTCTCTAGGTAGTAATTGGTCATGGATCATATTAATCAAGTGTTGGATTTGATTTTATATTTCTCGAGGGTTAGTTTGGATGGTTTTCAATGTGGATGGATGGTTAAGAAATGGTTGCTTAAAAATGTCTAAAGACTGGTTAGGAGGAACATTGGGATTGTCCAATTGAAGGTCCCCCTTGTCAATAAGGTTTTGCACTAATCATTTGAAGGATTGACACTATTTAATGTCATGTCTTATTACCCTATGGTAAGAACAAAATTCATCTTATTTGTACCAAGTGGGTTTAGGATGTGTATCATCAATCAATTTAATCAGAGGTAGCTCAGTGACATTTTCTTATAAGAGTTTATCTAATATTGAAGCATAAGGCTCTCTTATAGGGGTATATTTATTAGGAGGAAAAATTTTAGAAGGAAAATGAGTAAGACCCCTAGGTTTCTATGTCTTAAAGGCAAAATCTCTAGACTGGTTGGATGCCAAAGGGGAGAAAGTTTTTATAGTAACTACATTTGCCACTCCTTTTGGTTTATGATTATTGCTATTACTTTTGGATGGGTTAGACTTAAAGTTATTACTATGAAACTCAACTTTCACTTCTTCAATGCCATAGAGTTCAAGCTTATGGGCCATGGTAAAAGCTTTGTCAAATGTCTTAGAATTTTGAATTTGTAACATAGATGATATATGTTTTGCACAAGAATGTGAAAATAATTTAATTAATTCTATCTGTGGCAAAGGAAAGGTTAGCTGGTTAATTAAGTTATGCCATCGGGATACAAAGTTTGATAAGGATTCATCCTCAAATTATCTAATAGCATAAAGATCAATGATAGTCACTTTTTGAGCGATATTAATTAAGAAGTGTTCTAGATAAACTTGGGCCAACTATCCAAAGGAGAAGAGGGAATGTTGTGGAATGGAATTATACCAATCCAATGCAGATCTTGCTAATGATATGGGAAAAATCCTAAGTAGGAGGGCATCATCATGTGATATAAGATAACACGTATGTCAAAAGGATCTAAGATGCTATTGAGGATCTTTATTTTGAAATTTAGTGAATTTAGGACGCTCCCACTATGATGAGTATGGTCTAATAGGGACATAGGGATGGATTGGCTCATTACAAATTTACTCATATATGAGTATATTGTTATGTCCAGAGGCAGAGGCTTCCAAAATATCCATCCTATTCAAAAGGATGTTCATGAGATATATCTGAGTATTACCTTGAGGCATACCTCCTGAGACATTCTACTAAAGGGGTTGATAGTTTGGTAAAGTGGTGGACATGGGCTACGAGGTAAAATATCCTAATATGGTAGACATAATGGGTTGAGATACCACCACATACTGAGGGATTTGAAATGGAATATTCTATTGTGGGAAAGACTGTAATTGAGTGGCTATGGTTGGTTGTGATGAGGCCACATACTGGTTAACTAAGGAGATGTAATTTTGGAAAGGTTGAGTGCATAAGATTTGTTGTGAGGTATGTGCTAAAGTTGTTCTAATAGGAGGGAGACTTATAAGAATCGACCCTACTAATGTTTGTGAAGGTATGATAGGTATAATCTGAGTAATATTTTATACTTGAGTAACAATAGGAGAATTGATAGATACTATGGATGGTTGGTTCTCTAAAGGTTATGATATCTAAGCATTAGAGCCAAGTGGAGGAGATCTAATAAAAATGTTTACCATGGCTGTGGTAAGCTTTCTAGTTCTCTCAGAAGGCATCCCAAACCCATGTGGAGAGTTTTGGGCATGGGGGGAAGGAGAAATATGTATTGCTCAACTATTCAAATAATGATTAAGAGTAAGAGGGTTATTGTCCAATATTTTTACAAAAGAGGGATCTCTTTGAGGGTAATATTGTGGAAACCTCAAATTTTCAAAGGATTCAAGGGAAGAAATAGGATTAGGTGTATGCTCTATAGGAAAAGATGTAACAACCTCCTTGGATTCTCTCCTTTTTGATTATTGTTGAGTCAACACCATGAAATAAAAAATAAAAATGAAGAGAAGACAAACAAATAAAACAAAAATTTCCTTTTGAATTATCTTATTTTTAAGTATGAATGAAAGATACACACAGTAAAAATCATTCTAAAGAAGTTTTTAACACCTTTTTAACTTTTAAGATGTGAAAAATAAGATAGAAAAGAAATGGATAACAAAGGTCCTAAGAAATGACAATCTAAGGATAATTTTGGGTAGTTTATTTTTACACTCAAAGAGGTTTGTACTAGTATTGATATGTGGCCTGATATTTGGGGCTTGATCCCCTCACTTCAAAATCCCATAGACAGTTTGGGTACTTAGCCAATGGTGTATCAATGGTCCAGAGATTATACTCAACCAGAGAACTAAGTTGTTCCTCCCCTTAGTGGTGAAATCTAAGTAGGATAACTGGGAAAAAGATTGCTATGAGTTGATGAAATCCTCATCAGTTTCCATATGTCAAGTGTTTATATGTGTTAATTATGATAGTGATTTGGTTTGTGTGTGGATAAAGTGATGACTACGATAGATTAGTACCTAGATTATTCTATGTGAAAGAACCTAAGCAATAAAAATGGATGGAATTTATTTAACCTTAAGAGGAAATAAAATGCAAAGTCTAAATTTATTTGCATGAATACAACAAATAAAGAAAGGGAAAAGAGAGTTTAAAATTCAAGAATGTATTTTTAATAAAGAAAAATGAGACCTTATAGGTCCCACAGGGTGTGCCAGAATGTTTCAATAATTTTTTGCTTCTTTCAATGTGATCTAATTAACTACTAAAGACAAATTATAAGTAGGGTTTTTAAGATTACCTAGAGATAGGGATGGTTGGTTGTGCATTGTGGATTAATCTTGATTGTGAGAACTCCTCTTTGGCTGGGGAGGAATGACTTGTAATCAACCATACTTAAACAAAAAAAAATGATTAATAGATAGATGGGTGGGCTGCCTAGTTGCAAACCAGTCCCAAGAAGTGACACGCTTTCTCAAATGGATGTCAACCCACATTTAGACATTCAAGTTTATTTTAAACATGAAATTACAAAGATAGATATGGATAGAAGTAAATACTACCAAAGATAATCAATTAATGAGAAGATTTATATGATCAAAATATGCATCCCAAAATTCATTAGCAATGTCCATGTCTTCTTAAATTATGGCCAACAACTCATCAATATAAGTGAAATCACGTATTGAAATCACAAAACAAAGTCCTAGCTTAAAAGTTATATCACTTTGATCTACAAAGAGAGGTTAAGGGACTATGGGAAGATAAAAAATACTAACTAAATCATGCACTAAACTAGGCAAGGTTATCTACATGAATAAAATAGTATTTAAAAAAATAGCAAATTTACAGGATGTTTTAAAGATGTAACAGGGACTGATGTCGATCTTATAGGATCGATGTCGATTTATATGGATCAACATCGATCTTCTAAATACTGTTAAATTTATAAAACAAACTATAATAACACTTTATATTTTTGATAAATTGATGAAAATAGAATCTAAAAATAGAGACTTACAGAAAAAGCATAGTTTTGACACAAAAATAAGATATTTAAAACCACTTAATTAAATAGATAAGAATTGATGTTGATTCAACACAATCGATGTTGATTCAGATGAAATGATATTGACTCTATGCAAGATAATTGAATATTGATTAGATTATAATAACAACCTAGAAAACTGATAAAATAAATAAAACTAAATGCCTATTAGACATGAAAGATGATAAATATGAGAAACTAAAAAAAAATGGATTTAAATACTAACCTTTTTGATGGAAAATAAAACTTGACAGGATGAGAGAAGAAATTTCACAAAATCTTCTTGATGATGCTTTAAATGGAGATTCTTCAAGATAACAATGTTTTTACAATGTTTGTATGTGAGATGTAGTGAGATTTTGATAGAGTTTTGAAGGCAAAAGCATAATCACCATTCTCCTGAGTAATGGAGGTCTGTTGCATATTTATGGATCAACATCGATCCTAATCGATCAACATCGATCATAGAAGATCAACATCGATTTACCCAGAACAGGAGAAGTTAAATGAAAAGTTGTTCTAATGGGTTGGCATAGGGTTTGAGAAGGTTAAAATGACATTGATATTTGTTTGGGTTATTTTAACCATAGAACAAGGTTGGGTAAAAAGAGTAATAAGGACGAAAGGGAGGTTTTTTAGATTTTATGTGATTTATTTGATTTTATGGTTTTAAGGGTAAGGTAAAAAGGGGGTAATTACTATTTAACCATACTAATTAACTTATTAACCTAGGTGGTAAATGGTAAGGTGATGTTAAAGTGTAATTATAAAAATAATTATGCATGTGGGGACATTATAACATAATGCTATATAAATTTAATACAAGGAGTATAAATTTAGCGTCTACATTGTGTTTGTGTGTATCATTTATTATTTGTTTTTTACATGGGTTTGTTAAAAAACTCACTAGAACATATTACATTTCTAATATCATGCTTATCATAAATGTTATCAAGTTATGATTATTTTAGTCTTTTCTATTAAATGTGAGAAAATGCATGGTAAAAAATAACAAAAACTCAAGTGTAACAATGATAAATGTAAAACATAGCAAATGTAAGCAATATGAAAATATTAAGGCAAAACATAAGCTATGTAAAAAATTATAAATAAAAATTCATAAATCACATTAAAATGTAATACAAAGCAAAACATAAGATATGAAAAATAATTGTAAAAAGATATATCCAATGTAATAAAATGTGAAAGATAATCAAACAAAGATATGAAAATAACTAAATATGTCATCCAATGTAAGACAAGTAAGAATTGAAGTCAAGCAAAGAGGAAGATATAATGATTTTAAAAACATTCAATGTAATACAAGTGTAAACTCAAATTAGACAAAGACGTTCAAGAAAGGAAATCAAAGACTCTAATGAGTGAAAATTCAAAATCAATGATTGTGCTAAAGCAAAATGTAGGAAAACACGACCATCTAGAAAATAAATATGATGATGGAGATATAAAATGTTTGGTATAGCTGAGGAAGGCCTAGTTGTATCTCCAAAGGTCTTACAATGTAACTCACAAACCAGGAAAAAAAAATAATATGCATCAAGAATGAAACACAAGAGCCAAATATGAAGCAAATAGATAATAAGTGGGAATATAAATATGAGGGATGTGATAAAATAAAATCAATATTCATCAAGGGTATAATGGTAAAGATAAAATGGAGATATAATGAAACAAGTTACCACAAGGGTGATGTAGAAATACTAATTAAAGACAATATACTCTAATCAAGTGGGCAAGGTTAGGAGCTTTCAACATCAAGGACCTTAATAACCCCACATAGAAAACATAAGCTTGGGATAACAAGTGAAGGATAAATATCATCCCATGAATTATATATACATGAAAAATAAAAGGATCATAAATTTCCACAATGTGTTCCCTAATCCTTAGGACCCCTTATAGAGACATTAGACTACTCTGAGGATTAGGTAATTATGTGAGAAATTAAGTGGCACTAGAATACAAGAAGATATAGATAGATAATGATGCCTCCTACCTTAGTCTATTGACCAACACACCCAAATGGACCTTGGATCTATCATGAGGCCAAATTGGATTTTGATATTTAACTAAAATAAAGTACGTGCTAAAAGGATTACATATTTTAGTGTGATATTAATTTTAATATTATTTTTCATTCTAACTTTATCTTTTCTTAAGATTTGTATTTTTGAATCTTTTCACTTTTAATATTTTCCTCTTAGATATAGATTTAAAAAACCAAACATGGGTGCTAAAAATGATGAAAACAAGAGAGCTTACCCAACCTAAAGATAAAGATACTTAAAGACTCCTAGAATATCACTTTAAAAAAGACTAATATTGAAACTAACCCAAGTGTGTCTCAAGTGAAAACAAAGGAAATAATGGGGGTCATGGAAGATACATCCATGCAAAATATGATACAATGAGAATTTGCTAGTACCTAACCATAAGAAGGAAGAGTTTTTCTTTAGAAGTGACTAAGAAAAAGAGGGGATCTAAAATTACATGGAAATGTAAGTCAAATCTCAGAAATGGAAACTCTAAGAAGGAAAATACTGTAAAAAATAGTAATTATGTCACTAGAGAATCTATACTAATGTAAATAAGGTCCAACACAAGTATTGATAAGAGAAATAAGTACAAAATAGGGAGGGGGGTATATCCAAGGACCCACAAATGAATAATGGTTAAAAGGAATCATGTCATACATATAAAATTATAAAATAAAATACCACAATGTCCCAAAAAGGAAGGAGGTGAAGTACTAAAAACTTGAAGGTGATACTACATATCCATAAGGGAAACTAAGGCAGGTTGTAAGATAAAAATGATAAATTTAAAGCTATAAAATAAAAGATCATAAAGTCCCCAAAAGGAAGGAGGTGGATTATTAAAAACCCGAATGTGATACTAAAGATTCATGAGGTAAACTAAGGTTGACTGTAAAGTAATTTAATAAATAAAAATATAAAAATTATAACATAATGTTAAAAATTAAATATCATGGTGCAAGCAATATATATAAAATGAGAATGAATGTTAAAGATAATAATATGAGATAAAATCATGTAAAAAATGTGAAATAAATGAATTATCTACTCACAAATAACATGAAATATCTCTACATAGATTATGAATAACATCTATAAAATCTCATTGTAACTAATATCTAACTCAAACCATAATCTCTTCTACCTTTTTAAGATCCATGTATTGACTCCCTTGAATATGATCTCTAGATAAAATGTGTGTGCACTAGAATGATAAGTATGCAGAAATTCTTGATGAGAATAACATATAAAAGGAAGAGGAGGTACCACTTGTGAAGGGAAAGTGCACACATATTTTATTCAAAGAGGTGGGTCTGGCCATAAGGGAACATACTCATCCATACTAGATGAGCCATGTGAACCCTATGGAGGATCTTGAGGTGTGATCCTTAGAAAACATAAAAAATGTTGTTAAATAACTCTACAATTACATGTGGAATGTGTATAACACTTGTGCCATAGGAAATACACCTCAACATTTTTGGGGATATATGTAGGGGTAACCTTTAGACATGACATGTTTGAATAAATAGGAAAATTTACTTCCTTAAGTTGAAATACATCTAGATACTATTAAAGAGCTTGAAAATTAGTCAAATAATATTAATAATCTCATGGAAACTATTTTAACCTATTTTTGATAAAACATTAAGTGTATTATGTTTATTATAGGTGTAAACATAAAAATATCAGAATGCAAAAGATGTAAAATAATTCAAATATTTTAATTTTGAAAAATTAATAAATATTGAAAATTAATATATTGGGAAAGAATTAAGAAAGAATATACTTAGCTTACACACTAAGCCCTAATGATTGTTATGATTGTTTGAGTATGAAAATCAATACAAGAGGTGACTAAATAGGCTCAATATTAGAGTCCAAAATAAGAATATAATTTCGACAAGTCCACTATAAGTGGATAGTTGAGTAGTGCACTCCAGTTTGTTAACCACATACTTGTATCAATTAATTATGATATACACTATATAGAAAAATGCATATAAATATGAACCTAGTAATGATAGATCACATGCAAAAGTAGAAGTTTTTGGATAAGATCACAATAGGTAGATAGTGTCACAATGCACTCAAGTCCATTGAATATAGAATTTTTTGGGTTAATTATGTATCTAAAATAATCACTACACCTATTACACCTATAGATGATGAGAAACATAATATTTCACACTTAGGTTTAGCCATGCAATTTTTTTAAAATATTTTTTCTTGTGTTTGAAATACATATGACACTTTGATAGCTTGAAAACCTACAAGAAAAAGAGGGGAGTGTAATGGTTTGAGATGAACTCAATCATACCTTTTATGATTGATTTATACCTACATATATAATACTCTAAGTAGGGAAATCAAACTCACATAGTTCTCCCACCTAGATTGAATGTGCAATTGTGCTCATTTGACTGTGTATGTAGTTAGAAGATAGATTTGGTACTTGAAAACAATAGATATTTAATTAGATTATCACTGCTTATTATAAATAATTAATTTTTTTGGTATAATAAGGAATATTTGATCAATGTAAAAAAGTGTATATTCTTCAACCAAGTGAATAACAAGTGTGTAAAATGAATGGCTCTTGACATGTATTTATAGGCAAATATTTTGATAATTTTCTTTAGCTAACCTAATGAAATGTACAAGGAGACCCAAAAGATTTATTAGAAATTAAGAAAGTAGTATTTATTTGGAATGAGATGAAGAAGACCCAAGTGGATAGGGGTACATTGCATCGCTATTTGCTTAGAGTAAACTTTCCAAGGAAGATCATAGATAGCTATCCTTTTTGGGTGGAAATCTGAATGTGATTTTAGATGATTTGAGCATTTGACATTTAAAGTTATATAATGATAATATAAAAAATTTTTTGGATCCCACATATGGATAAATGGATGAGAGGAATTATGGATAAGATTTATGTATTTGTGCACAAGTAATGTGGTTAGGAATATATCAAGAATTAACATTGTCAAGTATCTATGAATAGATTTATGTGTCTACATTTTACCTCTATTTATTATAGAATTGAAATTTGATAGAGTAAAGGAGAAAGAGTTTAACTTGAGTGTACAACATAGATTTTTTTTGAGCAGGTACCTCAATTGTATAGGGAACACAAATTCAGAAAACTCTATGACAACTCTTGAAGTAGTCATTTTGGTCATTTGAAATTTAAAAAAAGAGTAACTTTGAAAATTGGAAAAATTAAAAGAGAGCAAGGAATGAGTACATATATATGTAGGTGAAACCCATTTGACTTGTAATTTTTAATTGATGATGGATAACCATGACCCCTTACTGAAGCACTTGGATAATTTAAACCAATTGCGAATGAGAATGATCAAGTATCAATTTTAAATACTAATCAAGCTCTTGAGCTATAAAAATGTATTATCCAAAATATCATGTATAGGGAATAATACCAAATGTAATACTTTAAAAATGTGGAACCACTTTAGGTTATCTATAAGTGATGCCAAGGCCATTGAGTGTCATTATATTTGAACATACATCACCCATATAGATTCAAATCACACTGCTACATACATATCTAGATTCTAGTTTGCATTATCTAAAGAGAATGAATAATGTTCATTTTGCATTCATGAATGCATTAATTCATAGACTTTGATTTGAAATGAATGTTTGTCATTGAATTTTCATATTTTGCTCTTTTGAAATTTAAGAATTTTAAACTTTGAAACTTGAATTTTGATTTTTTGCATTTTTTCCACTTTAAATAAACATGAACATGAATGGGTATCATGCCTTTGATAAATATGTGCCAATAATATGGAATTCCATGCATAGTTATGCTCAATCATAATTGTAATTTCAACCTATAACTTTTCTCTTGTAGTTATTTTGTGCATGCATGTGCATATGCATTCAAGTGTGTATAATTCTATACTTGGATTCTTTGAAAAGTGAGAACATATGCACATCATATGCCACTAGAGTATGTACTTATGTGCTAATATTTTTTATATGTTGATTTATGAATCACTTTAAACATTTATAATTTGTATTCTACTTATAAAATATGATTTTTACCTTTATTTTAATATTTGAAAATGTGTACTCTATATTTTTGAAACTTGTATTATGTCCCAAATCTGTTCATAGAAGTGTGAATATCTAAGACAAAAACATTTTGATTCCCCCTTTTAAGATGATGGATGTAGAATTTAAGTCACTCATCTCAAAAGAAGAGTTCATTGTATCATGATTCATATATGCTCATATAGTATTATCTCATCATGTTGGAGAGTATTCTATCATATAAAATGCAATTTTTAATTTTAAACATGTATATCATTGAGGTATACAATAAAGTAACCATCTCTAAGGTAGAATATTCCCTAGAAGTGCATGATGAAGACCATGATCCCACTAATAAAGCTTAACAAACACACAAGAATGACACATAATAATGTCACATGATGTCATACAATATGGGCAAGGCTTTCATATAAAGGACATGTTCAAATGTCGCATGATCAAATATTACACACACAAGGCCATGAGCCACAAGTAATGTGTTTATGGGTCATTTAACACACCAACTTAGGTGAGAGCCATTTCAACCTCTCCTAAAATGAGGCCCATAGGATCTCCTCAAGGTCTATTAGTACTTAGTCATGATGTATTAGGTGATTTAGTTGGTCTATGTGGAACTGATCCAATTCAAGGGCCTTACTGGTTTATAATATTTAAAATTGGATTTGAAATTTTTATATTATTTTATAGGATTTAGAGGGAATGCAAGTATCACTATTTTAGTTATGCAAGTTTTGATGTGCATTTCAGGAAACAATAAAACCATGCATTTTTAATGTTGGTAGAGGTTCTTGAAGCATTAGAACAAGCTAAGGATGAAGATAGATATGATATACTTCATGTGCATATATTAATATATTGAGTTCCTAAAAATGTTTTGATAAAAGGAACATAGGAAGAATTAATTATCCTACATTATTTAAGAATTAATAACAACCAATGTTTCATAAATAGAAATAAAGCATTCAGGTTAAATTAGATAGAAAATAACCAAACATTATACTTGAGAATACATGAAAGGAACATAGTAAGAAATCACATAGGTAACCATCACCGGATGAATCTCTATTGTTCTCTTCAAAAGTGGAACTCTATTCTTCTTACAATAAAAAGTATATATAGATGTTTCCACTCTATGACCATTCATCTTATTCTCATACTTGGTGCCAAAAGTGGAGTCTGTTCATATTCCAGCCTATTATAAGCTATGAAGATAGGATAAAATAGACTTATACACAACAAAATGAGTACATAACGCATGAACATCATAAAAATATCATGCATAACTTTATAATCCAAATTATTATACCAACACTTTCTCAAAATTAAAATGTTATCTCATCTTGAGACAACATCGTAGGATCTTCAAAATTATACAAGTGAGTAGAGGATAAAAAAATGGTTAGACTAGTAAGATTCACAATAATCACTCAAGGAAACATTTTTAGTTTTCACCTCTTATGCACTACTTGGCTACCCTTTTGGATTTTCAACTAATTAGCATACCACCCTACCATCATTTACATGTTTTTAATAGGCTAGTGTAACTAGGTGGACTCTTTTTATGGGTTTTAAACTAACTTGGCCCCAATTGTCTTACTAAATCATTCCCAATACAAAATGTTATACAATTTTTTTCAAAATTTATAATCTACGTAGTACTTAAATTGATGGTGGTGGCATAAATGTAAATGATGACTAACCAAAAGATTCCTAAGAATTAGAATGTGCAGCCTTATAACAAGTGATGATTTGTTGGAGTTATGAAGGCAATTTATACATAGGTTTGTTGGCAATCTATGGAAATTTATTGGAAAAGGGAGTTAGATCGGTCTTGTAGGCATGACATTCCAACATCACTTCTTGGATCAAATGAGCAAGGTGTGCAAAAAATTATGGTAGCCAATGATCTACTTGAGATCTGCATCATTAGTTATGCTCAAGGCTACCTTGGTTTTGTTGATCATTTTCTAAATTTCATCACTCAGTTGCTCTATCTTGTCTACATGTCATTGAGCTTGGAGGCTAGTGAAATAACTATGTAAAATATGAATCTACCAGTTGAGGAGGTTATTGTGCACATTATACCTAGCATTGAGTGATTCTTGGAGTGTTCCATCCTTCTCCTTTATAGTAGTAGTGTGGTTTACCATGGTTACTTTGGTGGTCATAGATTTTATAAAGTCTATACTAGAAATAGATAAAGAAGTATCCAATTTCTACTTCCAATATAACAATTTACATGCGACTTGTGATTGAAGTGAAGCAATATCAAACATTCCTTAATATTCTTCTTTTAGAGTGATGAGATTGATATCCTTAGTCTTAACATCCTATCTCAATGTGATGATTGCATAGAGTTTCTATGTTGTGCACCAGTCCTTGGTTAACTCAAAGATAATTGTCTTGAGTTTGCATTGGTCAAATATGAATTGGTCCCCAATTGCTTGAGTGACAAACTCAAGACAAACATCTTGGATTAGCTTGGTAGTTTCTTGTAGGTGAGCCTTCAACTCAAAATTATCAACCTTGGATTGATATATTTCCTATTCTAGAGAGGTGACCTTCTGCATAATAGAATCTTGGAATGCTACCACACTATCTAGATATTTATTCAATAGTAGTCTAGATACATCCAATGATGCTTCTTGATGGAGGGGAAATGTTGCCAATGTGCTTGTAATTGCTAAAGGGTCAGGGCATGGCATGGTTATAAGTAGAAGAGACAAGGTGGTACACCAAACACCCAGAGTTAGAATGCCCCATAACTAGGCTCCTCCCAAAGGAAATTCTAGTTGCTACAGACTTATTGGGGTAACAAATGGTTCTTCTTCTTACTCTGACTACTTAGATCTAGCTTTTTATTTCTCAGGCACTTGTTATTATTATGCCATAACCTCTGTTATAATATTGAATTATTGCACATCATCTTTAGATTTTTTTATTTTGGCATCCTCCTCTACTTTCTTATTAATCTCATCTTGTGCAAATTTATTTTTCACTTGTTCTTCCTCTTTCATCTTCTATGCACATTTTTTTTCTTTCTTCTATTCCTCTAGTGTAGTAGCCTTGGCTTATTCAACCATAACCTATGCCTCTGCCTATGCCTTGGCTACACTTTCTTATTGTGCCTATACTTGGGCCTACTATTTTTGTAAGGATTCATCTTTATATTCTTTCTTATTATTTTTATCTTCCTTAGATTATCATTGTGTGTGAGTGGTATCTTCCATGGCCTACTTTTCCTACACTGCTATGTCCTATTTTTTCTTTGGTTCTTTGGCCTTGGCCTTGGTAATGAGCAAAACTTATTTATTCTTATGATCTTCAACCATCTTCTTCTGAAGCACCTCCTATGATTTCTTGGCTACATCAACAACTTATTATGCCTTCTTGGCCACCTCAAGAGCCTTCTATTGGTTAGCCTCTATGTCCTAAGCCTTTTATATGGCTTTGGATTTTTTAGCTTACCAATTTACTTATTGAGCTTGTTGTTATTGATCCTACTCCTTATGACATTTCTTCTCCTCTTTTTTGATTCACCATTCTACTATGCAAGATACTTCCCACCATGAAGCTTATTATTCTTCTATTTTAGGTTACTCTGGTGTAAGCTCTTCGACCTCCTAGGATTGTTGTGAAAGTGGTAAATCACTTAGCTATACCATAGAGATAGAAACATGTACTTTTTTGCATCATAAGGTAACCAACATACATTTGGGTGGTGGTGAAGTTGAATATGGAGTAGGCTTCACTTCCTCACCATGTCTATCTAGCTCAATGTGCATTATTTGAGGGTAGGTGAGACCCTAGCCTCATGCCTAGTTCATGATTTGTACACCAGGGACTCCTATGGGATTTTTAGGAGTGGTACAAAGACATCTACAACTAAAAATATGGTAGAAGGTTGATGCTAGAATAAGTTAACCCTTTTATGTAGTTTCTCAACTTCTTATCACATAATGTTGACCATGATGGATATAAGGCATAGTGGTAGTTCCACCCATAGACTCAGAGGAACCATTTTGCATACTTAGACCATGTGCACTACCTTTTAGAATAAAAATTCCTTCTCTTCCTCCCTATCATAGAAATCTCTAGCCATATCAACGACCATTACCTGGTATACCTCTTGTTCATTCATGCCCATCTATGGTAGGTCACATGAACTTACGATTTGGGGTACCTTAGGATCATATAAATAGGTTACAATACTTCTTGTATTATACTTCAATGGGGGGAGATGTTGATTATTTATCGATTGAGAGCTTGTAGTTTTCTTTCTATGGATACAAAGTGGTGGCTTCCTCTTGTTATGATACTATAGGGACTGCTGTGTTAGGTGGTATAACTTGAAGCAATGTCTCATGCCTAGGATTTATGATTGGTGACTTTAGCCTTTGCCATAACCATGGTAATAAAGAATGGTAGAAGTCTAAATGGTGACTTGGAAGCTCATGAATATGGATGAACATGCCTTTTGGTATAAATATGAAAGTAACGTGTTCTCCCAAGTATTACATGACATCTAACAACACTGAAGGATGTGTGGTGATTAGCTCTAGGTACTCCTCCCACCATATCTTGAATTTACCCTCATGGGGTAGGGTACCATACTCAAGTGTCCATATTAGGTTATAAAATTATTGTGATAGCCAGGAGTTGGTGTTAGGGTGCACTTCTCCCTCAGGGTACTTCCATTGGGTGAAGTATAGTAGAAAAATGAGAAACTGGTACTGGAATGACTTCTTAGAAGATATGAGACACTTATCGATGTTTATTAATAGATCTTGAAAAAAATATTTAGGATAATTAAACTAATTGTTGTGATGGATCATACAATGTGCAATGCTCATGACCTTTTTTAGAATTTACTTTATAGACTTGGTAGTCTGCTTGAACTTCTGTGTGATACATTCTACCAGAATACACACTAGTTCATCATGAACTTTTTAAATTAATATCCTTCTAGATCCATGAACATACAAGTCTCTAACCTCCTAAATCATAGGAAGCATTTTAATCTTGTATGGGTAAAGATAATCTCCTCGTGCAAGCATGCCCAAAGCTCAGGGCATTGCTTCTATATTGATAACTATCATGATGTTGGGACTAAGGTAGATGTTGCTATTATTGTAGTAGCTGAGTAGGACTTGCACAATCTCCCCTAAGTCACAAAAAGTGGGCATGAAAAGTAGGCACTTGATGTTTGTGTTGTGGAATCGGTAGGGGACAACAAGAGCCAGTGGTTTCACAACATTGATAGGATCTGGTAGAAATAGTTTATTCTTTGTCACTTGAAGGAAATCAAATGGCTTTAGATCAATGAATTTTGTTTGCTAAAGTGCTAGTTTTATGTCCATTACTTCTTTTTGAGAATCTATCAAACCCCTAATGAGTTATGAAAGAACCATGATTACTGAGTGATGAAATTAAACATATTTTGGCTCTCTACATAGTAAAATTAGCTCAACTCTTTGAAATTTTAGCTCATGAAAATATTTGTAAGGATGAAATGCAGACTTGGTTCATAACCTTATGACTTTATAGATTTTTTACCTATTGGTTTCCATGTAAATGCCATGTTGAGCTATCTATTTGACATCAATACAAATGGTAATGTGGCAAATCTATTCAAATTTGGCAATTAAGGTAGTTAGTTATTGATGCATGTGTGGATATACAATGTTATGTTCTTTGTGGTCCACACTGTAGTATAGATAGATGATGTTGACTGATTTCCAATTTATTAAAGATTAGGTCAATCAAACCTTGGATCTACCATTAACTATTTGGGGATCATTGTTATATGGTAAAGATCTTGATTGATGTGACTTGATCATACATTTCCTAGACTTAATTGATTTCTTTTTCTCCTACTAACATCCATGATGATACATGATATACTTGGTATTTAGGTTCCCAAAATCTACCAAAGAGATCATATATAAACACATACATGCACACAAAAAAAAAACACACACACACACAAGAAAACATATATAAATGGAAAATCCTAATCTACTCCGTACTACTCAAGACCCACTCACTTAGCAAAAAGAGATAAATTATGACTATTGGTAGTAGGGCTTAAGCCTATAACCATTCATCCACCCTGGCAAAATGGTTCCCTATAGATATCTCAAAATAATAGTTCTTTGCTGAGATATTTCATGTATAATGTAAGTCCATTTCCATCTAATCTATAATTTCCCCAAAAATACTCTAAAATGACTATCATATAAAAAAATTAGTTGATCTTTATGAAATTCCTTATGGTGCAAATTAATGTCATGTGATGCTTTCTAGCTCTGATTATGAACTTCATGCATCCAAGATGATGTAAATCGATACTCATCCATCTTATTTAGTTCAAGAAGCCTGTTAGTGAGAGACTCATGATCACCTAGTCTTATGACCATTGCAATGCACAAACTAGGTATCAAATATTCCATTGTCATAACTAATTCAAGCCCATAAACTAACTGGAGTAGAGTAAAACCTGTAGCCTTATTATAGTGCATGAGATATGCCTAAAGAATCATAGGAATGTGATATTCACAATAATCTCTCTTGACATCATAAATCTTTGTCAACAGTTTTCCCAACACTTTGTTAGAGGCCTTAGCTTAGTTACTAGCATGTGGATGATATTTAGTAATTTTATGATGAGAAATGATGAATTATTATATAAGGGATTTGATGGCATTGTTCATGAAGTGTCTCCCTTAATTGCTAAAGATCTTGATGGGGCATCCAAACCCTGCAATAATATTCTTGTATAGAAACTTTTCTACATCCTTTACACCATAGTTAGGTGTCATAACAGCTTTAACCTATTTGGTAAATTAATCTATCATAGTAATAATATACCTTGATTTACTATGTTTACTCAATAGATTGATGTCTGACAAAATCAATACCCTATTATTCGAAAGGTTATTCAGATAACAAAGATTGTAAAGGCATTTCATACTTTTATAGTGGCTTAACCATGCATTGACATACATTACACTGCTACACTACCCTATGTAAATATTGAAAAAAGTTTGGCCACCATAAGCCACTCTATAATAATTTCTTGGTAGTAGCTTATCTCACAAAATGTCCTCCTACTATTCCTTGATGTGCCTCCTATAAGAGCTATGGTCATTTATGTTTCAGAACTACCCTATGCATTACTTCATCCTTCCCCAAATGATACAAAATCCCACTAATAATAGTATATGGCAAAGCTATAGTGATAAATTGACTCTTATCTCTTTATTTGTAGTATGCATTAAATACTCCTTGTTTAAGGAAGTTATCAATTACTTCAAAATTTTTAGGGATCACAGAAATGTAAAATAGATGGGCATGAGGAGAATCTTCCTATAGTTATTTTATTTCTTCCCCATTTATAATGTGACTAAGATGATTCAACCTAATAATTTATCTTCTTAACTTGATGTTAATGCAAAATTGGAATTCTTGATATATCTTCAATCATCAAGAAATGTATCCTCCTAGCATCGACTTATTGACATGGTAGCATAAATCTTGATGATCTGCAAAAAATTCAAATGGTGTCACAAGAAGATAGTGGTGAAATTTTTATAGTATAAACATAATAGCCAGTGCTTCCCTTTTAGTTATCATGTAATTATTTTATACATTAGATAACTTTTATCTTGAAAAATATATGGGGTGGTCTAGTCCATCATCTCCTGACTGCACAAGCACAACACCAACTATGATACCCAAAACATCAACATGAAGATGAAAGGGATTAATCCAATATGGAAAGATGAGAATAAACATAGTGACCAATATCTACTTTAATTCTATGAAGGTTTATTGAAACTTATTAGTCTATACAAACTTCACACCTTTATATAGTAAATACTGTAATGGGGATGAAATGGATGCATATCGCTTGATAAACTTTTGATAGTACTTTGTATGGCCAAGAAAAGATCTCACTTATATTGAGTTGAATGGTGGAGGCATACTCAAAATGACTGTAATTTTGGCCTGGTCCCCCAAATTGCCTTCATTCCACACTATGTGACCTAGTAGGACACCAAAAGGTGTAAAAAATAAACATTTTTTTAAATTCAGAGCAATGCACAAAGCTCAACAACATTGTGACATGAGGCACAACTTGGATAGATGATATTTAAATAAAGAAAAGATCATCTAATCATAAAGATAGACTTCTAGGAATTTGTGAATGGAATATTTGGACACAGTCACCACTACTCAAGAAAAAACTATAGGTGAATTCTTGAGGCCAAAAGGCATTACCTTGTATGTAAAAGATCCTAATTCCATGGAAAAAGTCATTTTAGCTTTGTCTTCTTTTAAAATGGGTATTTTATGATAGCCACTAAATACATCCATGAAAGAGTAAACTTCATTACCTATGACATATTTTAAAACTTCATCTATGAAGGAAATTGGAAATAGATCATTCACACATGCATCATTCAAAATTTGATAGTCACCACATACTCTGATCTCCCCTTTTTTCTTAGGCTACACTATCATGGGAATAACCTAATATGAATTTTCTATGAGATAGATTATACCTACGTATTACGTTATGTTCATTTCAACCTTAAATTTTAACTTCATGTTTGGATTCAACTTGTAGGACCATTTATTTATAAGTCATGCAGACTGTGCACTAAATTTTAGATTCAATCTCTATTACTAATTTTAGTAATAAAAACCTAAAACTTAATCACACTAATAGAAATGGATAAAAGAGAAAATCAACATAATAAGAACATTCTTACCATCATTTTACCTCCTTATAGCTCCACTCTAGGTTTTGCAAATGGATTGTTGATGCCCAAAATTTAATATGTTGGATTGTTTGCTAAGTGTTGATAATAGCTTCCAAATGATTGAATGAGATTGATAGTGGATTTAGATGGATGCAAGAGATATTTTTTGGATGAAATATTGTATCAATATGATGGATTTATGTATTTCCAAGTTAGTTTGAGGGTGGAGGGAGAGCTTGGTTAAATAGCCATGGAGGGAGAGATCAATGGATCGAATTCAAATTTGGGCCATTGAAATCAAGGGCTGAGGATTTTCCATGGATTTTTTTAATTCAATAGAGATCTCTAAAATTAGATAATTATGGAGAAGGGGAATAGAATGGGGAATATTTCTAGAATATTCCAATTCTAGAAATATCCCCATAGGGCTTAGGGTTTTAGGAGAGGCTATAATAGGGTGGTGGTTGGGTAGGTAGATTATTTTGGAATTTTAAACTGGCTAGTTGTCTTAGGGAGTAGGTAATATGTTCTATTAAGGGTTTTAATGAGGGAATTAATTGGTTTTTGGGATTGAATATTTTAGGATATTGGAATGGGATGTGGATTATTAGTTTATTAGTTAATTTAGCTAGGAAATATATAAATTAAACTAAATTAGTGAGAATTAGCATAATTAGTATAATTAGTTGGGTGAGCATAATTTAATGTATACATTTTCCCCATCTTTGAAAGGGTATTATGAGTGGAGTGAAGTGGAAGGAGTAATGGTATTTCAAAGAGAAACCATGAGGTTAAATGGTGTCGAATGTTAGTAGGATATAATGCCCCCTCAATAGAGCATGTAGGGAGAACCAAACCAAATGTTCACTTGAATAGAATTCCTTGGTGGGATAAAATCAAGGTGGAAAAAATGGGGGTGGGATGCTCCAAGATGTAGGTACAGTTGAGGATACCCTAGGTGGCAAGGATATAAATAGCTCAGTTGTGATGGGTTCTAGATAAATGACTAATGTCTAGAAAGTGTTTTGATTGATAAGACAAGATCAATTTAAATAGGAGTCCTATAATAAGGACACATGATAAGTAAATATTGAAAGGGAATAATAGAGCTACTCTATGTAATATTCAAGGCATAAAAATGACATGTGATCATTGAGTGACATATCTGGAGATGGGATGGTGATGAGGGATGAAAGGTGGATGAGCTATCCCTGGGCACAAAAGTGGGACTAGGTGCTACTTACATATTCCAAAAAGACTTTAGGTTGATGTAGTTCTTGACAGAGGATAAAGTGGGTGGTAAGGAGTGGGAGATTCCATGCCCATGACAATGATTAGATTGGGACAATTGGGCAATTGGATGACATTGGAGATAATCAGTGTTAGTAAGGGACTATTAGTGGGTATGGGGGGTCATATAGGATAAAAGGGTCAAAATTGGGTCATTTGCACTTTTTGAATTTTAGTGATTTGAGCTTTGAGGCAAAACCATGGACCAGCTACCCCAAGCTTCCCATCATGGTGAGAGAGTCTGAGAGCACCAGAGAGAGGTCAATGCTGAACCTATGGTAAATAAAAAAAAATCTTAGCTCAGTGTTTTTATGGATTTTTGTTAGTTTTTAGTCATTTTTGGATGGATTTTTAGGGAAAAAGACACCGATCGAGTTATTTTGGCAAAATTATGACTATTAGTTTTGCCCTTAGTTGTGATTTTGTCATTACATCTAACAGTTTTGAGGGGGTAATCCATGGTATTATAATACCATAAGTCCATAGTTATAATATTGCAATAACAAATTTAGGGAGTCCTAATATTACAATTCCATGACTATAAAGTCATGGTTTTTCAATATCACTGGTTAGGGATTCGTGGTTTTGTTTGACCATGAGGTCAAACAAAATTACAAGTGTCAAGTGGCAGTTTTGTCAAAACCACCACTAAGGGTATCCTTGTAATTAGCGATTTTGTTAGTGCCTTAAAAAATAGGTAAGTGTTATAGTGAGGGGTTAGGTTGGATAGTTTAGAGATTTATATTAGTGAGTTAGATATGTAGGTTGGGTTGGTTATATGGATATGATATGGTAGAGAAGAAGGTGATCAAGAGGGTGTTTATAAGGTGTGAAATTAGTAAATGAGGTTATGAATGAAAGAGGGAGGGGGTTTATTAGGTTAATTAGATGTTAATGTTTAAGGGTGTAGGGATGTGTGTTAGTATGGGTAATGTTAGTGAGATAGGGGATAGGATAGGATGGGAGATTAATAAGCTATGGAGGGGGTGATTTAGATGGTTTAGATTGGTAGAGGTGATTTAAGGATTAGGGATTAGCTAGAGTTTTAGGAGACTTGGTATAGATAGGATAGGCACTTAATGATGGAGGTAGTGATGAGTGGATGGTGATTGGTGGAAGAGGATTTAAAAGTGATGGAATCACAGTTGTGGCGGACAAAGGTGCTTCATGAAATGCATCGACTAATGAAGGTAGAGTTTAGGGTATCAGAGCTGATTGGTCTACATGATGTACTGACTATACCCCTAGTATGTATTAATTAGGCCTTGATTACAACACTAAAGGACCATTGGAATTTAGAGACTAACATCTTTCATTTCATCATAGGTGAGATGATAGTTAATCTAGAGGATGTTTACAAGATTTTTCATTTGCCTATACATGGAGACTAGATATATTGGATGTCTCATACACTAATATGGACATTACATCACTTAGCAAGGGGATTATAGGTGGGGATGAAGGATAGATGTGTTGACATTGATAGGTGCTTATTGTAGATACTTAAATCTAGCCATTGATAACCTCTAATCAGGCTTTTGGCCAATTTCCACTTAAAATATATAATTTGGCCTAAAAACACTAAAACACGTTAAAAGATTTGAAACTAACATATTCAAGTGCTGATTTTGGCCAGAGTATCATTAAATGGGGTAGTGTAATTTATGGGCCAACTAATTTTGATCAGATGATTTTGAGTTAAAATGCCAATTTTGCACCTAGGTGGTCTGGATTGCTCTTTCCTATCAGATCTCTTACACAAAACATGTGCCTTTATTATTTTCTATTGGTAAAATCCTAAATGGGAATACAGATCCAACACATTTGACATTGCCTTCTAAATCTAATCTAGTCAAAATTTGGACCAATAACCAGGCATTTTGATCAATTTAAGTAATTTGTGCACAAAGTGCTTAATCATGCTTATGAGCTAATTAAACCAAATTAGAGCCTAATCAAGAATTCCATAGATCTTTTTGAATATCTCATTATTGGAAATGAATATTAAATATCTGCATCATCAGGTGACATCATTTCTTTGGAAGACATCCCTAGGCCATAAATGCCAAAAATATTAGGATTCATGCCCTTCATACCTCATCAATGCCTTTCATGATGCCCTCCATTCCTCTTAATTGCTCTGCTATCCTAAATAATGATGAGCCTATTTATCAATTTTAATTGAAAAATTGGATTAATCCTTAGCCACACATATCAATCTTGAGATGGATGGTTTAGGTTGATTTTGATCATTCTCAAAAATCTATAAATAGGAGGCCTTACTACATCATTTCTAAGTCTTGATAATACAAATTAATAATGTACAAATGATTCCAAAATCCATTCCAATTATTGTTATCATGCTAAATTGATTCAAGCCAAGCCAAGCCATAAGCCAAAGGTGCCAAGGAGAGATGGAGGTAGCCAAGCTTCCATTTCTAAGGACTTCATGAGTACAAGCTGAGTAAGCTACTATAACAAGAATTTTGGAGCATCAAAGGAAGGTAAAAGAGAGTTTATTTTGCATTTTAGTTGTGCATTTTATTTATGTTTGTTAACTAAGCTCTCCCTAGTGTCTAGGCCTAGAGATGTTATGCTAGTTAGTGTGTTCCTTTCATTTTATTTTCATTTTGGAACTAACACAACACTAACCATCCTCTCTTGAGTCAAATTCATAGATCACACTTACATGAGGGTACCATTCATGTTAGTGGTGATGTCTCTTATTTTTGGCATTCTCTTACCAGACAAGAGTGGTCAATGGTTTCATCTAGGTCTGAAAGGTGGTGAATGATATGGTTCAAGATTTTTGAGTATTTAATTGGGGGCCTATTATATTGGCACATTTTTACAGAGAGCTCCATCTAAAGGCCCATAGCGGAGAAACTAGTTTTAGGCCTTTATTGCTTCTATAGATCTAAATTTGGGAGCACATTGCTATCCAACAACCATTGGGGACATTGGTAGTTTGCCAGCCTAAGAAATTGATGGTTTTTGGTTGGTATGTGTTACTAGGTGTGTAGTTGGGGCATGTAGGTGAGAGAGATTATATAGAGATGCTTTGGACAATTTATGCCCAAATCACATCATGTGGATGTCATATAAAGGCCTCTAGTTTGGATGGGATGACGAGGTAGTGACATAGTACATGCTCATAAAGTGTTATCTGATAGGCTAGAGAGATTTGATTATTGAGAGATATCATCCTGATCGTGTGCAATGCTAGTTTAGTTTTGTCTAGGATGTTCTACGGGAAAATCATATATTTGATCAAAGTGAGTGAGAGAAGCCTTATTGGAGGAGGTTAGTGGATAGGGTATATACATGGATAGATAATGATAGTATTTCCCTAGTATAATGGGATTATTATACACCCATTCTAAATCTTAGTGTGATGGCCATGTACACACCATGGTAAGGACCTAGGATACCAATTAGATTAATACATCCTTGAGTTGTAGTTAAATGAGGGGTTATGAGGAGAGTTATTTAGGCTCAATCTAGGCTATAGAGGAGGATGAGGCAAGTGTCAACACAGGGTGGGCATGATGGAGATGAATGACATGATGCCATGGATGTGGATAAAGGTGATGGTGATCAGGAAATAGTAGTAACATAGACGAGGCCTTAGGCCTAGGCATAATGTACATATATATGAAGGTGGTAGTGGTGGTGGAGTTAGTATGAGACCTTCTTGACAACCATTAATAAAGGATGAGAGGTCTCTTTTGACTAGACTATAGGGGGACATATAGGCATGATGAGTAGAGATTGCTAAGTTTACCCAGGAGAGGGATCATCTACAGGGATGAATTTAAAGTGTAATTGCATAGAGAGATAGGTAGTTAGCCTAGGCATAGGGACATATATCTAGACTCTAGGGACAAGTGGCTTTTTTATAAGCACATGTAGTATAGAGATATGGGTAGATGACCTAGGCCCAAACATAAGTTACATGGGTATAGACATAGTCAATTATGGTTCAAACATGGATAACCATTTTATATGGTTAAATTGAGATCATAGATGCCCAAATTACTAGTTTTTAGTGCTAAATTGTATAGATGAAATAAAAAATATGTACTTTAACTAGGGAGATAGAGGTGGCTAAGAGGGCCAAGGATGAGGCAGGTTAGGTGATGAGTGAGTGGGGGATGACAAGCACAATGAAGACCATCATATAATTGAATTGAGTGGAATAATATTATAAGAATTTATATGAGCTCATCTCAGTCAATTCATCAGCCTTCAAGGGGGTTACAAGAGCCACAAGGGCCACTGGGGCCACAACCATGAGTTTTGGGATGTATGTATATTAGTGATTTTGTATTTGTAGCTCATTCTTTCCCCATAGGCCCATATTACTATATATTTTTTTTGACAGGGATTCCATGTGGATTTTTATATTTGATTTATGTTTATATGATGAGATGTTGTGATGATGATGTGATGTTATTTTATGTTATTGATATGATTAGTTTAGTTGTGATGGTTACTAATTTCAATGTAATAGGTACATGATTTACATGATGTATTGATATGATTAGATGTTTATGATGTATTGGAATGGATTGATTTAACATTGTATGGATGATGTGATGATGGGTGTATATTTATATATGTGAAGGGTTGATTTATTTTTATGATGTTAGATTTAACATACTTGAAATGTTAGTTTTATTTTAGATGATTATTTCATGAAATTGACTTAGATTCCATGTATTTATATTTTTAGTTTATGATGTATATGTTAAGATGATAATACTATGGTTTAAAGATATGGGATAAATGTGATTCATGCATGTGCTATGGTAATTATGTAATTATGTCATGTTGGGTGAATGTGTTAATGCAAGATTGATCCCTTGTTTTGGTCGTTATATCTCACTTGTTATGATAGGAATCCTCCTGCACCATGGAGATAGGGTGGTGATGGGATGGGATAATATTTAGGATTTATCATAGGTTAGATATGGTGGGGATGGTTGGGATAGGATATAAGGTAGGATTAAGTAGAATGGGATGGGTAATAAATTTTGAAAGCCATTAAAATGTTTAAAACCCATTTTTATATTACACCATTGAGTCATATGCTAGGTACATAAGAAGTCCAAGACACCCCAATATGGATGCGTGAGGGAGCTCTATTTGAGAAATGACCTTTTTTAAACAAACATTTGGAGGTCACTCATACCATCCTTGTTCCCATGAAAATTGACAATGATAAGCTATACACAAATTGTGATAAAACCCAATGATCAAATAAGATACTTTAATATGTACATGAAGAACTTATACACATACATTTTCAAAATACAACACATAATCACATAATCACACAAGATAATAAAAGATAACATAGACCAAAAATAATGATGTTAAGAGGGATATTTACGTAGATGAGAAAGTGATTAATGATTATATACAATGGTCCTAGTGATGAATTAGGGCTCATATAAAAAATATGTTATGCCCAAAAACTTGTTTGTACAGGACTCCAACCAAGTTTGTATGTAATTGTAAAATGGGGGTCATGATGACCCCTCAAGAATCGATATCATAGTGTACGCTTGAAAACCCAAAAAAAGGAACTTATACTTTATGACCCTCCATAGTGATGACATTTATGGGGAAGTGTGGATCCAAGGATTAGGGATAACAATGAATGAGTAAGGATGGAATTTCACCTTGAGGTAAAATGGAGAAACACTTGTCAGAGAGTATATTTCATTGGGTGATAAGATGGGGATTAAGGATATGATAAGACTCAGGTATGTGGTGATCATAGATAAGTGACTTCAAAGGACCACTCCAACAAATATTATCAAGCCATGTCTACTCCTTTGTGCTAAAGTATTTGTCTCTTATTTATATTTAAGAACCATGTGATAGATGCGCATTATTGAGACCAAGGTTATGGTTATTTTACCATGATGTTGGAAATAAATTTTCATCATGGTACTTGCCCAAGGTGATAGAAAATTAGGTTTCACCATTGTATGATTTTTTTTTACTATTAGATTGTTGAGGACATGTGGTGAGTGGATGGAATGAATTTGAGATGTCCCAAGGGTGGGGACTCATAGATGGATGATGATGAATCTTGTTAGGTATAGAAGCACTTTAGATGCATGATGTTCATATGATCATCAAGTTCTTTTCCTTCTAGTGTGGCCAATTTATATGTTCAAAATCCAAACTTGGAAATGATAATATAAGGCCCTAACCAAATAGCTTCAAATTTACCTTTTTTTAATCTCTATTTATATTGGTGTTCTTTTGTTTTTCCTTTAGGACTAAGAATAAGTCACCAGATTCAAATTCCCTAGATAGGATCTTCTTACGATATTAGGCTTTGAGTCTATTTTGATATGCTCATAGATGATCAAGGGCCTTCTAACCTTTTTCATCAAGAAGTTCCTATTCTTGTAGGCATTATTTCTTATAATTATGGTCAATGTTGATGCCATTTAGTGAGATTCAAAGGGGGGGGATCTCTACTTCCACTAAAAATATTATTTCTATCCCATAAACCAAGGCATACAAAGTGGCCCCAGTGGGTGTGCATACACTTTTACGACAAGACCATAAAGTTGTATGCAGTTGTAGGTGCCAATTTTTGCCTACTTGATTGACTATCTTCTTAAGGATTTTTATGAGGGTCTTATTGGTAGCTTCAGCTTGTTTGTTTCCCTAGGGATAATAGGGAGATCATAAATGTTGTGTAATATGTTATTTTTGACATAGGGCCTCAACTTCTTGATTTTTAAATGATTTGCCATTATCTGAAATGATGTTGGTAGGTATGAAAAACTGGAAAATAATTATTTTGAGAATAAATTTAGAGATTTGGAGGCCTATGGTGTAAGTTGGTGGCATTGTCTCTACCCATTTAGTAAAGTACTCTGTTATCATGATAATGAACTTATGACCATCTGATGAAGTTGGATTGATCTTTCTAATTAAATCAAGGCCCCATATGGAGAATGGCCATTGGATCATGATAGGTTGTAATTCCTATGTGGGATCATGGATGAGATTCCCATGTTTTTGATATGCAACACATTTCCACAGATATTGATAAGAATCTTATTTTATGGTTGGCCAATAATATCTAGTTCTGATATGTTTCTTAGCTAGGGCCATTCTACTAATGTGTCTACCACTTATACCCTCATGAACCTCTTTGATCACATGAGAGGACTCTTCCAATTTTAGGCACCTTAACAAGGTTCCATCATAGCCCCTATGATAAAGCATGCTGCCAAGGATTATGTTCAGGAGGTGTGATGAATGAATGCTTTATGTTGGTGGTGGTTAAGGTCAAGAGGGAGGATGCTATCATGAAGGTACATATATATGTCATGATACCAAGGGAGACTGGGATCATTAATTGCATAAATTTGAAGAGAAACCAGATATTGATGTGTAGGAATGATTAAATGTTTAATGAGAAAATTCCCCTCTAACATGTCTTCATGGAGGTCAATGAGGGTGCCAATTGTAGCCATTGAATTAGCTATTTTATTACTTCCTCATGGTACTTTCTCAAATGTAGTGGATTGAAAGTTTGATTTTAATTGATCAAATAATTTTTTATAAGGGAGAAACTTATCATCCTTCATATAGAATTCATCATTGACCTATTTAATTATCAATTGTGAGTCACCAAATACTTGTAAGTGCTAGATATTCCACTGGATGGCTAACTAAAGGCTAGCTATCAAGGCCTCATATTTTGAAATGTTGTCAGTGTATAGGAAGGTAAGGCAAAAAGCTTTAAAAATAATATCACCTTGTGGGGTGATGAGGAAGATGCCTACGCCTGATCCATGTGTGGTGAATGAGCCATCAAAATATAATTTCTAGATACTTAATTGTGAATTATTCACTATAGATTCATCTAAAAAGTTTATTATAAGGGGATCAGTCGCTTCTAGTGGTGATTAAATCAATTTATCCTCTATGAATTGTCATTTTATGGATTTTTTATTGACATATTTAATGTCAAACTCACTAAGCAACATGATCTAGTTATCCATTCTTCCAATAAGATCTGATTTGGATAATAAATATTTTATGGGGTCAACTGTTGTAATGAGCTATACTTGATTATTTAACATGTAGTGTTGAAGATTATATGAGGTAAAAAACATGGTTAAGCATACATTTTAAATTGGAGTGTAATTCAAACCATAATATATTAATGTGCAACTAAGATAGTAAATGGATTGCTCCTTGCCTTGATCATTATGTTGTGCTAGAAGAGTACCAATAATGCATGGGGTTACTAAAATGTATAGGAGAAAAGGTCTTTCAAAGATGGGTGGTGACAAGACAGGTGGGTTAGCCAAATATTTTTTGCAATTTTCAAAAGATTGCTTGTACTTAGAATTCTAGTTAAAGGTAGTCCCTTTCTTTAGGAGATGGGTAAAGGGGTGGAATTTATCTGCAAGCTAAGAAATAAAGTGTTGTATAGATTGTAGTTTGCCCTAAAGACTCTCGTGAGGTGGAAGGATTTTTGTAATTACTTTTACCTTTGCTAGGTCTACTTCAATGCCTCTTGTAGAAACTATAAATCTAAATAATTTACCTGAAGTAACACCAAATACACACTTCTTGTTATTTATCTTGACTTTGTATTCTCACAATCTTTCAAAGATTCATCTTAAATGAACATGGTGTTTAGATCTCAAGCAAGACTTCCCCAAAATTTCATCCACATAATCCTTGATTATGTCATACATCATGTCATGAAAAATGATTGCTATGGCCTGTTGATAAGTTGTGCCAACATTTTTAAGGCCAAAGGGAATGACTTGATAGAAAAATGTGCCCCATGGAGTGATAAAAGCTATTTTGTGCTGATCCTCAAGTGTGATTTTAATTTGATTATATCTTAAGAAACCATCCATGAGGGAGATAATTTCATATCCAAAATTTGAGTCTAAAATCATGTAAATGTTTTGAATGGGGAAGTCATCCATTGGACATGATTTATTTATATCTCAAAAGTCTATACGACAATATTAGAAATCCAATTAGAATAATGTATAGGGTGGGTAAAACCAGCTTCCAAGAACTTTTCTAGCTCCTCTTTGACTAATAGTGCCACTTTGGGGTGCATCTTCTATATTTTATATTTGATTATTTTTGCATTGGGATGCACAACCAAGTGATGTACTACCAATGAGGGATCTAATCCAGGCATGTCAACATAACTCCATGTAAATATGTCAATGAATTTTTTAAGGAACTCTATGATAACTTTGCATTCCATAGGTGTCAATGATGACCCTAGTTTAACTATTTTGGGATATTGACCTATTCCAATATTAACTTCTCTCATTTCCTCAATAATAAAGGGTAATTATTATTATAAATAAGGAGGCAAGTATATTTTTGGAACATATAAACAAAGCAATCTAGAAGCTTTGTGTCAATGTTAGAGTATTCTTCTAACTTAAATGAGACATGTGGAGGTTCATCTGGTTCTTTAGGAGGCTTTTCCTCTTTAGAGAACTCTTCATCACTTTGATCATGGGGTTTTTGTTGCTCCCCAAAGTATGTGGATTGATAAATTTTTATAGATAAACCCCTTTTGTGATGCCCAAATGTCATAAAATCTTGAGCTTTCATATATTCCAAGATTGCTTCATCATTTTGAAAGGTGTCAAAAGAAGGATCCTATTTTGAATCCCAATCTATGAGTTATGGATAGTGAAGGGAAATATTGATTGTGGAGATGGTAGTATTAGAGAAAAGGTTGGTGGTAATGAGCTCTTCAAAATGACTACAAATGGAACCTATTTCAATGTCAATGTCAGGGAGAGATGACCCAAGGATCAAAAGAGAATCCACAATGATATTTTTTAAGTCATCATCATATACTCTATACCTTAGACCAAAATACTATGGATATTACTAAACTATGATGGGTTTGAGTCTACCTTTATCTTTTTTTCTCAATCCTTTCCCTTTATAATGCATATTCTCCATCATCTTCTAGACATGGGGATATTGATTTCCTAGAGAAGTAAGGGCCTTGTCATTTGGAGTAAGCCATGGATCATTCAATTCTTTAATGAATTCCTTAGATAAGAATCTAACCCTTTAGAAAGTTGTTGGTCCAAATTATTATTTTATGGGATTAGCCTTCCTCATGGTTAGGCACCCATAGTTGCATGGAGAGAGATGTAAATCAGTAGCATAAGCCTTGGATGTGATCTTCAAGAAAGTGAAATTGGTTAGTGAATCAGATGTGGATTCAAGATGATCAGGGGATATATACTTTATGGCTATTAGACTTAAGATGGAAGTCTCTAGGCTAAGATGAGGAAAGGGTGATGATGATTGATCCATCTGACAGTTATGAAGATGATTGATTACTCTGGGAATGGTGACTTCCATACCAGAATGAGGGAATCTAAGAAACTTGTGTAAAGTGGATGGAACAACTTACATTTCATGGATCCATAGGCATTTAAGTAACATATTATAAGGCAAATCTACATTTACAACATGGACTAGTGTTTGATGCACCATGGGCCCCATAGAGATGGGAAGGTAAATAGTCTCAACAGATGGCCTCTCATTATCATCATAATATTTGATCATTATCAAGGTGGGCCTTAGTGATGCTTTCAAATATCCCAATTTCTTCAAGAATTCTAGATTACATAAACTTAGCACTGATCCTCCATCTATGAGAACCTTAGAGACATGATGGTGGGATATGGACACTTCAATGAATAGGGGATAATTATGGTGCAGGCCAATGGGAGATATATCCTGGGTACTAAAAGTAATATATTATGTGGGGATAAATGTCCTACTAATGCTTAGAACTAGCTGATATCCAAGTCACTAGGAACTTTTAGATCATTCAGGACTTGGTTTGATATTTTTTGATGTAGAACAGATGTTTTAAGAAGCTCCATTAATGATATTTGAGTTGGAGTTTTCTCAAGTTATTAGATGATGTCATGAGGCTTATCAAAAGAGCTTGAAACCTTATTAGGAACATTCCTTTTTGAGTAGTAGATGAAGTGGATGGGTATTTAGGTGGTGCCATAGGAATTATAATTTTATTACATCTAGTAGTTACTACATAATGAGTAGTAGCTCGATTAATATTTAGAATAGGGGATGAAGATGGAGTGGGTTCTTGGAAATTGTGGATTTTAATGGTGTTGATGTAGTGGTAGGGTGTAGTGTGGTGGTTGGTGCAGTTATAAGAAGAGGCTTGACCTTGATCTCTTTGTGGTATCCTATTTTTTTGGTCATGCTTGGGAAGTAGGTCATTACAAATGCTGAACTACCCATTTATCTATTGATTTGGGGGAGTTTCTCCTTCAATTTAAATGTCACCCCTCTCAATTAAATCTTGGATGTAGTGCTTTATTTTCATACATCATTTTGTATCATGCCTTTTAACCCTATGGCATTTATAAAAATCATCTTCATGATACCAGTCTAGCTTTGGTTGATGATCATCCATAGGTATAAGTTTAGGCAAGGTGATCATATTGGTAGTAATTAATTGATCTAGGACTATCTCAATTGGTACCCCCAAGCTTGTGAGTGGTCTCTTGCCTGTCTGAGGATTTAGTTTACCTCATGAAACTCAGATGGAGGAAACATTTGGTTGTGTGGGGATCTTATTTTGAATTGTTTCTACATGTTTTTGCTTAGAATCAATCATCCCATCTCCCATAAAATTATTGTTTTTGTTGAAGACTTTATATTTTCCTAAAAAAGAGTTGTCTTGATTCTGGGTGTGCTCATTTTGAGAATATAACTTGATTATCCCTTTTTCAATAAGGGAATTCTTGATTTGCAATCCTTTCTCTATTATCTCATCAAAGGTCTTGGAATATTGTAGATTTAATTGATACTTGAGTTCAACATTCAGATTATCCACAAAGATCTTGGCCAATTCTTTCTTAGGTATGGTACATCTCAAGTGGCTTACCAAACTTTGCTATCTTTGTAATAAGTATGCCAAACTTTCACCACTTATTTACTTGGTGTTATATAGGTAAATTATGGAGATGTCATGTTCAATATTAAATTAGAAATGTTCGATGAATTATTCTATCAACTCTCCAAAGCTAGATATTGACCCTTTGGGTAGATGCACAAACCATTCTAAAGAAGCTCTAGTAAGACTTTTGGGAAAAAGTCTCAATAAATATGCATCTTCATAAGCCACCTCATGGTAAGCTACATAAAATCCTTGGACATGATCTCTAGGATCTCCTTTCCCTTGATATTTTTCAAATTTTGGCAGCTCAAAGTGTGAAGGGAAAGGTATTTGCAATATGATTATGTCCAATGGTGAGGAATAAAAGTCTTCATAATTGTACTTGAGAGCTTATGATTGTGGGTCAATTTTTTGGAGGGTCTCCTTCATCAATCTCCACTTTTGTGAAAAAGTGGGATGCCCAAGAGGATTGGTGGTTTGATTTTGACTTCCTTGGGGAATATGGGTGTTATGGGCATTATGGGTGCTATGAGTGTTGTTGGTGTTATGGGTAGTGTGGTTAATATTGGAATTATTATTTGGGTTATTTTGTCGAGGGATGATGGGCATTGATTATGAAGTAAGAGGTTGATTTTTTGTGTCAATTGGTCTAGTCAATATTATATGATAACTTGTCTCCAGTTAACCTCAATATGATTTTTATGAAGGGGTGGTGGATATTCTTATTTTACAAACCCATGGACCACACCTTCTTCTTATTGGGGTGTTTGATTGGCATGCATGTTCTAATGGGGCATGTTTATATGGGATGGAGGGCAAACTAGATTATTTAAAAGAGTATAGTCAAAGGTGGACAATAGTGTGCACCCTATTTCTATGGCACAGAGAAAGACATGATCACGATTCTCATATAGACAGCAGTAAATTATGTTCCTAACTTCATCATTATGGAGGGGGTTAAACCTTTTGTCCTCTTCTTTGAGTGTGTCCATATCACTATGAGTTTCATCATATTCTCAAGTTGGATCAATCATATGCCCCAATGGATCATTATATTAGTTTGAGGACTGTCCAATCCTGAGTTGAACATCGGTACAAATAATCATTTTGAAAGAGAGATGTGATAGATGAAATAGAAGTCTTCAAACACTACCTCCATCTGGATACCAAATATTCTAGTGGTCAAAAGAGAGTGATGTAGCAGTATTTAGAAAAGGATAGGGTGACTAAGGATCACCAAGAGACCAATCTAGCAAGGATAAAGAAGAGTGATGGGATCAAATACTTTGTTTACTATCAAAGAGATAATTTGATGGGTGTTAGATGAAAAGGTACCTAATAAAGACAAAAAATAAGTGATGGGTGCTAGATTAGAATCTTATAAGACTATGTATTGATAATACCTAGTCTAGAAGATGTAGAAAGTGATAAATGATAATTAAATAAGATGAGTGACCACTAGAACTTGATTTTAAGATGGAATATAGTATTAAAAGGTGATAAGATGTATGGGGTCTGGGATATGTATGATATATATGATGAAAAATAGGATGTGTATTAAGTGAGTAGAGTATGTGGTTGATGTAGAATTGGATAAGAATGATAACCACCCAAGATGATTTATACATAAATGGATGTTGAAGGGATGAGGGGGGGGATAGAAAAACAAGTTACTAAAGAAAGATGTGAAAGGGAAGATGATTATGTGGTGGTATGAATAAAGTATAGTAGATAGTAGCTATATGATAGTGAAAGATGTGGAAGAGACAATGATTGTGTGGTGGTATGAATACAGTATAGTAGATAGTTGCTGGATGCTAGTGAAAGATGTGAAAGGGAGGATGAAGATTATGCTGGATATAGTTGAATGGATAATATATACATATTAAAATGATGAGGTATACAAGATTAAATAATGGTATGATATGGGATGGGTAGATGATACACAATATATTTTTAAGTGGGTGTGATATAAGATTAAACCAAAGGGATTAGATGGATGCTATATGGGGGATAGTGAATGAAAATGGGTGATTAATATAAGATAATATGAGGTGGATGAGTAAATGGTATGATGATGATGATCAGTTTTTAACCTATAAGTGTCCAATGTTTTCACACAAAATGAAAAGTTTGGCTAACTCGACTTACAAATAATATAAGTATTTACACAACACTCAGAGAACACACACAAATATAATCCCTAAATTAGTCAACTATTATGGGTGTGTAACCCAATTCCAAAACCATCTAATGGATTCCTAGGTGAGGTTATAGGCTGGTGACCTGTTACGGTATCAACTGAATCCTCTCAACCCTATTCGTACTTGATGGCTACTTTGGAGCTAATACTAACTCCTACAATGATACACCTGTTCCTACCAAAGGCTCCTCATCTAGGTATACAGAAAAGGTTCTAGGTTCGTCCCCTATATACGTGAAGGTATGATGGGGCCTAAGTTCATGTAGGATGTTATTTTATTATCCTATGTCTTGGAGACTAATCACCCCTCACTCCACAAAACCCTTTATGTAGAATTCTATTTAGGCACGTAATGCTAGCTCTATTAATTTTTAGAATATATTAGAACACAAAGTTTGGTTAGTGTGTGGTGATGAAATTTATGTCACCAACCCCTATATGCTAAGCCCATGCATAGGGATGAATTCTATGTCACATAATATCCTAGACATGGGGGGATAACAAACAATAAACATGATATGATTAATTAACCAATTAATTACCTACATGTGAGAGGCACAAATAAAATGATTATTCATAAGTCAAAACACACACACACACATAAACAAGTATATTCAATTTTTCATGACAAGGATATATAATAAAAACTAGGACAATATACTAGAGGCACCCCTTTCTTACAAGCATAAGGGTTAGAAATCCAAGTGGAGTGCCTTGGTCTTGAGGGATCCTATACCAAAAAGGATTAGTAATTTGAATTTTCATAAAACCACAAGTCCCTACTCCTATAAAACCACAAATATATAGAGAAATATCACAACCAAAATGCACAAAATCGTAACTTCAAAACAAAATTATAAGTCATGAGTTGTAACTTTGCATAGGGTTAGGAAATCGTGATGGTTAACCTGCAAAACCATAACAGTTATACATAATTGCTATTTGTTCAAAAAAAATTTAAACTACCAGAAAAATGCATTTTGTGGTTTTGTAGAAGATAATAAAATTATAAAATATGCCTAAATGTTTATTAAGATAACTAATCTGTTAAATTAATTACAAGGAAAATTAACCGAAAAAGTGTTTAAATAAGTATAAAATAAGAGTATTTACAATATTATAAAAAATTTCTTATAAACATGGTTAAAAAGGGGGTTTATCCTACTAAATAGAATGAAAAAATACTATTACATAATATAATGCTACTAAAATTTAAGTTTAATGCTAGCTAGATAGCCTAAACTATACAAATTCACTACTACAACTGACAAAATCATGTATCGTTAGAAAAAATTACAAGTTTGAGACTTGCGGTTTTATATTAAAGTTTAAAAAAAACCTATAAAGGGGTCTGTGATGTTTGTATTTTTGTTCTTCTATCCAATTTGAATCTTACACACAATTAGCATTGTAATAACCCTTCTATAGGTGGGTGATTAAGCTAAAATGCCTATATTGATAAATGGTTAGGATGATAAAAAGCAGCTTTAGCTTAGCTCAAGGAAACTTACAACCCTTTATATAGAACCTAAGATCCTTTTGTTTATGATCTAGAAAATGGATAGGTCAAATTTTTAATAGTTTTATAAGGGGGGACAAAACTACAACTATTGATGACAAAACTGCTACTACTAGGCCAAAGTCGCTAGTCAAAGAGTCACGATTTTGTAGATGATGTCCAAATGTTCCAAATATTGATGCAACCTTATTCCTCTTACAGAGAAAAAATAGAATCCTTTTCGAGGTAGCCAAATCAACTTACATATATCTTTAGTATTAGATTATAGTGGGAGGTCTAAGGTAAACCTAAGTTTTAAAAAATCATGATTATACCTGACAAAACTGCTATTACCAATGCAAAGTTTGCATCTGATGTACCAAAAAATAAATATTAGGTAAATCCATTCCTTATCTTACACAAAAAAATATAAATAGATAAAAATATACCTACAATAGGGGGTTAGCAAAAATAGATTACAAAGTCACCCCTAATTTCTACTTTTGACAAAATTGTGACTGTAACCAAAAAATTCCCTATTACCAAAACAAAATTGTAACTCTTAAAGTTATGATTTTATGAAAAAACAAAGGCCTAAAAAAACCTTAACCATTAGTGGTTAGTCAACAAAATCTCTACTTGGTCTACAAAATCATGACTACAATACTGCTAATACCAGTGCAAAATCACTATTTCCCTGTACGTGACAAAAATTCAAAATCTATCCTTTAATTGATGTCTAGTTTGTCTTGCAAGAATTTAAATCACTTTCAAAAAATTTAAAATTTTAGTTAAGGGATTAATGCCCTACAGTGAGTTCCAAAATGTGCACTAAATTTTAGATTCAAGCTCTATTACTAATTTTAGTAATAAAAAATTAAAACTTTGTCACACCAATAAGAATGGATAAAAGAGACAATCAACATAATAAGAAAATTCTTACCATCATTTTACCTCCTTATGGTTTCACTCCAACATTTGAAAATGGATTGTTGATGCCCAAAATTTGAAATGTTGGATTGTTTGCTAAGTTTCAATAATGGCTTCCAAATGATTGAATAAGCTCGATAATGTCTTTATGGATGCAATATATATTTTGTGGATGCAAGATAGTAGCAATATAATGGATTTATGGATTCACAAGTTAGTTTGAGGGTGGAGGGAGAGATTGGTTAAATAGGCATGGAGGGAGAGATCAATGGCTCAAATTCAAATTTGGGCCATTGAAATCAAGGGCTAAGGATTTTCTATGGAATTTTTAATTCCATGGAGATCTCTAGAATTAGAGAATTCTAGAGAAGGGGGCTAGAATGGGGAAGATTTATATAATCCTCCAATTCTAGGAATATCCCCATAGGGTTTAATGTTTTAGGAGAGGCTAGAATAAGGTGGTGGTTGGGTAGGTAAATTATTTTAGAATTTTAAAACGGCTAGTTGGCTTAGGGAGTAGGTTAGTGGGTAATATGTTATATTAGGGGTTTTAATGAGGGGATTAATTAGTTTTTGGGATTGAATAAGGTTTATAGGATATTGGAATTGGATGTGGGTTATTATTTTATTAGTTAATTTAACTAGGAAATATAGAAATTAGACTAAATTAGTAAGAATCAACATAATTAGTATAATTAACAGGGAGAGCATAATTTAGTGCATATAAACATTCTTTGAGTTCAATATGAATTTTTATCAGGGATGGATTGACTCCTATAACCTTTGAAAATTTAGTGGGAAACACATTGGTAATCCCATAGAAGTTTCATGGATTTTGAAACTTCGGATTTAGTCCAATACTCACCTATATGTGCTAGTTTGGGAATATCTTCACTTTTGATGTTTTCCACATGCCTTTTAATAGGCTATTGATAATTATTACACTTTTACGCAACATCAGATTATTTTATAATTTTTTGCCTTTGCTATTCTAAAATTTATATGTTGCGTAACTTTTCTTCTTCAATAGGTTCTACGACATGGTCCTTTACTGGTTCTACTGGCCATCCAGGTTCAAACAAATCAATCAAATCAATATCACCATCAGTATCTAAGTCTTTAATTTCCTCCTTTTCATCATATATTTAGTGATATAGATGCATAAGAGATTGGTGTTCCATCTTGGCAACTTTATATCTTTGTAATGATGTATTTAGGTCATAGGTTGCATTCTTATATACAGTGGATTCCATCATGGTGCTTAAGTCTTCTATACACCCATGGCATAGGAAATGTTTGATTTTTAACAATTCATTGTGAATCAAGGGGTTATCATCTTTAAAAACAAACATTTATATGAATTCACTCTCACTTTGACCCAATGCTTTTTCTCCCTCCTACGCTCTTGATGCATATACCATGTTGATGGTAAAGGGGTAAGTGTGTAATTAAACATGTGAACCTAGTATTTTGGTACCACATGTTCTTCAATCCAAACTTCAAAAAATTTGTTAATATGGATTTTAGGGCACTCACCTTCATTAAAGAAAGGGAAATTATTTTGGATGAATTGTAGTAATGAAATATGCTAATCATAAGTTTGCATGTATCATCCCAATCAAGCTGATCATTTCGATGAATTGCCCATCATGTCACTACAAATAACTTCAAAGCATAATTCAAGGCATTGACCCACTAACTAATGGTAGTTACATGGAATTTTAGGTGAAAAATGAATTCATTGATATTATCAGTCACATAGTACGAAGGAAGTTATCTCTCATAGGTGAAGACCATTCTCATAGGCCAGAGTTCATGATCATCATGAGCCCAATTAAGTATATGCAAGTTTGAGTCTCCAATGATAGTGAATATATTTACCAAGGTAAAGTGAATTATCTAGTTTTATATATATAATCATACATATGATCATCTATTTGATAGATAAAATCAACTTTTGAGTGAGTAGGGGATTTAACATACATGGATGCACAATCCTCTATGAAAAATTGGGTTACCAATGGCTGAATAACTACTGGTTTAGGATTCCATTGTTTATATGTCTTCAACTATTGAGTTAGTAAATAATGTAATTGAGGTTTATTATGCTCATATAAGAATTTACACTTAGTAACATATAGAGATTTTGGGTTTTCTTTAGAGTTAACCTTCATCCAACTGGTTTCTTGTGCAATATAAGGAGAGTCTAGTTTAAATGGAATAATGTAGGGTTTGTGCCCCTTATTCAAAGAAATGATGAAAATATTATCTCCTTGATTTCCTTTATTTTATTTTTCATAGTATGGATAGTCATCTGACCATCATATGCCCATTTCTTGTCAATCAGCACAGGGTAATGCATTACTACTATCTCATATTGATGACTTCAAAGTCACTTTGAAATCTCAGTTTTGTGACATTGATATCAATGTATTCTAATATTCCAATGGGTTCAACTCTTTCAAATCTTGATAAGCTTATAGTTACTAGGTTATAACTTAGAATTAGTCATCTAATAGCCTCCCATGTAGACCTAAGAATCATGTTGACCATGCTACCAAAATAAAAAACAACATTTAGAATTTCATATCCTGTAACTTTAATTTTGATTTATGCATCTACATCCCATGGATTCTTTGTTTTGACATACCAAATAAGCTTTTCTATCTTCTATTGCCCTAGTTATTCACACTCTAGTAAATTTTGGAGCAAGTTTGTAATGTTTTGAGAGATGTCTTCATTGTGCAGTGTACTTAAAAGCTTTGGTTAATATATCAATGCGGTAACAACTCCATATTGATGCATAATGCACATAATTTGGCCATATATTGATACAACATCTCCTTCAGTAGTGTCTTGATGTTAAATATTTTCAACATATACATAGCTTCATACATGAGCCCATTTTCAATAGATAGGTATAGGTATTTGTCCTATTTTGTTTTTTGGATTCCCTAGTTTGGAGGTATTTCAAGAGGAGTAAATCCTCTCTCTACATGCTGGTGTCTCATAATGATGTTCAGGAATGCATCCTTCTTATACTGCACATTAACCATGTTAACATTCTTGATGGCCTTTTACTTTATTTACTTTTCTAAGACAAAATGGTCTTTTATCTTGTGTTGGTCATATACTCTAAAATATGCATAGTAAGACTATCTTTGGGGACTGAAAGGGAAATTGTATTTCACATGATTATACACTCCACACAAATAGAATTTTAAAGGAGGGCATTGATAATTATTTCCTCTGCTACCTTGGTAACCTCTTCTATATCCTCTATTTGATTGATAACCTCATTTATACCCTCCCTATTGCTATGTTATATTCCAATGCTGATGCTACTAGGTATTATCTCCAATTCCAAATTATTATTACAAAAATGGTGGGATATAACTAGTTTGGTGCTGCTAAATCATTACTGGATTCTAGGGTCCTACATATTGGTATTATGGTGATGGTGGTGTCTAATTCAGTGAAGGAAGGGTCCAATCGATTAGACTTTGAGGCTGGTACTAAGGTAAACTAGGAATCCATTATGGACCTACTTGGGTCTCAGAATGTTTATCAACCTTTGGGCTTGGATTCATCTACTTTACTGAGGACACTTACTACACAGTGATGATGAATACATTCTTTATAATGTCTTCTTTGAGCTCTTATAAACCCATACAATTCTTTTCATTATGATTGCATGACTTAAAAAATTTACAATATAAATGTTGACACTTGGATTTTCACCCTTGAGGAGATGCTTAGCTCTCCTCATCCAAGTGGCACAATGAAAACATCTCTGTTGCTATGGGTGACAATATTATTGAGATGAATCTCTAGTAGGGCTAGTTCCCTTGATGCAATTATTTGAAACACTCTCTAACCTATCAATTCATATATGAAAAGGGTTCAGGAAAATAAATAAGAAAACAAAAAGGTGATGCAACAATGTTTATCTCCTCCTATTTGACTAAAAATATGCTACTTAATGACTAACAAAGTTTCTCTCACACAAAACTCACAACTCCTTATGCATTGTCACATCAACATTTCACATGTTATATTCAAGAAGGCATTCAAAATTTAGGAGGGCAATGAATGATTCCAAGAAGGAATAAACTCATATACCACTTATAAAACATCTATACACTAAGAAAATAATACTAACAAGGACTTGAAACAACACTCTTTTTGCGCATTTGGTAGGTAACCAAAGATGACATGTTAGAAAAGATGACCTCTCACTAAACAAGAACAATAGGATTTAAACCAATACTAAATAGTACATCATGTGAATGGAAAAATAACTTGTATTATTTCTTCAAGAGTCTTTCAAGTATAAATCTAGCTACAATTTACCCAATAACCAGTGGAGGTTGCTCAAATAAGCCAAGAGAGTGCATACTTATAGCTTTTGAGAGTGAAAGCAAGCAAAGGAAGGCCAAAGGTCACTCAAACATTTGTCACCTTGAGGATATCAATTAAAATTGCATGTGAAAGAGGGGAGAGGTGATTCATGCCATGTCAGGAGGTCTAATTTTTTGAAACAAGTCATAAGAATGGTGAAAAGTGGCATAAAACCTTTAGAATTGGCATAGGAAACTGCTTGTATCAAATATCATCCATAAGTCTTTGAAACTAAAAATAGGGGATCCAACATATAACACTACTGAGAAAAATGGAACTCATGATGTTAGTTAGAAAATGATCCTCTTAATTTATTGTATCCTCTGGATACCTATGTTGTTTATCTCATGGAAGATCCTTGATTTGGTCAACTACCAGCAACAACTTGAACCATCAACTTACCTATTTTTTGCTTGATTTATCTATGCATCAGATACTCAAGATTCTACCATGTGTTACCTTCATGTTTGCCCTCAAGTTCCCCCTGATCCTTTTGACACCAATGGATATTTTCCATAATTTGAAAATTTCTTTTTTTGGGCCATCATCTTTTGGGTATTTTCTTCAAACTTTTTTTTCCCTCAGACTTCATGTTTCCCTCAGGCTTCTCTTGAAAGAATTCATTCCTTAGACTTTTCCTTTAGAAAATTCCATGGATAATTTGTTTTGAACAATATTTTGGGCTTTTTATGAAAGTGCCTTTTCAAAAAATGTGTCTGAGCCATCTCTTTGAGGAATTGACTCTTTTTGGAATCCTATAAATGACCCCTTTGGCTTGAGAAGTATCCTTTCAAAACTTCTATTTAGTCCACCTTCTTGCAAAAACAATCTTTCAAATTTTTTGTAAGTGTCCTTTCAAATTTATAAAAATGCCCCTTTGAGAAAGTTGATGTGCCCTTTGAACTTTTTATAAAGTACCTTTCAGCCTTCTTATAAATGGCCTTCTAAAAAAACTGAAGTGTCCTTCAGAAAAACTAAAGTGCCCTTTGGAACTTGTAACCTGTCCTTCAAAAAAGTTGAAAATGATCCCTTAGCCTAAAAAGGTCCTTTGGGGAAATTGTTTGGATAATTTTCTCAAAGGAATTAGTCTTCATCTTTGATAAATTTTTCTCAGATAAATTATCCAAAAGAATTCAATACTTTTGCCGAATAAAAATTCCAAAAAAATAACACTTTAGTAAAAAAAAAAAGACCCAAAAGGATTACCATGCAAAGGTTTAGAAAAATACCAAAACCAAACTTTCTAAAATAATTAGACTTGTACATTTATTATGGGATTTATATAGAACACTTATTTTGAATGAAACCTACATACTAGACCTAGCCAAAGGTATAGACTTAGGCATATAAATTTTCAAATAGGGGTGACCAATTTTGGCCTAAAGGGCCAAAATTTGGTCAACAAATTGGTGATTCACAGGGGTAGTATGCCTGCTATATTGACCATACCAGTAGATAAATTTATCCATTGGGAATGGAGTCATCTAAGGACACTGAAATAAGGAAACATTGGTAATGACTCAAAACCTTGAACAACACACTAGACCAGAAGGAAAACCCATGCTACAAGACATAAGACACAAAACACAAAAAGAATAAAACAAATAAGACATAAAGAAAAGAAAAACACAAGAGAAATCACACATGTGTGTAAGCACTTAGAGAACACAAGGAAAATAAGAAACTATGTACAAGGGAAGATGAGAAACCTTAGTAGCAATACTTTAAATATATCCCATTGACTGGGATATGGATCTCCTTTCCATCTAACTTTGAGAGTTGGAAGGCATTGTGTTATTTGCATTGTGCGATCACATATGGGCCACTCCACAAAGCATAAAACTTTGTGTGTCTTCCTAAATTGGTCCTATCTTCAGCTCATTTTAAAATAATATCTCCTTCCTTGAAACTCCTTGGCATGGATCTCTTATCAAAATATTTATTTGTTTGCTATTGGTCAGTAGTCATGGAGTGCATAGCTTGATTTCTTATCTCCTCAAGCTCCATCAACTCACATAATCTAACTTCCATGCTTTCATTCTCCATCAATTATGGTTTATAGGTAAGATCTAAAGTTGGTAACTCAAGTGAGATAGTAAGTCTAGCTTCCCTTCCATAGACAAGTGTATAGGGTGAGTTTTCAATTGATCTCTTCTGTGTAATCTTATCAGCCCAAAGGGCGGTCTTCAACTTGGTGTGCCAAGTCCTTTGATTTTCTTTCATTTTCCTCTTAATGAACTTGATTAAGTTCTTATTTTTGGACTCAACTAGTTTATTCCCTTGGGGATAGTAGTTGGAGGAGGTGTTGAGATAGATACCATGCTTTAAAGCCCATTCACTTGTCCTTGCTCCTAGAAAAGCTAATGTATTGTCTGAGATTATTATTAAAAGGGCTCTAAATATTATTATTATACCTTCATATAAGTACAAGATTGAGTTTTAATTTGCCTCCTTAAGATCTATATCCTCCACCCATCTCATAAAATAATTAGTGGCTATCAACACCGACTTATGACCAATACCAGAAGGTGGATTGATTAGGCCTATGAAATCCAAACCCCATTGCATGAAGGGTTGCTCAACCTAGATTGGATGAAGAGGCAAGGTAGATATATTTTATTTTCCATCAAAAATATAACACTTTTGGCATTTCCTTACCCAAGTGTGAGTGTCTTTAAACAAACTAGGCCAAAAGTAACCAACCCTCATAATCTTGTTGGGGATCAACCAACAATGGATTACACTTGTGAAAGCAACGAATGCAGAAATAAATCAGATAGATAAGTAACTGAAATGATAAATAGCACAGAACAAGATATACAAGAAAACACCCTGAAAACTTGTATTAAAACTCTTTACAATAGGAATACAATTCAAGAAACTTCGTTCTTCCACACCTCTCTCAGATGCACACAAGATCTCTCACTAGATCTCTATTCCTCAAGAGCTCTCTCTCAAGTACACTCAAATCCAACAACCTGGATTGATGCAACTCAATACTATCCTTCAAACATTCACAATGTTCTACTTTTACAGTTTAACTCTCATACACACACAATAGCTAAGAAGATCTTTCCTACATATAGAAATAGGAAACTTGAGCATGCTCTTACAACAAACAGTTAAGCCACTTCAACAAGTGCTCTAAAAATAATATTGCTAACAATAGAGACGCGAGCTTGAGTTACAACTCAAACTCATCATGCAAACACTCGCTTCTGTCCTCAGAAATTGCTTTCTGGACACACAGGTAACCGACGTCGGTTCCTGCCTGTTCGCCTGTGACCGTCGCCGACCGACCCTACTGCTGACATCGGCGCCTCTGTAACTACAACTGACCGACGTTGGTCGCTCCTGACTGACGCTGGCATCTGTGTAGACCTGAACCTATTTTGTATGCTCCTTGGTGAAGCTTTTAGCTCCACACCCTAACAATCTCCCACTTGGAGATAAACCAGCTGCACCAGTACCTGCACATCAACATCTTCTAGCTCCTCCATCTTCAACTCAATCATGAAGACCAATAGAAGTTGAATGAAGATTCAACTTCTCCTTAGTAACCGGCTTTGTTAGCATATCAGCAGGATTCTTGTTTGTATGGATCTTCTCCAGCTTCAACTCACCATCTTCCAATACCTGCCGTATGAAGTGGTACCTTAGCTGTATGTGCTTGGTTCTTGAGTGAAAAGCTGAGTTCTTAGCCAAATGGATTGCACTCTGACTGTCACTATACAATCTGCAACTCCCATGCTCCCTTCCAAGCTCTTCCATGAACCATGTCATCCATATCATCTCCTTGCTAGCTTCTGTAGCTGCAATGTACTCTGCTTCTGTAGTTGACAAGGCTACAACCTTCTGCAACTTAGATATCCAACTAACTGCCGTTCCACCTACAGTAAAAACATAACCTGTGGTGCTCCTCCTGCCATCCAAATCCCCTGCCATATCTAGATCTACATAGCCATGTAGAGAAGTATCTGAACCTCCATAGCACAAGTGTCTACTGCTGGTTCCTCTCAGATATCTAAGGATCCATTGAACTGCTTTCCAATGTTCCTTACCTGGATTGGCCATATACTTGCTTACTACTCCCACTGCTTGGGCAATATCCGGTCTAGTACACACCATTGCATACATCAAACTTCCTACTGCGGAAGAATATGGAACCTTACTCATGTACTCTACCTCATCATGTGAATTAGGACATTGTTCTTTACTTAACTTAAAATGTCCAGCCAAAGGTGTGCTTACCGGTTTAGCATCCTGCATATTGAACCGTTTCAACACCTTGTCCACATAATCTTCTTGAGACAATATCAACCTGTGATTTTTCTTGTCCCTCTTAATGCTCATGCCAAGGATTTTCTTTGCTGCTCCCAAATCCTTCATAGCAAACATTTGAGCTAATTTCACCTTAAGCTCAGAGATATCCTGCATGTGAGATCCTGCAACCAGCATATCATCTACATACAACAATAGAATAATGTATCTACCGTTATCAAATCTCTTAAAATATTCACAATGGTCAGATTGACACCTACTGTAGCCATGCTCAGTCATAAACCTATCAAATTTCAAGTACCATTGCCTAGGAGCTTGCTTGAGGCCATACAAGCTTTTCTTCAACCTGCACACTAGTTTCTCCTTACCCTTGACCTCAAAACCTTTTGGCTGTTCCATGTAAATTTCCTCATCCAAATCTCCATAAAGAAATGCTGTCTTAACATCTAGCTGCTCAAGATGCAAATCCTCAAAAGCAACCAAAGACAATACAACCCTTATAGAAGTCATCTTAACAACAGGAGAAAAAATCTCACCAAAGTTAATACCTGGCTTTTGTGCAAATCCTTTTACCACCAATCTGGCCTTATATCTCATCTGTCCATCCTCACCTTCTTTCAACCTGTAGGTCCACCTGTTCTTCAGTGTTCTCTTACCAGCTGGCAATTCAACCAAATCCCATGTTTGGTTCTCTCTTAAGGACTCCATCTCCTCAACCATGCCACGCTCCCACTTACTCCTGGACTCCACCTGTAATGCTTCTTCAAAACTCTCTGGTTCTCCACCATCAGTTAGTAATAAATAATATAAGGAAGGAGAATATCTAATTGGAGGCTTACTTACCCTTTCAGATCTCCTGATGGGTGTCTTGGACTCGTTCTCAACACGCTGTCCACCTAAATTTTCTGACAGTGACCGACCTCGGCCACCTGTAGACCTATTATTGGCCGATGCCAGTTCTTCCTGGCTGACACCGGTGCCTGGTCTGCCAACGTCGATCTCTGTATGACTGACATCGGTTTCTGTACTGCCGACGCCGGTTCCTAACCTGCCGACGTCAGTCTCTGTGTTTTCCTGTAAGTGATTATTTCTTTTTCCCGCGAGCTCATTTTGGACCATAACTTCATCCAATTCACCATTGCTCTGCCCAGATTGATCTAGCTTCCTTACCTGATCACTGTACATCACTCTTTCATTGAAAACAACATCACAGCTCCTAATTACCTTATTAGTTCCTAGATTCCAAAATTTGAAACCAAAATCATCTGAGCCATAGCCTATAAACGTGCACCTCATAGACTTAGCATCAAGCTTATTTCTATTTTCCTTATCTATGTGCACAAAGGCTTCACAACCAAAAACTTTGAGATATGAGAGATCTACCTTTTTACCTGTCCATGCCTCTTCTAGAATTCCACCATCCAGTGCTGTAGAGGGTCCTCTGTTGATCAGGTACACTGCGGTGTCAACTGCTTCTGCCCAAAATTCTTAGGGAAACCCTGCATGCAATCTCATACATCTTGCATGCTCCATGATAGTTCTGTTCATCCTTTCAGCAATACCATTCTGCTGAGGTGTCCTTGGAACCGTCCTTTGCCTACGGATTCCGTGAGTGTAACAATACCAGTTAAACTTAAGACTACAGAACTCACTGCCATTATCGGATCTCAAGCACTTTAATCTTCTGCCTGTTTCATTCTCAACCATGGCTTTCCAAATCTTAAAAGTCTCAAAAACATCAGATTTCTTTTTAATACAGTAGATCCATACCTTTCTTGTGGCGTCATCTATGAATGTAACATAGTACTGTGATCCACCAATAGAGGCTACCTGAGCCAGTCCCCACACATCTGTGTGAACAAGCTGTAACTTTTGCCTTTTCTTAGTAGACCCAGTCTTGAGAAAACTAACCCTTTTCTATTTTCCAAATACACAATGCTCACAAAATTCTAGATCCATACTTTTCAAATCTAAAAGCATACCTTTAGACTTAAGAATTGACATCCCCTTCTCACTCATGTGGCCAAGCCTTGAGTGCCACAATTTAGCATCCACATCTGAAGTAGATAAAACGGAAGGAGATTTGTTAGTAACACAATTACACAAATAGAGAGTACCTTCTCTCTTACCTCTGGCCATAACAAGTGCACCCTTGGTCACCTTCCAAGAATCTGCTGTGAGAGTTACTGTACAACCCTCATCACCTAGCTTACCTGTAGAAATCAAATTTCTTTTCAAACTAGGAACATGCATCACATCTCTCAACACCCATGTGTTGCCATTCTGCATCTTTAGCTGCACTTTACCTTTGCCAGTAATCTTACAAGGCTCATCATCCCCTAAGTACACTATTCCAAAATCTCCATGGACATAGTCACTAAAATATTCTTTGTTAGGGGTAGCATGGAAAGATGCACCAGAATCTAATACCCAAGATTCTATATTATTATGCAAAGAGAAAATAAGAGCATCCTGTGCAATACCTGCAACCTTTGTCTCTTCCTTTTCTTCGTGCTGATTCTCCTCCTTAGGCTTTGACCAGCAATCTCTGCTTATGTGCCCCAACTTTCCACAGTTCCAGCATTGTGGCCTTCTGCCATTTCTGGATTTGGATCTGCCTCTTCCCTTAGACTTAGATCTTGATCTCCTCTTGCTCTTTTCTTTTTGCCTTCCCCTGCTCTCGAGATTTAAAGTGTTCCTAGATGTCTCTTCTATGCTTTTCCTGCGAATTTCTTCATTCAAAATAACACTAACCACATCCTCTACTTTTAAAATATTCGAAGCAGAAGCAGTATTAGAAACTGCCATTACCAAGCCATGCCAGCTTTCAGGCAAAGAACATAATATTAAAAGAGCCTTTATTTCATCTTCAAATACAATATTGACAGAACTTAACTGATTAACAATACCATGGAAATCATTCAGGTGATTAGAAACAGATCCACCTTCTTGCATATGCAAATTAAATAACTGCTTCATTAAATATACCTTATTTGAAGCTGAGGGTTTTTCATACAAATTTGCTAACGTAGTCATTAACTCTACCATAGTTTTTGCCTGTGACAAATTAGATATCACAGTGGAGGCCAGACTCAGTCTTATAGACCCCAGAGCCTTTCTGTCAAGAACTTCCCATTCTTCATCCTCCATGTCCTTGGGCTTCTTTGCTATCCCACCTAATGGTAAGTAAAGATCCTTCTGATACAGATAGTCCTCTATCTGCATTCTCCAGTGTTGATAGTTCTTGCCATTAAACTTTTCCATTCTCAACTTACTTTCTTCTACCATTGCTTCTCCCACTCAAACAGAAATCCCTGCAGAAACCCCTATGAGCAACCTGTAATCCAAACACACTACACAGATCTGAACCACTTGTTAGTGAACCTGAGCTCTGATACCACTTGTTGGGGATCAACCAACAATGGATTACACTTGTGAAAGCAATGAATGCAGAAATAAATCAGATAGATAAGTAACTAAAATGATAAATAACACAGAACAAGATATACAAGAAAACACCCTGAAAACTTGTATTAAAACTCTTTACAATAGGAATACAATTCAAGAAACTTCGTTCTTCCACACCTCTCTCAGATGCACACAAGATCTCTCACTAGATCTCTATTCCTCAAGAGCTCTCTCTCAAGTACACTCAAATCCAACAACCTGGATTGATGCAACTCAATACTGTCCTTCAAACATTCACAATGTTCTACTTTTATAGTTCAACTCTCATACACACACAATAGCTAAGAAGATCTTTCCTACATATAGAAATAGGAAAATTGAGCATGCTCTTACAAAAAATAGTTAAGCCACTTCAACAAGTGCTCTAAAAATAATATTGCTAACAATAGAGACGCGAGCTTGAGTCTACAACTCAAACTCATCATGCAAACACTCGCTTCTGTCCTTAGAAATCGCTTTCTGGACACACAGGTAACCGACATCGGTTCCTGCCTGTTCGCCTGTGACCGTCACCGGCTGACCCTACTGCCGACGTCGGTGCCTCTGTAATTGCAACTGACCGACGTCGGTTTCTCCTGACCGACGCCGGCGTCTGTGTAGACCCGAACCTGTTTTGTATGCTCCTTGGTGAAGCTTTTAGCTCCACACCCTAACAAATCTTAGAAGTTGTGGTTCTTGGAGAAAAGTGACCACTAGCTGGTCCATCATGGAATTCAAACAATACTTTTTCAACCTAATCCAAATAAAGACACCTAAAAATTACACCTAAATATTTCTTTCTAAATATCACTCCATCAATAAGTACATAAGGAATGGATAGTAGCCTAAAGTACCTTCTTTTAGCCCTATCAAGACCTTGCAGACACTCATCGGTTTGAAGGAAATAGATCATGTCTTGTGTCTAACTTTTCATGGATGAAGGTGCAGCTATCATAGAGTGATCATGAAGTACCAAAAAAACTTATTTTTGCTCTTTCAAGTTTGAATCAAGATTCTCACATAACCCTTTTCCTTTCACTAGCTTTGTTGTCTTGATCTCCACATCATATTCCATCACCTTTGTGATCCAACCTATCCTCTTTTAATTCAAATATTTGATTAATATAAAGTATTTCACACTAGGATGTGGCATTAAAATTTGAATCTTTTTTTTAGACAACATATTCCTAAACTTCTTTAAACTCCTTATGACTAAAAGAACTTATTTCTCAACATATGTGTATCTTACCTCATAGCCTTCTAAACCTTGACTAAAGAAGGCAATAGGATGTTCAAAATTTTCATCATTAACTTGAGTAATCATTTCAAAGATTACCTCTTCACTCCCAAAAGTATACAGATTGAAATATTTGGAGACATTAGGACTTGTAAGGGTAAAAGCTTGGGCAATGGCTTACTTGATCTTCTCAAAACTTTCTTTCCTCCTTCTTGTCTAAGTGAATACTTCATCTTTCCTTAGCATGGAGATCAAGGGATTTCCAAAGTTATAAAAATCATGAATTAATATCATTATGAAATTTATCTTTCTAAAGAAACTTTACAAACCTTTCTTATGTTTAGGCAAAGATAATGCCAAGATGGCACTTACCCTTTCAGGATCAATAGATAAACCTTTCTTAAAAATAGTGTGGCCTAAGAATTTGACTTCATGAATAAAAAATGCACAGTTCTTTAGGTTTGGAGAGATACCAATCTCTCTACACCTCTAAAAAATGTGCCATAGGTGATTTAAATGATATTTTGCTTCCTTGGAGAAAACTATCACATCATCAAGATATACCAATACAATGTCATTGATTAATCCTTGAAAATTCATATTCATTGCATGTTAAAAAGTAGTTCTAACATTAGACAAAATAAAATTAATTTTATTATAAGCACATGTACCCCATTTAGTAGTAAAGGCTACCTTATATTGGTCACTTTCCTTCACCAGAATCTGATTTTACCCAAAATACCCATCAAGGAGAGAAAACCTTTCACTACCAGCCACAACTTGCAAGATTTGTTCCATGGAATGGATTGGGGAATGATCCTTGAAATACACTCTATTCAAGACCCTAAAATCAACACACAACCTTATCTCTCCATTATTTTTACGAATAGGAACTAGGTTTGCCAACTAAAATGAATGATTAATGGGAAAGATGATTTTGGACTCAATCAGTTTGGTGAGTTCTTTCCTCATGAGAGGGTCAATCTTGGGATTTATTGGCCTTTACCTTTGCTTAATAGGATTATAATTCTCATCTAACTCTATAGTTTTTTGAGCTAGATTTAGATAAAAACCTTTTAAATCACTATACTCCCATGCAAAGAAATAAAAAATTCTTTGCATAACTCAATGAAAACATGCTTCTCTTTGCTAGTACATACCTTCCCAAGTGCAAGAAATTTATATTTGAAGATATGAACCTTCTCATAGTTTTATTTCTTGGTAGATATTCTTTCCTTCTCTTTCTTTAACTGATCATCATCATTGAATATGCTCTCAAGAGTGACTAGGCCTTTAGGGAGTTTGTTAGACTTTAATTGCACAATCTGCCCTCCTTATTATTTCTATAGTTTAGACTAATTATTGGAAGAAAACTCAAATTATTGTAGAAAAAGTTTTATTTTCTGATCACTATTAAACACCTACCAATTAGTGACATTATTTAGTATGGAGGGCCTTACAATCAATTTTAGATGAGGTTGGTTCTTGTCTTCTTCTATCCCTTTTGGAACATCAAATTGAGATCCAATTGTTGCTAACCTATCAACATGCTTATTATCTTCCCTTAAAATATATGTGATGTTAAAATCCATGAAATATTCTACAATATCCAAAAATATATTCTTGTAGGACTTGAGCAAGGAGTTCTTGGTCAAATTCTACCCTCTAACTTGATTCACAACAAGCTCACTATCTCCGTACACTTGTAGTTACTTAACTCCTCTCTTTATATCCCATTAAAGGCCATGGATAAGGGCCTCATAATCTTCCACATTAAAAGTTCATGAGAACTAAAATCTAAATGTTGAATAATACCTCTCCTTGGAAGGTGAAACCAATAATTCTCCACCACCTACCCCAATCTTGCTTCTAGACCCATCAAAGAAGAGCTGCCACAAGCCATTCACATATTCACTTAAATTCATAAAATTTGTAATGAAAGAGTCCTTATCATGCATATAATATACCCAAAGACTATATTCCTCAATAAACTTTTAAGGATCATGTTCATAGTGTTCATTTTCCCACTCATCTAGGAACAAATTAGAAACTCCCTCAAGGGAAGATGATGGAGATTGGTCAATGTGAAGCTCCTCTTCATAAATAATGGCATACTTAAAATTTTCCAAATTAGGTGAGTATGGTTCCAAGTGATATTTATGAATAGGTTTAGATTAAATATTCACCTTAGTGCCATACTTTGTTATAAACACCATGTAAGACTAATTAGCTGCCAAGTACCCACTTATTTTAGCTGTAAAATCTCTTGACAAGCAAAGGGAAAATTATGGAGGTAAATATTCCACAAACACATCATGAGGAATAGGAAAATTAGGAAAAACATAAAGTATCAAATTCACATTTTTTACTATCCCCAAAGTCTTGGCTGGTGATCCATCCAATGTAAGACTCCCTTAGTCATTGGCTCATACTTTAAGCCTAGTTTATCAGCTAAACATTTAGGCATAACTGAAGTGATAGCCACACTATATATAATGAAATTATGTACCAAGAAATAAAAAATGATTAGAGAGAGATAAAATGGAGGAATATTTTCATTTTTTGTTACTTGACCATCAGTTGATTGAGTTACATTCATTAAGCCCACATTGTTATGTCTAGGTGGGCCAGGTTGCTTACCCAATTCATGTAGTTCCTTTTGAAGTATATCTTTCTACCATATAATTTTCAAGGAGTCAAATAATGGGATATTAATCTTATGCTTATTCATTTGGTGGACCACATTGATAGGAGGATTTTTGTCTTTAGGAAAATCTCTAGGGGCACCAATGCCTTATGAAGTAGCTTGTGTAGATAGAGTTGTAGGAGTTGGCCTAAAGTTTGGAATACTCTAATTTTATTAAAATTCAGGAGATATATTATATCCACTCACCATAGGAGATTATTTAGGGGTCAAAACAAGTCCTTTATTGGTTCCTTGAACTTCATCCACAACCCTCTTCTTTGATCTAGTATTGGCAGCCACACTAGCATTGATGTTGTTTGAATTTGCCAAGTGATTGATGGCACACAACTCTCCCTTCAAGTGATTGATGAGAGTAGAATTAGATTTTAATTGAAAACCTTACATCCCATTTTTTATTGAAATCTCAAAAATTGTAACTTTTAATTGATTTCCTTACATTGTCATGGTTTGGCTATGCATCTCATTTGCATAAACAACTTGTTCTTGACTTTGCTCAAAAGAAGGGTAGCATGGTTGTTATTGAATAAGATTGTTCTGGGTGGGAAAAATGGATTTTGAGGATGAGGAAGTATTTGGATTATAGCTTTGATAAGGCCTAGCTTGGGTGATTTGACCTTGTCCATGCATATTATTTTGAAAGGGAGGTCTATTGGTTTGTCCAAAATGGTTATAAGGCTGATATGGTCTATAACCTTGAGATTTTTCCTCTTGAGGGAAAAAATTTCATTGGTAAATATTTTAAATAATGTTTTACCTCATGGATTTCATTATAAGGGACTATAGCAGATTTGTCATGACTAGGCAAACTAACTAATGTAGGAAATTCAACTTGATTAAGAGGTTGTAAATCAGGAAACAAAGGCATTGGGGGTCTAAGAACTATATTCCCTACTTGGACAATAAAATTTTATACATTTATAGATATTTAATAGGTGTAAAGGAGTGTATTTCCCCCCATATATTTAATATACATGATAACATCACTATTTAATGCCTTTAGGTAATACAAAAATGCATAGTTTAGTGTAGACCTCACAAGAGCTGGGATCCTATCCCTTGTTTTTTGGAACCTAGTATTAAAATATTTCATGAATTCATGAGGTTCCCTCTTTATTGTGGTCAATTTCTTAGTTAGAGATATGTGATCACTCTTTTCTCCAAACCTATTAGTCAATAGATCCCCCAACTCATCCCATGAGCCAATAAAATTTATAGGTAGGGTTACATACCAATCCAAAAATCTTCCTTTAAAAGACAAGGCCAAAAACCTAATAGCTACATTTTCTTGGGTGATTTTGTGGATATTACAAAAGTTTTATATTTTCCTTATGTGCTTAATGGAAATAATATGACCATCCCCATTAAAATAAGGGACACTTTTGAGGGCTGCTCTTGGAATTTGATCATATTGGGCAAGATGCAAGGGAGATGCCCTACTGAAAGGCAAAAAAGGTTGTATTATATCAATCTTGTAATGATCACTATGGATGTTAAGAATGGAATGTAACACAAATTTAGAAGCTTTAAATAAAAAATATCTTTTATAAGGATGAGTGTTGACAAACCTAAACCTTTTGGTGGAATATGGAGGTAGTTGCACAAACTCAAAAGGTGTTTCTTTAGCAATAGATCTAGTTGTCATCTTTGGCATGGTAAATAGGACTGATTATTAACCAAAGACTTAAATTATTCAATGGAGTCATCAGGTACTCAATGTAGATGTTTTTTTCATCTTTAACTATGCCAAGACCAACACCAACCTTGAACAATTTTTTAGGACTTGGAGGTCCCATCAGGTGTGCCAAAAACTATTGACACATGGATTTTCACCTGTAAGGAGATAATTAGATCTCCTCATCCAAGTGGAACAATGGAAACATATTTGTTTCTATGGGTGACAATATTATTTAGATTAATCTCTAGTAGGGCTAGTTCTTTTGATGCAATTCTTTGAAGCACTCTCTAACCTATCAATTCATGTATGAAAAGGGTTCAAGAAAAAAACTAAGAAACCAAAAAGGTGATGCACCAATGTTTATCTCCTCCTATTTGATTTAAAATATGCTACTTAAAGACTAATAAAGTTTCTCTCACATAAAACTCACAACTCCTTGTGTATTGTCACATCAACATTTCACATGTTAGATTCAAGAAGGCATTCGAAATTTAGGAGGGAAAATAATGATTCCAAGAAGGAATATAGTCATAGACCACTTCTAAAATAGATATAAACTAAGAAAATAATACTAACAATGACCTAAAACAACACTCTTTCTACACATTTGGTAGGTAACTAAAGATGACATGTTAGGAAAGATGACCTCTCACTAAACAAGAACAATAAGATTTGAACCAATACACAGTAGTATAACATGTGAGTGGAAAAATAACTTAGATTATTTCTTCAAGAGTCTTTCAAGGACAAATCTAGCTAGATTTTTCCTAATAACTAGTGGAGGCTGCTCAAATGAGCTAAGAGAGTGCATATTTATAGCTTTTGAGAGTGGGAACAAGCAAAGGAAGTCCAAAGGTCACTCAGACATGTGTCACCTTGAAGATATCAATTACAATTACATTTGAAAGAGGGTTGAGGTGAGTCATGCCATGTCAAGAGGTCTACTTGTTTGAAACAAGTCATAAGAATGGTGAAAAATGGCATAAAACCTTCAACATTGGCACATGAAACTTCTTCTATCAAAGATCATCCATGAGCATTCAAAAATAAAAATAGGGGATCTAACACATATCATTACTGATGGAAATGGAACTCATGATGAGATTTAAAAAATACTCCTCCTAACTGCTAGCCATCCTCTAGACACCTGTGTTTGTTGATTTCATGGAAGCTCCTTGATTTGGTCAGTTTCCAGCAACAACTTGATCTGTTGACCTGCCTAATTTTTTCTTGCTTTGTTTGTCCAAGAAATGCTCAAAATTATACCATTTTTTACCTACACATTTTCCCTCAGGTTCCCACCTAGCCTTTTGACACCAACGATTATTTTCCATAGTTTAAAATTGACTTTTTACAGGCCATCATCCTTTGGGTATTTTCTTTAGAGTTTTATTTCCCTCAGACTTCTTGTTTCCCTTAGACTTCTCCCACAAGAATTCATTCCTTGAATTTTTCCTTTAGATAAATTTTTAGACAATTTGTTTTGAATAGTCTTTGAGGCTTTTTCTAAAAGTGTCTTTTTAGAAAAATGTGTCTGGGCCATCTCTCTGAGGAATTGACTCTTTTTAAAATCCTGTAAATGACCCCTTTGGCTTGAGAAGTATCCTTTCAAAACTTTTGTTTGGTCCACCTTCCCACAAAAATAATCTTTCAAATTTTTTGTGTCCTTTCAGCTTTTTGAAAATTCCCCTTTAGGAATGTTGAAGTGCCTTTCAAAATTTTTGTAAAGTACCTTTTAGCCTTCTTGTAAATGCCCTTTAGAAAAAACTAAAGTTCCCTTCAAAAAACTAAAGTGCCCTTCAGAACTTGTAAACTTCCCTTTGAAAAAGTTGAAAATGATCCCTTAGCTTGAAAAGGTCCTTCGAGGAAATTGTTTGGATAATTTTATTGAAGGAATTAGTCTTCATCTTCGGGAAATTTGTCTTAGACAAATTATTCAAAAGAGTTCAGCACTTTGGCCAAATGAAAATTCCAAAAAATAACACTTTAGTCAAAAACAAAAGACCCAAAATGATTACTATGAAAGGGCTTAGAAAAATAAAAAAAACAATCTTTTCAAAAGAATTGGACTTGTATATTTGTTTCAGGCTTTGTATAGAACACTTCTTTTGAATGAAACTTGTATATCGGACCTAGCCAGAGGTATAGAATTAGGTGGCTATGTTTTCAAATAGGGGTACCCAATTTTACCCTGAAGGGCCAAAATTTGGTCAACAATAAACTCTATGGGATTTTGACATACTATTTTAGGAGATGACATTGCATTATTGTGTGCCTTACTACTCTCCATATTTCATAGAACTCTGTCTTGATCTTAGAATAATCATTCCTATGATGTCCTTCTTTCCCACACTCCATACACCATAGATTTAGGTTAGGTTTATCTACCTCATGATATTGTTCCATCCTCTTCATAAAAGCTTTAAATTTATTTTAAATCATAGAACCCATGATGGGAGCTTCCCCATAGTCTTTAATTTGCTCCACTCATAAGGCAATAACTCTAGCATCTAGCTTAGTAGCATATTGAGTCTATGCTATAGAAAATTTGAATATGGAACACAATCCTTCAATAAACCACACAACTTTATCTTTATCTACTAAGGTAAATTCCACCTTATTCATAATGTTGGAGAACTTGTGATCATAGTCACAGACTGATTCTCCCAACTTCTACCTAATTTCCTTCAAGTCTTGAATAGTCTAAATTGTACATTTTTTAAAATCTTAAACTCTATGATAAGCCATTATTTAACCTATTATAGACTTGCCTAGGCAGCTTATCTTGGTACATAAACTCAAGTTATCTTCCATTCAATTCCCCTATTAACCTGCACTTATTAATAACCTCATCAGTAATACCTTTAGCTTTCCATCTCATCTCACATGTTAGTAAGTATTGTTTAGGGTCTGTAGACCCATCATATGTCCCCAAATTTATAAATTATCCTATAACACCCATTGTGTAAATCAGTGTCGAGGGGATCTACTGTGCATTTGTTATAAGAGGAGGATGCATTCTGTGTGATCTTGCTTGCTTACTATGAAGATTTACTATGTACTAAGAGAGTCAACCTGTGCACTTTATTTTTCTATGTTTCCTTCTTTTCTTTGATTCATTTTAATAAACCCTATAGCCTTCAAAGCCTTTATAATTGATGTTGTTTCAATTTTAGTACCCCAATGATGCACTTTTTCTAAAAATGGACCTTCCCAACTATTATCTATCTAGTTGAAAATTTCTACTAGAATATAAGAAATTGGGCTATGAGGATTTGTGATTTTCTGGTGAATGATTATTTAATTTGACTTTTTATTCTTATAAGCTTGAACCTACATTTAATCTATGAATTTTTTTTTTATTTTCTTAATAATTCAAGTCCTTATTCTGATAATACCCATTATTGTAGTTTCACACTACATCTGTCATCTAACTATTCTACTTTTATGCTATTCTTGCCTTCTTCTTCAAATATATATTCTTCCTCTCTTTCCTCGTCACTTCTTTCTTTATATCAACATTCATCTTCTTATTTAATATTGTATTTATTCATCTTTCATCCTTCATCTATTTTATCTTGATCATCACATCTTCTTACTAATTCATCATCTATTTTACCTCTACTCTTAACTCTACTCATAGCTACCTGGGTATTCTTGTATTTACTCCATCTATTTTGTTGTCACAACTCACATTTTGAATCTATAATTTTCTTATGACTCTTCTTCCCTCATTTCTCCATTATGGATTTAAGTTTAATCCTTATCCAATCATTTAATCATCATTCACTATCATGTCATACACACTCCCATATGCCCAAAGTGAGTACTCTATATTGGCTGAAGTGGGCACCATGGCCTTGTCCACAACCAACATCTTCACAAAGATATGTAGTCACTAAAAAAATTTCCCTCAAATTATTTTGACAAATAAATCCTTCATAGCTTCAAAATATATGTATCATTGTATTACAAACTCAGTTATATATCCATCCACTATAGTATCAACCTAATGATCTATTACTCTTGTCCAGTTAGTTTTAAATTTGTGAAATCGGTCTATCTTTTCTTTAGTACATATTACAATTTATTCTATTCTTGGGTTAACATAATAATATTCTAACCATGCTAACCAGTTAGCTATAAATTCAAGTAAATTGCACCATAAAATTTCATAAATCTCTTTGTGAATATGCTCTCGAATGATTTCCTATACGGTAAGACTAGTCCTTTTTTATTCTTCTTCTACAAAATTACATATCCTTTGATCTAACCATGTCTCAATATCTCTCTACCCTAGTAACCATCTTAGCATAATTCACTCTAGAAGGAGTGTTCCACACTCATCATACCATTGTTAGCAAAGTTTCTTGAAGCATCAAAACATGCTAAGGATGAGGATAACTATGATATAATTAATGTGTGAAAAATAGTGTATTGAGTTCATACATAAGTTTTGATAGTAGGAACATAGGAATTATCAATTATCTTACATTATTTAAGAATTAAGAATAACCAATGTTTCATAAATAGAAATAAAGCATTTGGATTAAATTAGATAGAAAATAACCAAACATTATACATGAGAACACATGAAAGGAACATAGTAAGAAATCACATAGGTAACCATAACCATATGAATCTCTATTGATCTCTTCAAAAGTGGAGCTCTATTCTTCTTACAATTAAAAAAAAATATAGATGTTCCCAGTTTATGACTATTCATCTTCTTCTCATACTTGGCACCAAAAGTGGAGTTTATTCACATTTTATCCTATTGCAAGTCATGACGATTAGATAAAATAGAGTTATACACAAAAAATGAGTACATAATGCATAAATATTAGATAAATATCTTACACAACTTTACAATCTAAATTCTTCTACCAATATTTAAATTATGCCCAAAAAAAGAAATCAACATTCTATGAGTTTTTAAATGATAGGAATGCGACTGATTTTAATATTCATTCATTCCATTATATACATATTCCAAAGTGTGATAATTATAATGGAAAATATATTGAAATCAATATGTAATGAGAGAAACACATTGCATTCAAACCGTACTCTAACCCTAACTAACCAAGAGATTAAAAAAATGATAAAAGAGAAGGAAAAAGAATAAAAATCATGTTATCACATAACCACATACATTCATCCCAATTACAAACATCCATGAAATTGATCTCTCTTCATGATAACATGTGCACAACCAATAATGAAGCTAATGCAATAGTATGAGGGTCGAGAACATGAGAATAAAAACAATACTACCACCATTTACATGCACATGAAAAGATACCAAATCTTCATAGCTTCAAATAATAAACATATCCTTAACTGGCATAATGTTTGAATGTTTATGCTCATTCAAGCATAAAGTTAGCCAAAATAATAGTAGGGTGAATAAAAAAGGGAGAGATTATACTAAAAAAAAAAAAAAAGTGTTTAGTCCACAATATCTCCAATGGAGGAAAAATGATCTAGCCCTTGTTATGGATCTCATTTGGAAACATATAGCATAATTGGAAAAATGGAGGGAAAGGTATCTCCCTCTAAAATTTATGCCCCTTTTCTCCATTTCAATGTAAAAAAAGACAAAACACAAGTTAGAATTGGTAATTAAAAATCTCCTAAGAAAAACATGACACTCAAACACAATTAGATTTTACATCAGGAAAAATTTCCAAAAAATGAAAACATTGATATGATTGGGTTGGAACAAGCTTTTTGATGTCATAGATAGTTTACAAAATAGAAAAATGAGTTTGAAGATATCATAAAAAAATTAAAAAAGGATAAAAGGTGGCCTCCCAAACCTAATCAGGTCTATGAAGGAAGCAAACATGTTTTAAAACTTCACCTTTGGAAAATTAGAATTTCTTTACTAATCAGGCTTTGAAATCCCAATTAACACTAGGGGTAACTTTGGATCACTTTGAGACCTAATCAAATTTTCATTCTATAAATAATATTTATAATTTTTAATGGGGGTCCCCAAGATATAATTGGGCTTGGCACCCTTGATTAGCATTGTCTTGACTTCTCGTAAGCTCTTCATTATAGTTGGGGCTCGAGGCCTACTTAGACCTGCATGTCGAGTAGAAAGGGGTCATAAAGCCCATTAGGTTTTAATACCTGATTAACATAGTGAGGACAAGCCTATGCCCCCAAATTCTTAATTAGGTATATGGTCATGATTACTATAATAATGCCTAGGGATAAAACTCAATAGATTTAAGTAGCCAAAAATGTTTGATCAACATTGAGAAGCTAAACTCGACAGTTGAGACCTAGAAAAGATTTTTAATAGTGATTATAACTACGAGTCCACATCTAACTACACCTAGACCTAATAAAATATTTTTATTTGGTTATAACTATGAGATTTGATATAGATAACCTTAAACCTAATCGGACTTTTAACTTTGACTAGATCTACATGACTTAAATAAATCTGAACAAGACTAAATGGGTGGGAAAAATACCGATTAAAACTAAAAAATGTGATTTTGGACCCCAAAAACCTATTTCAGGGTTGAAATCTCCATTAGGTCTTGAAACTGAGAATTTCAAAATGCATCTACAATAGACCTATTCAAGATTGCTAACAAGTTTTTTTTATATTTTCAATGTGCAATAAATGCATCAAGAAGTCATTTTTAGACCAAGTGTAAAATATGAAACTTTCTTACATGAACCTGGTTATTACAATGGGGTAGGTTTTAGAGGATGATTTGGAACACAAACTAAAATGACCCCTAGAGTGGTTCAAGGGAGCTAAGTAAGCTAGATTTTCAAATGTAATATGGGAGGTCAAGACTCTACCTTCAAACTAAGTGTTTTATATGAATTTTTCTTGCATGGACACGGTATTTCCAATGGAGGTGTAAGTAAGACCTTGTTCATCATGTAAACCAAAATAAGCCACCATGGAAACTTGAGAGTGTTTAGATGAACTAGGTCATGATCACAAGAAAGTGTGGAGTAGGAAGAAAAAAAAGAGGTTCCCTGATTATATAAGAACGAGGGCATATTATATAAGTAATAACAAGCGGTGACTATGATAGAAAATACTCCTAAGTATTTTTAATTGAAATAAATGTGTCTGCAAATCCATAACATCTGGTCGAGATAATGCATGTAATATGAACATATTCAAGATATAAAGGATATAAGATCAAATTTGATATTCTTATTAACCCTTGTGTCAAATGATTTAATTACCACTTCATGGAATCTGTAAGGGCTAGTTACTATAACTCCAACCATTGGGCTTGTGAATCTTACCTTGAGAATGTTTACCTAGACATTTCTTTGATACCAGTTGAGCATACATATCCATGATAGAGATGTATTTGATCTAACTCAAGGCCTTTCTCTAATACCATTCAGGTGTCCATAACCCTAATAGAGGTTGCCTAAATCATCCATGAATTGAGTTTTTCAGAAATTGATTTTTATTTTTATTTATCTTTTCTCTTTCTTTCTTTATTTTTATTATCTCAATTATAGGTTGGGGACCACCATGGAAAATGAAATTCATAGCTATATATTTTCCACCCTAGATCTTAACCGTAATAGGCTTGTCTAAGCAAACCTAGAAACCATTAAAATGTGATTTATGACATATGGTTTTGAGAGAACATATTTAGAGGCCAAATAATTTGCCTAAACTTTCCCAAACATGAACAAATACAAAACACACATGACAACCTAAGACTTCAAAACTTTTTTGGAAATAGAATCTTAAGATACAAACTACTTAGAGTACTTACACACCATAATGTCACTCATACCACCTATGTAAAAACCATCCTTCCTCATTATTTTATCGATGAAGAACTCACAAAGCCAAAATAGACATGTTAGGCCAAAAAAGGATAAATACCAAGGCCAGACTAATGATGAAATTAAGAAAAATAAATAATAATATTTAAGAAAACCAAGAAGGAAAAAATAAGCTATTTACAAGAGCTCACCAAGCCAATTCAAGATTGAAAATAAGAGTTTGAGGAATTACCCATGGACATGCCATAGGACATCCTAATTGGTTATAAATTTGAGATAAAATGTATTACATTTAGGATTTTGAGATGGTTGGTAGGGGATCGTACCAGAAGGACATCCATATTTATGAATATGTTTCCTTTTTCATTCATGAACACTATTCCAAAGAGTCCTATCTATAATATTTTCATGTAAATTAAGCAAATTCTCAATATTAAATTTAGTAATGTATTTAAATTTAATTTGAAGGAAGTAGTGGGATAGGGCTGGAGAAATACCTATATCCATATAATGAATTATGGTGAGGGACTGGGGTGGGTATCAATAAAAACTAGAGAGGTTGGAATACCCAACCTGACAAAGGCATGTACTTCATGTTATCCAATCAATGAGTCAATTGTCACTATTCTCTTTTTGATATGGATGTTGTGGTAGTATCCTCGATATTTCCATCACCTAGAAGACACAAAATTTATTCTTCACATGGAAATAGTATTCTAGTTTTATCATCAGTTGCTAAAGTATGTAGAGATTTATAATTGATCAAGGTACTTTCAACTCCAACTCCCACTAGTCTCATCTCTTCATTTAGGCCACCATGTTGGAATATTATCATTGATATCAAAGGAATTGTAATTTATGTCAATGGAATTGTCAATAGAAATGTTGATGGAATTGTTAATGGATATTGTAAATGTCAATGTAAATGTTGGTAAATTTATTAATGGATGATGGAAATGTCAATGAAAATGTCAAAAAAAATGTCAAAAAAATGTCAATGGTCACATCTTTTGGTGAAGAGGTGCCTTTTTTATGGGATGCATCCTTTATAAAGAGCCTTTGAAGGCTATATAAGGTAGATGAAGGTTGGGAAAGACATGGATGTGAAAGTGTGAGATATGTGAAGAAGAGAAGGAAGCAAGTGTGTCGAGAATAAAAAGATATATCATACAAACACATACAAATTTGAAGAATGGAATTAATTATTTTTATCATTTGATCATAAGCATATTTTTGTGGAAAAGAAGAAGAGGAGATTGAATTTTCCATAATTCATTGATTAAACAAAAATATTAAGGTGGAAGATTATTTTAGTGGAGGTCAGTGCCTCAGATCAAAGAGATGGGTGTCTCTTGTTAAGTTGGTGCTTAGCATTGGGGATTGGTGTCTCCAGTAGGTTGGTGCCTAAAAATTGCTTAGTATTAGGGATTGGTGTCTCTAGTAGGTTAGTGCCTATGAATTTTGTAAAAATATTATTATATGATTAGATTTGGATGGTATTTCCAAGCATCTATTCATTTATGGTTTTTCCCCGAAAGGGTTTTTGCATAAATCTGGTGTCAATCTATGTCATTTTTATGTGAATGATATGATTATGGATTTAAAGTTTCATTAAGTAAAAGATAGTATTATAATTATTCACCCCCATTTATTTTAATAGTATGCTTAACACACTATGCTTATGATTTCTCATTTATACTTTGACTGCCTCTATTACTGATAAGGACACCTGAATATTGAAATCATACTTTACAGACTACTCAAAATGATCTAGAATTTTAAGTGTAGGAGAAAATAATAATATTAATCCTCTTTCCACCTATATAAATAATGTACAAATGTTGTTCATCAATGGTGAAAGCCTCAAGACTGCACCATTCAAGTTTATGTGAACTAGATCAAAATTAATCCTGCTTTAGAGTGAGAGATATTCAATTTTGAGCTCATTTAACTCCTCTTATCCATAAAAACAACCAAGCCCAATTTTATTTTATCACATTTCACCTATCTCCAATGCTAAAGAGAGATAAAATTATGCACTCTTGTTGTTGATCTTCCTGAATCAACTCTTCAAATGTAAGATTAACAATGCATGATAGGCTTGTCTTAAATGCATAGAATGATTCTTCTTCATTTAGATACTCCAATTCTTCCACTTCTTCTATACGATAATTACAGGGGAATTTTGATTTATCCTCTTGTGTGGGAAGCTCCTTGCTACTTTGAATTTCATCCATGAACTCACCTAAAACCACTGTTGATATTCCATCATCATACTCATCCTCATCACTTCTCTTTTGGACTATTTTTGCATACATGATAGAGCATTCTCAGTAAACAATACCACTTTAGCACTTATCTCATCTCCACATCCTTAGACCCCAAATAGTTTAATTAGGAATACAGTCTTGTAGGTCAACCCATGCATTACTTGTTGGGGATCTCTTACAACAAATGGTACATAATTAAAAACAACACCAAAAGATGCTTGGTCACTAAAACAAGGTAAAAAAACTTGCACATCTAATGCTAAATTAACATAATTTAATGCATTAAATGTACAAGATGTAGACATTCCTTTTTGGCCACATTCATTTATAAAGTAGACTTTAGACTAATTTATACCAATCTATGCAAATTAAGTTTACGAATCATTGAATGTCCCAAATTCATCTGCATATTGGATGTAAGTACCTAGGAATATGTCAAAACATACCTATTTTGGGTACTACCCTATATACAATGATAAAATCCTATAGATTCATCTCCAGTCATGTTGCAACCTAAAAAATTGACATTTTAGACTAATTAAGTAAGGCACTTGATCAAATTATTGAAATGATGAAAAGCCTAAGCAAAATTAATTAAAAAAAATTGAATTAAATGCTTAGCTAAATAATCCATGTTGAATTAATGAAAATATAATTCTCAAAAATCAAAATTCAATAAATATAAAAGGGAACTGAGGTCATGATGACATCATCATCCTCAAAGTCAAGAATCAAAAAATATCAACATAAATGCATAATTAAAGACATTATTTATTACATTTGGACTCCCAAGTCTAACCCAGGTTTATCCTATAATTAATCACACCTAGGTTGGGGTTAGTTTGAAACCTATAAATACAAGGTCTCACACTCACTTTTAGCAATCTCTTTTGTCTAAAGTTATTATGCATAATTTATAAGAGAGGTTTCATATATCCATACATGCCAATACCAAAACCATAGTGGATAAAGGGAATATGTTGCCCACACAAAAAAAACACCGATGAAGAATCCACTTTAGACACAAGCCAAGCAATCCAACTACCATATAACAAGTGATTCTAAGCTAGAAAGAAGGTGAAAGTGATTTGCCTTTTATCCTTCTAGTTGTGTTTTATTTTGTCTTGTTATTATCAAGCTCCCCCTAATGTTTAGGATTGGGAATGCTTTGTCTCAATCTTGTTTTTGGATGTTTTATTCTACTAACAAGTGATTAATGCATATTTTCCATTGGATTCCTATTGCATACATAATGGCATGCCTGGTAGGACTATGCACCCTACACTCATCATAGGAACATTTTTGGACCTCTTAGGAGCCAATAAATACTCATTAATAACCTATTATTAATTTTTTTGCCTAAATTTTCCATGTTTTACCTTTACCTATGAAACTATAAATTTGTTTGATACAAAACTATGAATTCAGAGTTAGCAACTATGAATTCATAATAGAAAACTATGATATCATCCTAGGAAATTGTGAAATCACCTCTATTTAAGACCATACCTATAAAATTATGAATTCAAATCTCTATTTTATGAATTCGTAGGGGTAAACTATGGAATCATCTTATAGTTTTTACTATTTTTCTATCTTGTCTGCATATTTATAAATTCTGAATAATTAACTAACAAATCATAGTCAAAACTATGAAATCATTTTTGTTGTATTTCTATGTGTTTTATAGGTTCCAATAAAATTATGAAATTATTACAAATTCACAACTATGAATTCATATAGAAATAGAAAAATCAACAAGGATAATCATGAAATTGGCAAGGACAATAGTGAAATCATCAAAGATAACTACAAAATTGACCAATAGAGTTGTAAAATCATTCAAAATCTATGAAACTGCACTGTTAGGTTTTTTGCATTTTTTGTTTTCTATGTTTTTTATTTACCTACAATTTTGTAGTTTATATTTGATAGTGTAACTTGTAACTATGAAATCATTCTAGAGAGAATTTTTCATAGTTTATGGAACTAATTTGCTAATTTTTAGGTTGTTTTCATTAACTAATCAAACATAAATCAACCCTCTAACAATTTTTGTATGGAATTAAGTGAAAGAGAAGAGTTTTTAGCATTAACAAGACCATTTCACATTTGTTTTGGTGCTTTAAAACCTTGTAAACAACTTTCAAAGTTTCAACAAAGACCAAAATTCAATCATATTTCAATAGGTGCTTTAGAAAGAACAATCACATTAGAATTAGAGCTCCTAAGAGCACTTTGCTTGTTATTATTCACTTTTTGTAAAGTACTTACTTAATTTATTTTTATTAAAACCTTACATGTATTATCTTCCCTCGTCCCCTTTAGGGAACTTGGGTGACTAAAAATGCATCATTTTACTTGTTTTGTTGAGTCAAACTTGAAAAAATGTTACGTATGATCTCCCTGTGTTCCTAGGGACTTGGTTGACTATGAAATGACCTAGTTCTTCTATTTATTTTATTTTTTGATTTATGAGTGAAATTAATTGCCTCCTCATGGGTTCTTTAGGAGGAATTTGACCTAGGGTTTCATCTCTAAACATTATTCCAACCCCATTATTTGGTGGGGTATATAAATTGGGTGTATTATTTGATTAGATAGTGGCTAAGTAGTTATCCTAATTATATGGTGTTGGTCTAGAGATCAAACTTCACTAAGTAGTACACAACTAAAGTCATTGTGTAAAGGAAAATACATTTGCATAATAGGATATATGGTTTGGATCTAATTGACATGAATTTATTGCCCAAGTATTTCTAGGCACTTGTGAACCATATAGATAGTCCAAATCAAAAATTTAGAATAGTTGACACCAATTGCCATGGATTATTCTTCCAAATGATGAGTTGCTTCAACATTCTAAGTTCCTTTCCACATATCAGTTCTTGAGAGATAGAGGAGGGCTTAAAAAACTCTACCTACATGCACTCTTTATTTTAATATTAACAATTAATTCCTTTCAAGACTAATATATCGATGAAAACTTTGGTGGATATTATGCACACCTCATGTTAGCTTTAGTGTAGGAGCTTGCACTTTTGTGATACTTATTTTATTTGTATTATCTGAGTCTAAAATTACTTTTCCAAATCAAAACATCAAATAAAAACATGTTACACACACCACTTTTCAAAAATAAGTGTTACACTGCCAATATAATTCTAACTATTTGCCTTGTTTGAAACAAAATCAAAACCATTTATGCCCTTTATTTTTAAGTAGCATTTTTATGTTGGCCATTTTTACCTAGACAAGTTAGAGTTATTCTTTACCAAGTTTCAAGTATCCTAGAAGTGTGAAGCCAATTTCAAATCTAACATGGTTATGCCGTTCACATAGACCTTCAAAATTTATGCCAAGAGTTAAGTTTCCTTTTCAAACCAAGTTTGAAACCCACTTCCAAGTATAGATTTAAGTATAACTAGTTTACATTTGAAGTCTTGCTTACGACTTGGGATTGAATGTTTTAATTTTTACACTTAGTTAGTGATACTTGAGTTACCTTTCTAATTAGTTTACCCAGAACAAATTTAGACCTTCATTCTCCAATTGTAAATTCCTTTTAGATTGAGTTAAATTTTGACCTAGTTTCATATTTTACATCAACTAACTACATTATTTATTTTAGACCAATTGCCTTAGATTCAAGTTCATTTTCAAGACTAGCTTTGTGACTTTTGCCAAAGACCTAGCACAATTTCATTACATAGACCATGTTTTTTTACCTTTAGATAGTTCAAGACCTTTACCAAATAATGGTTTCATGTTTTTATTTAAATTTTAACTTAGACTTAGCCTAGACCTTTGCCAAGACCATGTCCATGTTTCACCTTTAGACCTATTTCTAAGAGCTATGAGTGTTTGTCATGATAGTTTTAGACCAAAATCAAGTTTTAATTTTAGACTAAGTTTCAAATGTTTCCAATGATAGACCAATATTATCGTGAGACATTTACCATTGATTTAACCATGCCTTGCTATACACGTAGAAGAACCATGTATAATTTAGAGAATGAAAATATTTTCATGAGTGACCATTTTCTTAAGACCTTTATGGAGATAACATAGTGTATAAGAGATATCCATATCCAAAAAATGATACCCACTTAATAGATAAATCCCAAGACCCATTATCACATGATCTTTCTAACACACCTTCGTATCTAGGGCAAGATCAAGACCAAACTATACAGTACCTTGCTAGCATACCACCTAGCATGGAATAAGTCCAAAAATAACATCCCTACTATATGACCATTCTAACTCAGACCACTTATGATCTCTACTTATTTGATTTTAATCTCTTGGAGAATAAAGATGAAATCCTTATTAGAGTTGTAGAAGTAGGTGTTAAATTCTTGATCGAATTTCAAAATGAAAGTTTACCTAGCTTGGTTAGATCTCCTAGTAAGACACCTATTGTTAGACCAATCGAGCATGAATCATCTAGCCATAACCAAGACCTCATATCAATGAATAACTAAGAGCTTGATACACTTGTCAAAGGAAAGGGTCAAATAGATGACCAAATGGCTCAAATGCAACAAGCCTAACAAACATACCTCAACTTGGATAGGAATTTGAATATCATGACTATGTCCAATATGCCACTTGTTGAGTTAACTCCATCAAATGGGGTAAAAAATGACTCATCAGTGTATACCAATATTAACACAGACCCATTAATGAAAAGTAAAGTTGTGTACATATTCAATACCCCAATTATTGGGGAAGAAATTGTGGCTCTTAGACAAGACCCATTGTAAAACATGACAAGTAACATGGAATTATACCCCAATCTACACCAAGTTGGGTCACACGTATAGCAGAGTACCTCATAATAAGTTTCCCCCACAAAAAACTTATGTGGTTCACAGGAATAAGGGGCAAGAGCATCTAGTTCATAGATGCAATAAATGACTACTCCTACACCAACCACTTATTTGACTACACAAAAGGTAACAAATAACTAAATGCAGACCAATATTCCACCTTAATAGGGGTTGATCAATCTTCCACCTCAACATGTGGTGGACACTATTATACCCAAATACGTGGTAATCAACATTTGAAGATAATAGATATAAACTAATATGCCACCACAACAAATGGTGAATCCACCATAGACATTGTCTAATCAACAACATATCTTATTTAGTTAACAACATATGTCATCTATCATCAACAAGTGCCAAACATTCAATAAGTGCCAAACATGAAATGAGTAAAAAATAAGAAATAAATGTTATCCCCAAAAAAAGGGCTTAGCCTCATTAGGAAATCATTACCTTTTCTCTAATAAATGCCTCACATTCAATAAGGGACTAATACATAATACCTTCAACAATAGATCTCTAGCTAGAAATGAGTGCCTTTCATAAAATAGGGTTAGATTAGTCAATAACATGTTCCTATTAAAAAACAATGCACACACTATATTACATAAAGAAAATAACTCCATCCTAGCCATAATTCCCTCTAAAGCAAAGTTGTGTTGCTAATTCTAGCCAAAATATTTACCAACAATACATGTTATATCAGTAATATAATCCTAACCAAGGGATACATATTCTAGGTTAGTTGATTAACCAAGCCAATATTCCAAAGTACTACCTTCCTCCATTTTACGCTGATCAAGGCAATCCACCTTTGATCACTTAACCACAACCACATCAAAATGTACCATCTAGCTTTCTAGCCCAAGAACTACTAAAAATGAAGGATACAATTACAGTCATTCAAATGGGGAAGAAAAATAAAATTTTTAAACTAGATGAGGTATGTTCATTTCCATTCAAAATGGAGAAACTTCAAATAACATTTCCAAAAGGTTATGAGCCACCAAAGTTTGATAAATACAAGGGCAAAGGTGACCTTAGGGAGCATTTTAAGGATGTTGGCCCATAGTAGTAGGAGGAAATTATAAAATTACATTACTAACTCAATATTTCACTCACCATAAAATTATTATTATGTCAAATTGATATTTACAAGAAGGTAAAAATCTTTATATGATTTCAAAAGTAGTTATGAGTCTCAATCGATTCCCATGAACCAATTTTATTATAAACATTAAAACAAACTAACTAAAAATAAACAAATTACTTTGGATCATTAAATAATACAACAAACTTCCCCTTGATCCAAAGGGTTATAGAGGATGAATGAACCAGAGTAATGACTCTAAAGTCATAAAATAAACTCTATCATCATTGAAACTAACACACTAGACCTTTGGTATTGACAAAAAACTGATTTTGATCCATAAAGAATCTCACCCCTATGATTTTGGCAAAAAGTGGCCAATGAACATGATTAAACCCTACTCATCCCTAGTGATCATCATACTATATTGCAATAGAATAGAATCAGGCATGTCTAACTACATTGACCCACATAAAGTACCACACAAGAATCTATCCAAATGACAAACCTATATTTTATATGGCACATATCCCTTATGTCCAGTAAATGATGATGAACTTTGATCAATAATGAATGTGCTAATAACCCCTAATAACTCATACTATTAGTGATGAATGATCGAAGAACAACCAATATTGTATCTTCTACCCTTATCAAGCAAGATGTGAGAAGCCATGTTTTGAAAGAAACAAAAATAATTAACTCTGTCAGCTCCATGTAATGAATATCAAATATAGAAAGATAAAAATGGAATTGAAAGCAAAAGCACAAGATAAAAAATGCTATTAAAAGAGATCCCGTTCTTGAGTATAGTATCTCGCATAAGACATGTGAATCACTAATTAATTAGAATAAGATGTTAGGTCCATCTGGACAACAGACCTCAGCTATAAAAGATGCCTCCTGATTAAGGGATGTGTTAGAATAACTAGAATAACTCTTGTAACTAGAAGATATACTATTAGAATGATCCAAATAATTTTCCTCAACCTTTTTTTTATGTGGAGAATAGGGTCATTGAGAAGGATATACATATGTAAGATGTCCAATACCACCACATTTAAAACATTTTGGGTCTTCCTATGTCGACGAGATCTATAAGAATTTGAATCATTAGAAAAACCACATGAGTAAGAAGAATGCTGATGGTGATGTTTGCATTTTGAAGATTCAGGAGAGTGTCGATGAGAATGTTGTGAAGACTATTGATAATGATGTGGAGATTATCTTTGAGACTATTTTAGAGAATTATTTTTAAACTATTTATATACATGGTGATGATTTCTATGCTAGGACCTATTATTTACATAGTGATCCTCTTCAATGGGCATTCTTTTCTTCTTTGAAAATTGTCTCTCATGCTGAGTCAATAACTCACAGATGGAGTTAAATATGGCACCATTAAGCTTATCACTAAGCTGTAGCATTTCAAGAAAATTGGTGTATGTAGAATTAAGGCCATTCAATGTGATGAAAATCAACATGCCATCATCAACTTTACCCACTATAGTAAAATACTCTTATTTCAAGGTTTTCATGTGAGAAATATATTTAAAGACATCTTCATTATTTGCCAATTTATTGTTCAAAAGTTGCATAAGAAGGTAAACATTCTTTTCTACAGGTTTTTTATCATACAAATAATTTTATGATTTCCATGATTTCCATGCACTAATTTTAACTACCTCAATATGAATGATAACCTATTCAATGCAAGATGATTTCAAAAGTGTGAGTGCACGCTTATCACATTTTTAGTACTCAACTTAACTACCTCAATATGAATGATAACCTATTCAATGCAAGATGATTTCAAAAGTGTGAGTGCACGCTTATCACGTTTTTAGTACTCAACCAACTTTATAGATTCAGTTGGTGGTGTGGTTTATTTCTCTATGCTTTCCCATAAATCATTAAAAATTAGGGTGTTCTCCATGTTTTTACTCCACTCTATAATTTTAAGGTGATAATTTACAATTTTTTTGAGATCAAACTCTTAAAATTTTCCATGATGCAACAAAAGAGAATTTTTTGAAGAATACTATTGGGGTTTGGCCTTTACCACCAAATATATTTCAATTTAAAAATAATCTTGGGACTTGTCAAAAAATATTACACCTTATATCTCCAAAAAAAAAATGTAAAAAATAATACTTTTGTCCAAAATAATTTTTTTAACCCTTGACCTCTTGTTGTGTAAGTGGTTTACAAAATTTACTCTTAAAGCAATTGCTTAGAATTTGAGGGGAAAATATTAAATTTAAATTGTACTATTTCTAAGAGTAAACCAAAATAAAATATTTTGGTGCATCTAAATTTGTTTTACCCCACTATTTAATTATTGAAAAAAAATTGTGATTTATTTTATTGTGGGCCCATCTGATCATAGTGGATTTGAAAAAATTAGGATTTTTAGAAACTTAATTCAACTCACACATTATACCTTTTCTTAGGCTGAATACACATAGCTTAAATGTTTGAACTAGATTGAGACACTAAAGGCACCATCAATTATGCTTCACCGTTAGTGCCTGCGTCACCATAAACCTTTCTTCACAAGACAAATTTGGTGCTCTAGATTTTGGAAAATAAAACTCCTTGGTTTCTGTATAGGTATGGTCCCACTGTGTGGCTTTAAAAGCCATAGAGTTGTGATTGAAGGGAAGAATTTGATCTTGAACTTGAAGAAACAAGGTTTTGAGGTACCAAATTTTAAAAATTTCTCATTTCAAATTATAGAGGGGCAACTATCAATGCTTTTAGGTTCAAATGGATATGTAAAATCAACCCTTCTCTAGGCTCCCTTAGAAATTCATCTTCTAGTGCATCACAAATAACCAGACAAGCCAATGCTCTCCTTTTCTTCAATGATGTCCTCTTGTTAGGGTTTATAATTGGTGGGTTGAAAGTTTAGTATCCAAACTTATCCAACTAACCTTATATGGGTGGGTTAAATGTGATGATGCTAGCTTACTTGGCATATTACCTTATATGCACCACTAACCTAGTTCAGTTTTAACCCTAGTCAAACTACGACCTAGTAATTTGACACTTTTGGCCTGTCAAGCTATTAATTCATAAAATTTAAAACAATTAACAAAATCCAAATATAACTAAGTAAGATTAATTATATTGTGAATATTAATTAACTTTCCTAAAAAAAATTCAAAATCAAATTAGTGAATTTCATTTACCAAAAAAGAATTTTTAGAAAAATATGAAGTCAAAAGGTCAAAGGAGCTAATAAAGTGATTTATTATTTCCTGAATATTCCAAAAAGTGTGAGTCATACCTCACAAATATCTAAAGTGAGTTTTCATGCCTCAAAAATATCTAAAATTGAAGTGTCAAGATTTCATGAGTGCTTTGACCCAACCTAGGGTTAGACTGACTCAACCTAGATTAGTTTAAACTTAACCAAAGTTAGAATTTAACCCAACCTCCCTATTGTTAGAGTTATTTATTTGAGCTATAAATACAAGTGCTCATATTATATTCCAACAAGTTTTTATATGTAAGGTTATTCTACTGAAATACTTTCTTGAAGCCTTTGAGAGTAGTGTTATAATACTCAATTTATGACAAGCTTCACACCAAGCCACATGTGACTATTGGAGAGATGTGAGCATTGATAAAAGAATCAAATTGTCATAGGCCAATCATGAACATCCTTATGCCAATAATTAAGCATAAAATTTGATAAAGGAGGTAAGAAATTTGTATTGTCTTTATCTCTATTTTATGATCTTGATTATTTTGTTATGCTCTCCCTAGTTCTTAGGTAAGAGTGTTTAGTCCTAGTGTATTGTTATGATTGATTTTTTTCATTTGGACTAATATACATATTTTTTACTCTTTTAAAACCTAAGGTACATAATGGCACACCTAGTGGGATGGATTATCTCGTATGGCTAAGGAGATTGATATGCTAGCTTTAGTTTTTATAACAAATGCATTTATTTCTTCAAGTTTAGAGTTTTATGCTTAAAATTCACATCATTTTTAATAGAGCTACAAGGATCAACAAAAATCATAGAAAACCATTGATGATTTTAGGAATTGGCAATGATCTCTATATTAATTGATGATGATCTCTATATCAAAATAGAGCAAGCCAAAAACATAGTGAAAATTAACTTTCTTTCTTTCATTTTATTGCTTGACGATTTGTTTATTGCATTTATAACCTTTTTCTTAGAGATCCATGAGAAATTTGAGTTTTAAACTTATTTATCAAGCATTTTTATTTCAAAACACATTTGTTTTTATGTGGTTTTATTTGGTGCATTGTTAAAATCTCACATACATTTTTATTTGGTGCTTAAAATCCACTTAGTCACGTTTGTCTTTTAGTTGATTTCAAAGTTTTTATAGGTGTAAACAAGGTCAAAGGGCTAAAATTTAAATCACACTTTGATTTGGTTCTTTTAAAAGGAACATACATTTTAGTTAGATATCTTAATATATTTTTTCTCTTTATGTTTATTTTTTGTTATTAGCTAAATTTCAAAGTTCATTAGACTAGTTTTTTTGTTTCTAAAAAATTAGAAACTATTACATGTATGCTCTCTCCTATCCACTTTAGGGAACTCAGAGTATAAAAAGGTTCTTAGCTTATTGATATTGTTTATAAACTTATGTTTGAAAGAATGTAATATATGCTCTCCCCAAGATCTGAGTGACTTGGTTGATTAAAAAATGACCTTTAAAGTCTTTCCATTTTTATTTATTTATTTTCTTACATATAGCTTATGGGCAGGAGATCATTGCCTCCCCATGAGTTCTTTAGGGGTGAATTGACTTGGGGTTTCATCTCCCAACATCATACCAACCCCACTTCATGGTGGGGTATACAAATTGGGCAAACTGTTAGATGAGATATTGGTGAGCAGTTGGCTTGACCATCCCAATGGGTACCTGGGCCATATGGTATCCAAACAACATAATTCACTAAGAAGTACATGGATAATTAGTTAGGTGATTTGGAATTTATTGATGTGATTATTCCCTTGTGTTAGCCACACTTGTGAGCATTTAGTACATTTGATATTTATAGATTTTAGTCAAAACCCCACTTGCTATAGAATTTCTTGACAAATACTGAGTGCTCCTCACTTTAAGTTCATGGAATGTATTAATGCTTGAGAGATAGAGGGGGGCATAAAAATTCTACCTACACCTATACTTTAATTTTTGGATTAACAATTAATTACTCATAATCATTGGTATATCAATGAAAACTTTGGCAGAAGCTATGCATACCTATGTCAGTTTTTAGATATAGGATGACCCATTAGTGTTACTTCTATTCTATTTGATTTACATGTGTGTATTTAGACTAAAATTGTTTATTTGTATCATAGTGTCAAAACAAGTCCTAAACATCACATTGTTTTCACACCCCTTTAGTCTAAGAGGTGTTACTCTATCCATTTTGTGTCCCAATTTTTACCTTAGATTTTTATTCCAAAACCATTTATGTGTCACTTGTTTAAATAGGGAATTTTTATGCTTCCCATTTCATCTAAAACATTTGCCTTGGATTATTTATTCCAAAACCATTTGTGTGTTTCTTGTTTAAATGGGGCATCAGTACATTACCCATTTCATCTCAAACATTTGCCTTGGATTCTTGAGTCCCAAACAATATGTCATGTCATTTGTTTGAGGGATTATTGTTACACTACCTAAATTATTCCAATCTCTTATAATTTTTGAGACCAAGTTACAAACCATTATTTTACCTTTCTTATTTCAAATGTGCAATTACACTGCTCATCTTGGTTTAACACTTTTACCATATAACATTTGAGTCTTTTCATATTAAATTTGAAACTCAACCTTTCAAAGTGAAAATATTAAACTATTCAAGTTTATGCCGAAGCCTCGCCTAATTTTTTCTAATGTTGACTACTTTTTATGTTTGGAATGTGTTACTTGGGTTGATTTCCTATTTGATATAAAAGAATCCTTTCCTAGAACCTAATAATTGTTGTTTGTTTTGTACCTTGTTTGAGCATGCTTTTGAGCCTAGTTGTTACCACATGCTTTATTTGAATTTTGTTGTGCCAAATTCTAAATGTCCTAATTCTATTATTCTAAAATTCTCTTGTGAGTCAACGAGTCTTAGTGAGATAATTATTGAGTGTTATCTGTGCTAATTGTCTTACTTTAATTTGTTTTTGAATTCTTGTTTTATTTCTTTGTTTTTGAGTTTAGTCTTATTTTTCACATTAGAATGATTATAACCACCTTTGGGAAAATTGCTGATATCCTTTGATCCTAGTTCATAATTGTTATACTTTGTCTAGACACTTTCATCACTAATTTTAACTACCTTTGGGTAAATAGTATCATTTTGTTAGACTGGTTTCACATTTATTCTATTCTACCTTTGGCTACTTTAGTTGTTTTACCCTTTATGCCTCTTTTATAGAGCCAAAGGTTATTTTTGTTTAGACCTCAATTATTTGTTATCTTTAGACCCTTTATTCTTCACATGAACTATGCATGGATCTAAACATGCCTCATTACACATGTAGTGGGATCATGTATAATCTGGGCTATGAGAACTTTGTGACCAATGACACTTTTGTTCAAGAGTCATATGATGACATAAATTTTGAGACAAATCCCTATCGATATTATAATATTCCATACATTGAATAGAGGAATGACCCTTTAGCATAATATTTGTTACTGTACCTCCTTATCTAGGCTAAGAACCATAACAAACAACACAATACCTTGGTAAAAGAGTAGAATAAGTATATCCACAATAATAATTGGTGAAAGATCAGAATAATTGAAAATTATAACTGAGACACTTTGAGGGGAAACCTACATAACAATGCAATAAGAATAGAATTCACAATATGTTGATAAAAGACTAATCATAACCTCTTATATATACTCTACTTATCCATTGTTATTTCATAGGCCAACCATATTAAGAACTTCAAGAAAAATAAAAAGCTAAGATGAAGGAGTGTAAGCCATAAGTCAGCCACACATATCCATAGATGTATTATAGGTTGAGGTTATAACATGTCCCTTCCCTTCAAAACAATGTTGTCCTCAATGTTGAATCAAATTATGATGTTGGTGTAGGAATGCTTCATCCTCCCATGTTGCATCTTCAGAATGCAAGTTCTTCCATTTGGTCAAATTTTGCTTAATGGATCTAGTCCATTGTTGCTTAGTGTGTGTGTGTGAAGGATATCTTCAAGCTTCAGAATAACTCATCCTTATTCATCTAATTTAGGTAACTCAATCTAAATAAAAACTATATGTCTATTTAACTTCTTCAAGCAAGATACATGGAATACTGGATGTATGTGAGTGGTTAGGGGTAATTCCAACTTGTAAGCCACACTCCCAATTTTTTGTAAGATTTTGTAAGGGCCATAATACTTAACTGATAGCTTGTTATTATTATTTTATTGTTTTATAGACATGTGATTATATGGCTAAAAATGCATAAAGACCCAATCACCTATGTGAAAATGCTGCTCATTATGGCATTAATTTGCTTGCTACTTCATACGATTTTGTGTCATTGATAAATTCTCTCATAAACTAACTAACACCTCTTATTTATGGCTAATGTGTTCCTCAATATATCAAACCTTAGGATGCATTAGCAAAGCTGAAGTGATGGATGGGGGGTGATACCCATACAAAGCCACAAAGGGAGACATCTTATAAGAAGTGTGAAAAAAGTGTTATATCACCATTTAGCAAGTGGCAACCGATGAACCCATTTGCCCTATTTATTAGAAATAAAACAACAAAGATACCTTTTGAGACATTTGTAGACTACCTCTATTTATCTATCATATTGAGGATGACAAGATTAGATATGAGTTAATTAGGTACCTAAACATGAAAATAATTCAATTAAATTTTTTTTAGTAAATATGGGATCTCGATCACTTACAATTATCTTTGAGTACCATGCAATTTTTGAATTGTATTGAGAAGAGTGGAAGCTACTATACTAGCAAAAAATGGCTATAACTAGTAGGAAAAATGAGCATACTCAATGAGTCGATCTATAACTACCATGATAAATTTTTTAACCTTAGACCATGGTAACCCTGTAATAAAATCCATGAAAACCTCTTCTCAATATTGGCTAGGCATGGATAAAGGCTAAAAAAGACTTGGGATCTTAATGGTTTCACCTTTATTTTGTTGACAAATAATGCATTCACTTCATATTTCTAAACCTACCCTTTGAGTCCTTCCCAAAATAAATATTTCTTGATTCTATGACATGTTTTCAAAAATCTAGAGTGACCTCCAAGTGGAGAGGCATGGCGTGCTTAAAGAATTTTATGTTTAAGGAGAAAACACTTACAAAGGTATAATCTATATTTATACCATGTGTTCCCATTCCATGTATTTTTTTAAGATTCATTATAACCCTACTCAATATTATGATTCAAATCCCTGGTAGCACTATCATTTTCCCATTCTGACCTTACTTCCTCTAGCCTATTTGCTTACCACATGGTCATGGCGCATAACAATGCCTTAATTGATTTATCCCATTGAGAGAGGGCATTTTCTACCACATTATATTTTCCTTTCTTATACACTATTTCAAAATCATATACTAACATTTTAGTCACCCTTTTTTATTGTTCTTTATATGACAATCATTATTCCAAAAAATATTTGAGGCTATCATGATCAATCTTTACTTGAAAGTGATGACCCATTAGATAAGGTCTCCATTACTTCACTACATGTAGAATAAACATAATAGCTTTCTTATATATTGGTTTGGGACTATTTTTCCCCTTCAATTGGAAGATTTAAAACTCCATTGGTCTACCTTCTTGCATGAGTAAAACCCCCAACCCATATCCTGATGCATCACACTCAAAAACAAAAGTTTAAAAAAAATGAGGGGTAGCCAAAACTGGAGTTGTGCATATAGCCATTTTAAATTGTTCAAATACCTTGGTAGATGAATCAGTCAACTATAAGGAGTATTTATTCGATAAAGAGGTGAGTGGGGCTGAAATACTACCATAATTTTTGATAAATAAATGATAATAATCAGTTAGCCCCAAAAATCCTCAGAGGTTCTTGAGGGTATTAAGAACCTACCACTCCATCATCACTTAGATTTTCTTAGGATCAAATTTCACTCCTTCATGTGAAACAATATGACCCAAATAATCCACCTCTTGGAAACCAAAATCATATTTTTAAGGTTTGGCATAAATATGATGTTATTTTAGAACTAAAAACACCTATTTCACATGCTTCAAATGGTCTTCTCAATTTTTATTATAGATGAGGATATCATAAAAAAATACTAATATAAACTTTCTAAAAAATGGCCTAAAAATAGTATTCATCAAACTTTGAAACGTAGATGGTACATTTGTGAGGCCAAAAGGCATGACCATAAATTCATAATGGCCTTCATGAGTTATAAAAGTTGTTTTAGGTATGTCCTCATCACGAATGTGAATAATGATATATAAAGTGAAGGTATAACTTGGTAAAATAAATAGAACCATGAAATTCATCTAGTAAATCATCAATTACTAGAATAGGAAACTTATCTTTGATGGTGTATTTGTTGAGCTATCTATAGTCTGTACATCCTCGAACTATCATTCTTCTTCTACGCCATGACCACCAGGGAGGAATATTCACTTCGACTGTGTCAAATGATTCTTGCTTCCAACATCTCTTGTACCATATTTAAAATTTCACTCTTTTGGGAATAAAGATACCCATAGGGTCTAATATTGGGTGTTATACTTAATAGAATGATTTTGATGTCATGATCATGTGTACAACTTGGAGAAAGTCTTTTTGGCATGTCACAAAAAATAACAGAATGGTCATCTAGTGCACTTTACAAATCAGGATGTGTAGATTCATTGGTTGGTTAAATCTCTATGGAAAATAAGAATGCGACAAAACCTTTTGCACCTTTTTTGAGAATCTTTGTCATCTGGTGGGAAATAACCATTTGTGGAGATTTATCCCATAATCCATGTAGTTCAAAAGTCCTATCTTCTGAATAAAAACTCATGAATAATTCTTGGAAATTCATCTCAATAGTGCCCAAAGTGGTGATCCATTACACTCCCAAAATAATGTAAACTCCTCCCATGGGAATAAAAAATATAAGGAATATAAAAAATAATATCCCTTAGCAATCTTAATGCTATGGAATTTTATAGAATAGTTGATCATACTACTATTTTCATCATGACTTGAAAGTCAGGAGCTATGTAAATGAAATAATTCAAACAAGTAGACAACTTACTATTGATGAAGTTATGTGTACTCTCAGAGTCAATTAACATAGTCACCTTCTATTTCCTTAGAAAATCCACCACCTTAAGAGTTTTAGGAGTACAAATTCTTGAAAGTGCATGACAAGAAATAGTAGGTTGAAAATCTTCAGATTCATACTTAGGTTATTCTAACCCTACCCTTGAAGCCTCCTCATCTTCTTCCTCCTCATTGACACTGTCAATGTAAAGCAACTTATTTTTAGCACATCAATGCCCTTTGTTCCATTTTATATCATAAATAAACCATACAAATTTTACACACTTTTCTTCCACTTATTGAGGTGTCAATTTGGTAGGTTGATGAAATGATGGTGTTGGGAGGTGCAATCACATACATTGGTGAAAGGTCTTCATTTGACTAGCTCTTTTTCCTCAACCATGTGTGACTTTGGTATGGCCTCAAATATAGTACTAGGATGAAACATGTGAACATTTGATTATATTATATCTTTGAGGCCACCTAAAAATATGTTAGTCAGATTTTCCTCAGTGATGTCTGCTACACACAAGGAGAGATTTTGAAACTGATGAATGTAGTCCTTGATAGTCCTAGTTTGGTGCAACTTGGTTAGCTAATTAAATATTTTTTAGAGATATATTATTATGATGGTGGAGATAAAACTCTTTAGAAAATATTGAACATGAAACTATGACACCCTTCTTTTTATTTTGAGCACACAACCAATGATACCAAATGAATGGCTTATGTTCCAAATATAGAGAGGCCATAACAACTTTTTGTAAACATGGAGTCTAATGTGGATCAAATAAATTTTAAATTTGAGTGAGATAAGTGAGTGGATCATTACCATCAAACTTATGTCATTCTAATTTTGGAATAATCAACTTAGGGCCAAAATTGGTGTTGGTATTGTTTGGAGGAGGATAACCAAACTAAAGTGGTGGAGGGTTATATTGTTGAGGCTGAGATAGAAAGTTAGCCAATTTACTATATATTTGTTAAAATCAATCCATAATGATAGATAAGTCCCATATCAACCATGTAATGTCCCCTTGAAATGTATCAAAATCATTTTTTTTCATGATGCCCTACAACTCTGACTTTAGTTGATGAACTGCCTCCAAAATTCAAAAGTTCTAGACTCCATATTGTCATTGTGAGGATTTTTTAGAGTTTATTTCCATTTATCATGTCTATAAGTGTTTGTAACAACCATGAAAAAACCCTATGAAGGTTTTATCCTCTAAAAAATTATACCAATGGAATACATTGTTATGATCATCTCATCGAGATGAATCCAACTATTACTATTGTGCACAAGGGTGAAAATTTTTGACCCAAAAATGTGTATTAGTATAATATAAAATTTTGATCCTATTGAAAACATGAATCCAATTATTCCTAATTTTCACAAGGTAAAAAAATATCTAGACTTTCTAGTGCTTAGGATGCTAGATTTGAAGAAAAAAATTACATCACAAAAACTTTCCCAAATTGAAGCTCTGATACCACTTATAAAGAAATTAATTAGATTATATGAAATAATAAAATTATATAAGGAATAATTAAGAGTAGTATAAGCATATACACAAAAATAATTGGTGAACGAGCATAATACTTGAATATTATGATTGAGCCACTTCGAGGGGGCAATCTACACAATAATGCAATAAGAAAAGAATTCATAATATGATGATAAAAGACTAACCAAAACCTCCTATATATACTCTACTTATCCATGGTTATTCCATAAGCTGAGCATACTAAGAAAATCAAGAAATATAACAAGATAATATGAAGGTGTGTAATCCATAGGTCAACCACACATATCCCTAGATGCATTATAGGTTAAGGGTGTAACAAAGCTATTGAATTCTGAGCCAAGTTTCTGATAGACTTCTCACATGAAAGTTTGATTATTTTGAATAGAAATACTAGTAATTCACCTTGAATTCAACCATTCGAATAGGCATCAACTAGATATAGTCAAGCTTTAGTCCAAATGCTATAGTAGGACCTAAATACACTTGTAAAAGGAAAAGGTCATATGGATGAAAAAATGGAATAGGTACAAAAAGTGTACTAAAACCATCTCAACATTGCTCATAATATTAATGCAAGGGCTATTTATAACATGCCATTTATTGAGATAAATCCATCAACATGGCAAAAAATATATGATTCGGTCTATGCAAGACAAAACATAGACCTATTTAGCTAAAGTACATTGGTTGGTGACATGTATAATGTCCCTATTTTAATGAAAGAGACTGCTACTAAAATAGAAGACCTCACTCAAAATGTTACAAATAACACACAAGTGAATTTAAATTTAAACTAAAGTAGGTCTATTTTACCACCAAGAAATATGCAAAAAATTCCTCTAAATGATGACATAAGTGGATTGTAATAATAGGAAATAGGTACACCTATTTACCAAAATCAATAAGCAACCTCAACTCATCAATCAACTGCTTCTTTGAGTATGAAATAAATGGAAATGAGCCAAAAATAGACTAACTTACCACTACAACAAGTGCATAACACTACACCACTTCAATAGGTTAATGGGAATACTTAGAGTTTTAAGAAAGAGCTAAACACCAAATAATAGAGAATAACTTAAAACACACAATAAATATTATTTACTCTCTTCAATTCAATCATGCAAGACATTACATAACACTTATATAAGAAGTGCATAGGCTATATATGGGGATTCTGAGATCCCTATAAACTCTCACTCACTAACAAACTAACTCTATAAATCTACCCATATATTATTTTTATTATTCATAACAATAACATACTAAAGAATATAATCTAAATTAGATAATAATATAATTACTATTTACCAAATTAAACTACCCAATGTAAATGTTAATCCTTAACATTCCCTTCTTAGTGTTTACATGGGGAGAAAACACATCTCAAGAACTAGAAACAGAATCATATGCCAACACATACTTTTAGGTATACATATTATTGTATAAATCTTATTATCTGGATCTTGCTTCACATGACCACTAATATGCAAAGAACGCATCTCACATTTACTCTATGTGAATGTAATGGATGCTTTATTGGCCAATCGTCTTCATCAATAAGTATGGTAGTCAAATGATCTCTATAGTCAGAGGATTTATATAATTAGCTACCCTCTTATATAACTATTGCTACATTCTATGATATCTACACTCTTCTTTTATCTAATACAACATGGGAATGAGAACCCACATATTAATAAAAAATAAAATATTATGAGGAATAAATCCTCATTTTTATCTTATGTATCCTCTATCAATGTTTGTTTCCACCCAAACAAAAATAACATAGACAATTTTCACTACCATTGAAGATTGCCTTTGGATTTAGTCCATTTGGCATAAATCACACCACACTAAAAAATAAAAAACACACCACACAAAATATGTCACCAAATCATCTAGGCCCTATCATTGGTGATTGATGAGAGGCTCTAAAACTTTCTTCCTCTATTGCCCATGACCTCTAACATTGGAAGCTGCTTACTCATCTAATGAAGTCTTGAATCTCATATGCATGCCATTTTGAATATAATAGGGTACCCCCACAATATTGACACATTTGAAATTTGACTTAAGACATTGCATACAAGTGATACAGCATAATATTGACACATTTGACATTTGACTTAAGATATCACATACAAGTGATAAAACATATGTATACATTTGAACACTCTTGACTTTGACTTTAACACTTTTGATATTTTTGATTTTGATGACAATAAAAACTCTATATTAATTTTATTAGATAAAAGACAAATAATTAACTCTAATGACTCAAAAGTTTTTATTTTTTATTATTTGAAAACAAAGGACTCATAAGAAACTTCTGACTCTTACAAACCTGCTATAGACTAATTTATTTCTTGACTTGATATAAACAAAACCTAATAACCATTTACATAACTTAAATATTTACAAACTTATTTTTAGGTCTTTTGACACCTGATTAATTTGAATTTGACATGAAATAACAAAAGAATTTTGAAGACTAATCAAAATTATATACTACTAACACACTTTAACACAAATAAACCTTAAAACTTTTGGACTCAAAGTAATTAGAAACTAAAATGATTCAGACTTAAAATGTTATGATTTCCATATTATTTGGTTAGACATCTATTACATGGGGGATGTGGATGTTGACTTGATAGAGATATCGCTGCATTAAAAATGCATGAACCTGTAAACTTTATTGATGGTGCACACAGACTGTCAAAGAAGACTAAATAATGACACATTATTATGATAGGAGTCATATAATGGAGAATAAAACACTGGTTTACAATAGATAAAAGGCAAAACCAACATACTGATCTAATATCACTGATTCAAAATTCCTTAATAACTAATTAGCTTCCAAATTTATGTGGTTAAACTACATCAACTATGATTCAATTCCACATTGGAAATCCTCCTCTTAGGTAACAATGATTGGACTAGTAAAAAATGATAGAAAAAATGAGTTTTTGACTCGATGAACAATGGATGGGTATAATAGAGCATTTCCATGTGCAAATAATTATGATGATGGAGTGCTCAATGCAGGTTGAAAATAAGCTAAGGATGTATGCATAGAAGGTCATAAATATTTGAGGTAAAAATGAATGCACAAATCAGAATACCATATGAATGAAGATGGTAAAAGTTGGCCATAAATTTTGACATGGTAAGATTATCATAGGTCATATGAAGGCTAACACAAAATACCCATCAATAGGGGCATTTCAAAATTAAATGGTTTCCCCTTACAAGTACATTAAACTTCCATCATTGACACATAAGTAATAGCACTCTAATACCAGATAATGGGAATACTTAGAGTTTTAAGAGAGAGACAAACACCAAACAACAAAAAATAATTTAAAAATAAATAATAAATATTATTCACTCTCTTTAATTTAATCATAGGAGACATTACATATCACTTATATATGAAGTTTATAGGCTATATATGTGGGTCTTGAGATCCCTATAAACTCTCACTAACTAACTAACTAACTCTATAAATCTAATCATATATTATTATTGTTATTCACAATAATAACATACCAAATAATGTAATATAAATTAGGTAATAATATACTTACTATTTACCAAAGTAAAACACCTAATGTAAATGCTAATCCTTAACATAGGTGACAACAAATGTTTTGACACAAAAAGCTCAAACCAATATAACTTATCAATCACAAATGGTACCTAACCAAAAATGTGTTACTATTTGTTATAAAATGTCAGTTGATCAACAACAAAAAATGTTAAACCCCCAATAGTTTCCTAACCAACAATAAGTGTCTATTCAATAGAAAATTCTGATCTAATAATAGGTGTTCAACTAACAACAAGGTCCTTATGTAAAATAGGTACCGAGTACTAGGCAATAATTAACTTTCACCCAATGGGTATCAAAATGTAACAAGGGTCTAAATATCAACACCTCCAACTAACGTGTTCCCTATATACAATAGGGCTCAATAAGTAGGAAAAAAGTTCCCTCTCAAACCCAACAATACCAACACATCTCACAGAGCCAAATGTCATCACTATAGACACAATTTGCTAGCCATTATTATGTAGCTAATCCAAACTAAAATATGTTTCAATAGAAATGTATCTCATATCCATAGTATAATTCCAATCAATGGAAATGCATACCTAATCATCTATCCAATTCAATCAACATTCCATAATATGGCCACCCCAATTAAACTAATCTACCTTTGACTACACAACCTCAACAACAATAGGCCATTCCTTCTAATTTCTTTGCCTAAGAGTTACAATAAATGAATGATGAAATTCAAGTTATAAATATTGGAAAACAAATAAATAAATTCAAATTGGATGAGATATGCTCTTATCCATTTAACATAGAGTATCTATAAATACCATTTCTACTAGGTTAAAATCTACCTAAATTTGACAAATACAAAGGCAAAGGCGAACCTAAAAAAATTTGAAAGAATTCTTTTTTGTCTACTATCCTGTGGTATATAGTGACATACACTTGCTTCTAATCTTTCTAAGGAGTCTATCTAGACAAGCCTTGGAATGACTATTAAAATTACCAAATAACTCTATACCATAACTCAATGATCTTTCAGAGAAGTTTATATAATAATTTTTGTATAATATCGAGCACAAGATTACTATTTTGATTTTAGGCTAAGCTAAAAAGAAGACTAGTGAAAGATTTTTTGCATACTTACAATGTTGGAGAACACTAGCGAGTTGGTTTATTCACAATCTTCTAGATAAATAGTTGGCCATGATATTTAGTATGAGCCTAAATAATGAGATATCATACCATATCGAGCTACAATGTGCTCATACATTTGAAGGGGTTATAGATAAAAGAATACAGATTGAAAAAGCTTTTGTCAACAAAGGGATAATCAAGTTATTCTCTTCTAATAAGAACCAAAACCAAAACCAAGGATACAACCATAATCAAAACCCAATTCAAATACCTTATTTAATTCCACCTCAAGCCAATAACAATGAGAGACCTAAATCCTACAACCACAATAAGAATGTTTTTGGTAATGGGGTTACTGAATCATGCCATTTTCAAGTAGTGCAAATACTGGATAATCATTTACCTCCACCCAATCAACAACCACATCCTCCATATATTCAACCTATATCTCCATAAAACCAACCACCACAAAATCAAAACCAATTACAAGCCCCTTCTTTGAGGAGATGACCACCCATTTCTAGACCATTTAGTGACCCTAGTGAGCCTATTAAATTTATGTTCCAAAGATTGGTTCAAGTAAATAGGATCAGTTGGACAATACTAAAACCATTTCTTGAAGGGATTCCCTTTCTTTATTGATATAAGGAACATGAATTTTGTGAGTACTATCATGTCAGAAGATATTCCATAAGATAATGTATCCAACTCAAGAATTTGATTAAGAATATCCTAGAAAATAGGGAGATAGAAAGAGACACCCATGATAATACGACTAATCATAACTTGGGTATCTGCCATAATATATTTACCCAACATAATAATAACAATAACCAACATCAATATCAACAACAATAATAGTGGCAAATAACTCCACCATAAAATCAATAACAATGTCAGCCATAACACCAACAATAGAATGGTCAGAACTAAGGGAAACATGATCAAACCAACCAAGGAGGCAATCATGCCATTACATATAATAATAAAAATGTTGTAAGACATGTTTTAGGTTGTCATGTTTCCACTATCACCATTTACCCTAAATCAACTACCCATAGACCTAGACCTTCACCCAACAATGCCTATTTGCCAACCAATACCTACCAACCTCCTTATGCCAGTGATTATTGTATGGAATATGTTGATAATTAAGCTTCATACCATCCAAGAATCATCATACTAGGCCTCATTACCTACCCAAAAAACTACCAAATCCAACAACTAGATAAAGATTTCATAATCACAACTTGATGATCTAGGGTCACTATCAAAGGACCACAACCAAATACTATAAATGATCCTAATCAACCTTCCATACCTATTCAAAATAGATCAAATGAAAAAATTGAGGGGAAGACCTATGATATCATGGAATAAATAAAGAAGACACCTACACACATATCCATCATGAATTTGTTACATATGTCTACCATCCAAAAAGACATCTTGAATGAGTATTTGAATCAATCCCTCATTCCAGATGACATCACTCCAGACAAATTCCAAGCCATGGTAGGACACTTGGCTCATGGCCAATGACTTGCATTTGACCAATGTAACATGTCATCTCTGGTCCCTCTGTATAATAGCCCATTGTACATTAAGGTTGTTATAATGAACCATATATTTAAACATGTCCTCATAAACAATGGTTTGGGTCTCAACATTATGTCTCTAAATTTGGTCAAATATCTTGGATATACAACAGCTGACATAAAACCAGATACCATCATTATCAAGGCATATGATAATGAAGAAAGGGAATCTCAATGTATTATTAGCTTACCAATGGTCATTGGACCTTTGACCCATGATAATTTATGCCATGTATTTCACTTGGAACTATCTTATAATCTATTATTGGGCTGACCTTAGATCCATGAAATTAGGGATATACCTTTTACATTACATCAGTGTATAAAATTTCCACATTTAGGAATAGAAGTAATTATACCAACTGATCTCAGCCATATTAATATTGTAAATGCCTTGAGGCTGAGTATAAAATCTATAACTATTAATTTGGCATGAATCCTATGCCTAAATTAGATAGAGAAAGAGATGAGAAAGAAAAATCCATTGAATCAGGACCATAAGCTAATTACATTGACTCGAACAACTTAGCCTCTATCTAAACCATGCCTCTACCATAAATTTCCAACCACTTATATACAACTAACAAAGGTCTTAGAGAATAAAGTACCCATAATGCATTCCATATTTCTAAATTGCTTAAAAATCCAAAAGCTTATGGGAGGCCCAAGACTAAAACTACTTGTATGGAGTGGGAAAGCAAAGGAAAATATCAACTAAACAAGCCCATTATTTTCAAACTATCCTTTAGCCTAGAACATGACCCCTTAACAAAATATGATTCATGGATCTACACTAATGAGTTAGCTAATTGTTACCAAAGTGAAAAGTATCCTATTCCTAACTGGATTATGGATCACCTAGCTTATGAAGTTAGAGGTTTGAGGCTACATCAACAAGGAATGACTGAACTAATCTTAATGACCAAGTATAAGGGAACCCATGGTATTAGACTTAAACTACCTAGGGGTGACCTTGCATATTTAATTAATGTTCCAACACCAATGACTAGTGATGATGATGTTGATAATGATGCAGAGTCTGATTATATCATCTATGATGACCTTGCTAATACAAATTTTTTTAACCCCATGCCTTTTTTACCATTAAGCCTATTTACCAACCTTCACATTTAAGCCTTTATCATCTACAATTGATAGACTGGGATCAGTAAGAGTCAATAATGCCATTAGATGAGTTTGAAAATGATGAGGCCATATATAATTTTTTGAGATTGAGGATCCACATTCCTCTTAGAGACCACAAGCAGGGCTTTACTATTAGATTTGATCTTGTTGCTTACTTTAGAGACTGGGTGAAATTCCCTATCTAAAAAATAAAATAAAATCAAACATTGAGGTCTAAAATTGAAAACCTCTTTGAGTCACTTTCTCATTAGGGAAAAAGGAAGGAGAAAGGCAAGTCTCTTGGTGAAAACTAGTTTCTAGAACCATTAGATGGGGATGTTCACCCCTCTCCTTATGAAGCACAAGAGACCTATATCTTAGAACATTTTCATGGATAACATATCAGTATTGAGGAATAAAAAGATTTTACATAAATTATTCAAGAGTGTCTTGAAGTATTTGTATCATGGTTGATTCCAACATTAGGAGATTTTGATTTATCATGCTTAGGAGAATTAGATGAGCCAGTATGTCTAGGAGACTTTGCCATTGCCAATCAATTCAACTCTTTACTGATTATATTAGATGATGGTTCTAAAATTATTGTCGAGGGAACTTTAGAGGTGAATATTGGGACTCCAGAAGACCCAAAGTGCATTAAACTAGGTGCATCCCTCACTGAGGAGGAATGCAAAGCTTTTAAACCCTTTTGAGGGAATTTATTGACATATTTGCATGGGCCTATTCAGACATGCTAGGTTTAGACCCTACTTTGGTTATACACCATATTATTATACATCCTAATTCTAATCCTATTAAGCATAAGTTATGTAAGATACATCCTCATATTTCTATGCTAGTCAATAAAGAGTTAGAAAAATAATTAGACATGAAATTCATCAGGCCAATTGACTATTCAGTAGATTTCAAATAATGTTCCAATAAGCAAGAAAATATAAGGTATTATAATCTCTATTGATTTTAGAGATATCAACAAGGCCTACCCAAAACATGACTTTCCTTTGCCTAATTTTGACATGATAGTTGACTCAATGACCAGTTATGAAATGCTTTCTTTAATGGATAAATTTTCAAGTTATAATCAAATTAGAATAACACCAATAGATCAACAAAAAATAATGTTCATCACTCCATGGGGAACATTTTGATATCATGTGATGCTATTTGGACTTAATAATACTAAATCCACTTATCAAATAATTATGATAGTGATTTTCCATGACATGATGCATGACATTATTGAGGACTATGTTGATGATATCTTGGGTAAATTAAAGACCTGTGTCGATCATCCAAGCATGATATGAAGAATATTTGAGATACTTAGCAAGTAAAACATCAAGATTAATCTAAATAGATGTGTATTTGGCATTACTTATAGAAAACTATTAGCTTCATTCTCTCTTGTAAGGGCATTGAAGTCGACTTAGCCAAAGTTCTCACAATTATAAAAATGCCACCACCATTTACCTTGAAGTAGCTTTTTAGTTTGTAGGGTAAAAGTCAATATATTAGATGCTTCATCTCATAATTAGTTGATAAATTCTATCTATTCATGCACTTTCTAAATAAAGGTGTTTTGTTCTCTTCAAATGAAGAGTGCCAAAAAAACCTTGATCAACATAAAGAATATCTTGCCAAACCACCTATTTTATTATGACCAATACCAAACAAGCCATTACTTCTTTACCTATCAAAAACTGAGAATGCCTTGGGGGAAATTTTGGAATAACATGATGAACATAGAAATAACATGCCGTGTATTATCTAAATAGAACATTGGTCATGTATGAACAAAACTATACACTAATTAAAAAATCTTTTTTATCAATGGTGTTCATATCCAAAAAGTTACATCATTATATGTTGAATAATAAGACCATTATTATTATGAAGGTAGATCCACTTAAGTATCTACTTTTCAAATCATTTTTATAAGGACACATAAAAATGGGTTATGATATTGAGAGAGTTTGAAATTTAATATGCCAAGTAGAAGTCCATTAAGGGGTAAGTATTCACAGATTAGCTTGTAAAAGATCCTCTTCAAGATATTGAACCTCTTACATTTAGATTTATAGATGAGGCCATTATGACTGCTGAAGAAGCAGATGTACTTCCTAAAGTTGAACATTGGAAGATGTCCTTGGATGGATCCTTCAAGACTCATAGATAAAGGGATCAAATATTGTTTGTTATACTAAAAGGGGATCTCATTCCCAAGTCCTTTCATATTGGATTTACATGTACCAATAACATCGCTGAGTATGAATAACTCATTACAGGGATTCATCAAGTAGTAAAGTGGAACATTCAACATTTACTAGTGTATGCTGATTATTAGTTAATCATAAATTAAGCCATAGACTTGTACTGGACCAAAGATGAGAAGTTGGTACCCTATAAAGATATGGTTGATACTCTCAAGTAGTGGATTAACAACATCTAATTTGAAAGAATTCCTTAGGCCAATAACTAAATAGCAGATGCTATGGACACTATTGGTTCCATGATCTAAATCATAGATAGAGTAAGGGATTATAGACTTCTTGTTGAACATCTCTTAGTGCCAACACATGAGCAATCAACCGTTGATATGGGTTGTGACATTGTTGGTCTCACATCTCCCTGTTACTCAAACATATATGCCTATCTTCAAGGCCAAACCATGTCTCTTAATTTATCACATAAAAAATGAAAAGCCTTCACCCAAAAATACTCTCATTATGCAATACTTAGAATGACTTTGTATTATAAAAGCTATGATGGAACTCTATTCATTGTTTACCTTCGATAGAATCCAAACTAACATTGAGGGAAGTCCATGAAGGAGTGTGTGGATCCCAAAACACTGGGGAAATCTTATCCAAAAATTTACTACGTAATGGTTATTACTAGCCAATGATGGAAGTAGATGCAACTACATATATGAAGAGGTATATCAAATGTTAGAAGCATGCTAATCTGATTCATGCTCTAGCCAAGATGCTCAAACTATTAATAACATCATGGTCATTCTTAACATGGAGAATCGACCTATTTGGGACCAGCATCTTCATATGGCCATAAACACATCCTAAATAATACTGAATACTTCACTTAATGGGTGGATTTCATTCCCCTCACTTACGTCACTGATAATCAGATCTCTAAGTTCACATTCAACCATCCCATCTACCACTATGGCATCCCCTCTGACATTATATCTAATAATGGTAGATCATTCAATAATTAATATGTGAAAACACTTTGTTCTCAATACCATATCAAACAATATTTATATACCACTTACTATCTATAAGGCAATGACCAAGTTGAGGCCTCTAATAAAACTAGTGTTAACATTCTAAAAAAGATTGTCAATGATGTTGGTTATAATTGGCACTTGCATCTCTTTAAAATCCTTTGGGAATATAGTAGCACATTCTATACTCCAACATGAGATATGATCTATTCACTTGTTTATGGGGATAAATCCATTATTACAATTGAGGTTGAGTTGCCTTCTCTCTAAATTTCATTGCAACACATCATCGATGATGAAGACTATATAGTAGTTAACTTGCAAGAGCTAGACCTGCTTGAGGAAAAATGTCTAGCCACATTGAATAATATCTAAGCTTATTATAAATGAATAAAAGGCCAATATAATATGTGCATTAAGCATCATGAATTCAAGCTTGGTGACTAGGTGTTAAAGGAGAATAAAAAAAATTTAAATGTTGTGACCAAGAAAAAAGGAAAGTTCCAACCAAACTGGTTAGGGCCCTATGTAGTTATTACCAACTATGGTTCTAGAGCATACAAGCTCACTACACTAGAAGGATATGAACTTGATGAAATGATGAAAATAATGCACCTCAATTTTTTTTATGCTTTAGGGACTCAGATTATTATCTACAAGGATTGTCTAAGTTATGTTACATTATACCTATTATTTGTACTATATCCCTTACCATTCTACAATAACCTTAACCCTTCACCAACCAATTATTTTTACCTAACCCTACCTATCATGTTAGGACTTAATTTTAATTCATTTCTAGTTTAGGCATGTTTAGTGGTTGATGATAGATTTAGTTCTAGTAGACATTTCAAAATCAAACATTCAAATATAAGTATATGAAATTAGTATGATAGTGGTCCTAGAAATTACATCCTTCATTTATTATTACATTCCCAACTCATGCTAATAATTATAATCACCTATGAGAAAATTAGTACCACTAACCCTTTGCCATTATTTACTAATTATAACCGCTTCTGGGCAAATTAGGAGAAACACCTTTAACACGCATTAAAACTTCACCTTGCCATTTAATTTTATCTAGAACTTGTTGGTACTTAATCAGATGCCTTTTGTGTAGGTGAAATTAAAATTACTTGAGTTCCTATGGGAATATGTAGGCATCACTCCATTCACATTGATGTTAAATATGTCACCCCTTCACCATGATCTGACTATTTTGCTAGTTTAGACTATGTTGTATATTTTAAAATCTTTATTGAGTTAAGATACCAAAAACACCAAAACATTTGAAACAATTTACCACCTTAATTATTGAAGGTTGAACTACAATGAATTGAGGTCCTATGAAATTATGTAGGTAATGCTCGATTCATGTTAAGGTTAGCTTAGTCACTTGTTTGCCATGATTACACCATTTTGTGAGCAGTTTAAATTTAAACTCTCTTACCATTTTATGAGTAACCTAAGCCATGCTTTGCCATTTTATGAGTTAGACCATTATGTATCTCATAATTCTCATTCAAGTTGAGATGCATGGAAAATTACAAAAACATTTGAAATAGTTTCAAAACCCCTAAACATTTTTAAAATATTTCAAGAATCCTAAAAATCACAAAATCATGAAAAATAGTTTAAAATTTCCATGCAAGATATAAAGTCGTTAAATTTTTTTGAGATGGGTCATCTTATCTATTTACTTTATTTTTAGACCGCCTTGGTCTTTTTAATCTCATTTTTGGGGGAACTACATCGGCCTGAGTTTCACATAGACTATATAGGTAAAACTTGGATACATAGGGTATCTCAAGTTAGATCAGCCATACATTCTTTTTTTTTTCAACTACTTTTTTGCCTTAAGGATCCTGGGACTCCTAAATATCTCATGAGTAACCTCTTGTCATTTAATTTTGCATCCTTATTGGCCTTAGCCATATGCTCTCACCATTTTGCGAGTTGATATTATGCACATTGTGTATTCAACTTTGATATAATAATGACCACTTGGATTTTCTTTCACTTTTTTGTGAGAAAATTCATCTTATGCTCTTGCCATTTTGTGAGGTCATTCTCATTCCAAGACTTAGATGTAGAAGACACTATGAATTACCAATGTAATTCATTTGTGGATACTCATCTCTTAAATTTTAGTGTGGTTTTAACCTAAACCATGCTCTCGTGCTTGTGTAATTTGTTTGTGTTGACATTTTCATGATTATGAAACACCATCATCTCTTTTCTCACGTACTTACCATTTTACGAGATCATTCTTATTTTTCTCTACACATTAATCATGTTTTCTTACCATCCATTTTATTCTATCCAATATCTTGGGATAACTACATTTGACTTGAAGTTCACATAAGATCTTGTGTCTATATAACTATGTAGGTATCATTTACTTGCCTAGTGCATCTATAGTCAACTTGGCTACCCATTCCTTTAATTCTATTCCCCTTATTTTTTTATTTTGTTTCATTGTCTCCTATGGCCTAGGGGCAATGTTTATCATCTTATTTGTGTCATTATTTCCCTATAGTTTAGGGGCAACCTTGTGCCTTTTATTCTTGTGTTATTTTACTAGTGTCATTACTACCTAGCTTAGGGGTCACCCGATCACCAAGAGTAACACCTCTATTACACATGCACAAACAATATGATTAACCATTTATTTGTGTATTATTGTTTGTTTAACTAATTTATTTATTTATCTGTGTTTAGAGTAGTTTGTTTACTATATTTTTCTTTGCTTTGGATTGTTTAGTTATTTTGATTATTTTATTCACTTTATTTGTTGCATTTTTTGATAGGTTTGTTTATTTATTTTTGTTTATTGGTGTTTTTTATGTTTGTTATTATTTTATGATTCACTTTTTTTTGTGCTTTGTTTATTTTTGTTTATTGGTGTTTTGTTGTTTATTTGTACATTTTTTAAAATTTTGTTTGTTTATCATTTATTTTGTTTACTTGTATAGTTTATTATTTATGTTGTTTGTTCATTTTTTACTTATTTTTATAATGCTAGTTTGTTAAAACATTTCTTTCTTTGTTTGTGTTTTTTTGTTTGTTTGTCTTTATCTATTTGTTTGTTTTATTTTTTATTTTTTATTTATTTTTTTGCCTTTCATTCCTCAGTCATCATAAGATTATTATTACATTTTATTTACACTTCAGTTTTGATTATCCATATCATGTACTTCGGTTATAAATTTTTGTGTTTAGTCTTACACTTGATTTATTTGTTATATTTACACTTGAGATTTTATTATCCATATCTTATTCCTAAGTTTTTTATATTTACATTTAAATTAAATTTTCCTTGCTTAGGGTATATATTTCCATTTTAGTTATCCATAAATATCATGCATACTATCACAAACTAAAGCAAAAACATGTACAAGGAGTCTATTCTAGCAATGAAATGTCAATACTTCTCCAATATATCAATGATAACCAAATACCCAAACACATGCTTAAATCCATGAGTAATACATAAGTGCAACATATGATTTATTATGTGTTTATATAGATGTGTATCTATGAATCAAAATTTATATGAGTCATACAACATAATCAGATGATAACCAATAAAACATCTCATAAACATGGCATAAATAGTAAATGAACAAAGTATACATTAGCATAAACATAAATAATGTTAAACATCCACAATGTTAATCAAATGCTAATCAATGCTAAACATGAGAAAATCAAGATAATAAGCATGTCATCGTATATATCAAAAAAATATCACACACATGTACATCAGTTTTGAAGGACCTAAAAATAAATGCCAAGCCTTAAAGCACTTTTTCAACTTGTATCTCATTTTTGTTCAAACGTGCATCTTCAAACTCACATTTAGGCTAGGAATGTGTTGTTATCCTTTGCCAGCTCATTGTAAATCTATTTTACAATTTTTTTGCATTAGTTACCTTTGCTAATTGGGCCTATTATGATAAATTATTTTTTGGTAATCGATCAACAATATATCTTACCTTTTTCTGGGGCATTCTTAGTTTTGATGATACATTTTATACGTATGAATCATTATAACCACCTTTGGGAAAAACATTATTTTTTAAAACAATTTAATGATTATGACCACCTATAGGCAAATCATTATTTTTTCATCCTATGTTAATGATTATAAACACCTTTGGGAAAATCATTATTTTTACCCACTCCACCTACCCTTCTAGGGAAAATGCTTTTACCATTGATTATAACTACCTTTGGGCAAATCATTGTTTCCTATTTTTTGTTCCTAATTATAAATGGGGTTTCTTTTTTTTTAACTGATTATAAGCATGTTTGGGCAAATCAATATTCATCCCACTGCCCTACCAAGCCAGCTATTTGTGCTATTGCTTATAGCCGCTTGTGGGCAAACTAGTGTCACATATTTTGTTATTGATTATAACCACCTTTGGAAAAATTAGTGGCTCTAATTCCATTACTGATTATAACCATCTTTGGAAAAATCAATTGATTTTACACTATTAATGTTTATAACCACCTTTAGGAAATTCATTATTCCCACCCTCATCACCATTAGATTGTGTCATTTTATTCTTTTTAAGGGAATGCTTGATGGCTCTATTTTGTTGCCTATTCCCTCAAGGGGGAATCAAGGGCTTACCAACCACCCTTTGGGTCATGAATCATTTAGATTAACAAATTTTTAGTTCTTTTAAAATATGTTACTGTGCCTATGTCTCACAACACCTTCTCAAATAATGGTAAACTTTAGACATTTATCTTTGGCAACTTTTGTGCCTAAATCAAGTTTCAGTCCATTTTATAGCGAATGACACATTTTAAATCTATAAATTACCTAAATTTTCCAAATTCATTTGAATAAGGTATTTAATTACCCAAAAATATGATGAGGCTATCTTACTTGGCATATTACCCTGTATGCCCTTCTAACCTAGTTTATTTTTAATCCTAGTCAAATTACGACCTAGTAATTTGATACTTTTGGCCTACTAAACTATTAATTCATAACATTTAAAATAATTAACAAAATTTAAAAAGTACTGAGAAAGATTAATTACATTATAAACATTAATTAAATTGCTTAAATAAAAAATCCAAATCAAATTAGTGAATTTCATTTACCAAAAAAGGAATTTTTAGCTAAATATAAAGTCTAAAGGTCAAAGGAGCTAATAAAGTGATTTATTATTTCCTAAATATTCTAAAAAATGTGAGTCACACCTCACAAATATCTAAAGTGAGTTGTCATTCATCACAAATATCTAAAACTGAGGTGTCAATATTTCATGAGTGCTTTGACTCAACCTAGGGTTAGACTAACTCAACCTAGGTTAGTTTAGACTCAACCAATGTTAGAATTTAACCTAACCTCCCTAGGATTAGAGTTACTTATTTGAGATATAAATATAAGTTCCCACACCATATGCCAACAATTTTTTATGTGTAAGGTTATTTTTCTGGAATACCTTCTTGAAGCCTTTGAGAGTAATGTTATAATGCCCAATTTATGCCTAAGTTCACACCAAGCCACAAGTGACTATTGGAGAGATGATACCACCATGGAAGATCATTTCTAGAAAACTCAAATCATCATAGGCAGAGCATGGACATCTTTATGCCAAAAATTAAATATCAAATTTAATAAAGGAAGTAAGAAATTTATAGTCTTTATCTTTATTTTTTGATCTTACTTATTGTGTTATGCTCTCCCTAGTTCTTAGGCAAGAGTGTTTAGTCCTAGTGTATTGTTATACTTGATTTTTGTCATTTGGACTAACAAGGGAATAATATACATATTATTTACTCTTAGAACACCTAAGGTACACTTACAATGGTAGAGAACACTTACAATCTATTTCATACATAATTTACCTAACAAACAATTGATAATTATATTTACCAAGAACTTGCATAGTGAAATATCTTATCACCTTGAGCTATAATGTGATCACACATTTTAGGAGATCATTGAAAAAAAGTTGATAAGGCCCTTTTTAATAAGGGAATAATCAATTTCCTTCTTCTAATCAAAATTAGAACAAGAGCTAAAATCAAAATCAAGGCCAAAACTAAACCCAAAGTCTAATTCAAATGTAAGCTCTTACACTACCTCAGGACAATAATTTTGAGAAACCCAAGGCTTATAAATACAAAAAGAATGTTTTTTTTAATGGATTTATAGAGTGATACTATGTCCAAATGGTGCAAACACTATCTGCCCAACCAGATTCATATATTCAACCAAATCCATATACATAACCAAGTCCATAAGCTCAACTTACTTCATAAATGTAACCAATTCCACATATGTAAGCACTATTTCATCCTTTATTTTAATCACCTAATCCAAGAATAAAAACTAAGGATAGAGTCTTTAGTGATCTTGGAGAACCAATTAAGTCGGTATTTATAAAATTAGCTGATTCTAATATGATTAGTTGGTCCATGTCAAAGCCATTCTCTGAAGGTGTTAATTTACTTTATTGTACAAAGAACATGAATTCTATGACTATCACCAAGGTAATGGCCAATCCATATGCCATTATGTGAAATTAAGACACCTCATTCAAAACATGTTAGAAAATGGAGAGACTGAATAATATAACATGGATTCTACTTCCAATCAAAACCTAGGTATTTACAGAGATCCTTTTCCACAACATAACACTACTAATTAGAATCAATAAACATGAAGGTCCCCAAAACAATAGTAACAAAAAAAATAGTAACAATAATAATAATGACAAAAAAAATAACACAATGATTAGAACCGAGGTCAAAATGCCCTTTCTAACCAAGAGGCCTATCACATTGTCACATTTGACAAAAATAAAGTTGTAGGTTCTATTGAAGTAGTCATATATATGCCATCATTATCAACCCTAAACCAACTACCAATAGACCAAGACCATTTTCTAACAATACCTATCATCATTCCTATGCCATTAATCCTCCTTTGACTATGACTACAACCAAGTGCAACAATAATCAAGGATTACCATCCTAGGACATTCTCCTTCTTCCTCTCATTATAATGGCCCTTTACCCAATTTGGATTTCACAATCATAACTTGATGGAATAAAGTCACCATTCTCATCCCGTAACCACCTTCTACCAATGAGCTTATTCAATCCACCATACTTGTTAAGAGTAAGCTAATTACCAATGCTAAGAAGAAAACATATGATATTCTAGAGCAACTACAAAAGATGCTATCACAAATTTCTATTTTGGATTTGTTGCATACATCTACCATCCAAAAAATATCCTTACAGAACTCTTGATCCAATCCCAAGTACTAAATGACATTACACTAGACAAATTCCAAGTTTTAGTTAGACACCTAGCCCCTGGCTAGTAATTGACCTTTGACCAAAGTGATATGTCATGCCTAGGCCCTCTTTATAATAATCCATTGTATATCAAAGTTATCATAGTATGGCATAAAGTTAAGTTTATCCTCTTAAATAATGGATTGGGCCTTAATATTGTGTCTCTATGGTTGGTCAAGCATCTGGGATACATGACAACTGATCTTCAACTAGAGATAGTTACCATTAAAGCCTATGATAATTAAGAACATGAATCATAGGGAATAATTTTTTTTCTAGTTATCATTGGGACCTTGAGCCATGCCACACTTTGCCAACTTATATTTATCATAAAAATTGATTATGGGCCAACCTTGGATACACAAAATTTATGCAATACCTTTGACATTACACCATGTATCACGTTAACCCATTTTGGGATGGAGGTACCTATTCCTACAATCCTACATGCATACCAATTCAATAAACATCTAGAGGCTAAGTACGAAAGTTATAATTATAATTTTGGCATAGAACTTAAGCTTAAGAAAGATAAATACCTACTTATTAAATATCAAATTCTAATTATATAGACCTTGATAGACTTACCTCTACTTCCTCTATAATCCCTCCTGAAAATTGAACCATTTTATCATCTCTAAAAAAGGTCCAAGAGAATACCTCACACATAATGCATTCTATATAGCTAACCTTCCATATGCCCCTAAATCTTATGAAAGACCCAAATCCAAGGTTGGTTGCATGTAATGGTGATATAAAAGAAAGTTTAATTCTCTATAGCTTGTTATTTTCACACTGACCACTAGCCAAGAACAAGACCCACTTGCTGAAAATGATTCATGGATTTATAATGATGACTTCATTGAATGCTACCAAAGCCAAAAGTATCCCATCCTTAACTGGGTCATGGATAATCAAGCTTATGAATGCATAGGCTTGAGGGAAACTCAATAAGGTACTCTTGAGACAATTTCCATGACCAAGTATAAAGGAACTCATGGTATTAGATATAAACCACCTGGGGGTGACCCTACATACTGTATATATGTTCTTATGCTGATAACTAACAATGATGATGCTAAATTCCACACAAAGTCCAATTATAGTATAAATGAGGAATTAATTAACACCAACCTATTTAACCCCCACGCCATATATACCATCATGCTTGTTATCCTTCTCTTATCAATTTTACTTCATCATCCACAAATCATTAACTGGTATCAATAAGAATCTACAATGTCACTAGATGAGTTAGAGAATGATGAGGCTATTTGTGACTTTTTAGGCCTAAGAGACCATATTTTTCTTATAAATCATAAACAAGGTTTCTCTATCATATTGGATCATATTACCTATTTGGGAGAGCAGGTGAACTTCCTTTGCCAATGAGAAAAATAAAATCAAACATTAAGGACCAAAAGTGAAAACCTCTTTGAGGCACTTTTGGACCAGGGTAAAAGTAAAGAAAAAGGATAGTATCTTTGTGAAAACCTATTTCAAATGCCATTATATGGGGATGTTCACCTTCCTTTGAATGACTCTCAGAATGATACCAAGCCACCATCATTTTTGGGTGTAAGTTTAGTGAAGAAGAACAATGAGCCTTTGAATAGATTATCCAAAAATGTCCTGAGGTATTTATTACATGGCCCTTATCACCATTGGGTGATTCCTATTCATCTTATTTACGAGAATTAGATGAGCCAGTCTAACAAGTAGATTTTGACAATATACATGTTTGCCAACTCTCTTAGAATATTATTCTACACTTTTCATGGAGGACACTTCTTAGGCCAACATTGGAACACTAACCATTCCAAAGTGGATAAAATTAGGTGAGTCCCTTATTGAGGAGGAACATGAAGTCATTAAATCCCTCCTTAGGAATTTTGTTAACATTTTTGCATGTAATTATTCTAACATGCTAGGTTTAGACCCTACCTTGGTTGTACATCTTGATGCCAAATCAGTCAAGCATAAACTGAAGAAAATGCATCCTCACATTACCATCTTAGTCAAGAAATAACTAGATAAATTCTTAGATGTAAGAGCATTAATCCTATTGATTACTTGAAGTGGATCTCCAATATTATGCCAACTAGTAAAAAACCATAAGGTATCAAATTGTACATTGTTTTTTAGGAAATTAACAAGGCTTACCCAAAGGATGACTTTCCTCTACTGAATATTGACATGATTGTTAACTCTACAACTAGGTATGAAATGCTTTCCCACATGGATGGCTTTTAAAGATACAACCATTTCAAGATTACACTAGAGGACCAAGATAAAATAACATGCACTAATATTTGGGGAATGTTTTATTATTAGGTCATGCCTTTTGGCCTTAAGAATGTAAGGGTTATATACCAATAGGCCATGATGGTAATTTTACATAATATGATGCATGATATAGTAGAGGACTATGCCGATGACATTCTGGGTAAGTCCAAGACCTATATTGAACATCTAGTTATGATTAGAAATATTTTTAAATGACTTTGGGAGTACAAGGTCATACTTAATCCTAAAAAAAATCTTTAGTGTAACTTTTGGCAAATTATTTAGCTTCATTGTCTCTCATCAGGGCATTAAAGTCAATTCAACTAAAGTCAATGACATTACTGAGATGCCACTACTATATACTTTGAATTGGTTCTATAGTTTAGATGGCAAGATGTAATTAGTTAGATGCTTCATATCATAGCTAACTAACAAGTGTCATTCATTTACCCATTTACTAAAGAAGGGCATTACTTTCTCATGGAATACAAATTCTTAGAAGGCCTTAGACTAATTGAAAGAATATCTAGCAAATCCACTTGTTTTGTTACCACCTATGTCAGACAAGCCTGTAGACACCAAAATTGTGTCTAACCCTTATCGTCCTCCCTTTAACCCCCATTTTATTCTCCCACACCTATTTAACCCCTGTCAACCATTTTCCCATGAGCCTTGACCCTGGCAGCATGTAAAAATGAGTAGAAAGCTAAAATTAGCCTCTGTCCCCATTCTGCATCTGCCGACGTCGGTCACTACTCGGCCGACATCGCCGACGTCGGTCACCACTCGACCAACATCGGTGGTCCTGCTGGCATCGGTTATCCTTAATACTGTGTTCTTGACCCAAACGCAAGATCCGTTATCTGTTATCTGTTATTCGGTTGCCAATCAATTTCTTGATCAGTTATCAGACCTTCTTTCAAAACATTCTTTCATTCGACCTTCGGAACAATCAGCCAACTTTTGCATTCAATCAATCTGTAATCAAATCTCTCATATTCTCTCTCTCTGGTACAGGTATTCTGCTTCAGTCATCTCACTAGAGGTCTGCTACATCAAACTTCTACAACACACTGACAACATCAATTATGTCTCCTACTCTATCTTCAGCATGTAATAGGTAAGCGTTTGTTCTGTGCTTCTATTTTGTTCTCTAGTTATTATTTTTAATTGATATCACCACTCTGATTTAGATTCAGATTACAGACTCGACTTGACTTCCTCCCGTATCACCTCTATCCACCCTTTCCAAAATATACAGTCTGTAACTCTGCCCAAATTTCTGCACAAACCCCCAAACAATCCCTCTGACTCCTAAACTGGCTCCCTAACCCTCAGACAAAACTTCAGACCATTTTGCAATCCTAAAACCCTATCCAAACCCGACTAGACCCCGTCCAAAAATTGCTGCCTCGACCAACGCCGGTCATTACCCCTATCGATGCCGGCACTTTAACCGACATCGGCACCCTTCCTTGACCGACGTCGGCACAGAGACCGACACCGGCGACTGTGCAGAGCAATTTGCTGCATATCAGGTATGCATTTTGCTTTTTGTCTTTTATTTATTTCATTCTGTCTTTCACTATTTCTATTTCTGTCAAATATTCTATTTTTAATCAGTGGGTTGATATCCCTCAAGGAAGTCTTCATACTTCAGGGATCAAGATTTTGCTTGACAACCCACCATCTCCTCATCTAACATTTTTCGTGTTTTAGTCTCTTTTTCTTTGCAGGTGTCATTCCTCCACAGCCAAAGAGGAGTACCTTCCAACGTCTGATTTCGGTGCACATGACTTCATCTGGGTATCTTCTAACCCTAGACCATCTCTTAGTTTCTCATTTCTCTCTTTGAATGTGAAAGCGAAATAGCGTAGAAACATTCTGGCATGCCCGGTGGGACCCTAGGGCCTTCCTTGGGTTCTTTCTTTCTTTCTTTTCATATAGGTGCATTAGGTTTCTCCCTTTTCACCTCTTTCACCTCTTCTAAATGACACCATCAGTAGGACTAAAAAGAATTTTTCTTTCTTTTCTTGCACTTCTAGACTAGTCAAAAATCATATTCTTCTACCCTTTCTCAACTTGTTTTCATCCGAAACTTAACATTTCGACTTGGGCTTAAAACACATTGCATTTCACTTCTGCTTGCTTGCATTTCTTAGACCACACCTAGTAATTAATAACCACATCATGAATTAATCTAGTCCACTTTATGTTACACAACCAAACCACTTGCACAAAACAAACATCTTAACTTACCTGAGACAAGGCCCGACTGGGATTTCATCACCCAACGGATACCTTACCCGTCCCGACGATCTCACTTGGATTTCATCACCAAGGGGAAAGCCCACTCCGTTCTTTGGCAGAGGATAATCTCTAGGGAAGGTATATTTTGGCTAAGTGAGACCAGCTTATCACTGGGCTCGTGAAGTGAGGGGAGTTTGCTCCTTAGCACCAGGCCATGTACCAAACCTAACCCAGAATCTTGAGTGCCTAAACAAACCTGAAACCATCCATAAACTACCTCTTCTAGGACCCATTCTGACAGCCAACCTCCCAAACATCACTTTAAGGCATAAGCCACAAGATTCTAAAAGTTGATTCTTAGGATTTAATGCTTAGTGTCTGCCTGTCTCCATCATTTTTTCTATTCTTATCTACTTGTTTGAGCTAGTGAGGATGTTCTTCTTTCTTTTTTCCAAAAACTTTCAAATCTTTTGGGTTTTTGGAAAACATAGTCACCGGCATCAGTTTTATCACCGACATCAGCAACCTTTCCTCGTCGGCATTGGTTATCTGACTGACGTCAGTCATCTGATATCACCGACATCAATTTTCCAACCGACGTTGGTCACTGTCACAGTCTTTTTCTCAAAACAACAGCCTAAAACTTGACCCCCTTTTCTGCCAAAACCACATTATGAGTTTCTAAAATTGAAAAACACAGTTTTTGAAACCTGACCCTTTCTTGCCTTGAATGGTTTTGACATGCAGTCAAACCAAGACCTTCTTGAACACGCTAGGCATCACCCACTTCCGTCTAACCCATCCATAACCAGTCCTATAATGGAGTTCCACTCAGAGACTGAAAGAACTCCTACTAGACCATCCCCGACCCAGACTCCTATTGTCCTAGAAGGGGACCAAGATTTTGCATGATTCTTAGACCTCAACGTCAAAGCCTTGCGCATTATCTCGCAAATAGCTGAACGCGAGACTCCTTGGGCAATCCAATTTACAGAATGCTGACCTCTCTTCTCGAGACTGCGGTCGTATCAACAACGTCTGTAGTTCAACCTTTAGACACCCAGGCTATTGCCTCAACTAATGACTAGCCTTTGACCAACCATCCAAGTGTGACCTCTCCCTCCATCTTTGGGCCCACTTCCACCAGGGTTTCGGCCCCCTATCAATCTCAACCCACTCAACCACTCTCTACCCCCTTTCAAAATTTGGTCGTCTCTATTCCACCTACCCTTGCTCCTATCAACACTAGGGTGGCTACCTATCCATTGGCCCATGTTACCACTAACCAACCTCCCATGGCAACATCAAGCCTAGCCATGCCTTCTATCCAACCATCCTTAGTCTCCTATTCTATCCCTACGACTAGTCATCCATACGTTGTGCACTTATTGGTACAACCGACTATGTCATATGCCTCTTCTAGCCTCTTTCAAGCGCCTTACAATCTAGGGGGTGCTCCACCTGCCAATCCATCAGTAGATATCATCAAAATGCTGATGGACAAGATGTCTAGCCTAGAGATCTCCATTTTTGGCTCATGCAATACTCTCTCATATGAACAAATTTGCAATGAGCCCATTCATCCTTCTATCCTGATCAGGCCATATCCCAGCCAGTGGGAACTTCCTAAGTTTTTTCATTTTCAAAGCAAGGAAGACCCACAACAGCACTTACGGGCATTCAGACATGCTTGTTACCTTATCACCCACGACGATGCATTGATTTTACGCACATTTCCTGTCTCTCTCGGGTGCTACGCTTGACTGGTACATCTCCCTTGCTAGCCATTCCCTCTTCATGTTCACTTAGCTGGCCCAGCTCTTCCTTGATCATTTCTCTATCAACATCACCAAGAAGGTCTCAATCACAGACCTCTATTCTATTCGCCAATTCGAGGATGAATCCATTGCTGATTTCGTCATTCAATGGAGGGGCCTCATCAATCAACTCTCATTTTCTTTACCCCAACCTGAACTTATTGAACTTTTCTCCCAAGCTTGCGCCAAACATATTTCTTCCACCTTAAGGGTTCAGACCTTCCACACTTTTGACGAAGCTTTCACGATGGCCCACAAACTTGAGTTACGTGCCATCGAGGAGAATAAAGTCAAGTTGCGGAGCAAGAATCCCAACTCCAAGACCAATGACCCCTCTTCTAAGCCTTCCTCATCCAATCCTAAATCTAAAGCTTCAGCAAACGCTGTGGTCGTTAGATCTTCCTCCTCTTCCCCTTTAACTAACCAGCCTGAGCCATCCACGTCCCAAAGCATCACCCGCCAATTCTAGTAGAGATACGTACAATGACAGTATACTCCACTCAGAGAATCATACGCGTCTGTGCTAGAAAAGCTTGTCAAATAGGGGGTCCTCAATCTCCCCCAGATCTGACCACCTCCACAATTTGATCCCTCACATGCCATCCCTGCATGGTATAGGGAAAATGACTTTTGCAACTACCACCATGTTAAAGGCCATGACACGAGAAACTGTAAGACCCTTAAAAACATCATCCAAGACATGCTAGAAAAGGGTGACCTTGTCCTCGACAATCCCAATGTGCCACCTAATCAGGGCATTGACATCTTCAAGCAACCATTCCCCAATCATCTGCCAACCCAAAATAATGTCCAGACCATGACTGACAACATTCACGAACATAATATATGAACAGTCAATACAGTCTCGCCCTTCATCCCTGACCAGACTCTTTCACAAACTTAAGAAGTCAGTCCACCCCTCAGTCCATTGCATGTGGATGAATCTCCCTCTCTGATTAGTTCTCTGTCAACTTCTCTTATATTGGAGGATGCCTCGACCATACCAGCTCCATCAGTTTTACCATTCTCCTTCTTGGTACCTATGGAGGACCCAACCCTTCCTACTCCTCGACCGCAAGTGGAGGGCACAATCATCCCTGCCCTTTACCCGCTTGAGGAGCCTCATTCTCTAGTTTCTTCTCCACCTAGGGAAGAACCTACCTCTCCTTTGTCTCCAACCAAGGACGAACCTGTCACGACTTCATCATGCCTTGGGACCGAGACTACCACACCTTCGGTCCCACAATCGTCAACATCTTCTCAAGAACCCAAACCTCATCCAACATCTTCTCAGCCATTTTCCTGATTAGTGGAGAAACACAAACTTCTCCCTTCAAGGAAAGTGGAGCATCAGGTATTGTGGGAGCGTCTCACAGCTCTTCAACATGCCCATGCCCTCTCATCTCATGCTGCTAATCCTCCCATGATAGAATCTCCCAAGACTCTCAACAAAAACCAGACTTCCACTTCTAGACCGTCTACACCTCAACCAACTGCATCAGGACTGAAACCCTCATCTACCCCATCTAAACCAATCAAGTCACTTGGCATTCACCCTGTCTCCAACCTCGCTCATCCACAAGTGAAGGTGGACTTAGACCATACCTCGACAAATAGTAGTCTTCAAATCAAATCAAAGAAGACTGCCAAACCACAGAGGCAAACTCCTCCTCCCTCGTCACCATTGCCCTCCATTTTGGGCCCTCATCCTTCAACCTTGACTAAAGTCCTCCCCAATCATACCTCTAATCAAAACCAATTGCCTCCTCTACTTCCTTTGCCTACCACTAGCCTACCCTCTCCCAAAAGGGTGGTACCTCTCATGAAGAAAGTACCGTCTCTGCCTGTCGTTGCACCATCAACCCAGAAGGTGGTATGGAAGCCTCCCCCAACTCCGCCCAAGCAAAAGTCACTAGCATCGCACACACCGACGAGCATGGACCCTTTAATGGGCTCATACTTTTTGATCTTGCACCAAATTTTGCAGACTTCTAGCATAACTCTTCCACCCATCAGGCCTTTCCAACCCCTCGAGTCTAAGCCCTCCTAGTTCGACGACATGAATATTTGCTTATACCATCGTACGCCAAGACATGATACCGAGACTTGCTGTGCCCTCAAGGCCATCATTCACCGCTATCTGGAGAAAGACACTCTTCTCTTTGAGGACACTCTCGACCGACCCCTGACTCCTTCTCATAACCCTCTAACCTCTTTAAACCCATCAACATCTCATCAACAGGTTACAACCCCTTTATCTCCTTCACCTCCTATCTTTGAAATCAATGCCATTCACATAACCACTAGGTCACAAAAGGACAAGGCAAAAGAAAAATCCACCATTCCTTGGACCTACCCTTTTGTCAATCCACCTCAACCACCCAAGCCTAAGGTTTCTATCCTTGGCGCGCCTCAACCCTCTTCTTCTTCCTCTTCAGGGGCAATTCATGACTCTATGTTAAAACAACTCCACCAAACGCCCGTGAAGATGTCCCTTTATGACCTCATCCAAACCTTGCCCCAGCATCATCAGGCCCTCATCTGAGCCTTACAGGCAGCAGAGGTCCAACTCAAAGACCCCCAACCACTCACTGCCCTTGTCCACTCTTTAGCCCCTATTGCCTCCATCACATTCAGCGATTCTGAGATTCCCACATCTAACACAGAAGATCAGGATGCTGCCCTCTTCATCACTACCTATGTTGATCAGACATGCATTAAATGCATTATGATCGACAGAGGTGCCAACATCAACATTATCTCCACCCATGCCTTTGATCAGTTGACTCTTCCCAAGAATTGCATCTCTAAAACTGACGCAATCTTGCACTCCTTTAATGACACCACTACCACGATCATTGGCACAGTCGTCCTTCACATCCACGTTGGTCCACGCACAGTCCCATAGCTCTTCTATATCATTGAAGGAGAGTTTCAATACAACATGTTGCTGGGCCGACTCTGGATCCACGCCATGGCCTGTGTCCCCTCCACCCTGCACCGTTGTGTGAAATTTGAGCACGATGGGAAAGTCCATACCATTCCCGCTGAACCTTCACCCTTCAAAACTTGCAACACCACCTACCATCCAAATGACATCCTCATTCCTATCAAGCCATCAATCCTGACACCACCTCCATCCGCAGAAGCTTCGACCAGTTCGCAACAGGCGGTCACCCTCACACCTCCCCTTCAAGTGACGACCACAGACCCCATGGAAGACATCTTCCAAAGAATTTCATTGGGGGAGTATCGCTTGCTGGCCTTAGACATGTTCCAAACTCCACAAGAGTATGGACACCTTCATCACAGTCCTAGTTACGACCATTAGATCGAGATGATCATGCCTTATGGTCCTCCTCAGCTCCAAACCAACCTTGTCTATGGGGGGCTTGATCAAGCTCCTACTGATGGCAATCCTCTGTCTTCACTGTAACCATTCACATCAAACTTCTCATTTCTTGGCAACCCTGCCTTTGCACACACCTACCTTTATAGGTGTGCATGGAAGGGTTTTGGCTTTAGACGCTATGAGCAAGGCTCCCATTAGCCCATCAAACCGCTCAACGATGACGATGCCAAGAAACGGTGTGGCTTGGGATATCATGACCCCACTCAGGCCCCTGCAGACCTTTGCCCTGAACCCACCATTGATCAACCTTTTCATAGCTCACCCATTCTTCCCTCTTCACCTACGGAGTCGATGGTTTCCATCCCTCCTAGTTTTTTGTTTGCATAAACACCATCCGCCTGGAACCCCTGACCTATCAGCTAAATGGGGTGTCTAGGTCTCTCCCTCTCATTTTTCCCAGCATGATAGAAGATGAGTCGGCGACCATTCACACTGTCCACTGCATTGACGATGATGCCATTCTTTCTTACATGGGCACCGACGACTCTTTCATCCAGCACTCCCTCCCTTCTAAGACCCAAGTTATGTTAAATGAATCAACCATTGACATCAACCTTCCTTCTTTCAATGTTCCTTATGTCTTAAAGATTGGCCAATCTTTAGACGCTCAGGAGCAGCTAGACTACACCCAGTTCCTCTCAGACCATAGCAAGGCCTTTGCCTAGACCTATAGTGACATGCCTGGCATCGACCCCACCATCGCTACCCATAACATAGTCACCAAACTAGAGGCTAAGCCTATTAGGTAAAAGCTTTGAAAGATGCATCCTTGCGTTACACTCCTTGTCAAAGAGGAGCTTCAACGCCTTCTCTCCGTCTCTTTCATCCAACCCATCAATTATCCACAGTGGGTCTCTAACATCGTCCTAGTCACCAAGGTGACTGGGGGGATTTGGATTTGCACGGACTATCGCGACCTTAACCTAGCCTATCCCAAAAATGACTTTCCTCTTCCCAACATTGACCAGCTTGTTGATCTTATAGCTGGCCATGAGATGCTATCTCTCATGGATGGGTTTTCAGGATACAATCAAATCTTGATTGCTCCAGAAGATCAGCACAAGATCAATTTCATTACCCCATGGGGGACTTTCTGCTATCGAGTCATGCCTTTTAGCTTGAAGAATGTAGGCACCACTTATCAGCGTGCCATGACCTACATTTTTCATGATCTCCTCCATAAAATCATGGAGGACTATGTGGATGACTTGCTCGGCAAGTCCAAGCTTTGCCATGACCATTTGACCATTCTCAAAATCATCTTCTCTCACCTTCTTCAATACAATGTTCACCTTAACCCCAAGAAATGTGTCTTTGGGGTCCTCTCTGGTAAGCTTCTCGGCTTCATCATTTCTTTTTGTGGCATCGAGATAGATCCTGCCAAGATTCACGCTATCCTCGAAATGCCACCCCCGACCAATCTCAAGCAGCTTCACAGTTTGCAAGGGAAGCTCCAGTCCATTCGCCATTTCATCTCACAGCTTTTTGACCGCTGCCAACCTTTTCATCATCTCCTTAAGAAGGACATCTCCTTTAAATGGGATAAGGACTGTTAAGAGGCTTTTGAAGCCCTCAAACGCTATCTGGTCTCTCCACCAGTCCTCATTCCACCTAAAGATGATCAACCCTTCTACCTTTACATCTCTGTCACCAACCATTCATTAGGTGCCATGATGGCGCACCAAGACAAGCATCACTGTGAGCAAGCGGTCTACTATATCAGCCAAACACTGGTTAACTATGAAACTCGGTATACTCATACCGAGAAACTCTGTTTGGCATTAGTCTTTGCCACTACCAAGCTCTGCCACTATCTTCTTAATCACAAAACCTTTGTCATCACTCACACCGATCCTCTTAAGTTTATGTACTCTAAGCCATATCAGCATCAACATATGGCTCGGTGGCTCATGCAGCTTGCTGAGTTTGACCTCAAATTCATCCAGCATAAATCCATCAAGGGGCAAACCATCACTGATCAACTGGCAGATACCCCTCTTCCCAACAATCAACCTTCACAGTGCGAGTTCCTTGACGAGTCTATCACCATGCTTTCCACCGATAACACTGTCTACCAAATGACCATGTTCTTTGACGGCTCCAAATGTCAACTTGGTGGGGGTGTGGGAGTCATTCTCATCCCACTCGATGATGAGCCCATGCCTCTGTCTTTCAAGCTCGACTTTAATTATACCAATAATATGGCTGAGTATGAGGCCTTAATTTTGGGACTTCAGACTGCCCTCTCTCTCAGCATTAAGTCCATCAACATCTTTGATGACTCGCAGCTCGTTGTAAATCAGGTCAATGATTCATACCTCTATAAAAATGAAATTTTGCAAAGGTACAAAAACCATACTGACATTCTCCTTGCATCTTTCGACCATTACCTCCTACAGAATATTCCTCGATCCATGAATAAGTTTGCTGACACCATGGCTTCTCTCGCTTCGCATATCCCATCTTCCTCATCTACATCTAGAATTTTTGTCACGGTGCATCGTGTGCCGTTGCCTTCCTATATCTCTCCTAACATTAATCATGTCAACACTATAGACCCTAGCCCATGAGATGATTGGTATAAGCAACTTGTGGACTTCTTATCTTTTTCTGTCATTCCTCCCAACCTCTCTAGCAATGTGCGACGAGATTTTATCAAGCGTACCGCTCGCTATACCATGCTAGGGGGTCTTCTCTATAAGCGAGGCTTCGATGGCCTCCTTCTTCGCTGTCTCACCTCCACTAAAGCATCTCAAGCCATTAATCAAGTCCATGACGGGATTTGTGGTAGACATTTCAGTGGGAATTCAGTTGCCAAGCGCATCCTTCATCTGGGCTATTATTGGCCCACCCTTCATCAAGACTGTAGCAACTATGTTCGGCATTGCATCAAGTGTCAGTAGCACTCTAACTTGCTTCATCTTCCTAGTCACGCCTTACAAGTTGCTCAGGATTTTTGGCCTTTTTCTCAGTGGGGCTTAGATCTCATAGGTGAGATTAACCCTCATTCGTCTCTTCATCATCAATCCATCATCACTGCCACCGAGTATTTCACCAAGTGGGTGGAAGCCATCCTCTCATCTCCACAAAAGCTGACAAGATTGTCGACTTCATCAACACCCACATCATCTGTCATTTCGGTGTCCCTCACAAAATCATCACCGACAATGGCAAGTCCTTCAAAAATAAGACCATCCAAAAACTCTGTGACTCATTTGGCATCAAACTCAGTTTCTCTTCACCTTACTTCCCACAAGCAAATGGGCAGGCTAAGGCTTCCAACAAAATCTTGACTAAAATTCTCATGAAGGTGGTCAATGACACAGGAAGGGACTGGCACATTCACATTCCCTTCACTTTGTGGGCCTACCGCACTAGCATTTGAACCTCTACGGGTGCTACCCCTTTCTCTCTCGTGTATGGAACAGAGGCTGTCCTACCTCTCAAAGTACAAATCCCATCTCTCTGCATTTCTCTACATGACATCCTTTCCAATGATGACTTTCATCAAGATCGCTTAGTTCAACTTGAGTTACTTGACGAGCGCCGTCTTGCTGCCCTTAATCATCTCCATGTCTATCAAAATTGCATCAAGCGAGCCTATGACAAAAATCTGTGAGAATGCGATTTCAATATCAGAGACCTCATCCTTAAAGAGAATCAGCACGTGACCAATATGGAGTGAAGTAAACGAGGCAAGTTTTCCCCTAATTGGCTCGGACCTTTCATTATCATGCACAAGTATGGATCAGGGACGTATCATTTGTCTTCTCTCAATGGACAGCCAGAACCTGAGCCTCTTAATGCGTTGCATCTACGACCATTCTACTGTTAGTCGAATACTCATCCACTTGACATTTACCTTGAGCTCATCCCTTGAGCAATCCCCATCCTCTTAGTCCTCATTCCTTTCAACCCTACTCCCCTTAACAAATCCTATACACCCCTTTTATACAGTATGGATGCTTTGTCCTAATAAAAGGGAGCCCTTGACCTTCTATAATCTTGTCCATGACTCACATTTCTGTCAAAACAAATCAAGATGTCAAAATATCCAAGGTCACCAAATTAGAATCAAAAGGCAAACTACTCCCTTGAAGGACAGCTATTTAAAGCCCTTATATATAAAGCAAAATATAGACCACTCCTTCGAAGGATGGCTATGACTAACTCTTGCTACAAACAACAATCTTTCTTAGAAGCTTCCCACATTGATCAGCTTTGCAAATGACCACCAAGAAAATGACATCTCTATGCAGACTTCCCACATTGATCAGTCTGCACCAAAAAAAATAAATAAAAAAAAATCATGGACTTGGCTTGTAGTTGTCTCAGGGTCTCCTATAAAAAGGGGCAAAGTTATCTCTGCTCTAAAATGGGTTACCCTATCCTCCTCCTATCACTTGCTCAAGGGAATTCGAGCTCACTTTAATGTCAAAGTGATTCGATTACCTCTCTAACACAACATATGGTCAACGACGTCATGCATGAATGGGGCTCTTGGTTCTAATAACCCCTATCTATGCTGTCATTCTGGTCCTTGTCAATGAAAGAGCAATATGCCTTTCACTTCTTCTCCACTTTGGTCACATTCAACTTCCTTACTTGTCAAACCTAATCAACTCAACTCAACTCTCTTTTCAAGCCACTCCCATAGCCTATTCACACTAGTTTCTATGGACACCAATACACATGGAAACTATCGACCAGACATAATTTATGTTAAGCATAAACCAATACTTGCTGACGCATAAATAGACCTCAATTCATTTTTAGCATCCATCCATCACGACTATGGACAATTGCTAGGGATGAAAGACCCTCGACCAATGTTACAGAATACACCATTTGGAAAAGGCTGTAACATCTTTTTCTCCTCATCATTTCGACACATGACCAAACCAATCATCGACCACTCTTCTCAACTAGTTTGAACTACATTGGTCTGAGGCCCTAAGACCGGGGCTATGTAGGCAGCACTCAGATGACACGACATCTTCTGGGGTTAGCTCGACCACCCTCATTTTTTCATCTCTCTGATGGACAAACCTTCTTTCCTCCTTTTGACCATGACCTTGCCCTCGACCAAGACCAATTCCATCCCTTTGACCCTTCCTCCCTTTTAGGGAGAACTACATTGGCTTGAGGCCCTTCACATAAGGGCTATGTAGGTAGCACTCAGATCACCTAATGTCTTCTGAGGTTAGCTCGGCCACATCCTTTCATCCATTCATCCACCTCGACCAATGACCATTAGAGATCCTGCCTATCTCCTCCGACTTCGACCACTTCCAAGACAATGTTGCCTTGGTTGTTTTTGCCTATATGCTACCTCATGACTAGTTAGCCAAATTGTGTGCAGACTATATTTTGGACCCTCACAAGTATAGGATCACAAGCCAGTTGATCCGCACTACTTGTGACTTTTTCATGTTTCTAGGAGCACTTCTTGAGCCCAAAATACCTGGAACACGACGACCCATTGGAGCTACAGCTTTGATTGAATAACCTGATCAGCTACGACCACATGCTGGGGCCCAGTTACTTCAATTTTGGCACTCCTCGACCCTTGACCTATGACAATTTGACCTAACCATCTCGTAAAGTGGTATGCGCGCAATCATGACTTTTACAGCGTTCACCCTCACCCATTTTTTTTTCATCCACTCTTTGTCAAATCAGCACCCGATTCCCGGTTCCCTTCCCTTGACTCCTACTTTGAGGGGGAATACCTCATCCATAATTAGGGCAATCCACCTCCTATTTTTGTCTTGCAGTTCATTTGAACAACCAACAAGATGAAATCAACCTTATCCCACACCTGGGGCAACCAACTCCTATTTTTGTCTTGCAGTTCGTCCAGAACAACCAACAAGACAAAAAGGGGAAAATGTAGACACCAAAATTGTGTCTAACCCTTGTCATCCTCCCCTTAACCCCCATTTTATTCTCCCACACCTATTTAACCCCTGTCGACCATTTTCCCATGAGCCTTGACCCTGTCAGCATGTAAAAATGAGCAAAAAGCTAAAATTAGCCTCTGTTCCCATTCTGCATCTACCGACATTGGTCACTACGTGGCTGATGTCGCTGACATCGATCACCACTCGACTGACGTCGACGGTCCTGCTAGCGTCGGTTATCCTTAATATTGCATTCTTGACCCGAACGTAGGATATGTTATCCATTATCCATTATTCGTTATTCGGTTGCCAATCAGTTTCTCGATCGGTTATCAGACCTTCTTTCAAAACATTCTTTCATTTGACCTTTGGAACAATAAGCCAACTTTTGCATTCAATCAATCTGCAATCAAATCTCTCATATTCTCTCTCTCTGGTATAGATATTATGCTTCAGTCATCTCGTTGGAGGTCTGCTACATCGAACTTTTGTAACACACCGACAACATCAATTATGTCTCCTACTCTATCTTCAACATGTAACAGGTAAGCATTTATTCTATGCTTCTATTTTATTCTCTGGTTATTGTTTTTAATTAATATCACCACTCTGATTTAGATTCAAATTATAGACCGACTTGACTTCCTCCCGTATCACCTCTATCCACCCTTTCCAGAATATACAGTCTGTAACTCTGCCCAGATTTTTGCACAAACCCCCAAACAATCCCTCTGACTCCTAAACTAGCTCCCTAACCCTCAGATGAAACTTCAGACCATTCTGCAATCCTAAAACCCTATCCAGACCCGACCAGACCCCATCCAAAAACTGCTGCCCCGATCGATGCCGGTCATTACCCCTACCGACGCCAGCACTTTAACCGACATCGACACCCTTCCTTGACCGATGCCGGCACAGAGACTGACACCGGTGACTGTGCAGAGCAATTTGCTACATATCAAGTACACATTTTGCTTTTTGTCTTTTATTTCTTTCATTCTATCTTTCACTATTTCTGTTTCTGTCAAATATTCTATTTTTAATCAGTGGGTTGATATCCCTCAAGGAAGTCTTCGTACTTCAGGGATCAAGCTTTTGCTTGACATCCCACCATCTCCTCATCTAACATTTTTCGTGTTTTAGTCTCTTTTTCTTTGCAGGTGTCATTCCTCCACAGCCAAAGAGGAGTACCTTCCAACATCTGATTTTGGTGCGCATGACTTCATCCGGGTATCTTCTAACCCTAGACCATCTCTTAGTTTTTCATTTCTCTCTTTGAATGTGAAAGCGAAATAGCGTAGAAACAAAGCCATTATTACTCTAACTCTCAGCAACTAAAAATGCCTTAGGTGCACTCTTGGCACAATGATGAGTAGGTGAATTAGGGTTTTTAAGGTCCTCTAAGAAAAACCCTATGTAATTTTTGGCGAATATCAAAAAGTTAGTTTTGAAATTAAGGTGAAGTAAAGGGAAAGTAGTTTTGTCGAGAGGGTAAATCTTATGCATCACCCTATGGATAGTGTCCAAATTTCATGGATAATGTCCAAGGTCTTTGGAGAGTGATTAGGTTCTTTGGATGATGTTTAGACTCTGTGGATGGTGTCTAGAGTCTATGGATGAAATCTAGATTTTGTATAAGGTGTCTATAGTCTATGGATGGTATCTAGAGTATGTGGATTCCATTTGGAATATATGGGCACTATTCAGACTCTATGGAAACCATCTAGACTCTTTGGATAACATCTAAAGTTTGTGGATAATGTACAAAGTCTCTAGATGCTATCTAGATTTTTTGGACAACATCTAGAGTATATGGATAACACGTAGAGTTAGTGGATGACATCTAGAGTCTATGGATGCCATCAAGAGTATGTAGAAGATGCCTAGAGTATGTGGATGATGTCCAAAGTTAGTGGATATCATCCAAAGTCTGTAGATTCTATCTAGACTTTATGGATGACATTTAGAGTATATGGATACTATCTAAAGTCTATAGATAATGTCTAGAGTTTTTGAATGACATCTAGATTCTATGTACACCATCTAGAGTTTGTGGATGGAAACTAGACTCTGTGGTCATTGTACAACCCCTATGGTCACCATTCACACCCTGTGGACACCATCCAAACCTTATGTACATCATCTAGATCCTATGGATGATGTCTAGGCTATCTAGTTACTATATATATTATCTAGATATCATCTAGAATGTGTGGATGACATATAGTCTATTTTTTTGATGTCTATAGACAATGCCTAGAATATGTGGGAAATGCTTAAATATCCCTCATCCTTTATATTTACTCATTTATCTCATTCACTTATTTCAAACCTTGATCTCATCCTCTACACTAAATCGTATCCTATACTCTAAATATCATAAATGGATTCAAACCTCACATCTTCTACTCCCATTCACAAATTTATTTATAGAAATATTATTTGCCCAAAAATGTTGAGGCTTATATAAGATGAAAACTCTTACAATCATTAGATCAATAGATGTTGTTTAAGAGGTCTTATTTACATGCCCTAGTATGAGACAAACATGAATTTGATGACATTATCATGTCTAGTTATAAAATTTCTTATGGAGAGTTTTCTTTTACCCTTGACTCTTGGACTCATACTTTTGGCACCTTGCCTTTAGACATTAAGCTCTTTTTAGGGATACCACATAGAAACATCAAACCTGTATCCATAAAAGCTATATTATCTGAGGAAGACAAAATATATCTAGAAAATCCCTTGGCTGTTGAAACATCTACCTCGATAGGTAATCTTCTTTTCATTAATTAATATTCAATGTTTTATGTATGAATTTCAAAAGTAAATGTCTTAGTTAGAGTTTGTAATTAATTTTTTTTATTCCATTACAGTGACCCCTAATCATTAGATAAGGAGAATTTTAGTTTAAAATATAAAAAACCCATCTCTAGAAGCCCTGATTGATTTTTTCTAGGAGAGGATTGTTTTATAGGGAAGACTTATAGATATCCCCTTTTAGGCTCTATCATACATTATCTATTATCTTGGTCAAAAAAAACTTGATTAGTGTACATTCATTTCGAATAATATAAGAATTGATTTGGATTGTGCTTTACAAAGTGACACATAATTTTCATTTCTTGTTATATTTTGGGTTTATACTACGAGGTGTATCACGATTTGAAGGGAACAATTGTTCCAACTATTTTTCATGAAAAAATGAAATCTAATTCTATGGCCCTTGTTGAGCTGGAGGTATGTTTGAAGTTTACTTTTAAGTCATTAAATTCTCATGTTATTTTCTTATTACAATTCAAATTAATTTTGTTTGATTCCTTATAATAGAGAATATAATCTATTTCTCAATCAACAAGAGAATCTGCACTAAACAAATACCGTGCCATCAAGGGCTCTAGGGATTCTCATTTAGATAGGGGTGATGACATAGATTTTGGTGTGGAGACACCATTGATAAGGAAAAAGAATATGCGGTGATGTATCTCACCTACTCATGCATGTCAGCTAGGTCCCTTAGGCACATCCCTAAATCTAGGTTTTAAACTTTTAAAAGTTTATTAATATTTGATGTAATAAAAAAATATTTTTTTATTACATCAAATATTAATAAACTTTTAATTTTTTTATTACATCAAATATTAATAAACTTTTAAAAGTTTAAAACCTAGATTTAGGGATGTGCCTAAGGGACCTAGCCGACATGCAGTAGTAGGTGAGATACATCACCACATATTCTTTTTCCTTATCAATGGTGTCTCCACACCAAAATATATGTCATCACCCCTATCTAAATGAGAATCCCTAGAGCCCTTGATGGCACGGTATTTGTTTAGTGCAGATTCTCTTGTTGATTGAGAAATAGATTATATTCTCTATTATAAGGAATCAAACAAAATTAATTTGAATTGTAACAAGAAAATAACATGAGAATTTAATGAATTAAAAGTAAACTTCAAACATACCTCCAGCTCAATAAGGGCCGTAGAATTAGATTTCATTTTTTAAATCTAGGTTACACTTTTCGGCTAGGTCCCTTAGGCACATCCCTAAATCTAGGTTTTAAACTTTTAAAAGTTTATTAAAATTTGATGTAATAAAAAAAATGTTTTTTTGGCATTATTAATGTTTCATTTAATTTCACAATGATGTCTAACATTGAAAACATTTACCATGAACCTGCTCAACATTTTATTTTAGTGCAAGGTATTTGACTTCATGTTTGTAATTACTTTATTTTTTAAATCAAATGAACTTCAACATGTTAAATTTAATTTTTGATTGTTTGACAAAAATTAAATCTTTAAATTCTCTTACAACACATCCACTATCGTAAAACATATCAACAAATTGAATTATGGATCTTAAGTCTAACGTATCTAATCTTAAATTTAACTTAGTTTAAATTTTGATGAAGTTTGTTTATTGATTTGTGATGGCATTTCCTATTGCAGGGCAACATTCCTTAAGAAGTAATATGCCACCACCACCACCACACACTGTACAAACTAGGGGGAAGAATTTAGTAATGCTAATAGATAGTAGGGGAACAATGCATGTAAAAACATCATAGCTCCACAATTTTTCTATGGGTGGAGTGTCTTATATAATAGGTGCCATGATAATTTTGTAAAATATTGATCTTGACAATGCTTTCCTTGAGGGTATTGATTCGATGCCTATAGATAGATATTTTTTTCATAATATTATTCATGGATCTAAATTTTAGGCTCCTAAAAAAAGAGTTGGATGAGGTTCATCTAATTCACCACCTCAGCAACGCAATGATGAGGATAAATATTTTGATGAATTGACATCCTTTCCATTGAATAATCTTATTGTAGATAATGATTTCGCTTTATGATATGACATAGTATAAATTTATTTGAAAGTATTGAAATAATGGGAGATTTGAGATGAGGCTTTGGTAAAGGAAATTAATGAGCGTTATCATAATTATTCACAAAGATATTATTTATATTATTTGGTTCAAAATGATCCATTCAAAATTGACGTCTTAGTGAATCAAGATGAATCAGGATCAATTACAATGGAAAATCGCTATAATGATAATATTTTAGATGTTATGATAAACATATTAAAAAATTTGAATGTATAGGTACAAGCATACTACAACAAATGACCAAGAGATCAAAAAATTTACTGCATTGCCAATACAGAGAGAGATAAATCTTTTGTAAGTAATAAGCTTTTTATCCATTTTTAATCATAGTTTTGTAATTTTCATCTGAACCACTTTATTTTCCAAATCACAGTCATAATATGAAAACCTAAATAATGAAGTACAAGTACTTCATATTCATCTATAAAAATCATAGAAAAGCTTGAATGAAATAATTACATGGAAGGAAAAACTTGTCCTAGTAAATAAACATAATAATACATTGAGGAGGATCGTCAAAGAACATGGATTGGATCTAGAAGTTATTGTGAAGGAGAAAACAAATGTGGACCCCTCTATACTTTTAGTAGGAGATGCAGTGCATGAAGAAAAGACAATACTTGCAAATATTATTGCTACAACATGGGATCTTATATGTGAAGGTGTCTTAAAATTTGATTCAAGGAAATAAGAAGTTGAGGCAACATCATCTGCTTCTTAATAACAAACTGGAACTCCTCATATTGAATGATATCTATTCACTACATGCATCTTTCTCTTCAATGCAAATGGAATATCAAAATCAACAAAACTATTGACAACTGATTTTAATGTTTTGTATATATGTTATGTTGACACAAAGCAATTTATATATGTAAGTCTATTTTTCTATTTTATTTAATGAATTTTATCCATGACAAGTTTTTTACTATATAAAAAATTTACTACTTAAGATGTATATTTATAAGAGCATAATTCATCGATGTATAATATTCACAACCACATGAAATAATTACTTCATATTGAAAACAAAGTGTCAAATAAATATTTTACATACATATAATTTAAATATATTATTTAACAAAGTTTGAATGTTAAAAAATTACAATATAACACAAAACTATTTTAAAATAATACAATAATGTAATTTATGAAGTCTTACAATTTACATAATAGCAATGTTTTAGTGATTCTAATACAAATGATAATATAAAAAATCAATTTAAAAATTGAAATTTGAAACATACATAATGAAATTTAGGTAGCTTAAATAATTTTTGAGTAGCCCATTCTTCATAATTGTCATTTGTATGTATTGTATCTGATGCATATACAATCTCAATATCTAGTTAGATATGTCATTTATTGTATTATTATCTCCTTTTCTTTGATTGAGTGAATTCCAAATTTGAAGTGCTCTATCATAGGGAAACACATCCAATGGATAATGTAAAACATATATTCTCAAACATGTGTCTATATTTCTATCCAATCTATTACAAAGTTTTGATTTAAAAAAATATAATACACTAAAGACTCTTTCATCTTCCACAGAGCCCAAAATCATTATTTGGTAGAGTTCATACAATAAAAAATATTCACTAATATATTCTTGTAGGATAGTATTGGGATATAGTTTTTTCCATAGCCTTGTAATAGCACCATTTTTTAGTTGTCTCATTTAGACACTTATATTGATCAATCGTTGTGAATATAAAATGGGTCTCTATTTTCAATAAATCTTTTCATTAAATACCTATAATTTCAACTCCATTGATATCTATAGACTTAGAAAAATATTCAATGAGAATGCCCATATATTTGATAAATAAATTATTGATTGTTCTTTACCATCATTAGCTCTCCAAAATATGGGATTCATCACTGCCATGGATTCAAGAAATTCATCCTTTTGAAAAATTTCTCCAATTTCTATAAGCAAGATATCCTTTATCTTTCTCATTTTTATCCATGTTTCAAGTATAACAGTTTCACAAAGAATATGTGTTACAAGAACTTCTTCAATTTTTGATCCTATTATATCAACTCAATTTTGTAATGTGTGTAGTGGTATTTCCTTTCCATTAAGGAAGATACAAATAGATCATTAATATTGAATTTAAAATAATATTTTGGACCCTTAATATCTATTAAAGTTTGACAACTAGTAAAAATAGATAGCTTAAAACTATTTTGCCTCGAGTATAAGACATCAAGAGATTGACAGACCCATTTTATCATATGTATGAAGTCTAAAATATATATGGATCTTTTTGAGCATGTTTCTTCAAAAAATTATTTCATTCAACATTGGGATAATACCGTGTAGTGTCAAAAACATTTCCAAATCCATTAAATAGTACAACAAATCCTTTGCCTTGTCGACTTTCATATTGTATCTAAACATACAACTTGTTAGCAGTGGATATTATTTAAAAATTAGGCATGCAGGCTCATACATGGAAATCCATCTTGTATCAATATATTTTAGAATATTTTTACCATTGGTAACCCCAATTTCAAATTTATGAAACTCTAAAAATCTTATCAGACTTCTTGACACATAAGCTTGCAAATCATGGATAAGTTCCTCAACTTTTACGACATTTTCAAATGTGCTTACCATTTTGTATGCAAGATTCAGTCTTTGGGCCATGAAATGAATTGAAATCATATATGGGGAAAATAATATCTATATTCAAACACACAAACCATTTATGTTATTTTTCATTACTTCTACACCATCAGTTCCAATACATACCAACTTCATAGTTATAACATAATCATCCATCCTAGCAATATCCTTCAAATTAGAAATAACTAACTTGAAAAGGTTTTCTACATTGTAAATTTTGACCATTTTATGTATAAATAATAGATGAAGTGTCCTTAAATTATTCTCAAAAGTGTAAACATGGATACAAACCCATGTTGTGTTTTCAACTATTATGAACTCATCAATGGACATTGAGATAAAGCTTACATTTTTACCTATTTATTTCAAATCTTCCTTCTTAATCATCACAAGACATTTTTCCATATCTAAAGCACTACCATTTGACCAATGTGATTGTGGAATTTTATAAACTCCATTACGTTGAAATAGAGTTTTATAATTTAAAAATTTATTTATCGATCTGCCTTTTCTAAGAATGTGGTAGATAATTGAGAACTGTATATTTTTGGCATGTTGATTAGACTAAATAATTTTTTCTATTTGAGCTATAATTGTTCCTCCTTTCTCAAATAGATGTCACATATATCTTTGATTATTTTCATACTCTATTGTGTATCTAACATGCATGAATTCATTGGCATCTTTCCATCTATGAGTCCTTTTAATTTTTCCATCTTGTTCAATCGACATAAAAACTTTGCCAAAATGTTTCTCAATTGTGTCCAGCTTAAGTTGCATTCTGTAGTCCTTTTCTAATTTATAAGAACACATTTTACATTTACATTCAGTTGGGGTATCATTATTATTTTCTGGCTCTACTAGTTTAATGAAAAAAGATTTTATTGCCTAATCAAACTTAAAATATATTCCAATTGTCCATTTGCTTCTCTTTATTTGCATAGATTTATAAGTACTTTTATTGACTAAAATTTGCATATGTTGATTAGAAGTGTCTTCTACTAGATTGATCTCATAATCTATAATTTAATCAAGTATCCTCTTACTTGGAATAAATTTTAGATTTGTATTTGTAATGGGAATTGCTATTTTATGAGATCTCTAAATTTCTTTTAATGTTTGTATCATATCATCTAGTTTGTCCTTTGCTATAGCCATGCCATATTCAAGAATGTATTCGAGTGGTGGCATGTCATCATCAATAATATCTTAAAATGGTGAAATAATATTGTGATTAAATCTTTCATTTGAAAAACCAGTATCAATGGAGGGATCTACATGCATAAATATTTTGTTATTATCTTTTAAATGTTAAATAATAGTTATTACAAATAAATAAACAAATTCTATAAATCATTTAGTACCTATATTTTGAGTGGGTGTATGTTGACTTTGCTTGGGTGTTCTTTTTGGCTACCAAAAATAATATAATATGTTAATTTTCATTGATAATTGGATTGATCTCTTACCATTATCACCAGATGAAATTGTAGACAACCTTTTTTTACAATACAAGTTATAGCCTACCACTTAGGTATTGTATAATTGGTCATCCTTTTTACACGGCCTCTGTTCAAATTCATTATTGATGTCAAGTATCACTGAGTACATTTATTCATCACCTAATCCTTATAGACACTATTTAGACTTTGTGGACACCATCCAAACCCTCTAGATGATATCCACATTATGTGGATAACATATAATCTATCTAGTCAGCATTCAGACCTTTGTGGATGCCATCCAGTCTATCTGGTTACCATCTAGACCCTATAGATGATGTACATACCTAATGGATGTTATATAGCCTATATGTTTAATGTATAGACCTTGTGGATAATTTGTAGACCCTATAGATGACATATAGTTTCTTGTCACCATCTAAACCATGTTGATAGTGACCAAATCCTATAAGCACCATGTAGTTTGCCTGGTCACCATCTATCCCTAATGGATGCCATCCAAAAATTATGGATACCTTCCAATTTTTTTTATCTAGGCCCTATGATTAATATCTAGATCTTTTAGCTGCCATTTGGTCCCCTAGTCATTGTTTAGAGTCTCTTGCCACCACCTAGAGTATGTAGCCATTGTTGAGTCCATGTGGTCATTCGGGGCTGGGTTGGATTTCTAATCTTGATAATCTATGGAATATATTAGATATGTGGTGTATAATATATGTTGGTGTAATAGTGTATAATTTAATTCAACACCATGGTGATTTATAGTCAAAATTATGAAATTAGTTGTCAACGATAGGTGAGCCGACCTCTTTATCATATTTACAACCCAAAATTTTTGGTGACCCAATGCTCTTTCCTAGTCCAAAAAAATAGCTAAATTTAGATTTCATAAAATATAATATATGTGAATTAACAAATATTTTCCACTAAAAAAACCTGAGGGGAGGAACATGCCATCTATTACCCAAGCCACACATTGGTCATGTATGATAAAAATTATATGTTGATTGAGAAAGCTTGTTTAGTTATGGTCTTCATAGCTTAGAAATGTGCCACTACATGCTAACTAATAAAAACTTTGTTATTTAAAAATTAGATCCACTCAAGTATCTAATTTCTAAAATAAATTTATAGGGATGTATGACTAAATAGATCATGATTTTAAGCAATTTAAAGATTGAATATTCTAATGAAAAGGCCATTAAGGGAAAAATAATTATTGACTAGCTTGTAAAAGCTACTTACATTTGGGTTTCCATATGAGTCCATTATGACCGTAGTAAAAAAACCTCCTAAAAATTAGAAATGGAATATTTATTTTGAAAATTCTTTCACATCTCATGGGTTAGAAGCAGGACTATTGTTCATAACATCCCAGGGGGATCTCATTCCCAAGTCCTTTTGTATCAATTTTCCTTATACCAATAACATGGATAAGTATGAAGAACTCATTACAAGGATTCATTTAATGGTAAATTGAAACATTCAACATCTTTTAGTTTATGGATATTCACATCTTATTATTAATTAGGTCACAGACTAATTCCAAACCAAAGATGAAAAGTTGGTACCATATAAAGCCATGGTCGACACTCTCAAGTAACAACTTTCCCACTTTAAGGTTAAACACATACCTTAGGCCAATAAAAATATGATGGATGTTATGGTTAAAATTAATTATATGATCTAAATCATAGATAAGGAAAGATATTATCAGTTCCTCATTGAACATCTTCTCACACCCACTCAAGAACCATCAGCCATTGAGATGATCTGTGATATTATTGGTCTCAGTTCTACTTGGTACTCTAAAATTTATAATTACCTCCATGACCAAGTCCTTCCACTAGACCTTTACCATAAATTAAAAAATTCCTTCACCCACCATCTTGTTAGACCTTACTTGGACCTACATTATACCATAAAATCTTTGATAGAACTCTACTTCAGTGTTTAACCTTGATATAATCTAGAGCAACATTGAGGGAAGTGATTGAAGGGGTTTATAGGGCCCACACTAGTGGGGTCATCCTTGCCAAGAAACTACTATGTACTAGTTATTATTGGCTAACCATAGAAGTAAATGTAGGTACTTATATTAAATGGTGTAAATAATGCCATAAACATGCCAATTTGATACATGCTCCATCCCAAACTCTTAGTCCAATGACTATGCCATGGCCATTTTTAATGTGGGGACTCAACCTCATAGGTAATATTATCCATACCTCTTTATATGTCCATAAACATATAATTTAAACCATTGAGTACTTCACTAAGTGTGTTGAAGCCATTCCCCTCACTTATGTGACAAGCAAGCAAATCTCCAAATTCATTTGCAATCACCTTTTTTGTCGTTATGGTATCCCCTTCAACATTATATCTGATAACGGTGGTTCATTTAAAAATAAGGATGCTAAAGCCATTTTTTACAAGTTTAACATTACCTAAAATTTCTCCACTACATATTACCCATAAGGTAATGGACAAGCAAAGTCATCTAAAAACTATTATCAATATTCTTAAGAAGATTGTCAATGATTTTGGCCATGATTGGCAATTACAACTCTTCTGTGCCCTTTGGCCCTGACAAACCAATTTTTTCACTCCAATAGAATCCACACAATATTCACTTATTTATGGCACTAAGGTCATTCTTCTTGTTGATATTGAGTTACCTTATCTACACATTTCATTGAAACATATCCTTGACGATGAGGATTATAGAGTAGATCATCTATAAGAGTTTGAACTACTAGATGAAAAATGCAAGGCCAAAGTGAATATTCTTTAAGCATACCAAAATTAGTTGTGTGGTTAATACAATAGGCATGTGAAACATAGAGAGTTTGAGCTTAGTGATCTTGTACTCAAATAAAAATAGAACAACATCAATGCTGAATGTAAGAAAAAGGGCAAGCTCAAGCCTAACTAGTTGTGACCTTATGTGGTTGTCGCTAACTATGGTTTTGAAGCATACAGGTTGGCTATGCTAAAAGGAGATGAACTTGACAAACCAATGAACATAATACATATCAATCACTTTTTCTCTTGAGTGAATTTAGGTATTTTATATATGGATTATTTAAGTTGTGTTGTAACATCACCTTGTTTATACTATACCACATACCTTTCATCCTGTACCTTCCCTATTGGCCAATGTTTGTTTTACCTCACCTATTCCCATTTTTTATCTTGGTTATGATTCATTAAAGCTTCAGACACCTTTAGTGGTTGGATTGAGATATAGTTTCAGTGGTTGATTCCATTCTATGACTTGTTGAGCACATTCATTCATAAAGGGGTAGTATCTTGGGGTGGTATGATAGTGGTCTAATAATTTCATACTTCATTTTAGCAAACATTCTACATCCACCTTGCTGGGGAAAAATCACTATGATAATGATTATAACCGCCTTTGGGTAAATCATTTTTTCTATCTATGTTGTTTTACCATATACCCTAAGGACAACGTACCTATGCCATTATTTCTTATAGCTTGGGAGTAACCTTTTACCATGACTTGCCTTACCGTTATTTCATACCGTGCCATTTACCTATTTCATGAACATAGTGTTACTTAGTTATATTCCCCACTATAGGGGGAACTATAGTGGCTTGAGGTCCATTTAGACTATGTACATAGTGCTTAATGTTTTTTAAGGTTAGTTCATCCACCCTTATTCCAACTCTCTCACTATTTTGTGATTACTCCCAAGCCATGCTCTTGCCATTTTGAAAGTTAACCCATTATGTATCTCATAATTCTCCATTGAGTTGAGATCCCTATAAAAACCCAAAAACATGGAAATATGCTAGAAAAATCCTAAATAAGACTCCAACATTAGGCCTTTCAGATTGTATCCATGCTATTTAGGACGTGCATCTCCTCGTCAATAAGTATAATTGAAGATTTCACATAGTTCACATCATGCCCATTTCCATTTTCCTATCCCACTTTATGATAGTGTTCCATCCCATTCCTGGGAGAACTAAATTTGACCTCGAGTCCATGTTGGACCTCATGTCTATGGGACTATGTAGGAAGTGCTCACTTGCCTAGTGCATTTGGAGTTAGTTTGGCTAGTCTCGGCGATTTATTTCATTAATCAATTTATTGGATCATTCCTTCATATAGGTTCATCTCCAAACACTCTCATCATTTTTCAAGTCATTTATGCTCTCACCATTTTGTGAGTCATTTATGATTTCACTATTTTGTGAGCTTATTATTGTTCTAAGCCTTAGATATAGTGCACACTATGAGCCAAGTTCATTAATGAACACTCACTTTTTGTCTTTCAGTTTGGTTTTATCCTAAACCATGATCTTACCATTTTACAAGTTCTTGTGCCTGATGTTCTCACACTCATGAATGTCAACCCTTTCTATTTTACACTCTCGCCATTTTATGAGCCCATTCCTACTTTCTTCTTGAGCAATATTTTTTATTTATCATCAATTTTATTCTATCCCACATCCTAGGAGAACTATGTTTGGCTTGAAATCCATGTTGGAACTTGTGTCCATGGGAATATGTAGGCAACATCCAATTACCTAGTGAATTTGGAGTCAGCTCAACCACCCCTTATTCTTCTATTCCCTATTCTAGTGCCTTTATTCCCTATAGCTTAGGGGTAACTTTTGTGCCAATCATAACACTTTATTACACATGCACAAATAGTTAGATTGGTTGTTTTTCATTTAATTTAGATTATTTGTTTGTTCATTTAATTTAGAATAATTATTTTTTATTTTGATTTAACTTAGGTTGTCTATTAATCTTGATTTAACTTGATTGTTTATTACTTGTGCTTTAGTTTGAATTTGTTTTTTTTATATGCCTTAAATTATTTGTTTATTTTATGCACCTTAGATTAATTTATTTATTGCTTTATAGTTTTTACTTTTAAGTGTTGTGTGACTAAGGATAATTAGTTTACACTTGAGTCTTGCTTACAACTTGGGCTTGAGTTATTTAATTTTTGAATTTATATTGTTTTTTTATGCCTCCCTTCCCTTCAATTATTATAGGATTATTACACTTGCATTTTGATTAACCATATCTTGTATTCAAGTTTTGGTATTTGTATTCATTCTTATACTTAATTTATTACATTATATTCACTTGGGGTTTGATTATTCATATCCTACACCAAAGTGGTTTATATTTTCATTCAAATTAAGTTTTCCATGCTTAAGATACATATTGTTATTATAGTTGTCTATAATTATGATGCATAATATCACAAGCTATAACAAAAATCAATCCAAATGGAGTTATCAAGCAAGGTTATTGGTAATACTTCCCCTTTTTCACAACATACCTTCCCCAACACCACCCAAACATAGATTAGTTAAAGCACAAATGAATAGTAATCCATGATAGTTAGGACATGCATCTCTATACTAGTAGGTAACCCAAATTCATACATGTCCTTTGTGCCATCTCACCATTAATTTATGATTACGGGTTCATTACATGAACTCCTTTTGCTAATTTTACATGAGGAAAATTATTTAGACCTTCATTAATCACATCCACCCTATTGGGGAAAAGTAGAATTATATCATGTTTGTATCTGCCCTATTGGGGTACCTTTCTTATCTAATGATTATAACCACCTTTAGGCAAATCATTTTTTTAACCCATTCACCCTATTGGGGTATCTTCACTATGCCAATGATTATAATTGTCTTTGGTAAAATCATTATTTTCACCCCATTCCCACTAGAATATGTCATTTACTCTTTTTGATGTCCTGCTCAATGACACTATTGGATACATGATGCCTTGAGGGGGAATCCAAGGTTAATAAACTTCCCTTTGGGGTATTAACCAAAGCCTAGTGACCTTTTCATTATTTGAGAAGATGTTACTCTTCTTGTGTCTTATATCACCTTTAAATAAGGGAAACATGTAAACACTCCTTTTTGGCCACATTCATGTTTAAAGTAAACTTTAGATTCATTTTTACCAAACTATGCCAATTAAGCCTAAGAATAACTGAATGTCATAAATTCATATGCACATCAGTTGTAAGTGCCTAGAATTACATCAAAGCATCCCTATTTTGGGTAATTTCCTATATGTAATGATAAATTCCTTTAGATTCATCCCTAGTCAGGTTGAGACCTAGAAAACTGACATTTTAGACCATTTAAATGGGGCACTTAATCAAATTCTTGAAATGACCAAAATCCTAAGCAAAATTAATTAAACAAGCAAATTAAATTAAATGTTTAGTTAAATAACCCATGTTGAATTAGTGAAAATAAAATTTCCAAAAATAAAAATTCAATAAATATCAAAGGGAAATGAGGTCATGATGACATCATCATTCTAAAAGTCATGAATTGTAAAATATCAACATAAATGCCTTACAAATCAGAAATGTTGAGCCATGCCTCCATAAATACATAATTAAGAACATTATTTATTGCATTTGGACTCGCAAGTCTAACCCAGGGTTAGTATAGAATTAATCACACCTTGGTTGGGGTTAGTTTGAAACCTATAAATACAAGGTCTCACACTTACTTCCAACAAGCTCTTTTGTCTAAAGTTATTATGCAAAATTTATAAGAGAAGCTCCATAGGCCAATATATGCCAAGACAAAATCCATAGTGGAAAAAGGGGAGGTGTTACCCACAAAGTAATAACACTGATGAAGACTCCAATTTGGACACAAGTCAAGTACGATAACTATTATTCAACAAGTGATTCAAAGCAACAAAGAAGGTGAAAGTGATTTGTCTTTTAACCTTTTAGTTGTGTTTGGTTTTATCTTGTTATTATCAAGCTCCCCCTAGTATCTAGGCTTGGGAATGCTTTGTCTCAATCTTATTTTTGGATGTTTGATTCTACTAAAAAGTGACTAATGCATCTTTTCCCTTAGATTCCTATTGCATATACAAGCAGGGTTCTCATTGGTCACAATAATTTTTGGTAGATTGTATGCTTTAGGTAATCATTGGTAGGATTTTGGGTGTAAACACCCAGTTGTCCTAAAGAGTAAAATGAGTCAACACCATAACCATGTGGCATTTATTTTTGTTCAATGGTGAAGGATTTTTGGTAAGTCAATGCCAATGATGTGAGAGTGGATGGAGTCCTATGGATAAACATAATAGTTAAGGAACCCAACATTTTTAGATAGATCTCAATAGTAACTATTTATATTTGAAATAATGGGTATTTCAACTTCCTATATAAATGGTGAAATCAAATGTTTAAGGTACTCATGGGTTCATTAGGCTCCCTATAGCCTATATTAAATTAATAGTACAAGGTATTAGGGTTCATTGGCTTGCTAAAATGGTTAAAAAATGCATTTTCAAAGGTATCCCACAAAGTAATACATCCATCTCACAAGTTGAGATACTATCCATAAGCAACCTCATCCAAAGAGTAAGGATACAAATGACAAGCAATGTCTTCATTTTGGATTTTAGTTTAAATATGACTTTTTTGAATGCATGAATGTATTATTCCATAGTTTAAATCACACCATGTATATATTTAGGGTAAAATTTATTGGGATTCTTGGGCAATTCATGAGTAGCCCTAGAATTCTCATAGGGTATCCACCTCCACCAATCCAGGCAAAAGCCATTTGTGGGTTTAAATTTTCAATCTTTTAGTCTTAATACTTATAATGTCTTCCTAGGCAATGCCTCTAAAAGTTAGGTTAAAATATTCATTAAATTCTAGTTCAAGCCCTCCTAGTGCTAGCTCATTGATGTACATTTAAATAACATGATAATGTGGATAAATCATAAAGGACAGGCCAAAAGAACCAAAATAAATGACATTAAAATATTCATATCACACCCTCCTTCTAGCACCAGTATGTTGATTTGTGTTTAAAACACACAATAGGGTGGGGAAAGTATAAAAGATGGGCCAAAATACCCCCCAAAAATGATGAATTAAAATATTCCCTCATAAACCATCTTTTAAGCAACAAAATGTTGATTTACATTTCAAGAATGTAATAGGGTGGGGAAAGTATAAAGGATGGGCCAAAAGACCCCAAAAAAGTGATATGTTAAAATGTTCCCATTTAAGCCCTCATTCTAGTGTCAATATCTTGATGGGTCATTCAACACACCAAATCAGGTAATATAATCCCCTATCCAACATTTCCTAAAAGGAGGACCGTAGGGTCTCCCAAAGCTCTATTATTGTTGGGTAATAGTGTACTTGATGACCCAATTAGTTTATGTAGAACTATTTTGATTCAAGGGGCCTACTAGTTTGGAATATTTAAACATAGAATTAAAATTATAATAGTCTTTTAAAGGATTTAGAGGGAATGCAAGTATCTTTGTTTTATTCATGTAGGTTTCAATGTGCGCTTCAGGAAACAATAAAACTATACATTTTCAAATTATGTCCAAAAAGAAAAATTAACATTTTATGGGATTTTAAATGATGATAATGCAACTAATTTTAATATTCATTCATTCCATTATATACATATTCAACAATGTAGTAATGATAATGGAAAATATATTTCAATTAATATATAATGAGAGAAATAAATTGCATTCAAACCTTAACTAAGTGATTCAAAAATGATAAAAAAAGGAAAAAAAGAATTAAAAACTATTATCATGTAGACAAATCCATTCACCTTGATTGCGAACATCCATAAAATTGATCTCTTGTTGGGTCAATGTGTGGATAACCACAAAAGAAGCTTATGTAAAAGTTTGAGGGGTGTGAAGGTGAGAATAAAAATAACAATACCACCATTTACATGCACAAGAAATGATACCAAGTCTCCACAACTTTGATTAATAAAAATATCCTTGAATGACATAATGTTTAATTATTTACAATCATTTAGGCATAAATTTTTCTAGCATAATTTAAAGGTGAGCAAAAGAGGAAGAGATTAAACTAAAACAAATAAATAAAGTGATTGGTCCACAATGTCTCAAATGGATGAAAAATGAGCTAGCCCTTGCTATGGCTCTCATCTATCAATATATAACATCATTTGAAAAATGGAGGGAAAGGAGTTTCCATCCAAAATCTACTTCAACTTTTTCCCTTCACTTTCCCTCCAAAGTCTACATCCATTTTCTCATTTTTATCCTAAAAAATTATAAACCATAAGTTAAAATTGGCAACTAAAAATCTCCCAAGTAAAATGTGACACTAAAACATGAACAAATTTTACACCAAGATTTTTTTTCAAAAAAATGAAAACACCATTGTGACTAGGCTGAAACAAGCTTTCCAATGTCATAAAAAGTTTGAAAAATAAAAAAAATGAGGCCCAATAGATCATCAAAAAACCAAAAAAGGATTAAAATGGCCTCCCAAACCTAATCAAGCCTAAGAGGGAAGCAAACACATTTAAAACTTCATTTTTTGAAAATTAGAATTTCTTTTGCTAAATGGGCTTTGAAATCCCAATTAACACTATGGGCGACTTTGGAACACTTTGAGACCTAATCAGAGTTGTATTCTTTGAATAACATTAAGAATTTTGTATGGGGGTCCCCATAACCTAATCTAGCTTAGGACCCTTATTTAACAATATTTCAATTGCCTGTAGGCTCCTCATTATAGTCAGAGCTCAAAACATACTGGGAACTACATGTAAAATGGAGGGGGTTCATAGAACCCAAAGGGTTTTAATACTTGATTAACATAGTGAAGACAATCTTAACACTCCACAAACTTAATCAGGTTTGTAGGCTTGATTACAATGGTAAGGCTTAGGGATAAATCCTGATAGACATAAGCGGCTAAAAATATGTGATCAATGTTGAGAAGCTAGACTTGGTAGCTGAGACCTAGGTGGGACTTTGAATTTTTAATATAACTATGATTCCCTAGCTGATTACACCCAAACCTAATCACATATTTTTCTCTAGTTACCACCGTGGAAACCATAAACCTAGTTAAATATTTTTCTTTGGTTACAATTGTTATATTTGAAATAAATAACCTTAGACCTAATCAGACTTTTGAGTCTAATTAGGTCTATGAGAATTAAAAATTCCAAGAAAGACCAAATCAGTGGGAAAAAGACTCAAGAAATGTGATTTTGGACCCTAAAAACTTATTTAGGGGTTGAACACCTGATTAAGTCTTGAAATTAAAAATTTCAAAATGCATCTACAATAAACCTATTCAGGATTGCTAAAAAGTTTTTTCTCTATTTTAAATGTGTAATAATTCTTCAAGAAGTCATTTTAAGATGACATGTAAAACATGAATATTTCTCACAAAATTTTTATCATTGTAAAGGGGTAGGTTTTAGAGGTCGATTTGGCTTGGAAACCAAAATGACCCCTTGGAGTGGCTCAAGAGAGCTAAGCAAGCTATAGTTTAAAATGTAAGCTAGGTGGTCAAGACTCCACCTTCATGATAAGTTTTTTATATGAAGTTTTCTCACATAGGTGTGGTATTTCCAATAAAGGTGTAGCATGACCTAGTTTAACATAAAAATATCCCACCAAAGCAATTTGAGACTACTGAGACAGACTAGTCTGTGAGTACAAGAAGGAGTAGATTAAGAGGCAAAAAAGATTTTCCCTAATTCTAGAAGAATTAGGGCATGTTGTGTAAGAAACAACACAATGGACATGTTAAAATTTTTCACATAATAAAACGTGATCTCATAGATACACTCAATTAATTTGTACATAAGGGCCAATGGATACACACAATAAACAATCAATGTTAATCCTATTATGTAAGAAAGAAAACAATATTGAAGGAGCATAAAACAAGTGAAAACTAGCATATTCTATCCATGTGTATCAATGTCATATATTTTTTTAGTAAAATGGCATATCTATATAGCATAATGTAAAATATGATTGATTATCAAAATACTTTTAAGATATGTAGATTAATATTGCATTTGATGTCACAGATAGATATTACATATTATAGTGCAACCTATAAAATAAATATGCCCCCAACATAAGCATGATTGTTAGGTAAAATGGATGTCCAACATTTAAGAATGCATATGTAATGTATGTCATGTATCACACTCAAATACCTCATGATACGCATATGTTTATACAAAATAATATGTTAACTACTAACATGTTGGATAAATAAAATATATAAAGAAGTAAACTAATAATTTATGTCATGCTCATGTCATGATTTTTTTTCTTAAAATATTTTGAATGTTTTGTATTTTTTCAATATTTGATTTATTTTAATTTTTATAGTTTTTTTTTTTGAAATATTTGGGAGGGGAGCTAGCCTATGATACTATCAATGGAAGGATCATAATGTGTGCATGTATCGTAGAGTTGGAACCTAAAATTTCCATGGATGATGGATGATACATGTATATGTATTTAAATTTAAAAAAAATTGTCATATCATAGTAATTGAGATTCCTACTTATAGAATCAGTTGTCACATGCATAATTGGAGAAGATGTAAGACTTTGTAAAGTATTCTATATAACTAGAATTATTCATTGTGGAGCATGTTTAATTGTCTTATGAGTTAAATTAGGATGCACTGTAGAGTATTTATATTTCTTTGTGATTTGATTAACTCTTTAAGACAAAGTTTGTCATTTAGGAAGGTATATATTTTTCCCAACACTAATTGTATATAAATATTATAAATATGTGCCAAAATTGATTCTACATTATGATATTGAATGGTTTCAATGATTATATTTTTTAAATTTTTTACAGTAGATGACTTGATTGCCTTTTTATGGTGCTCTCAAAGAGGTCCCACAACTAACTATGGTGGTGGTAGGGATGGAGTTGGATTTATCACTACTTGTAGAGGGTATTTGTATGGGATGCCTTGAACTTTGACCAATAGATTACAATATATGTAATTGAGGCATATGCACATTGTATATGGTACTACATGAAGCTTTTATTTCTAAGGGCATCTTAATAACATGTTGAAGACCTTTGTGCTCGGTAAGACTAGAAATGGAGTTTTTGTTGTTGCTAAACCCACTTGAAGAGGTAATACTATATTTCCCAAAGTATCCTATGTATGCCCATTAAATACTTGAATAACTTTGATGCAAATCATAAATATTGATCTATGTATCTTAAATATAAAGGAGTTTCATTGTACATGAATTTTCACTTAAACCATTTTCAATCACAACATTATGGATAGGTTTATTTTTGACATATGTTACAATAAAGAGAGCATGCCTATATGAATCATCATTATTGATTTCTCTATCATCAAATTTTATTTTTGAAAATTGTTATAATGTATCTCTAAATGTTCTAATGAATTTTTTGATTGGATGACCATATGTATTAGGAGGAGAATGTGCATTGTATGAATGATGTACTTTTGAATTATTTGTTATTTCTAGTGTACCATGATTTGAAAAAAGATTGATAAAATTTTTACTCTTTGCATTATCATTCAGTTATGTTCTAACTTACTATGTGTTTCCTTACCTCAATGGTATTATCACCAATGAGGTCATGCATCTTGTGCCTTAACTAGTAAAACTTATTTTTGGAGTGCCCAATGCATCTATGGTAATCATAATATGCATTGATATCAAAGCCCATAGGTTAAGGCTTGGTCAAATAAATATCAAATGGAAGAGGTAGGTAAATGATATTGCTATCAATAAGCTTCTATAATAAGATAGGAGGAGGTTATGGTAACCTTGTAAATTGAATCATAGGTGAAGCTACTAATTGAAGCTTATTTGATAGTTGTATTTGGGTTTGGTTTGTAACTTGATGTTTGATTTAGATGAAACACTTGGTGCATACTTTAGATTGTTGAATGCTAAAATCTTAATTTCCATTTCTTTTATTGTATGACATAAATTAGTAATAGATTTGAATTTGTCAGAATTATTGATTCATGGAGTAGTGCCAACAATATTTGAGTAAAGACATCTTGTAATTCATTATCTAACATTTAAAAAAAAAAAAATTGATAGCATCTTGTATCATAGAACATATTCATTAATTTGTTCATTTGACACTTGATTGAAATTATTAATTTGTGTAAGATAAGTTTTCATTGATGTTAATTAAAAAATTCTCTAAGAATTGATCTACTAATGGATTGAATACTCTAATTGATTGAAGTGGGAGATCATAGAACTAATGAAGTTCATAGTCTTTGAGACTTCATGGAAAGATACTGGTAAGTAATTTATCATTGTAAACATAGTCCAAACATGTTCCATGGAATGAATAAAGATGTTGCTTAATATCTCCTTTAACCTCATAAAATGGTAGCTTAGGATCTAAAAATCTAGTTGGTAATGGGTAAGAGGCCATATCAAGTGTCAAAGGATTATGAAGTAGAGTATGAGAATCCATTGCATGAGTAGATTTAAAACACCTTGTTTTATTTTTAGTTTTTTATCATGTAAGGCTAGAATAATTTTTTCAAGAGATGTTATATTAGGTGAAGTTTAAAGTGGACCTTGTGTGGTGATAAAGGGAGGTGTATATGATGCCTTGAATATAAAGGCTTTTTAATCTATTGTAATCCAAAATATGCCCCCATACCTAGTGGTGTTGGCACATATGTAACTATAGGGGTTGAGATAGGAATGGTAGCAATAGTTGTGATTGGATCATCTGAAGTGAATATGGAAGTTAAAGTTAATTTATTTTTATCATATCTTACAATTTATAGGAATCCATCAATATTATGTGGATTGACATTAAGATAACAATTAAATTCTATCTCATTAACTTACTTTTTTTCTATATTAATATTATCAACACTAATGGCCATAATAAGTTCATCAAGAGGATGTTGAATAGGCCTTATAAAATTCTAGATGTATGATTATTGTTATTCCTAGGTCATGTTATAATTTAAAAAGATTGGATTTAATGGTGTTTGTATCATAATAGTATTATAGGAAAAATGTGGGATGATTAAGGCTTGACATTATACATTAGTCCTTTTATACTTTTATGATTTGTGGATTTAATCAACCCATATAGATAATGAATAATATATTGGAAAGTAAGACAATATGTAATGCTAAAATTCAAAATATGTGAACTAGATGCACTTATTATGACTCAATTTTTAAATTTGAAAATAATGCAATGAGGAAGGAGGGTGTAAATAATCAAGGGTGTTCTTGATTTGTAGGCTCTTAGATATATCAATCTCAATTATAAATAGTGAATATGGCCATGAAGGCACTAACTACAAAGAATTACAACATTTTTTTAGCCACAATATCCTGTCTCATAGGGTATGTTGAGAGTAACTTCTAAGGGCTAACCACTTACTAGTGCACTATAAAAATAAACAGATAAAGGCTTCCTATGGGTGAAAAACAAACCCTAGGCATTTTTGATATGCCATGAGGTAAGTGGAATATAAAATCTATATATAATGATGTATAATGGATTGAGTATTAAGGAACCATCTCTCACACTAGATTCAAGTAAAATTAACAATCGCTTGGCCATAAATGATAGCTCTTATAAGTTTTAAAACTATCAAAACACATTTTATATGAAAATAAATCAAAGTGAAAAATAAAATAAAAAATCAAAGTCTCAAAAAATAAATTCTTGGGTTCACCAATATGTTTTAACCTATTTTTTTAATTAAACAATAAGTGTATCATGCTAATTATAGGTGCAAAATTAAAAATGTCAGAATGTTAAAGATGCATAATAATTAAACTATTCTAGTTTTGAAAAGTTGCTAAATATGGAAAATTGCTATTTTGGGAAAGTACTAATAAGGAATATTCTTAGCTCAAACACTATTCCATATTGAATACTATGAATATTTGATTGTGAAAATTAAAATAAGAGATGACTAAACATGCTTAGTATTAGAATCAATAACAAGAATAAAATCTAGATAGGTCCACTGTAAGTGGATGGCATCATAATGCACTCCATTCTGTTGACTGTGGACTTATCTCAATTTACTATGATATACAACATTTATAAAAAGATAAAGAAAGTAAGAATATGGAAATAAAAAATTAGATGTAGAAGAAAAATATGTTTTTGAATAAGAAAGCAATAGGAAAATAGTGGTGTAATGTGTCTAAGTCTATTGAACATAAACTTGTTTGGGTTGACTGTGCATCTGAACTAATCATTTCACTTGTTGTACCTATAGATGATAAGTAATTAGAGATACCACACTAAGGGTTTGACCACATATAAATAATTTTATTTTTTATTATCTTTGAAACCATTAGGGTACTTTGATAGCTTGAAAACTGTAATAAAAAGAGAGGTGTGTAATGGGATTAGATTTTCTCCCACCTATAATGAATGTGCAAATGTTATCCTTTGACTATATGTATGCAGTTAGATTATGGATTTTTTTCTTGAAAATGATGACCCTTAACTTGATTTAAAGTAATATTGACTTGGATCATGGATAATATTTATGAATAATGTAGAATTTGAGTAGAATAGGGTCAATTTTTTCAATGTGTAGAAGTGTATCTGCTTGAACCAAGTGAATAGCAAGTATGTAAAATGAATGAATTTTGAAATGTATCTATTGACCAAATTTGACTTTTAGGTCAAATCAGGACCCCTATAGGAAAAAAATTGACCTTTTAAGTGTTTTAGGGGTATAATACATATGTCATAAGGTGTTTTATAGGTTAATTAATGTCTTTTAGTGTTATACTAGCATTAGTCCTTAGTGATTTTAGTCCCTTTAGTCATTTTGAGGTAAAAAGGGGGAATTGAATGATTTGTACATATTTATTGGGAAGTGTGAAGGTTATAAAATATTATGTCACATTCCATGTGTCCCAATAGGTCTTAATCAACTGACATAATTGAAAGGTGGCAGGTTCTTAAAAAAAAGGCTAGTTTTCTTGAGAAAAAAGGTGAGTTTGGTACTTATACAACCCATGGGGAAGTGTGAAACATGGGAGAAGGTTTTTATATGAATATTAATCTTCCCCAAGTTAATTTACATGTTTTAAGTTCTTTTTAAGTTCCATTTTTTCCCCAAAACCATTTTGCTACTTTTTTATCCTTTTTAGCAAGCAAAAGTTGTCTTCAAGTTTGTACTTGGTATGGCTAGTAGAGGAGGTTTTAGATTAAAAAAATTGGGGAGGTTAAATTAAAATTATATACCTTAATTTAAATATAAATATTTTTATATAATGGTGGCTTGTGCTTTGTGAACCATCCTCATGAAGCTAACTATATTTTTCTACCTTTTTATTTATGCACCCTATAGGTTTTGCTTTGGTTTGGAAATTTATGTATAATATAGTTGGTAATATTGGTTATATATTATTTTAGATTCATAATAAACTGATATCCATACTTGTTTTCAAGTTGCATGATGTTGGATGAGTCAAGTATCTCAAAGTTGCAAAAGGATACACCTTTTTGAGTCATAAAGAATTTTCACCATTTTCAAGAGATTCATGCTTTTTCATGGCCTTAAAGGGTTATGATAGGTACTTAACCATGTATTTTATGTCTTATTTTTCCCCTCATATTTAAATCTCATTATATAAGGCAAATTTTCCATGAAGGTGTAATTATGTGCAACTTACAAGTCAGACAACCATTAATGAACATGTACAGGTGCCATAAAGGAGGAAAATTAGGTTGAAAGGGATGTTTTGAAGTTGTTTCAAAGATAATATTAATGATGAGAAAATATTTGGAAATTTTTTAAATATTTTTGGTCTCTTGAAGAGTTCTAAACAATGAAAATTGTTCTAATCTTGCTCACTACTTACCTGCAACTCACATTCATCTATAGGTGCCTTCACAGGGAATTTCAAGTTAACAAAGATGTGTTGACATTTGATTCAAATACTTGGGAGTGTTAAGATTAAATTGGAAGGTATTGAGACAAGCCTAGTAACATTTCAAATTCAAATATAGTACACACTACCAATACTTACATTACTGCCTGTATATGACAGTGGTCACCTATAGGAAACCTTGATAGAGATTAGGGGACCCCTTGTGAAGTGTTGAAACAAGAAATGGAACTATTCATAAAGTCATAGTGTGTTTAAGGTATCCTAAAATAAATATTTTGAGGATTAAATTTATATGAAAAGTTGAGGGTTGCTTCAAAAGGATGATGACTAAGATTTAGGGACTCTTTCCTTAAAAGTATAAAACATAGTTCCTTGGGGTTTAGTTGATATCTTATATCATAGTTTAAAAAATTTATAATGATTATAAATGGATAAATATTGTATTAAACATATATTAAAAGACACTTTCAAGGTTTTAAGGGTGTATGAGCAGTGGAGATTGGTTTTTGGGAACTTTAAAGTTGCCAATTTATGATTATTTCCAGGTAGTGTTATCTATATGATTTTGAGTTTAAGCAACCTTTGTTTCAAAATTGGTATTAGAATATGCCATAAAGGTGAATTATTTACATATGTTTCAAGTGAAATATATGGTCACAAAGATCATCAAGAGGAATGGTGATTGATTTTTAGACCCCTATACCCACCTTCAGTCCATACATTGTGGAAATGTTGACGTATAATAGGGTATATGATAGTGATTCAAATTTGATGCCCAAGTGGTGATTTAAGACTCTCAAGGTGAGTACGAGGTGAATATATATATATATATATATATATATATATATATATATATATATATATATATATATTTATCTAAGATTATTAAATTAAGGTCCTCATGTATCATAACCAAGTTCAAATGAACAAATGCACACCTACAAAGGGTTAGATAGGCAGGGTATATAAACAATGGGATGACAGGTGGTGTCCAGGTTGTGTTTCAATACCTTAAAGTTGAATGAAAGTATAAATGTTTATTTTTTGACCTAAAAAATTAAATTATGGATTATAAACACTATGAAAAATCTCATTTTAAGCTAATGTACACCTACATGGGTCATTGAGGCAGGGTTTCATAGTCAAGAGAGGAAGAACGTAGTTTGTGAGATCAAGGAGCATGTAAAGGGTATAGAGAATTTGGAATGATGAAAAAAGATTTTTAACACCTTAATCAGATCTAGGATGACCTACATAATATTTTGGATGTGTGAAAGAGGTCTAAATAGGGTTTTCTAAGCCAATTTGCACCTATAACCAACTATGTTTGACTATGTCATTTGGTAAGCTTGAATAAATGGATGGAAGGTATAAGTATGGACATGCTTGTATATGTATTAATATGGATTTGTGTATTTATAATAACCTATATAATTTATTCAAACATCCTACCTAGGGTCCAAATATGCATAATGACCTATAAGAGTTACTGTTGAAGAAGGAAACATAGTCCAAAAGGCATACTATTTGAGAGTTTAAGTGAATATATGAAAGAATGGAATGATGAATGGAGATTGGTACCTATAAATTATAATAATTAATGTATTTATATTCCATTTATAGTGAAAATCAAGCAAAAGGAAGGTCTCCAATTAGATAAACATAGTTCCCCTGCTATAAACCCCACACACAGTTTCCCTAATGAGTTTGTCTTAGATTTCCATGTTTTTGGAGGGTATATGCATAAGTTAAAGGGCTTAAATTTTGTGGAGATAATCCTTAAAAATTTAATAATCCCTTAAAATAGTTATTTTTTCTGAAAAAATATGGGAAGTGCCCTCTTTTTTGTCTTAGATAAAGGGCACTTTCCCCATGCATAAACCCTATAGTTTGGAGAAAAGAGGTGAAAAGGTGAGTTGAGGAATGATTGAAAATTTAAATAAGGTTTGAAAATATGGTATAAAAATATTAAAACATGGTAAACCAAGAAAATAAAGGATATTTTGAACAAAGAGGTCTAAACCTCTTAAAGTTGTAAACAGGCTCATGAAGCAAGGGTATGCCTAGAGTCCAAACAAGAGCTCACTCTCATTTTTGGATCTAAGTGAGATTTAAAATTTATTTTATCATGTTTATGGGATCATTATATAAGTTTATAATCTATTTGGAGGCAAGGAAAACCATCAAAAGTCATTTTGAGCTCTAAGGTGCAGTCAAGCCTATTAGGCAAGGTTCAAGATTAATGTCAAATGAGGGGTCATTCACAATTATAGCATGAAATGAGTATTACCATGAGTTGGAGAATGTATATTTGTAAATAATAGATGTGTTAAAACTATTGAGATGCAAAATAAATATTGAAGAAGCCATTTTTGGCTCATAAATCAACTCAAACTTGTGTAAAATGAGACAACAAGGTCAATAGGAGAGATTTGGAAGATCACATCTCTCTTGATGCCTTACATGGGGGAAAAATAAGTTTGGAGGTGTTATCAGTGTACTTCAACATAATTTTTGTGAATTTGTTTTGTAGTTTGAATGTTTATTTTTTATGAACAATGCTTAAGATTGAAAACAAGCCTAAAACCCTTGCAAACACTTAGTCAAGACCATTTGGATGAATGGAGTTGGAAAGCTGATATAATGGAATATTTTGATCATGAAATATATTTTAACTTGTATGGGAATATATTATACTCCTCCTCACCCTCTTGAGTTGTACATAAATGTACAAACAAGGTGTAAAATATGGTGTTTTTGACCATTTTATGTGTTTTGTAGGTTCTAGAGGGAGTTTGAGGATGCAATAAAGTTTGGGAGGAATATTTAGAATTATTATAAATAAAAATGGAAATTTTATTATTTTAATAGACTCTTAAGTATTAAAAAAAATAGCTTCATCTAAATAAGTCAAAATTGGCATATTGGACAAGCTAGTGAAGAGGGTGGAAAAATTCAAGTGGTGTGATTTTAAGGTGTGCCTAATGATTATAAGGCTATGGAGGTTATTTAAGCTTGTAATACACTAACTTAAATATATTTTAATAATAAATTAAAGCCAAATTTGAGGATAAGTGTGCAGGGTGCATGAAAGAGGAGTTTTCTTCACAGTAAATGATGATATCTCATTTTAGGATGATTCCAAATGACTAAGCCTATAAATAATGCATGAATAGGAATGTATGAAAACCTTATACATAATTAAAATAATCATACCAATGAATAATAATTTTTTGGATGTTCAAATAGGGCTAATCATAAAGGTAGTTTTTCTGAGTCAGTTAAGGGAATTTCATGCCACTTGGAAGAGTTTGATGACTTGGATGGACAATTGGGATTTATAACCTTGTATGGTTCATCCCAAATCATCTTATAATGAAAAATTAACTAATTTTATTATCTTTAAAAGTGTCCTTATAACCCTTAAACTTGTATCTTCTCCTCTCTCTCAAGTTCTATAAAAACTAACCATGTTGGCCATTGTAACTTATGCTCCACCTGAGTATGGTGAAACCATGATCAATTGAATACCATTTGGATCAATAAGACTACTAATTTTTACCTCTTCATGAATTTTCATAAGTGTTTTTTACTTGGATGATGAATCTTGCTTAGTGAAGACTATGGATTCCTTAGCATGTTGTCTTATTCTTTCACCCTATTTGTAGTTGAAAAGATTCCTCTTTGCAAGGCATGTGAAGTGTTCTAGGAAATGTCAAGGATTGAGTGAGTTAGTATTTTTATTAGTGCCAGTAAAGGCCTCTTGTCTAGTCCTCCTAGCTTTGCACATTCATCTATAATCTCATAATATAACATTGATGTGAGAAGATGTAGATTAGAGAAGTGTATTTTCAGTTTGTCCTTTGTTATCATGTGTACCATGTTGTTGGTTGGAAGTCATCATCTTATTTAGTGAATCATGTCCCTTATAATAGTTTGATTTTAGTTATCTCTCTCCCCCTCCCCTGCACCCCCCCCCTCAAATTTTATGTGTAGTTGTAATCTAAAGTGGTACATCAAGGGAACTATCCTTATTTAGAGATTCACCTCATCCTTAGGCTACCCACAAGCTTAGAGGTTTTTTGATTGTGCCACTTGGATGAGATCTTAGGAATATCCTCAAAGGGTGAAAATCCAAGTGATAATAGTATCTATAGGGGAATCTTATGAAATATGTGGGTGGACCCAAAATATTGATTTAAAATTTATAAATTAGTCATTATTTGGTGTGGGATGTGGCCGACCAAAGTGGATAGGGGCATAATGAAACATTTTCTACTTAGAGAAGACTTATATAAGAAGATCATAAATAATTTTAATATGTTGGGGATAGTCCAAAAGTGATTTTATTAATCTTGAGTATTTGAAATTGAAAGTTTTATATATTAATAATGTGAAATAAATGGTCAATCCCACATATAGATGAATGGCTTATAGGAATAACAAATAAGAGTCATGTATTGATGTTGAAGTCATGTGGTTATGAATACATAAACAATCAGAATTGTCAAGTATATATGACCAGATTTATATGTCTATGAAAACAAAAATATCATTAGGATTGGACAAACATGATGGATTCCTATCCTTGGTAAAAACTTGGCCGTTTAAACTCTATTATTCTAAAAATATATGATAGGTATTACACTTCTAAGTGAAATGACTAGAAACCTTGCAAAAGTGATTGTACAGTTCTTCCTTTGGGTGGGTGGTTGTGGTGTCAAATAAAAACTTTGAGTAGAAATTACGATCTTCAAAAAAAATTCCATGTCATCCATATCATTGAAAGGCCTAGGTGTATCTACTATAATAGGGACTAACTCCATATTAGAGTTTGCATCATAAACTAAATAAGGAACGATGTCAGGAAAATCTAAAGAATTAGGAACTCTAGATTAGACAAGATCAAATAAGTTAATGCTAGATGAAAATGAGGGTTACTCATAAGATCAATAAATAGATGAATGGTAACATATAATTTATATATCCTTGGCCTAGGTATAAGAAAACAATATCAGTCATCAAAGGCATAATCATCATCATAATTAGGAGTGGTGAGATCCATTTTAAAGGATTCAACCATTATGTCACTAGAATATTTATCAAGGGAAGAATTATAAGGAATGAACACATAAGTGGGAAACTCATTTATGTCTCTCATGAGAATGGGGTCATAAAGTATACGATAATTGAATAATGATACTAGGAGAAATATTTGATGTTTCAGTTTTCAAGCTAATTTCATTACGCTCATCATCATCAAAATAAATTAGGTTTGGTGGTATGTTTACCATAAATTTAGAGTGACCACTATAACCTCTATTTGAATTGATAGGATAGTTAAAATTGTTATACTCATAGAATGGGATACTAGGTAAAGGTTCAAGGGTAGGTATTTTATAAACACTACATTCTTAGAATTATTTAAATTTACAAGGGTTGGTATCACCTTTTACCTTATATATAACACCCATGTAAATAAAATTTATGCATTGGCATGTCGAAGAGTCTAGGAACCTCAGACTATGAGTCCAAGGATGGATAAGCAAAATTTTATAATAAAAAGGAAATTTGAAGATCACAACCATCACCCTAAATGTAATAGATGGTATCATGATAAAAATCCAAACAAATCCTAATGGAGGAATTTGTCTTCGATCATATCCTTGGCATATTTTATGAGTAGAATCAAGGTTACATTAAAAATATCTTGAGGATTTTATAAAATCAAAATAGGTAACACAATATGTCTTGACTTGGGTGTCACCTACTTGGATGTTAATAAACAAAGGAAAGTCATCCACACAAATAATAATATCATCAGAGATCATATATGCAAAAGGATTTTTGAGAGATAGGGTAGTATGATTTATATGATTGATATGGATAGACAATATTCATAATATTACATGATAATTTATTTAGATCTGATCAAGGTAGTTTCTTCCCCATAGGTGGCAGTCAATAAATGTTCATGTCAAACAATAATTTCATATGGTGAATTCTTTGTCATGGAAAAGTCCTCATGAGCTTAATAATTGGGATTTAAAATGGGAGGATAGAAAGATATTCTTTTGGATCCCACTCATCATAACTAAAATGAGTTGGATAATACTATAAAATAGGAATCAAGTTATAACACTAATCAATTATGACTGTAGATGAAGTAAAACCTACTTATTATTGATTTGAAGATAAAGTGTATGGTCTCAGCCTTGTCGATATAACATAGGCAAGGTGAGGCAATTATATCAGCCTAGATGATGTAGTTGGTAACACAAAATTCTAAAAAATATACTGTATTGGGTTGGCCATTATGTTAGAGTCAAATCTAGGTGCATAAATAGACTATATTGGATTGGTCTATATAATTGAAACATAACTAGTCAAAGAAGAACAGTGTATTGAGATGGATGATATAGTTGGAATAAAAATGAAGAAAAAGACTATCAATTTAGCAAAAATAGTTGGATCAACTAGAAACTATATCAAGTAGGTTGATAAAGTTGCAAGCATAGGGAATTATATAAAATTTGGTTGATACAATTAAACCAATAGAAAATTATATCTGGTTGGCTGATACAATTAGATTATTTGAAATGACACAAGTGATTATTTATTCAAATGTAATAGCTAAAAATTGATGTGGAGGATAAGTTTGAATTATTTTATAATATGGAGGAGGAATATAAGTCCTAATGGGATGAAGATAAAAAAATTAGAAATAAAACTTCATGTTATCCATGTTCACCAAAATTTTTACACAATTGGAAGAATGTGGGTTAATTATGGTTTAAACAACATTAGCAATAGGTTGGGAATATGTTTGAAGTTGAATTTTAGCATGTTGATTTTGCATATGATTAGGAAGAGGGTTGGTATAAATTTTAAGGTGAACATTAGCTTGGTTAAGTGATTCACATTTGAATTTAGACTCATGAAATTTAGGAACCTTATCATAATCTTGTTGACATTCTCTAATCATGGCTTCGTGATCAAAATTATGACCAAGAAAAAAATAAAATTCTAGTTCATTAAGTTGTTTGCAAGATTCATGAGAATGACCCCAATGAGCCTTCAACCAATTTTTTAATTCATACTGGTGGTTATTAGGATGGGAAGTGTCAATATATCTAGAAGAGGGTCTAAGAAGGCATCTCCTAAGCTCATTAAGGATAATATTTTGATGCACCTCACAAGTGTTGACTTGTGAGGGAGGAGGAGGATGTAGGAAGGGACTTCCCACTATAGGTTAGGAGATATTCACTTTGTTGGAGATTCTTTGAATAATGATATAGATGGTATTTTTGGGATCATAAGTATCTATGACACCATCATTCATATCATACTTATTTTTAAGGTTCATAAGCATTTGATTTCTTGACTTATGTTAGGAAGGCTCAAATTGTCTTAAGATATGATCTTATTGTTTATATTGATCTAAGGCTTCACCTAAGGATTTTTGAAAGGACATAACAATGTATTGTAATTTAGATTTAAATGCAGCAGTAAGAGGAAGAAGAGGTTATCTTCCATCACATTATGCTCAAATTTGTTAGCAAATGCCTTTAAAATATTTAAATAAATCTTGGGAAGTTTCATTTTCTACTTGTTTACAATTGATAAATTTAGCTAAATTTATTTTAGTAGGTCATTTGATTGAAACTCTTGGACCAATGCATTAACTAAGTCTTCTAAGCTAAAAATAAAACTAGACCTAAGTTGATTGTACAATTTTAAAGCATCATCGGTTAAGGTTTTGAATAATAGTTTGGTCGAAACAAAGGTGTTAAGTTTAATACATTATTTTTAAAGGTCACAAAATGCCTTTACATGCAAAGCAATATTGGTTGATCCATTATTGGAGATAGTACGAGTACTTCCACCAATGTCAATGTAAGTTATCTAAGGGACTAAGGTCTTATTTTAAACATTTTAATGAATATTTTATGAAGTTAAGGTTATATAATGAGGTTGAAAAGATAATATCTAAGGATGATGGGTGAAATTTTTGATTTGGCAATCCCTACTAAACTTGTTGAGACCTAGATTAAATTTGCATAAACTAGTTATGTAATTGTAACATTTGAGAATTATTGGAAGATCATATCATATCCATTTGGTTTATTTCTTATGATATGAATTGGTTATGATAAGGATTAGTTTGTAATACTATTTTATTATAATAATGTTATTCCTAGGATTAATTATAGGAGATATTTTATCTCCTAGTGGTAGATATAAAGTCGATGTAGGAAGATGAAGAGTCCTCATGGAGTACGAAATGAAGTCACATGCTTAGCTATATAATGTTTTAATATTTAATTCTTCATTAATTAAAAAAATTTGGTTTGCACCTAATATTTTTATTTAATATCATTCCATTCTTAGCTTGATATTGGTATTAGAGCACATGCTTCTTTAATTTCTTTCTTTCTTTATCCATTATTCCTCTTTACATATTTCATTTTGTTGTGCCCAACACATACCTTTTCATTTAAGAAAAGGGAAACTATATTTAAAATAAAATTATAATATTCTCAGAATTGCATCAATCCCATCTCAATCTTTAGTATTTTTCATAGCCTTGATAATGGTCTATTTGTTTATACTTAAGCATCTTTCATACCTATTCACATTTAAAGGAGCTAGTCCCATTGTATTATTTAAGTTTAGTAGCTATTCAATTATGAAAAGGATATACTTGATGCCTAGAATAAAACTAATAACATATATGAAGTCTTCCAGGACTAGGTTGAGGACTAAGATCATTGCGTAAATAAAGAGGACCCTGATTCCTACACAATAAGGACATTTTGAGAGGGGGTGCACACTAGCATGTTTTTGTTGAGTCACTTATATTTGGAAGGTGATGTGGTACATGTAAAAAATTATTGGGTTACCCTCCTTGGCATCATAATAAAGGGAAAGGACATCCCAGATTTGGGGAGCCTCCTCACATTCAACCTAACTCAACAAGTGAATGGGGTCTATGCAAGAGGTAAATTTTACATGATGTCCTACATAGTGGACACTACCTACACCAATACAAAATTTAATAGATTGAATTTACATAAATGGGTACAAATGGGGTCTATGATACATGTATTTTTTTTCAAAATCTATATTAACCACTTTTGGAATCACATCTAAGACATATGCGATCACTTTTACCCATTATGTATCTTGCCATCAATGAGAAGCCAATGGTAAGGTTCTCACATGATATACATGACTAAATCCAAATCATTATATATTATTATTATTATTATTATTATAGGTATCAGACCATAATATGGGTGGAAGGAATTTTGGGGCTTCCTCTCTTACTATCATAGATAATCCAAGACTTCCTTGTAGAGAAGGCGATAACTTACCAATTGTCCAACGGCATCTTGGGTCTCTACCTTGATAAGAGGTAAAAGTCCTACACAAAATTCCATATGGTAATTTTTCACCATGAATACAAAATATTTTAGGATATATAAGCCATGGCCCATCACAATGCTTCATTTATCTTGGGCAAGGTAGGACACATAGTGGGATCCCTGGGGTGTAGTGTAAGCTCATGTGGAGAAGATACCAACTACACCTCAATATCACATACCACCATGAGTGACACCTATAATATGTAATAAAAATAAACCCATAAAATGAAATTTAGGTAATTTTAAATCTATAATCAACCACCTGACATAAGGCCTAAGAAAAAGTGTAGCATGGGCCTGTGTTAGAAGAAATATCTATTCCTCCACAACCACCTCTAGTGAAACTAGTATTTCCACATCAAGCCCCATAAGGAATTAATGTTAAGGTCCTAATAATGGTGAAAATAATCTCCTAAAAAATCATACAAGGGGTCCTAGCTACTAAAAATCCTTCATATTTTACATCTACCTCACTTGTGATGATTTCCTCGGTAAGTTAATTTCAGGCTGCTTTTGCTCTTCATTTTAAAATTAGCTTAGACACACAAGAGAGACCACCTTTAGACCAGTCTAAAATTTTCCAAGAGATTTAAAATATGAATTTTAGTTTGGAAAACCAAACCCTTATTTCTCTTCCTAGTTTCCTAGTGTAAGTACAACCTACCCCTATTATAGCCCCTTTCGTAGAGACCCTAACAGGCACCCATATACATAACTCCATTAGTTTTAGCTAATTTAGTGTTTTGAGTCACTAAATCAAATACGACATCCCCCTCTAGTGAATCCTCCTATGCCCACCCTTAAAAGTGCCTAGGTTCTCATTGGCCCTCTAACTTTGGTGATCTTTGGTGTTCCAAGCTTCCTAGTTTCTCTAAGCTTCCCAACTCATCCAATATTTCCCAAAACCCAATTATGGCCATTTTCAACCCCACTAAAATGTTTTTTACCATAGATAACTCTTGGACCATTATTTTATGTTAGCACAACCACTCATATAACCCAAATCCTAATTACTCATATGTTATTAATGACCCCTACAATTATGATTGTCCAAGGAACTTCAATGGCCCTTATGCCAATAGTTCCTCCTAGTGTTTCAAATGCTCAAGTTTTTCTTATGAATATATGTTACCCTACCCCCTCTACTATAATTGCTTACAACACATCATCAGGCTTGATAATAGTCATTCAAGTCCCATATGATCCATTCAGGATGTTCCTTTGAACTTAACAACACCACATGTAAGATCTAATAATAATTCCATTATTTATTCATTCTCAAGTGATATTTACCCTCTTTTATAAATTTTGAAGTGAAATGTAAGGGGATAAACTCATTGAATTATATTAACTAATATGAAGAGGTTTTGTATCAAGTGGAAAATAAGAATTTAATCTTTGGTAGTATCACTACATTTCTTAGAGATCTATTTCAAGCAAGTTATTTCATGGATCCTAACAACTGCAACTCATGCCATGGATTGTTTCAAAAATAATCCTAAAATAAGAGGATTAAAGTTATTTATTGTCTCCAAAAATTTGGTTATTGCACTTAACTCAATAGGTGTATTTGAGATCATGAAACCTAGGCAGAAAAACACATTCTAAACTAATCATTTTAACTTAAAAATCAAATTTTAATTGATGAGGACTACATTTTAGTTTTTCTAGGAGGTCTTTTAGCTATTTAAGTGCTGGTTACATTTGAATGACCATCTAATTATATGATTTATTGATTTTTTGATGCATATTCACTCAAATTTTGACCTATAAGAAGGAATATTACTCAATTTATTATTTTAAAAGGCATTTCAACATCCAAAGTGGCATTTTGACCTGCTACATGTTTCAAACCTGAAACCAAGGCATTGCAGATATTTTGGGGTAATGGGGGTGTTTCAAAAATAAATGGAGTCTTTGAATGTTTATGGGTTATGTGACATCATTATTTATTATTCTATAGCAATTTTTAGACATGTGTTGGTTGATCATCTCTTATCCATCTATGCACATGATGTTTTAATTATATTTTTTAATGTACAAGCTAATATCAAAGTGTCGAGGTTATCTTGAGCTACATAAAAACATCTACATCTAACATGACTATGCTTTGTTGAATAATTTTCTTTGTTTGACTTCAAATCAACATGGGGTGTGTGAACAAATCCAAGAAATGAGATTCAAACATTCAATCAACCTTCCAAGTGGAAAGATAAGTCATTTTAATTCATTTTATGATTTTGAAAAAGCATACTTTTTTAATGGGGAATATTCCCACAAGGGAACAATAAGAATATTTTTTTATTTTTAACTTATTTAAAAAAAATCATTTACAAACTAGGATCATTTTCCATGTTCAAAATTAAACAATATTTGGAAATAAAAACCATATTATGCAAACATAAATGAATTCATAATGATTGTTATAAAAAATGCTTCTAGTTCTCATTTATGAAGCATGTCATCATGATCAAACTACTACATTTATATCATAATATAGATGTAACAACGGTGTTTGTAACATCATCCATATAAACCACCAAGGATAAATAAGGAAAATTTTCATTTCCCCCTTCCCTTTGTTACCCCTTAGTGACTATCACTAGATGTAAATCCTAAAAAAAGTAAGAAAATTTTGAGAATATAGGGTAATCATGCTTATGTATAAGGAATTATAGTTAAGTTAATGTCATAGATAGAGAAAATCCTTTTCATGTACTAGTTAAGTACCACATACCATTTTACTCTCATTTGATTTAACTTCTCTTTCATGTACTACCAAGTATATATAAGGATGAGCTTCTTTAGCATACTGATAGGTATATAATAAGGGTGAGGATACATAGAGGTTTAATATATCAGTCAGGTGGTATATAGAAAAGGGGATCTTTTTAGAGTGATAAGGAACCATTTCATCTACCAATATAGTAAATATGCATTCAATTAAAGATATTATTGGCACAATTCTAATTAGGAAAGATACCTAGTTACCATTGGTCTAGACAGCTTGAGAACACACTTATCTTCAACTATTGGAGCTTGAACATCTATGATGGGGATGATAAACCCACTAAAATGAAATAATAAAAGGAGATACCATCCTAGAAGCAAAAAAATTCAAGAGCATTAGCATTGATGAGAGCCTTAGTTGATGCAAATGTGTTTTTTCATAGACATAAGTGTATCACTCCTTGAGAATCATTTCACAAATTGAAGGACATGTATAATTCTCACTCAAAATTGGAGTTCATATGGTTTTAGTTGAAACTATTCAATATTTATTTGAAAAATGGAGATGTCATGAGTTTGGCTTCTAAAATATATGCAATAAAAAATGATGTTGATGCAGTTGGAACAAAAAATGATGTCTATATGACCACCTTAAAAAAGGCTATTATTTATATAGATTCAACCTAATTAGAGTATTTTTAAGCAATAAATCTATTGAATACTTCACATTTGATCAGTTTCTTGAGAAAATTTTTGAAAGATAAAAATCTTTTAGAAGAAAAATAGAGGGCACATGAGAACACATTTGTTAGGCTAACCAAAAGGACAATTCTTCTAAGAATACATGAAACGATAGAGATAAAGGGAAGAACAAGTTCGATGTGGAAAATATGGTAATAATAATAGTCAACATCAATAAAAGTAAAATTATAAACAACACTTGTTTCTAAAACAATACAAAAGGAAAGAAAATCATGAGATCCATGAATGCAAAACATCATCGGATAAAATTGAAACAAAAAAAAATGTAAAGTAAAAAGGGAAAAGAAGAAAAATGTATAACCAAATTTAGCTTAGTTTCTTGTGAATATGTGATTTCCATCTCTCATGAATGAAAAATGTTCCTTAGAGAGATCAAACTAGGATAATTATTGGGTTCTAGACACAAATGCCACACAACATATGACTTTCCAAAGAGACTTATATGAGGAGTTTGTTGAATAAATTTGTGGCTTAGTATTTTTGGCACATAAAACAAGTATGCAACCTCAAGGCATAGGTTCAATCCAACTCAAGTCACAAAGACTTCCATACTTCATTATTTGAAATGTAATATCCCTTCCTCAACTAAAACAAAGCTTGTTATCTCTTTCACTAATAAAAAAATAAGGCCACTCCATTTTAATTGATGATGGAAGGTGAAAGTCACAAGTAAATGTGATAACAAAGTTTTTCTAATTGGATATGAAGAAGGAAAATTGTTAAAACTCAGGGATGGATAATCAGTGCCAAGAATTATTTCTTGTCTCATAAAAGAAGGAATGCCAACAAGTCTTCTCTAGCTTGCCATATTTGAGCACGCACTATGAAAACATATGAAAAATGTATTAAAATGGTTTTTTATACTTGTATAATCTTTCCTAAATTATTAAAGAGTGTGAATCCTACATATTGGCCAAACACAAAATATAATTGTTTCAAAATCTAGAATGGAAAGCTGACAAGAAGTTGTAGTTAGTTCAATCTAATATGTGCTCTTTGAAAATTATTTCCACTAGTGGTCAAAAGTAAATCATATTATTTATTAATCACTATATTAGGATGAATTGGATATATTTTTAGAATAAAAATAAAAATTCTTCAAAACATTTCAAAATTGTCAAACCATGGTGCAAAATAAACCCTAATCCCATGTTAGGACACTTATAATTGTTAATGATGGTGAATTCAATTCAAAGGTGATTGAAAAATATCTCAAAAAAAACTAAATAAAACATCATATCATAGTGTATTACACTCCTTAATAAAATGGATTAATTGAGTGGATAGACAAAGCCATGATGAACACAATTCGGTCAATGTTGTTATTTAAAGGGATAAATCTACATTTTTAGGTATAAGTAGATTAAATAGTAGTATACATCTATAATAGGTCACAAAAAACAGCCCTATAGATGAAGAATCCATATGAAGTCTTGTGTGGTCATCTTCATTTAGTGTGACATCTTCAAACTTTAGATCTGCATGCTATGCATTGATTATAAAGGAGAAATAGAACAAACTGAAACACCTAATTCATAAAATCATGCTTTTGGGATACTTGAAGTCTTAAAATAATACAAGATATTTGATGAGAAAAAAAATAAATTTATCATTTCAAGACATGTTATATTTTTTGAAACTACGAAGGACACTACAAACATCAACTGAAAATTGAATTGACTAGATGAATATGCCAAATTTGAAGTTTTCAAAGAGGTTCTAAATAGTGAAGAGAGAACTAGTGTTTTATAAAAATTGGGATATATAGAAACTAAATCCTAATTGTGAAAAACTACTGAGTAAAATTATAATATTAAGATATGAAATAAATTAAGTATTTCTAATTTAGAACTTGCCAAACTTAGAAATATGTTGAAAGGGGAAAAAACATGGACACATTACTTAACTAGAAATTAGGTAATGTTATACTGTGTTTGTGACTATGGATCTCATTGTATGACTATGTGATGACACTATGAAAAAATAATATACTTTACTTTATCTCTATATGAGGCCACATTAATTATACAAGGTCAACCTACATTATAGTCTTTAGAGAGTGTTAGCACCCAATAGGGTTTTCTCCCTTTTTGTAAATTTAGGTCTATGCATTGTTTCTTGTTGGTTATCTATGTGTGTTCTATGTTTCATGATATTTTATGGAGGCCACTATGTACCTTATTATTCACTTGAAACCCTATTTTAATAGGTAATGAAGAAAAAATAGAATAAATGGGGGAAAAAGGTTAGTGGTTAAAGTTTTCTTAGACCTCAACAACCCATGTGTTGAGCATTACCTACACACCAAATAATCTAAATATGGATCAAACTCCATGTATTTATCTCATGATACAATGGTGTGTGTTAAAGACTTGTGTAATGCTAAATGTTGGTGCAATTCTAGTGTATTTATGTGCTTCAATTATGACTTGTGACCTTTGAGGTGTATGCAAACTTAGCTTTGGGATACTAAGGTTGTGTGGGCTTTGAGTTGGGAAGAATATGTTTTTTTCCTGAATGTGTAGTTCGATGTTCTATTATTTTTTAATTCATGAGCCTCTTGTGTGAAAAATGGTTTGAAATGTGACTTTATAATGATCATTTTTGGAATTCCTCGGATGAGGCTTGCGAAACATGTGAGATGACCTATTAATTGATTTTTAATTTGAGTAATTAGTCATTATTTGGTGGGAGGATGTAGCGATAGATTCAGATGCCACCACTGAGTGGGATAGTACTGAAAGATCAACCTTGTTTGGGAAGCAAAGGCAACTAATTTGGAATAGTTAACCAATCAAATGATGAGCTTAGGTTGTCTAGAATGAATATTATTATGTATCAAAATTTGTTGAAGGTAGGGATTATGTACATAAAGATAGAGGAATAATGGCTTAGAGCCAAAAAATTGGGCATGGGCTAAGTGCATGTAATGATATGGTTAAAAGTGCACTTTTTTAGCATTAAATGTTAATTTATATGACTAGATTTACCACCTTTTAATCTAGTAATGAAAAAAAGTGAAAGTACTAAAGTAAAATAAAGAGAGCTATGCCTGAGCTTACCTATGTTGAGTAGGCTTAGATGTAGACCACAACATTGAATTGTGATTCATGGAAATCTATAATGAAACATGTATAAATCAGTCATTAAGATGAAAATCTAAAAGTAAAGACATGAAACTTATTGATCTAATTATAAGGAATTAATACACATGATTTGGGTGTGTGAACCGTTATGTTTTTTGGTACAAAAATGGTCATTAGAGAGGGTAAGACCCTTGGATATTTATATTCATTAAATAAATTATATTAGACTATGCATTCTTCAATCCTAATTAATAGGTGAGTGTGTTTAATAACTCAAGGTGTGCTTGACTCCATCATTTCATACCCAAAGTAATAAATTAGGCTAGAATACCTATATGAATTCCAATAGTTTATTTATGATGAAAAAATTGGTGTAAAACTAGTACAAAAAGGTGAATCAAGTGTTGTATATGGAATAATATTCATTTCTAATGCAAACATGGTGCAAAATTAACACAAAACTAGTGAAAATGTAGTATGATATGAGTCTGGTGTATATAACATAAAAAATGACAAGTATTGCCACTATATCTATGAAATTGGTGTAAAACTAAGCAAAAAGGTGGTCATGTACCACACACATGCCCCCAATATGATATCTAGGTGTATATAAATTTTAGAACTATTTGATATCATGTGATTTTCTAAGAAAAAACATCTCTACAAAACTTTGGAACACATGTTGCGCATGATGCCTCTAATCTGAGCAAAATCGAAGATCAACTTGAGTATTATTCTAAAATTATTCTAGATACCTATTGCAAACTATCTTGTAACTGGTTATGATTTCTAGAAATTATATGAAATACTATTTTATACCTATAAGGATGAAAACACATTGTTATGGATGCATTCAGCCTGCACCCTTGTCCAAATGGAGCATTATTATCTACAATTACTTTTGGGTACTTCATAAGTATGAATTGTGATCAACTAAGAAAAATCTATATTTTATTATTTGTGTAGTGTATTGTTATAACTTAATATTTAATACAAGCCACTATGTATGCCCCCTCTTTTGAGGTGAGTTGTGAATCCCACACATAACTTATCTCAAAATAAGTAGTTATTTAAAATGATTTTATGTAAAATATGGAAATATGAGTAGTAATGACAACATTATAGATCATGGCATGATCATAGATAAACTAAGAAATATATTAACATTTTATGCATGTAGAACCAAGAATCCATAGTTTCATGTCTATATAGATGTTATCAATTAGGAACATAGTAAGTAATGATCATATAATAAAAATAAAAAATCAAGGAAGAATCATGATGTAAATCATGACATGAAATTTTTTTGGAGATGCATGATGTCCATCATGGCTTAAAAAACTAAGCAAACAAGTGTCATGGTTATGATGCTTGTATAAATAACACACCCAAAAACACACAAAGCATGAAATAATACTAAAGGGATGTTATATATAAAATTTTCACCCTTGATAGGGTTTTTTAAGCCCTCTCAACTTGAGCTATACAATGGGATTGATCCTAGGCTATGGGTGACCTTTAGATAGATCAAACATCTAGGTTATAGGGCTAACTCCCCTTGATGTATCAATTAAGATCTACTACTAACTATATTTCAAAGGAAAAGGGAGAAGGATAACATGAAAATAAATAAAGGAGGTGATACACTAAATAATTTATCTCTACCAACCAACTACATGTGCACTTATAGACCAAGAAAACTAACCTTACATACACTACTCTTGATCTAAATCTCTCACATAAGTGTTTCAATGTGAAAGTGGTGATAGATGATTAGGATAGGAGGATGAGTAAATAGGTCTTAGAGGACACTAGTGAATATATAAGATCACTTAAACTTTATATCACACTTCACATGACCTACGAAAGAAGCTTTCAAACTGCATCTAGGTGTTAGAAAAGGACAACATGCCAAGGAAGAAAAGTCAAATAACTTGACAAGATCGACTATTCATACACAAACACTAATTAAAGTCATATAAGTAGGTAAAACAAATTGTTTCTCATTGAAAAAGGCATATAAATGGGTAGGGATTCACCATACCCAGGTGAAGGATATATAACAAGCCAAATAAGGCTACTTAAATAGAGAAATGAGAGTAAAGGAGAGAAAGGAACATAGAAATGGTCCATGAAAAGTGTCACGTGAGAGTTACAACAAAAAAAAGTTGGAGAATAGTTTAAAAATACCTTCAAAGATATTTTTTACTTCTTTGATGATGCTTCACTCCAAATGGCATATGAGTATTCATATTTGTTTGACACCTTGATCTTCCTCTTGAAAACTTTCCTTCTCTTCACTTGTGAGGTGACAAGTGGTATTATTCATAATAAATTTATTTTTATTTGATATTGATATACTATTTGAAACCTTGCATCAATTTATGAATCTTTTACACTGATGATTACACCTCTTAGATGTCTTGAAGCCTAATTTGTCTTATTACACCCTTCTTACCCAAATAGCTCAAATCTTGGTTTCATATTTATGAGTGAAAAATATATTCATGGATGACATATAAATACCTTATCAGACCTAAATAAACTCCTTTTGAATCTTAAATCACTCACCAAGACCTCATTTTGTACCTTAAGCTCTTATTTTCTCCTAATTCCTTATAACCCTAAAAACATACAAAGATCCTTGTTTAGAATAATTTATGGATTATATTAAATAAATTAGGGTATTTTTGAGTACCTAGTATTACCTTAAAATTCCATTCCAAATTTCATGACCCAAAACTGAGTGGAAGTATACTTATTCACTTGTTTTCTCTCTCCAATTAGGCCTCCATTAACCCTTTAGGCCTAAAAACTAGTTTTTGGCTCCACACTTTTCCCAAATGTGTAAAATATATATTAAGTGTATTATTAACTTTCCCCATATTATTACCATGATCCATGCCAAATTTGGGCTTTTGAGATCTTGTGTAGACAGGTGAACCATGAAATGGCCAAAAGACCTAGCCTTTCACAAGCCTCTTTCACACTGTCTTCAAAAATTAAACCTATAGGAGCACTTTTAGGATGAAATGTATGGATTTTTTGACCTAAATAGTTATTATACACGTCAATATATCCTCCATAATGATTTACATCTATCCATGAGGTCAAAAACCTTGTTTTGAGCTCAAATATTTGAACAATAATAACATTTAATGAGTTTGTATAATTATAGGTATAAGAAAAAGTCATGGTGATATTATTCATGGAGTGAGTAATGGTTTAAAATATGTATCAAGATAAATCTAACTCATTTTAGGTAGTTTATATTCCAATCTCTCTCATCGAGTCCTTATTAGGGTTTTAGGAGGGTTTAAAGTAGCTTGAGTTCTTAATGATTGTTCATAAACCCTAAGGCACTAAATCCTAAACCAATGACAAAAATTTCAAGTGAAAAAGTGTCATAAACTACCACTATGTGATTAGGTTCCTATTAAACCTATCTATACATATCTAAGCTTGATAAAGTGCTCTTGGAGTCTCTACTATGTAATTGGAGAGTGTTCTGTAGTCTTAACCATTGTTCATAAAGGTTGGAGACCTAAAACAATATATGATGCTAGAAGATTAGAGTATGGAGACCCATTAAACATAATTTTAAACCATTTTAATTAATGAAAAATGTTATGGTCGCACTAATAAAAATAAATTTTGACTTGCATTGCAGCCATACACTAGAATAGCTCAAGAAAGTTTTATAGGCCTAAATGGTATTTTCTTGTATTCATCTGCCTATGAATGATTCTATAGGTTATTTTAAACCATTGTACACTTACCAATGTCATTAGGTTCTCATTTAACCTTAAAAAAATCATTCTTATCACAAATTTACACACATGCCTATGTGTGTGACCTTAGACTTACTAGGCCTAAATAGGCCTATCCACATTTGCACCACTTTTGTTTAGTATGAAACTCATATGGAGTCATAATGAATTTAAATTATGATTACCATGTGATTTATTCTTCTTAAATACCTCTTATTTGAAACCAAGTAGGCATCTTGTCACTCTAAGTAGGCCTATAGGTGCCAAGTTGACTATGTGTCTACATGGATTGAAGTAAGTTAGTATTAGTCACTTTGTTTGATCATTATTTTAGGTTTTATTTTTATTATTATTAAATTTATTCACTTAATTACTCACCTAAACTCTAAATCCACCATTGTGCATTGTATCTTATTTACAATATTAAAACCAACTGGGTTACCCACATAGTCATGGAAGTGATCATTTGGTGCCTTGACTACAATTTTGGAGTTTAGGACATCAATGAAAATCACTAAGCACTTAAATGGCCTTCATCACAATGTTGGGAGTTTAGTGTCTTCATTTTAACTTCTATAACTTTTTAAGACCTCACATCTTCAAAATCATACTCCTCTCTTCTTGTATCTATTCATGACATGATTATAGATGATGGCGAATAGACTTTTGAGTGTTAGGATTTGAAACTTGTCCTTATTTAACTATGTCATCTACACATTGATACAAATTTGAAATTCATGAAGGTTAATTCACATTCAACTTATATTTTTTCAAACTTATTAGCACTTTCCTTTTTTTGACTATACATAGGCCTATATATGAGTGTCTAGGCCTATATATTCTTCAGTGACTATGACAATAGTCATTTTGTAGACACCTAAAATTAGCCACAACTATATTTTGACCAGAATTAAAATCAATTCCTACCAACCATTGAAAATTAAGATTAGGAATAACTGAACATCCCAAATTTGTCTATGCATCATTCATCAATGCTTGAAATCATGTTAAGGCATCCCTAATTAGGATATTCTATCGTATGTAATGATAAACTCTCATAGATTCATCCCTAATCACCTTGTGGCATAACAACTATCAATTTAGCTTATGGACCTATTAAGTGGGGCACTTTAACAAATATCAAAATTTGAAAGTGCTAAATTACTAATCAAAATCAATTAACTAGCTAAACAAGATTAAATGCCTAGTTGAATTATCCATTTGAAATTAACAAATATCTAAAAAAGGAAATTACAAAATTTAAAATATCCAAGCCTTTCATCATTGCCTTTATGAGTTATCAAGTTCTTTGAAAATATCCTAAAATATCAAATTTGAGAGCCATGCCTAGTAATTATAAATCATAATTACATGACAACTATTAACTCAACTAGAGTTAGTTTTAACTCACCTAAGTTTGGTTTGAACCCATTCGATTCCTAAACTCAACCTTAACTCACCTTGGGTGAGAGTTAATTCTTAAGGCTATAAATACAAGGCCATACCACTTCATTTCTAAGCTTAGAATTTAGAGTTATTATGAAGGATTTGTTCCATACGACTCATGTAAGTAGTGTTACCATGCCCAAATATTAAGCCAAGCAACATCAAAACCAAGGTGCCAAGGAGAGAAAGATCCAAAAAACCTCTACTGTCAAAGACTTCCTGATGCACAAACTGAGTAAACCATTCAACAAGCCATTTGGAACTCCAAGGAAGGTAAAAGAGTTGTTTCTTTTATGTTTTTGTTGTGCTTTCATTTAGTTTTTATTACCTAAGCTCTCCCTAGTGTCTAAGCTAGAGGTGTTAGAGTTTTAGTGTGTTTATTTCATTTATTTTATGAGACTAACACAAGACTAACCTCCCTTCTACGTATTCCTTGTCCACATGTTGGCATGCCTAGTGGGACCCACACCCCTTGAAGTTGCTCCTAAGGCCATTTAGAGCACTCTCCTAAAAAATTTCATATAAAAATTTAATTTGGTTAATCAAAATAGGTGGAAATTGGAGGCTAAAAGACATTTTTTTGGGAGTCATGAAGTTGCTTTGTGCAATTATGATTTTGCTCTCTGGAATCACAATATTACCACAATATTGTTATTTACATAGTCACAGTTTTGTCTTATTTCTTGCATTTTTATATATAACTGTCAAGGTTTTTACTAACCATTTAATGCTTGCAAGTTAATTAATGATATCACAATATCATGACTCTGACAGTCATGGTGTTTCCATAAAACATGTGATATTACAATGTCATGACTTTAAAAGTCATGATATCACAATAAGTTTAGGGATATTACCTAAAGTTTTATGATATTATGTTTAACTAATAATGGACTCTGCTAACCATTTTATGCTAAGTTACAATACTGATACTCTCAAAATTGTAGTATTTCCCTTTTTCTATGGTTTTGCACTTAAACTAGTAATATTGTTTTTAATACTCTATTTTCATTCAAGTTATGGTATTATGCTTACAATCATGGTTTTTTAGTGAGAATTATGGTAGTCCTCTATGTTTCTATGGTTTTACAATGTGTGTAAAAAACTATAAACCTTAGAGAAAGATTTGGGAAGTCATTTATTCATTCATGATGTGATTCTAAGCATAAGGACCTTGTAACATGTTTTGTAGAACCCAAAGGCCAAAAGGAGACATTTAAAACACTTTTAACTCACAAATTCCACATTTCAAATTGGTGTTTTAAAAAAATATTTTGCTTAAGTCATTTCCATTTTTTTAAAGTTTTCAACTAAAAAACACCTAGGGGCTCAAAATTCACAACACATTTCATTTTGGTGCCATAACATGAACTTTTACATTTAGTTACATAATCCTAAGAGTTTTTCATTTTATGTTTGTTTATTGAATTTATTTTGTTTAAGTAAGATGAGTGACACATGTATGCTCTACCCCCTTCCCCTTTAGGGAATTTGGGTGATTAAAAGTGCTCATTCTTTTTCTTTGTCACTTTAGTCCAACAACAGGAATATAAAGTCACTAAGGCCCTCCCCAAATCCATATGGTTTGGGTGACCCCAAAATGACCATAAAGTCTTTTCTCTTGCCTTTATTTTTATGCATTTTAGATTGTGATCGAGAGTTAATCACCTCCTCATGGGTTCTTTATGGAAGTTTTGACCTAATAACTCATCTCCCAACATCATTTCAACCCCACTCTATGGTGGAGAATATAAATTAAGGGTGACCCATTAGGATGCTTTTTTTGAGCGATTAAAACAAGGTCCATTATTTGTATTCAACCTTAAAACATAGGGGCAACTCAGACATCACACTAAATTGATCAAGTGATGAATGTAGTGATTATGAAAAGGATAATACCTTTTCACAACAAGCTAGTTGATGCATATCCAAATGATGTGATTACATCTCTAGTGTTAGCCATACTTGGGACCAACTAGAAATGAGCAAAAATTGATAATTTAGAATAATCCCACTTTTTTCAGACATATTATTGATGCAAGGTGAGTAGCCCAAAGTTCTATGTCACAATACAAACTCTTGAGAGAAGAGGGGGCTTACTTTTCATGAACTTTTACTTTTTTGATTAATAATTAAAATATTTTCAAGAGTAATTTATTGATGGAATTTGATAGTACCATGTAACCTTATCATTTTTAAGATTTAGGATGTTACACTTAGGTGTTTACGTCATTTTTTCCTTTTTTGGTCTTATGTCTAACTATTTGTTTGTCATACTACATTGAAAATAAGTTTTTTTCTACATCACTCTTTTGTTTGAGGAGGATTTATGCTGGCCATTTAACATCATGCATGTGCCTTAGTATTTTTACCAATCCTTGTGTATGTTTACCAATTGATTGGAAAAGGTGTCGTTATGCTTCCCAATTCATTCCAAGTTATTATGCCTTAGAGTCTCAAAACAAAACACTTGTGAAAACTTTAGAGCATAATAATGTTGTTACACTTCTCAAATCATTTCACATATTTGTTTCCTTATGTCTAAATTCTAATTTCAAAACCAAACCACATGTGCCTTTTTGGGATATATACCTAGTGTTATTATGTTATTCGTTCTTTTTTAGTTTGTTGTTTGTGTAAGAATCCTATTTTTATAAGTTGAGTTTGAAATTAGTCTTGACAATTTCAAATCCAAACATTGATTGATTTTTGCCTATGCCTTGTGTAATTCTGGATTAGACATCGATATTTCTCTTTTGGGTTGTGTAAATTAGCCTAATTTCTTATTCAATTTGAAAACTATTTTTGTGCCTAATGTTTGGGGAAGTAATTTACCTTCCATTTGCCTATTGTTTCAGGCCTTTCACCAATTGACCAATTTCATGTTTAATTATGAATGCCTAGTTTATGCCAAAGTGTTTCAAATTTGTTAGATTAAATCTCTTACCTTGTTTTGTTTAAAGTCTAGCTCTTGTGCCTTTTGTAAAAGACTTAGCAATACCTATTTTGAGCCTAGATTTTGTGCCTTTTTTGAAAGACCTAGAAACTTTTGTTTTCTTTAGATTATATTTGTTTAAAACACTTTACACCTAGAGTTTGGAATTCTAATTTTTATTGATCCACTTAACCTTTTTGTGTAAGACATTTGACATTTGATGTTAGACATTTGATGTTAGACTATTTTAGACCAAGTTTTTAACCCAAACCTTTTGGAGATATAGCTCCACTTTTTAGACCAAGTTTGAACCATTTGTCCTTTGGACATACTTTTTAAAAGTTTATAGAACTCTAGTCCTTCTCTATGAAATGTTCATCATTAATTTGGATATGTCTTTCTATACTCATAATAGAGCCATGTATAATCCAGGATATGATAATGTGGTTGCATAAGATGATTTTATTCAAGACCCTTATGGTGATGATGTATTTTGTGAGATGAATCCTTATCCTCCTTACAACACTCAATCTAGGGAATGAATCCAAGATCCCTTAGCTCACTATTTGGTTAACACACCTCTATACTCAAAGTAAGACCAAGAACAAATAATACAATACCTTGATACCATACCATCAGTTGTAGACCAAGTTAAACAATAACCATACTATGTTATGATTACATTGACATATGACCCTTATTTTTTGATCATCACTTTTTTGAAAATAAGGATGAAGTTTTATTTAGAGATGTAGAGGCAGGGGTTAAGTTTCCAGCAAACTTCCCCCATGAAAATTTGCCTAGTCTAGTAAGAGTGCCTTTCAACATGCCTTATAACCAAACCATCGAACAAGCCTCTTCTATAAATACTCAAATGCTTGTGTTGATGTCATATCAATACCCACATATGCTTTTCATAGGAAAGGGACTCATGGAGGACCAATTTATACATATGCACACAATATACCAAACCTATTTAAACTTAGCATGCAATTTCAATAACATGGCCATGTCAAACTCTCCACTCAATGAGTTAGTTCCTTTAATAGGAGTATTAATTGAATTGGCATGCCAAGATAATTTAGGTATAGAACTCAACAAGCAATGACTAACATTCCAAAACAATAGCATAATCTAGTATACCAATGTAATAAATGTAGAACATTCAACCACCTCATCATGGGGAAATAAATATTCCACCTCATTAGGTAGTGATAAGTACACCTTAATAATTATAGACCAACGTGAATTTACAGTAAAAAATGTTCTCTAATAAAAAAAGTATGTCCATTGGTCAATGATAAATGTAAAAAACTTGACAAGAATCTACTTCATAATAAGTGTTCATACAACCAAGAGGTACTACTATTCAATAAGTATAAATTAGGCAACAATTGCCTTTCATTCTAAACATGCCACAAAATTAGTAATAGGGCCTTATTTCACAACAAGTTCCTCTTATTCAAAAAGGTTTGACTAGTTGACAACAAGTCCCTATTCAACCACAACAGGCACAATACTCCACTCAAATCCATATCCATATATCTCAGCCATAATCCCCCAAAACTAGGCATATATACCAAATCCAAACCAGAATATCACACCATAATATGTGTAATTTTAAAAATATCATCCCAATCCATAAATTCATATTCTTGATCATTTCCCTAACCAAACAAACATTTCACAATAAATCATACCTCCTTTATACCTAGGTCAAGGTAATCCACCTTTGACTACCTAGCCTCGACCTTAGGCCAATGTTCCATCTAGTTTCTTGGCATAAGAACAAATGAAGGATGTAATTGCTACCATTCAATCTGGGAAACATACAAAGAATTTTAAGTTGGATGATGTGTGCTCCTACCCATTCAACATGGAGTATCTAAAAATACCATTTCCTTCAGGGTATGAACCCCTAGAGTTTGACAAATATAAGGGTAAGGGAGAACCTAAGGCCCATTTAATCAAATTATTTGTTATTTTCCAACCAGTGGCTTATAGTGACATATACCTCCTAATTTTGGATCCTAAAAGTAATTAGGATAGGATTTGGAATGGTTTTTGAAATTTCAAAAGAACTCAGTATCTAATTTTGATGACCTCTCAGAAAACTTTGTGCAACATTTCTCCTATAATCTCAAACATTAGATTTCATTAGTAGATTTGACTCAAGCCAAGTAGAAAGCTAATGAAATATTTACAAGCTATCTATAATGATGGATAGAACTTACTAGCTTCTTCAACCATAGATTACCATATAAGTAATTAGACACTATATGTACCAAGAATTTAAACAACAAGATATCATATCATATGGAACTACAATGTGCACATAACTTTAAGGAGATCATTGATAAAGGCTTACTCATTGAAAAGGCCCTTATTAGAAAAGGGATTATCAATTTAACCTCATCAAATCAAAACCAAAACCAAAACCAAAACCAAGGAAATGGCCAAAATCAGAATCAAAGCCAAATCCAAACACAAGCATTGACACCAACCCAAGCTAGTAATTATGAAAAATTCAAGTAGTTTAATTGTAACAAGAATGTTATTGGAAATGGAGTAACTAAGTAATTTTATGTGCAAATGGTATAAACACCATCTACTAAATCAATGACACAAATGCAAATTACTCCTCACCAACAACCTCTTCAACAAGCACAACCTTTGAAGTAGCCTAGACCAATGATAAAAATTAGTAACCTTTGCCTTTGCAAACCCCTCTTCCAAGGAGAAATGTGCCTACTCATCAAGTTTTCAATGATCTTAGAGAGCCTATTGAAGCCATGTTTTACAAGCTATCCATTTTTAATATTATTAGTTGGCCCATGCCAAAGCATTATCTTGAGGTATTCCTTATCTAGATTGGTACATAGAAAATGAGTTCTATGAATACCAAAGGGTTAATGGATATAATTTATGTCATTGTATGTAGATCAAACACCTCATCAAAAATAAGTTGGAAAATGTGGATATCACATTAGATAATAGAGATTATACATTCAATCATAACCTGAGTATTTATCAAAACCCTTTTTCATAACATAATAATAACAACCAACAATAACAACATCAAATTCCATAATTAAAAAAACAATACCAACAACTGAGATAGAAACAATAATTCTAGTAGAAACAATAACAATGTCAAATTAATGGATGAAACCAAGGCCAAAATGATACCAATAACCAATAAACTTACCACATAGTTACACATGAATACAAGAAAGTTGTAGGCCATATTATGGGAGGTTGTATTTCCACCATCACCATTAAACCAAGACCAAGTGCCAATAAAACAAGACTATTACTAACCAATTTCAATCAACCAACTTATGCTAGTGATTCTTCCTTGACTTGGGACTACATATAGGTGTACCAAAGAGCAAGGATTACTACTTTTAGACCTTATACTGATAAATCATCATTACCCCATGACCACATACAAGTGCACCAACAACTAAGACTTATATTATCTGGCTCCCCTCTAACATCATTTTGCAGTAATAATGGTCTTGTATCTAATCCCAATTATGTAATCATAACTTAACGATCAAATATTACCATTCCATGCCCACAATCATCTACCATTGAACCCACTCAACCCACTGTTCTAGCTAGAAACAAGACATATACCACTATGAAGGAAAAGATCAATATTGTGGAGCAACTTCAAAAGATGCTCGCACAAATATCCATTTTAGATTTGTTGTGAATGTATACTATCCATAAGAACATCTTAATAGAGTTCCTCAACCAATCACATATTCCAAATGACATAAGCCTAAAAAAAATTCAAGATTTGGTTCAACATCTAGCCCTAGGCCAATAGTTAACCTTTGACCAAAGTGATATGTCATCCCTTGGCCCTCTCTATAATATTTTGTTTTACATTGAATTCATTATCACATGACACAAATTGAATTGTGTCTTTATAGATAAGGGATTGTGCCTAAATATTGTGTCTCTAAAGCTCATCAAGCATCTTAGATACATAAAAAGTGATCTTTAACTAGAAATAATCACTATCAAGGCATATGATAATTAAAAAATGGAATCATAAGGCACCATCAAATTTCCAATCATCATTGGGAATTTTACCCATGATACACTATTCAATGTGTTAGACCTATACCTATCTTATAATTTGCTTTTGAAAAGGCCTTGGATACATGAAATTTGTGCAATCCCATCAAAATTTCACTGGTGTCTTAAGTTTTCTTATTCAGGCATGGAGGTAACTATTAATGGAGATTTTTAGCCTTACTAACATTGTAAACATTTAAAGGCAGAGTATGAAATCTATAACTATCATTTTGCCATAGATCTAGTACCTGAAAAGGGTAAGGGCAAATAAATATTTTTTGATTCACTAGAGGCCAATTACATTGACCCAAATAGCCTTGATTCATCTTCCCATATGTCACCTCCTAAAATATCCAATCATTTTACCATCACATCTAATAACTTAGGAGAGTATCTGACCCATGATACATTTCACATTTCCAAGCTTCCACAGAACCCCAAGTCCTATGGAAGACCTAAAGCCAGGCCACCTTGTATGGAATGGCAATAAAAGGGAATAAGCAAAATACATAGTCTTGCTCCTATCATTTTCATATCGGCCACTAGCCAAGAATATGACCCACTTGTAAATGGTGAATCATGGTTATACAATGCAAAATTTGTTGATTGTTAAAAAAATTCCAAATACCCCATTCCTAAAAATATCATGGATAACTAGGCCTATGAAGGAGGAGGTATCAGGCCAAAGAACTCTTGACCTAATTTTATTAGTCGGTATAAAGGAACATATAGTCTCAAATTTGCCTGGGGGTGATCCCATGTATCTTATTCATGTTCCAACACTCATAACTAATGATGATGATGCCGACAGTGAAGGAATCCAATCACAAACTTTATGAAAACCTAGCCAATACCAATTTGTTTAACACCCATGCCATTTGTACCCTTATCCTTATAAGGACATAATTTTCTTAATCTATATCTCCCTCAACTTATAGCCTGGGACCAACTCAAATCCACAATGCCTATAGATGAGTTTGAGAATGATGAGGCCTTTCATAAATTTTTAGGACTATGAGACAATGTTTTGTTGGGAGACCACAAATAAGGGTTCTCAATCACAATGGATCTTGTAGCCTATTTTAAAGAATGGGTAAACACCCTTAGCCAAAAAATAAAAAATAAAACATTGAGGTCCCAAAGTGAAAAATTATTTGAAGCACTTTTGGACTAGGGTAAAAATAAAGAGAAAGTCTAGTCTTCTGGTAAAAACCTTTTTCAGGCACCATTAGATGGGGGTGTTCAATGTTCCTCAAACATAGATCAAGAGACCACCAATGATGAACTTGTATATGGGTCTAAATTTAGTTCTAAAGAACAACATGCCTTTGAAAAAATCATCTAACAATTTCTAGTGGTGTTTATAACATGGTCATCCCTTCCATTGGGAGACTCCAATTCATCTTGTTTAGGTAAAATTGAAGAGCCAGTCCAAATAGAGGACTTTGTAGTTCTAGGCTAGTTTAAAATATTGCCAAACGTTAGAGAAAATGGATTGAATCTCCTTGTTGAGGACACTATAAAAGTCAACATTAGGATTCCAGATGATCCAAAATGGATCAAATTATGTGCATCCCTTATCGAGGAGGAACATGAAATATTTACAACCCTTTTGAGAGAGTTTATTGATATCTTTGATTGGGCCCCACCTTGGTTATACACCATCTTATTGTACATCCTGATGCCAAAATCATGAAACATAAATTACATAAGATGCATCCTCACATTGTTGTATTACTAAAAAAAAGAGTTGGAAAAACTCTTAGAAGCAAGATGGATTCGACTGATTGATTACTCATAATGGATCTCAAATATTGTGCATGTTAACAAGAATCCAAAAGGAATCAAAATTCTCACTGATTTCAAAGATATAAGGATTACCCAAAGGATGAGTTTCATCTACCAGACATTGACATGATAGTTGACTCCACAACTGGGTATGAAATGCTTTCATTGATGGACAAATTTTTAGGATACAAATTTTTAGAAGACCAACACAAAACAACATTCACTACTCCATGGGGAATGTTTTGTTATCAATTTATGCCATTTGGTCTCAATAATGTTGAGGCCATATACCAAATATCCATGACTATCATATTTTATGATATGATGCATGACATTATTGAAGACTATATCAATGACATATTGTGTAAATCAAAAACATGTGTCGATCATCTAGCTGCACTATGACAAATATTTGAGAGGATTCATGAATACAAAGTTAGACTCAATCCCAAGAAGTGTGTTTTTGGTGTTACTTTAGGTAAATTTCTAGGCTTCATCATCTCTCACCAAGGCATTGAATTTGATCTAGCTAAAGTACAAGCCATTACATAGATACCACCATATTCTAATTTGAAGCAACTCCATATTTTTTAGGGAAAGATTCAGTCTATCAAATTCTTCATTTATTAGTTGGTTGACAAATGTCATCCATTTATAGACCTACTGAATAATGGTGTCATAGTTCATTGGGATGAAGAATGCCAGAAAGCTTTTCAACACATCAAGGAATATCTTTCTAATTTGCTTGTTTTATTTCCACCTATGTTAGGAAAGTCGTTTATATTTCACCTATCTATAACTAAAAAAACCATAGGGGCACTTCGATCTTAGCATGATGATAATGGAAAAGAACATGTCGTATACTATCTAAGTCATATATTGGTCATGTATGAACACAATTATATGCCCATTAATTTTTTTTGTTTAGCTATGGTCTTTACCACCCAAAAACTATGACATTACATGCTAAATAATAAGACCATGGTTATTTTCAAAGTAAGTCTGCTCAAGTATCTACTATCTAAAATAACTTTACAAGGCTACATGGCTAAATGGATCATGCTTCTGAGCAAGTTAAAAATAGAGTATGTCAACTAGAAGCTATCAAGGGATAAGTACTTATAGATCAACTTGTTGAAGCTCCCCTTGTAAATATTGAACCTTTAACTTTTCAATTCCTAGATGAGTCCATCATGACCATCATTGAAATACCTCTTAAGGAGTAGCACTGGAAGCTATATTTTGATGGATCATTCACCTCACATGGATCAAGGGTATGCCTATTTTTATTACACCATATGGGGATATTATCACTAAGTCATTCTAAGTCACCTTTCCTTTTACTAATAACATGGAAAAATATGAATCACTCATGGTAGGGATTAACCAAGAAGTACAATGGTATATTCAACATCTCAAGGTTTATAGTGATTCTTAGTTAATCATCAATCAGGAAATAAACCACTTTCAAACCAAAGATGACAAGATGGTGCCATACAAGGCCATGATCAACACTCTTAAATAATAAATTTTTGACATACAATTTGAACAAATACCAAGGTCTAGTAAAAAAAAAATGGATGCCATGACCACCATTGGTTTTTTGATCTGTCACATAGACAAGGTAAAAGAATATCAATTTCTTATTGAAAATCTTCTAGTACCTATTCATGAACCTTTAACCATTGTAATGATCTATGATATTATTGGTCCCAGATATATATGGTATTCAAACCTTTTTACCTACCTCCATGACCATATTATGCCACCAAACCTATCACATAAACAACAAAAGGCCTTTACCCACCAAGTTGCATGACATACCTTACTTGAACCAATCCTTTACCACTACAATTTAATGGAACTCTACTTCATTATTTAAATTTGGCAAAATCAATGTTAGAGTTACAACAAGTTCATGAAGGAACATGTGGAGCCCATACTAGTAGGGAAATCCTAGTCAAAATGCTTCTATATACTAGGTGTTATTGGCCAACTACAGATGTAAATGTAGTTGATTATGTTAAAAGGTATGACAAATGTTAAAGGCATGCTAATCTGATTCATGCCCTATCCAAAAAATTAAAACCAATGCTTACACCATGGTCATTTGCCACATGGTGCATCAATCTCATTGGTAATACTTAACCTCATTTGATGGATATAAACACATCCTTACCACTACCAAATCTTTCACTAAGTGGGTTGAAGCTATACCCCTCACATGACTAAAAAACAAATTTCTAAATTTATATTCAATCATCTCATCTATCACTTTGGTATCCCATCTGACATTATATATGATAATGGAAGATCATTTAAAAATAAGGATCTCAAAACCTTGTGTTGAGTAAAACATTACTCAACATTTTTCTATGGCATATTACCCATAAGGTAACAACCAAGCTGAAGAGTCCAAAAAAACCATTGTTAACATACTTAAAAATATCATCAATGATGATGGTCATGATTGGCACCTCCAAATATTTCTCACCCTCTAGGAATACCATATTGATTACCATACCCCAATAATATCCACTCCATATTCCCTAATTTATGGCACTGAGGCCATTTTTCCCATTGAGGTCAAGTTAACTTCTCTATGCATCTTATTTAAGCATGTTCTTGATGATGAATATTATCATGTAGTTCACCTACAAGATTTGGAATTACTTGATGAAAAACATATGGCTACTGATAATAGCCTTCAAGCATACTAAAACCAAATCTATTGCCACTACAATTGATGAGTCAAACATAGATAATTTGAGATTGGTGATCTTATTATCAAAGAAAACCAATAGAATACCATGACCAAGAAAAGGCACAAGGCAAAGTTCAAACCCAACTAGATTGGACCCTATATCATTATTTCAAACTATGGCTTTGAAGCATATAGGCTCACTACACCATACAGAGATGAACATGATGAGCCAATGAACATCATATACCTCAAGTATTACTTCACTTTAGAGACTTGACACATTGTCTACGAGGCCTATTTATATTCTACCATTTCATGATCTTTTTTGTATCATACCCTATACCATTATATTATACCATTCTTATTGACCAAATTTATTTTTACCCTCACTACCCAACCCCTTTGACCTTGGTTCCATTTCATTAGTTCTTCATAAACCTTCAGTGAAAGAATTCAGATCAAGCTAAAGTAGTTGATTCACTATTCTAGATATAGGCCATCTTTTGGACTAGTACGATAGTGGTTTGGTAGTTGCATCCTTCATTTATTATATCATTTTATACCACATGTTCTTGATTATAACTTCCTTTGGATGAATCAGAGTACCACCATCGTGCTACTATTTATAACCACCTTTGGGCGAATTAATATCATTGACCTTTATCGTTGTTTCCTAATTATAATTTCCTATTGGTAAATTATGGATAACAATTTTATCATGCCTAGAAGTACCACCTTGACATTCCTATGCTGTACTATGTCATTTTCCTCTTTTGTCTATTTTTAATGGGGACTTGTTGCTACCTAGTCAAATTCCTACATTGGAAGGCAAAACTATAGTGACTTGAGGTCCCATCCTGGGACTATGTAGGCAACACTCAATTTATGTTGAGGCTAGTTTAGTCATAAATTTTCCATGAATTTTTTGAGTAATTTTAATTTTGAACGCTCTCACCATTTTGAAAGTGGAACCATTTTAGTATCTCGTTATTCTAGATCAAATTGAGATGCTTTGATAATTCCAAAAACATTTAAAATCTCTATATAAAATTCATCATCAACCACTTCTTTTCCTTATAGATTATGGGACCCCTATCTATTTCACAAGAAACCACTTGTTATTTAGTTCCCCTATCCTTATTGGCCTAATGTCCCAAGCTCTCATCATTTTGTGATACTATTCCCATATTCCTCTATCACCTAAATCATGTTTTCTTCTCATAATTTTCTTATATCCCATATCCTAAGAGAACTACATTTGGCCTGAAGTTTATGTTAGACCTCGAATCCATGAAAATATGTAGGAAGTGTCAACTTTCCTAGTGTATTTGGAATCAGCTTGGCTATCCCTTCCTTTTATTCTATTCCCTTCATTTTGTTTGTTTATTTCATTGTTTCCTATAGCCTAGGTGCAATGTTCATCCTCTTGTTTGTTCTTTGTTTGTGTTAACATTATGATTAACCATCAATGTGTTTATTTTATTTTTTTCTCATTATTTTGTTTGTTTTGTGCCTTTTTGTTTCTTCCTATTTATTTGTTTTCCTATTTGTTTGCTTTCTTTTTGTGCCTTGACTTAGTATTTATATGTTCATTGGGCGATTCCTTGTACATTATACTTAAGTCCATTTATATTCATATGTCAACATTTTCATCATGGTTTTTATCATTAGTGCATTATTTTCATTTATTTATTGGGATGTGTGTCAATCCTTATGCACATTAAAAATAAGTTATCATGGTTTTTTATATCATGATGCATACCATCATATACTATAACAAAAATCAACTCAGGAAATCTTACCAGCAATGAGGCCGCAATACTTCTCCTTGGCACCTAAAAAGATTCTAGATCAATCAAAATCATTTCCCACATATAGAGTAATTAAATAATTTTAGTCCTTTCTATTTAGGATGTGCATCTTTGTATTAGTAGGTTTCCCAAATTCATCGTTCTCTTCTATACCAACTTACTCTTCCTCCATGAGTACAAATTTAGTATTTGAAGCCACCTTTTCCAACTTGCTATCATACTCTAATCATTCTACCAATGATTATAACCACCTTTGGGCAAATCATTTGTATCATCCCACCTACAGAGCTAGCGATTATAACTACCTATGGGAAAATATTGTGTTTTGATCTATCTGGAGGTTAATGATTATAACTACCTTTAGGTAAATCATTCTCTTTTTCTACCCAATTGAGGCACATTTTCATTATGATAATGCTTATAAATAACTTTGGGAAAACCATTATCTCTATTCATCCAACTGGGGAATTTTTTTATCCTACCAATGATTATAACTAACTGTGAGAAAATCATTCTTTTCCATTTTAAATGATTATAACCACCTAAGGGAAAATCATTCTCTTGTTACCCTTATCCTTTTTTTTAATGATTATACCTGCCTATGGGCAAATCATTATCTTTTTTATCTCACCCATGCTGATGATTATAATTGCCTTTGGGTAAATCATAATATTTATCTACCCAATCGGGGAAACTCACCATACCATTGATTATAATTGCATGTGGGAAAATCAATCTTTTCCACCCCATTTTATCTTTTAGTCTCATCATTTTCCCTTCTTTTAAGGGACTGATTATGCCACTTTTAACTGATCACTCCCTTAAGGGGGCATCTAGAGCTCATCCAATACCATTAAAGTCATAGGCATATATGACCTTTTCACTCTTTGATAAGATGTTACTATGCCTATAACTTGTAACATCTTCCCAAACAGGGGTAAATTATAGACACCCAAAATTGGCCATAATTAGCTTTCAACCAGATTTCAGATTGATTCCTACCAACCATTAAAAATTAAGCCTAAGAATCACTAAACATCCCAAATTTGGTTTTACATCATTTATTAATGCTTTAAATCATGTTAAAGAATCCCTAATTAGGGTATTCTATTGTATGCAATAATAACCTCTCATAGATTCATCCCTAATCACCTTGCGACATAGCAACTGTCAATTTGGCTTATGGACCTATTAAGTGGGGCACTTGAACAAATATAAAAATTTGAAAGAGATAAAATAACTAATAAAATCAATTAACTAGATAAAAAATATTAAATGCCTAGTTGAATTAACTATTTGAAATTAATGAATATCTAAAAAAAGAAATTCTAAAATTCAAAATATCCAAGTATTTCATCATTACATTTATAAGTTATCAAGCTTTTTGAAAGTATCCTAAAATATCTAATTTGAGATCCATGCCTAGTAATTAAAAATCATAATTACATAAAAACTATTAACTCAAATAGAGTTAGTTTTAACTCACTTAGGTTTAGTTTGAACTCATTTCAAGCCTAAACTCAACCTTGACTCACCTTGGGTGAGGGTTAATTCTTAAAGCTATAAATACAAGGCCATACTCCTTCATTTCTAAGCTTGGATATTGTAGAGTTATTATGCAAGATTTGTTCCATAAGATTCATGAAAGTAGTGTTACCATGACAAAATATTAAGTCAAATAACATCAAAGCCAAGGTGCCAAGGAGAGAAGGAGCAAAGAAACTTCTATTTTCAAAGACTTCTTGATGCACAAACTGAGCAAGCCATTTAGAGATCCAAGAAAGGTAAAATATTTGTTTATTTTATGTTTTTATTATGATTTAATTTAGTTTTTGTTACCTAATCTCTCCGTAGTGTCTAGGCTAGAGGTGTTAGGAATTTAGTGTATTCATTTCATTTATTTTATGAGACTAACATAATACTAACCTCCCTTATACATATTCCTTGTCCACACATCTCAATGTTATTTTGACCCTAAAATAGCCTAGGTGATCCCATGACTTATGTTTTGTTTCATACCTATACCACATCATGTTCTCTTCACCTTTTCTTCTTCATATGACAATTAGATTTTTTATCAAAATGAGGACCTACAAGTATGGAACTTGTAGGTCTACTTTTGCTTGAATAGACTGTTAAGAACCAAATTCTTGAGTATTTGTAACTTTTGGATTGTATCAACTCATGTACTTTCTCTATTATGACCTTAATAGACCTATGCACCTCCTACTAAACACTATGAAATATGAAATTTTCCTAATTGTATATATAGGATGAGGTTTGATGTATTTTTATGTACACAGATCATGTATGAAGGTTGGGGTTCATATATTCACTAATTCTCTTTTGATGATGTAGTGATATATACCAAGGTTAGATGAATGTTTAGGGGTATACACCATGTCTCTCCCCTACTCATACATGTTTTATATGGGGTTTATGATCCATGAATGACCACCCACAAGTTTACAAACCTGTGGATGGCTAAAACATATCCCAACCTTTGTTTGAGAGTATGTTTGAACCTTAATCTCATTACCTTGGGAATCAAATTTTCTCAATTCCATATTCTCATGATATCATTTATTTTTCATTTCTATTTGGGCCAAGTTTAGCAATCAGGCATGTAGGAAACTATTCATTCACTACACCATGCCTCCAAATGCTAAACCATGCCGCCTCTTGAAGGATTGTCTACAAAGAAACCATTTTAAAAATATAAATAACATGGATCATATGATAATGAGAGGTTTTAAATTTTACCTTATTTATGAATTACTTAAAAATTCCTAAAAATGACAATGCTTAGAACCAACCAAAACGCTTGCAGCTGGGGTGGTGATATTCACATATGCTTGAGACACTGGTTTCCTTGTTGAATACAACTAAAATAACTGATTTAATTAATGAAACTAACATTAAAATTAATCATTTTATATATTAAATCACCTCAAAAAATCTATTTCTTCCATCAAACTTTGAAATGAAGAAACATATGCAAAGTTAGACCTTGCTTGGATGAACAAGACATAGTGACCTCCTTGCACTCTTAACAATTGTTAATAAAGGAGGGATCACCAATATGATGAATATGTTCATTTATTTTAAGGAAATTTTTACCCCCTCCTCTATAAAAAAATATCATAACATGACTCTTTCTCTCATATCCATATTGAGCATATGAAGTTGACCTTTATTAACTTGTCAAAAGAGCAATGGAGGTTCTAATGCAATTTATAGAATCTCTAAACTTGTGAAAGCTTGGAAATCATGTATATTGCTTGAATAATATTAATATACATATTTAAACACTTTGACCTACAAATGTATCTCCCAAGTTTGTATAAGTGCCTATAACCACCTGCAAATGAGTGATTCTCTCAATTTAGATGTTAAACCTAAGAAAATGATATAAGCTGACATCGTTGACATGTATGAAATTTATATAACTACCTTAAAATATTTTAAAAGTGTGATTATATGTATATTTGGTATTTTTTTTCTTTGTCATTCATTGAACTTGACTATATGCACTTTTCCCTTGTGTTACACTTTACCTCAATCTTCACAAAAGAACCTTAACTTCTCCATACAAATGTAAAATGTTCGTAAAAGGTGGTAAAGGCATGGTTTGAATTTTAGAGACACTTTTGTAATTTTGAAATCATTTGAACCAATATTTTCATGTTCACCTTATAACTAGACTAGCACAAGACAAAATACAAACACTACCTTAATCTTATCAAATTAACATTAACTTCTACTAACAAGACTTTAACAAGACCATTTAAACATCCCAAAAGGTATGGAAGGACTATGAAAAAAGTCATAAAAAATGACAAGTAAATTTTTTAATGAACTTGGTCTATGGTAACCAAAATTTGGCTAACAAGGGCCACATACAAGAGACATGTTCAAATGTCACTCACATGAATGTAAACACATAATGAAGGCTTAAATACTCGAACAAGGAATGATCAAATGTCCACAATACAAACAACTTGAATACACACACAAGATATGAAGCATAGAATAAAATAAAAAGAGAATGTATGAATAAGTGTAGTTGATCAACATATATAATTCATAACATGAGTATATTTAGTAACTCAGGTATCTAGTAAGATATAAATGTGAAAGTAAGTGACCAATAATGATAGATTTTACACAACATATTGAATTGAATTATGAACAAGAGGGATAATCATAAAATGATAAAAACTAAGTAATATTATACCCCTAATGAACTTTTTTTATTCACATAAGCTATAGAAGGCCTGTGAATGGTTTGGATATGATAATGTAGAGCCTTTGTGTATTGGGACAAGTCTATTGGAATCAAACAAAAGCGTAATGTGTTACTGTCAAGATTAGATCAATTTTATCTATGTAAAATTTTATGAGTGTGAGACAATATCACCACCTATAACTAAATTTAGGGATGAAAATTTGTATGTTATACATATTATAACATAGATTTTCACCCTTTGAGAGGGTGTTTCAAGTCCTCTTAATCTAAGCTATACATGGGAACAATCATAGGTTGTGGGTGACCTAATGAATGGATTCAAACTCTAGCTAAAGGATAGATTCCTTGATGCATCATTTAATACCAATAAATAAACTACTATATTTCAAGTAAAATGGAGAAATAAACTATTAACTAAGGAGGTGATATACTAAATTTTGTGACCACTAGCACTGATTTGCATGTACACTAAGACTATAGGACTTAAAAAACTCATTACATCAATGATTTACAAAGAGGTAAGGTAATATGAGAGTATAATGGAATATTTTTAACACTTATTATCCACATGAAACCCTTGATAACACTCTTCACAACTTGCAATAGAGAAAAAAACTACAAGAAGGCAAGAAGAATAGGATAATAAAACAAGGTGAGTTAAGTATACACTAGCTTAGATCAACCATTCAAAGCTTCACACTAAATAAATATTTAGAATGAGGTAAAAAAATTAATTTATTGATCAATTTGCATACAAAAGAGTATGGATATACCATACTCTTGGTGGAAGGATCCTTTTCAATACCAAATAAGGTAGTACATATAGGAGAGAATGAGGAGAGAGAAGATAGATGTTGGAGAAGTCTATGACAAGTGTCGTATCATGATTAATAAATTTAAAAATAAGAAATAATACTAATAAATATTCTTAAAATCCATCTTCAACATGTGTGCACATGGTTTGATGATGATCTTCTCAAGTTGGCATAGGAGTTTTGTCTTGCTTGATGATTCATCCTTAAGCTCTTGAAATCACCCTTAATGATTGATTAAGAAGTGAAAAGTCATCATCCTGGGGTCTAAATACTTATTATTGTCTTGGAAACTTTTTAAAGACCTATAACCAATCATCTTTCCACCTCAAACCTATGATTTCATTCAAAACTTCCACACTTGCTCCCTTCAAGGCCTATTCCTTGTAGCCCTATTTTGACACAAATATTCAAGGTTTGAATGATTTTCAAATATTTTAGCCCTATTTTTTACCCTTTATCTCAATTTATCTTCACCCAAAATGTCATTACCCAAATCTCAATGCAGACCCACTAACTCAACACCCTCTTTCATAATTAGGCCTAATTAGGCATAAAACAAGCATATAATACTAGAGACTATAAAATACTATACATTAATACTAAAAAAGCACTAAAATATTTTAGGGTACATAAAATAAAGTTAAATGACCAAATTTTATCAATTTTAAGGGTTACAACTCTAGTTATGTAAAATGTCAGTTTTTAGCCCTAGGTTGGTCATGTCACAGGCCTGTGTAGGTTGAGGGTGAATAAAAAAATATTGGAAGAGTTTTAAACCATTTAAAAACCTTATTATACATTTTTGAGGTATTCCCCAACTCCCTTAAACTCCTCCAATAGTCATTTTCCCTTGAACACTCTTTATACTTCTCCATCCTGCCAATTTTTTCTAAAATTTTGTATGCATTTAAGACTATCAAGTGAGATTTGAGTTTTCTTGTCCTTTTAAATCACTATTTTAAAATATTAAAAATATTAAATATTCATTCATTACTCTCACACACCTCTTATATCCATATAAACCATAATCCTAATACAACTATTGCATATTTTCTTCAATTCTTGGAAGTGAACTTGTATTTATCTAGTAGGCCTATAAGTGCTATTTGGGCTTGATACTTGTTAGGGTTAAATAAAAGGTATTTTATTCAATTATCCTAATTATTATATCATAAAAATACCTTTTTAACTCTTTTCTCATGGATTTCACACTTCATCTACTCTTCACCTCATTTTTCATGCAAGGTTTGCCTCTCTTGATCGAGAATGTGGACCTACAGGTCTGTAGACCTATAAGTATACATTCACCTTCATTTATTATATTTATGACATGTTTATTGGTTATATAAACCATATATTTTTATTATTACCATTTAATATCAGATTTAAATACCAATTTTTCCCTTGAAACATCACAAATGTCTCCACACAACTAGTTTTGTTTGCAAACACTAAACTAATGTTCCTAGGTTTGTGTTCTATAAGTTCACTTTAATGATGATATTATTAGTTTGTTACATTGATGTATACTCTATTATATTTTCATATCTCCACCCTGAAGTACTCCAATACATATTTCACCTGTACTACTTCTCAAAACCTCAATGGAGTTTGTTTATAAGACTTTCTTGTCCTTGAAGACTGTAGGTGTACATTTTGGATTGTACATGCTATAAATGTATGATTGATAGTAATATATGGGTTATTTAACTGAAAATTGTATTTTTTTATTTCAAAACTTCCACTCTTTCTTCTTGTGTAGGCCTATTAGTTGCCTACTTACACTTGAAACCTTGTGAGAGTATTCAAACCAATATTTTTAATGGACTACCATCTGCAATCCTCTATTAGAGATATGTATGGAGTAATTTCATAAAAATTATAGATAATTATTCAATTTATATATGTCACTCATATCAATAATAAACCAATGCTCTTATTGACAGAAAAAACTCAGAAGCAAACTTGCTCTTTTCTAAATCCAATAGACCTACAACTTCCAACAATAAAACCCTTGATCAAAAATACATTTATATAGTTTGGATCACTTATTTTATGAATTAAACACTATTATAAATGAAAATGGATTAAAATAAAAATTAGGTCTCAAATATTTAGGACAACACCATGAGTTTTCCTCTTCCATGCACTTTTTGATAAACAACTACAGGAAGTTTTATGCATAGTCAGAATGCCTTGTTAATATATTTATATTTAACCCTATTTATAATTTTAGGAGTTATTAATAGGATTTATAGAGGTTATAAAAAAGTTTTTTCATTCCAAACACAACTATACCCATGCTAAAAAATGTAATAACTTCAAAAACCCTGCTTGCCACATTCAAAAACAACAATACACATCATTTTTGTTATATTGGCTACTCACACATGAAAAATGATGGTGGAAGATGATGTGATAGGAATATTTATAACCTTTAAGATATAAAACAACCATGAATTTTCATATATTAACATAAAAACTTTCCAAGATAAGAAAAACCCTACTTGTGGGGTTTTAGGAGGGTTTTGGGCTGCTTATTTTGTTAACAATTGTTCATAAATTATAGCTATTAAAACCAATAAATAATGAATATAATTTAAAGGTCATAAGGGACCATATTTACCCACAAGATAAATAGATCTAACTTTCTTTTCTATTCATGAACTGGGCATTTGAAAATGACCTTCACTAGCTTACAAGGAGCTCGATAGAGGAGATGAAATATTGTTTGTCTTGTTTGGACCTATCAATGCTAAAAAAAGCATGTTTTGACCATAAAAACATCATAGGGACCTAGAAACATCCATTTATTAACTGAAATATCCATCTCCATTTTGAAAATTTGTTTTATAATCCCTTGGTAAGTGCATTGCTATGTTATATCTCATTTTCTTAGCCTTTAGAAGGTACCACCATTTATTGTACGTTTAAACTAACCTAGACCAAAATGTGTAAGTAATAAAACACTTTAGAATAAATTATAAACATATTATATACCTCAACATTGACTTGATCCTTCTCATTTATAAAGGCAACCATTACCTTAATTTCTCTAAAACCACCTTAATCTTTGCTAAACATGAAATAACAATGTTTCCATCTTACCATGTCTTATCTATCGAAGCTCACCTTCACCATAGGAAATCATGTCACCTTGGAGATTCAATATAATAATATTTTCGCCATGGACTAACATATCTTAAACTTTTCAAAGTAACCTTAAACTATGTTAAGATACCTTGACTTTTGCAAAACACTATGTATGACCATGATGACTGAAGATGATAATAGTTTAAGAGAAACCATGGATAAGGATTTTAAATCACCTAGATGATGGAAACATAGATAGTCATTCATGGACACATAAATCATGCATGAAAAATAATCATGATCATAAAATGGCTATCAACAAAGCTAAGGGATCTTAGAGGAATTTTTTTGAAATGTATTGATCCATGGTGGCTAATTTTGGCTAATAATACAACTCATTCAAGTACACTTGTGAAGAATTTTTGATATAAAATTGATACCTAAATATATTGTATTTACTGAGCACAAATAAAATGATGAAATTAACTACACATCATGCATAGGCCCTGATTTTTGAATTTTTTGGAATATTTGAATCTTTTTGTATTTTTAAATATATGTATGATAATCAAAGAATATATGTATAAGGAATGATTCTACTATAGTGTAAGGATATCATCAATAGGATGTTTCTATGTAGGACATGTATCATTGAAATCATACCAGTCTTAAATATTATAATAATCATCATTTCAATTTTGAAATTATGGAATGCCACTCTTGTTTTCTTTGTATCTAGATATGTAAAACTGACTACTCTATATTGCGGTATTGAATTTTATGATTTCTCTTGTGTAATATGTCATGTATCATTTGCCTTTACTATTATTACATTGCTTGTATATATTTGTATACTAGCTGAATATATTATTTATTTTTGTTACTTTTGCTTTAAATATGTTCTCTCTTTTGAAATAAAAATAGCGTTGCCTTCATGATCAAGTGATATGAAAGATTTTTTTATAAATAATTAATCTTATTATTTTAACCATGCTTCTCCAAACACAACACTATACGTAGTTGGATTTTAAATCTCATAAAAATTAAGATAACACTCTTTTAAAGAAAATGAAACTCTTAACTTGATTGATCCCACACATGTTTTAGATGCATCAGTTTCATATAAGTGTTGAAGCATATATCCAAGAGATATAACGAATGTCATAGAACATAAATTTGTTTTTTGATTTGTGAGAAGTGATAGTGAAAGGCTCTTGATATGAGGAAAGAATTTTAATTTCCTCCTTTGGAACCATACTCGTAACAATATCTTTCATAGGTATCTCTTACTTTTTAACTCATTTTGTTAGTAATTATTTCTTAAATATGTTTTCTTGCTTAGGTTGAACTTATTTTTGTAGCTTGTGTTCTTGTTCTTTTTGTAAAAATGCTCTTATGATATATTGCTTTTGTAATTGTTCTTTTTCATCTTGTTCCTTTTATAATCTTAATTTCTCTAATTTTGCCTCTTGAATATTTTTTTACTCTAAATTATCCTTTGGTATCCAAACTTGTTATTTTTTCACTTGTGCTTTAGAAGTTGTAATAATAATGTGAGTGGGTTACTTGATTGATGTGTCTATTATATGATCACCATTATCAATCTGTAGACACCGAAATCATGTCTACCCCTTGGTCCTTTCTCCCCCTTTTGGTCCCCTTTGGTCCACTTAACCACTCCTAACCCATGTTTTATTAATTTGAAATAAATATCCTATTTTAAATTAATAAAATCCCTTTTCCCTCTCTCCCTTGCCACCTCACCACCCTTGGATACCCTTCTTGGATTCCCTTCATTCTTCACATGGCCAATATTAATGCTTGGACTCCCATTCCAACTTCTCCCCTTTAACCTCTCGCATCCATTTAGCCACCTTCGACCATTTCTTCCTCGGACTCGCTGACCCGACAGTTGGGAAAACAGATGAAAGGCTATTTTTAGCCTTTCTCCTGCCTTCCAGCCGTCAACGTCGGTCAACTGTCGACTGACGTCGGCAATATTACCGGCGTCGGCAGCCTTCATAATGGTTTTTCACATCCGTTATCTCTCCTTCGCCTCTCTCTCGCATCAGACTCTTGAATCCTTCAATCCGTCAATCTTTGGCTCCTCTCTCTTCACTGCTAACTCTTTTACTGCAGGTACACATCAAGAACACTCTCCAAGGACTTTGCATCAGTTTTCTACATCAACAACAGGGACTCTGCCTTCATCAACAGCGTAAGCAACAGCACCATCAGCACTCCTTCAGCCAGTCACATGTAAGTATTTTGTTTGTACTTTCATTGTGTTTTCTAGTTATTTGCTTCTAAGTATTATGAACTAGATCCAACACTCCCTATCCCTAGACCAAACTAGACCCGAATCCTCATCTCCCTGTCTCCCTATTGGCCTCCTCTACCCTTTTGTCCCTTTTTGACATTTTGTCCATTGTCCCAAGACCTCTGCACAGACTTTTAGACCATCAGCCAAAACCAAACTCTCAGACCCAGACCCCTAGACCATTCAACCAAGCCCAAAACTCTGTCTCAGATACGTCCACAAACCAAAATCCTATCCAGAACTCATCCAAAAACTACTTCCCCAACCGACGCCGGTCACTTCCCCAACCGATGTCGGCAGACTAACCGACGTCGGTAGACCCTGACCAGTCGACACCGGTAGGAACACCGACGCCGGCGATTATGACCAGGCTGACAGCAACATTCAGGTAAGCATTTGCTTCCACTTTTCATTTTGTCTTTATCATTTTTAGTCTTTTATCTTTCTGTCCTTTATCAGATAATCTTTTTATTAATCAGTGGGTTGACATCCCTCAAGCTTTTACTTTTGGGATCAAGCTTTCGCTTGGCAGCCCACCGTCTCCTCATCTAACGCCTTCTTTGTCTTAGTCTCTTTCTTTTGCAGGTGTCATTCCTCCACAGCCAAAGAGGAGTTCTCACGATGTCTGGATAAATGATGTGCATGACTACATACAGGTACATCAAGCCTTGACCATTCTTCTTAGTTTCTTAATTCCTTCTTTGAATGTGAAAGAAAATAGCGTAGAAACATTCTGGCACGCCCGGTGGGACCCTTAGGGCCTTCCTTGGGTTCCTTTCCTTCTTTTTTCATTTAGGTGAATTAGGTTTCTCCCTCTTCACCTCTTTCTTCTTTTCTAAATGACATCATAAGCAGGATTAAAAGGAACCTTTCTTTCTTTTCTTGCACTTCTAGACTAGTCAAAAATCATATCCTTCAAACCCTTTCTCAACTTGTTTTCATTCCAACTTAACATTTCGACTTGGGCATTAAAACATGTTGCACTTTCATTTCTGCTTGCTTGCATTTCTTAGTCCACACTTAGTAATTAATAACCACATATTGAATTAATCATAGTCCACTTGATGTTACACAACCAAACCACGTGCCCTAAATCAAACATCAAACTTACTTGAGACAAGGCCCGACTGGGATTTCATCACCCAGCAGATACCTTACCCCTACCTGGCAATCTCACTTGGATTTCATCACCAAGGGGAAAGCCCACTCTATTCTCTGGCAGAGGATAATCTCTAGGCAAGGTATATTTTGGCTAAGTGAGACCAGCTTATCACTGGGCTCGTGAAGTGAGGGGAGCTTGCTCCTTAGCACCAGGCCACGTACCGAACCTAATACAGACTCTTGAGTGCCTAAACAAACCTGAAACCATCCATAGACTACCTCTTCTAGGACCCTTCTAACAGCCAACCTCCCAAACATCACTTTAAGGCATAAGCCACACGAACTCAATAATTTATTTCTAGGGATTTAACGCTTAGGCTCTGCTTGTGTTCTTCATTTTTTCTGTTCTTATCTGCTTGTTTGAGCTAGTGAGGACGTTCTTCTTCTTTGATTTCTAAAAACTCTCAAGTCTTTTTAGTTTCTAGAAAACACAGTCACCGTCATCGATTTTACCACCGACGTCGGCCATATTTTATCTCTGGCATCGGTTATCTGACCGACATCGGCCATCTTTCTCATCGACACCAGTTTTTCAACTGACGTCGATCTCTATCACAGTCCCTTTTTTTTCAAAACAACAGTCTAAAACCTGGCCCCTTTTTCTACCAAAACCACATTCTGAGTTTTTTGAAACTAAAAAAACACAATTTCTGAAACTTGACCCTGTTTTCCTTGAATGGTTTTGACACGCAGTCAAACCAAGGCTCTTCTTGACCACGTGAGACATCAACCACTTCCATCTACCCCATCCATAACCTGTTCTATAATGGAGTTCCACTCAGAGACTGAAAGAACTCCTACTCGCTCGACCCTGACTCAAACTCCCATCGTCCCTGAAGGGGACCAAGATTTTGAAAGATTCTTGGACCTCAATGTCAAAGCCCTCCAAAACTATCTTGCAAAAAACCAAATGCGGGACCTTTTAGTCACAACAGCAATGACATCGACATCATCCACTACCCAACCCATCATGACTCAGCCTATTGTCTCGACTAGTCACTTGACCATGGCCAATACGCAAAGTTTGGCCTCCTCATCTATTTTTGAACCTACCTCCATCGGGGTGTCATTACCCCCTCAATCATGTACATTTTAACCAAGTTCAACACCATACCAGAACTTGGTTGTCTTGACCTCGCCCACTCTTGTACCTATACATGCGGGAGTGACAACCTATCCTTTTACTAGTGCCACCACTCAACCACCTCCGATGGTATCTAGTCAACTTGTGTCCTCCAATTTCATGACACAAGCCCCTTTGACCATGACATCTATCCCTATGACGCACTATCCATATGTTGTGCCCACACAAGCATAACCAAGTACGTCATACGCCTCTTCGACCACCTTCCAGGTACCCTACAACTTAGGGGGTGCCCCGCCTGCCAATCTGTCAGCAGACGTCATCAAAATGCTGATGGATAAAATGTCCAGTCTCGAGACCTCCATTTCTGGCTCACGCAATGCTCTCTCATACGAGCAAATTTGTAATGAGCCCATTCATCCTTCTGTGCCCATCTGACCTTATCCCAACCAGTGGAAGCTTCCTAAATTTACTCGCTTTTAGAGTAAGGAAGACCCGCAACAGCACTTACGGGCATTTAGACATGCCTATTACCTTATTGCCCATGACGATGCACTACTTCTACGCACGTTCCCTATGTCTCTTTCTGGCCCCGCCCTTGACTGGTATATCTCTCTTGCAAGACATTCTATCTTTTCATTCACCCAACTCGCCCAATTATTTCTCAACCATTTTTCTATCAACATCACCAAACAAGTCTCAATCACAGACCTCTATTCCATCAGGCAATTTGATGACGAATCCATAGTCAATTTTGTCACCCGTTGGAGAGGCCTGATTAACCAACTCTCCTTCTCCTTGCCTCAACCTGAGCTCATTGAGCTCTTTTCTCGAGCATGTGCTAGCCACATCTCTTCTACCTTGCGGATCCAGACATTCCGCACTTTTGACAAAGCTTTCACCATGGCAAGAAAGCTTGAACTCTATGCCATCGACGAAAATAAGGTCAAATTGCGTAATAACAACGCAAAATCTAATGACCATTCTTCGTCCAAACCTTCTTCTACCCACTCCCAGTCTAAGGGGTAGGCAAACACTATCATCTTTAGACCATCATCTTCAACGATAACCAACCAACCTCAATTTTCAACATCAGACTACATCAATAAACACTTCCAACATCGATCCATACAATGTCAATTCACTCCAATTGGAGAGTCATATGCCTATATCTTGGATAAACTCGTCAAGCAGGGGGTCCTCAATCTCCCTTTAATCCAACCACATCAATTCGACCCCTCAACACCTATCCCTGCATGGTATAGGGAGAATGACTTTTGCAACTATCACCGTGTCAAAGGCCATGATATGGACAACTGTCAAACCTTCAAAAACATCATCCAGGACATGCTAGACAAGGGGGATCTCACCCTGGATAACCCAAACTCTCTGGCCAACCAAAACTTCAACATCTTCAAACAACCCTTTCCTAATCACCCACCTACTCAAAACAATGTCCAGACCATGACCAATGACCCTCAAGACCATGATATACACACGATCGACACTATCTTTTCTCTTGTTTCTGACCAACCTCCTTCACAGGAGGAAGACCCTTGTTCCCCTATACCTCCTCTGCAGGATGAAGAATTTTCTTCTCCTATTAATCCTCCATCGACTTCTCATATATTGGAGGATGCTTTGATGGCACCCATACCGGATGCCTCACCCTCATCCTTTTTGTCATCAATGGGGGATCATACATTCCCCACACCTAGACCACACATCGAGACCATGACCATTCCTACGCTCTATCCAACTGCAAAGCCACACTCTCATATTTCTTCTCCACCAAGAGAAAAACCAGTCTCTTTACCCATTTTGATCGAGGAAGACCCAGTCACGGTTTCCTCTTGCCCTTTACCTGAGATTGCTACATCTCACTCGCCTTCGTCCACGTCCAAATCCAAACCCGTATCTAACCTCGCCTCTTATAATAGTGGCCCTTGCCCCAAACTAACGAAGGCCATTAAACCACACCGGAGGACTCCTCCCCCACCTTTATCATTACCTTCAATTTTGGGCCCGCATCCATCCACTTTAACAGGGGTGCTTCCTACTCCCATACTTCACAGAGGCAAGTCACCTCCATTACTCTCTCAACCCATCAGACATATATCTCTTCCAATCCATCAACCAATGCCTCCTAAACCAAAGTCACCAACCCTCACTGCAACAAAACATCTAGACCCATTAGCAGGTTCTTATGCCCTACTGTTACGACACTTGTTGTAGTCTTCTCGCATCAATCTCCCGCCTCTTAAGCCATATCAATCTCTTGGACCAAAACCACCCTGGTTTGACGACACTCACATTTGTGCGTATCATCACACACCTAGGCATGACACTGAGCATTATTGTGCCCTCAAGGTTGTCCTTCGCCAATGCTTGGAGAAAGACATCCTTCTTTTTGACTGCATCGTCAACAAACCTTCAACACCACCCCACTCATCAACTCTCGGATCAAGACCATCTTGGTTTGACAACTCTAAATTCTGTCATTATCACCACACTCTAGGACATGACACTGAGCGTTGTTGCACTCTTAAAGCTATCATTCATCAACAACGGAGAAAGGATTCCCTTCTCATTAAGGATCCTCTTGACCACCCCTTTGACAAATCATCAACACCGACTCATGCTTCTCAAACCTCATCACTTAAATCAGGATCTCCACGCCAAACTATGGTCCCTTCACCGCCTTTAACCCCCTTATTCAACATCAACATAGTCAATCTGGCCACCAAGCCTCAATCGACCTTGACCAATCTATCAAACATTCTCCTTAGCCGCTGGGGGAATTCAACTTTCAACCTGTCTTCGACCAAACATTCAACCTACCATCGACCAAACATTCAAACCGACCTCAATGAAACCTTGATCAAATATCATCCAATCGACCCCAAACTTTGACCAAATATTGAACAAATCCTTCAACATCAATCAACATGTGACCAATTTGGAACAAAGTAAATGGGGCAAGTTTGCTCCCAATTGACTCGGACCTTGCATCATAACACAATCATGGGTCAGGGCTTTGTCAGAACTTGAGCCCTTTTATGTCTTGCATCTTTGACCAGTCCACTATTAGTCAAGTAATTATTCACTTGACGTTTAACTTGAGCTCGATCCCTTGAGCACTCCATGTCGTTATCATTCCTATCTCCTTCAACCCTCAATCCTAACCCTTTTGTCAAGCATGAACGCTTTGTCTTAATAAAAGGGAAACCCTCTACACCTCTATAGTCAAGTCCATGACCAACAGTCCAGTTAGCAAATCAATCAAATATATACAAAAATGGGATGCATATTCCAAGGTCATAAAACTATAAATGTAGACTGATCCCTCGAAGGATAGCTGCATCATCATTATTGTATTTACTAGACTACTCCCTTGAAGGACAGCTAGGCCAAAGTCATATAAAACATAACAAGTAGAATATAGACCACTCCCTTGAAGGATGGATATGCATCAATTTTTCTACATACACAGCATTATCTCTGAAGCTTCTAGCATCAATCAGCTTTACGACATGACCACAAAGCAAGACAATATCCCATCACAGGCTTCTCGCATCGATCAGTCTGCCTTCAAAAAAAAAACTGACTGACAAAGTCATGGACTTGTCTATAGTCGTTCTTGGGGCCACCTATAAAAGTGGAAAAGTTGTTCCTACCAAAAGGGGTTCCCCCTTCCATCTCATTATCAATCCTATCACCCCTGCATACTCAAGGGATTTTGAGCTCACTTAACGTCAAGTGATTCGATTGCTTCTCTAACACAACCGCTGGTCAACAACGCAATGCATAAACAGGTCTTTTGTTTCTAAACAACCCCTTACCTATGCTATCATTCTGGTCCTTGTCAATGAAAGAGCAATTTGCCTTTCACTTTTTCTCTACACTTTGGTCACGCATTCAACCCAATCATTATCTATCCAACCAAACCCAAACCCAAACCAAACCAATCAAACATTTTCAGACCACCAACATGACATTATGACATCATACATCATCATAGCCTATTCACATAGTTTATATGGACAATAATACAGATGAAAACTATTGACCAGACACAATTTATATTAAGCATAAACCAATACTTGCTGAAGCATAAATAGACCTCAATTCATTTTTAGCATACATCTATCACGACTATGGAAAATTGCTAGGGATGAAAGACTTCTCGACCAATGTTGCAGAATACACCATTAAACAATATGGAAAAGGCTGCAACATCATCTTCCCCTCATCATTCATCATGACCAAGACCAATCTATCAACCACTTTGACCACTTGTCTACCACTCGGACCCTTTGTTCGAACTACATTGGTCTGAGGCCCTATGACCTGGGCTATGTAGGCAGCACTCAGATGACACGATTGTCTTTTGGGGTTAGCTCAACCACCTTCATTTGTTCATCTCTCTAATGGAAAAACCTTCTTTCCTCCTTTCAATCATGACCATCTCCTCTGACCGCGACCACTTCCAAGACGACTTCACCTTGGTTGTTTTTTCATGCATGCTACCCCATGACTGGTTAGCAAAATTATGTGCAGACTATTTTGACCCTCACAAGTATAGGATTGCAAGCTGGTTGATCCGCACTACTTGTGACATTTTCATGTTTTTGGGAGCACTTCCTGAGCTTGAGATACCTGGAACACGATGACCATTTGGAGCTTCAACTTATATTGAATAACCCAATCAGTAGATGACTAAATGCTGGGGCTCGGTTATTTCAATTTTAGCACTCCTCGACCCTTGACCTGTGATAGTTTGATCTGACCATCTCGTGAAGTGGTATATGTGCAATCATGACTTTTGTAGCATTCACACTCCATCTTCACCTTCTTCGTCCACTCTTTGTCAAATCAGCACCCGATTCCAGGTTCCCTTTCCTCGACTCCTGCTTTGAGGGGGAATACCTCATCCATAATCGAGGCCATCCATCTCCTATTTTTGTCTTGTAGTTCATCCAAAACAACCAACAAGACAAAAAGGGGCAAATGTAGACACCGAAATCATGTCTACCCCTTGGTCCTTTCTCCCCCTTTTGGTCCCCTTTGGTCCACTTAACCACTCCTAACCCATGTTTTATTAATTTGAAATAAATATCCTATTTTAAATTAATAAAATCCCTTTTCCCTCTCTCCCTTGCCACCTCACCACCCTTGGATACCCTTCATTCTCCACATGGCCAATATTAATGCTTGGACTCCCATTCCAACTTCTCCCCTTTAACCTCTCGCATCCATTTAGCCACCTTTGACCATTTCTTCCTCGGACTCGCTGACCCGGCAGTTGGGAAAACGGATGAAAGGCTATTTTTAGCCTTTCTCCTGCCTTCCAGCTGCCGACGTCGGTCAACTTTCGATCGATGTCGGCGATATTGCCAATGTCGACAGCCTTCATAACAATTTTTCGCATCCGTTATCTCTCCTTCGCCTCTCTCTCACATCAGACTCTTGAATCTTTCAATCCGTCAATCTTTGGCTCCTCTCTCTTCACTGCTAACTCTTTGGCTGTAGGTACACATCAAGCAACACTCTCCAAGGACTTTGCATCAGTTTTCTACATCAACAATAAGGACTCTGCCTTCGTCAACAACGTAGGCAACAACACCATCAACACTCTTTCAGCCAGTCATAGGTAAGTATTTTGTTTGTACTTTCATTGTGTTTTCTAGTTATTTGCTTCTAAGTATTATGAACTAGATCCAACACTCCTTATCCCTAGACCAGACTAGACCCAAATCCTCATCTCCCTGTCTCCCTATTGGCTTCCTCTACCCTTCTATCCATTATCCCAAGACCTCTGCTCAGACTTTCAGACCATCAACCAAAACTAGACTCTCAGACCCAGACCCCTAGACCATTCAACCAAGCCCAAAACTCTGTCTCAGACCCGTCCACAGACCAAAATCCTATCCAGAACTCATCCACAGACTACTGCCCCGACCGATGCTGGTCACTTCCCCAATCGACGTCGACAGACCCTGACCAACTGATGCCAGTAGGACCACCGACGCTGGTGACTGTGACCAGGCCGACAGCAACATTCAGGTAAGCATTTGCTTCCACTTTTCATTCTATCTTTATCATTTTTAGTCTTTTATCTTTCTATCCTTTATCAGACAATATTTTTATTAATCAGTGGGTTGACATCCCTCAAGCTTTTGCTTTTGGGATCAAGCTTTCGCTTGGCAGCCCACCGTCTCCTCATCTAACGCCTTCTTTGTCTTAGTCTCTTTCTTTTGCAGGTGTCATTCCTCTACAGCCAAAGAGAGTTCTCATGACATCTGTATAAATGGTGCGCATGACTACATCTAGGTACATCAAGCCTTGACCATTCTTCTTAGTTTCTTAATTCCTTCTTTGAATGTGAAAGTAAATAGCGTAGAAACACAATCATCTTTTGGATTTTGTCCTTCAAATCTAAATAATTATATGTATGATGCCCATGTATTTTATGATGTGCATAATATTATTTTTATCCATTTAGAGGATGTATATGAGGTAGTTTGTTCAACTTGTTTCAAAACATTTATGTTAAATTCCACTTGAATTTGTTTCAGCCTTACCATACTTTTTGAATCACTAGTTGTATATGTATTCTTACATAGCTTCCAATTTTGATATGAAGTCTTGTTAGGCATAAAATTTCTAAATGTAGATATAAATTCATGATTAACACTAACATATTCTAAATTATTTGGATATGTGAGCTAATTTTACATTGATGTGATCTTGGAACTAAAATCTTGATTTTGCTTCTACAATTCCTCTATTAATTTTCTCATCATGATTATTTGATCCTTAAAGGATTCAAATCACAAAATCTAGGTAATAATGATTGGATATGCATACAAACACCATTAAGAGGAGATGTGGGAGGTAGAAGGGGTTAAAGAAAGACATGTTATCTATTTTAGTTTATTAATATAGGGTGGGTTAACTTAGCTCTTGGGATTGTGATCTCATGGACTTGGTTAGAGGGAAACTAATTATCACCATCTTGAGTAAGGTTAATAGAAGTTAGCATAAACATATAAGGTGTATTAGGATTAACCATAAACCTATATCATCAAGAGGAGGGTCTTAAGTCCAAGGTTGTAACTTGGAATCAAGTAGTAGAGTCATGGGGGAAGAAATATGAGCCATGCCTTAATGAAGAATTTGAGGCCAAAAAAGAATGTGTGCCCATCCAAGAACCATACACCTCTCCTCCAGATCCCCAAACCTTCCCATCATGGAAATCTATCCAAGAGGGCATCCAAAATAAGAGAGAGGTCCCAAACTTCAAGCTAATTCATGAACTTATTCAAACCCCACCCATCTATCCTCAAGAACCTAAAAATTTACCATCATGGAGGTCAATTCAAGAGAGATTTCAAATTAAGAATGAAGTCCTTGTGGAGAAATTTGAAGACCAAATCATATCAAGGTTTGAGGGATTGGTGAATGGAAGGAGAAGAATGATAAGCTAATTGATCATGAGAACCCAAATATTTTTTGTGATGTTGAAAAACCCATGATTTAGGAAGAACATGTTTTATTAAAGTCTAATGAAGGTCAATTTACAAATATAAGTTATCAAAATGAAGGATATGAAGAAGAATCTTCAAGTGAACACGAGGAAGAACTCATCATTGGCACTCCCCTTGGTGAAGAAAATAAAAAATCAGTCTTTGGTAATGAATGGGAAGGTGATAATTATCATGTGGTAGTAGAATTTGAGGGAGACCACTCTTGAAGATGAGCAAAGACAATTTGAGATAGTTGTAGTAGTTTCCCAACCAGTTAGTCATCTCATTGAGATAATAAATTATCATGAACATTATTTCTTAGAGCCTCTTAATGAATTGGAATAATTAGATGCAATTGAGATACATTTGGATACTTTATAAGATGCCTTAAATAGCATAAAATAGGTAAATATTTGTTTTGAACTCTCTCCTTTGATTGAAAGTATTGGTCTTACTTCTTGTTGTAAATAAGAATTGGTTGAGTTGACAATATAAGAATCTCAAGGGAATGTTTACATATTCTCCATTAAGAAGTTACAACTGATATTAATGTAGAAGATCTCCTAATTAAGAAAGATAAGGAATTGAGTGGGCTTGAAATGGCATCTAATGAGCATAAACCAATCACCATTGAAGAGCAAATCCAAGTTTTATCAATGATTAGTGACCTTCCAAACAGCTACCACGAAGCTCATGATCACATGACAACAACTAGAAAGGTGATAGAGATAGGTCCTCAAGGAGATAACCATATGAAATATGCTTTATAAAGTTAATATGAAGAGGTTAAAGATGACATGTGAATGTAGTATTTGATCATTTACAATGAGTTTGAGTCTCTTAAAGGGTCTACATATCATGTTGTGTAGTTTGAAAATGTTTATGAGTCTATTCTTTTTCTTGAGAAATAATGCGAGAACCCCAAAGAAGATATTCAAGACAAAACACATCATTTAATGGAGTACCTTGAAGCCAAAGTGAATGCTGCTCCTATGAGCCAAGATGTGATCATGTTTGAGTTGAATTCAAACACTAAAGAGCAACATGAGGTAAGCCTTCAGCTACAAGATGAGTATGTATTTATTGGAAACATGTTTATTACTAATAACTCACTTGAGAGTATGCCAAATGAGTCAGTAAGCAAGAAGATTAATCCACCAAGCATCATGTCTAAAGGGAAACTAGTTCTACATCATTGCTCATCTCATGGAGGAAGAATTTACATAAAATTTCCTTTTGATCTAGGAGGAAAATGTATTAAGGTTAGTTGTTTTCAATAGTGTTTTTGTGCTTTATTATCCCTATGTGATTTTTAGCACAAAAGTGTGTGTGTGTGTGTGTGTGTGTGTGTGTGTGTGTGTGTGTGTGTGTGTGTGTGTGTGTGTGTGTGTGTGTGTGTGTGTGTGTGTGTGTGACTTGATTTGGTATGTTTGATTCTTATTATATTGTGTTGGTGAAGGTGGTCAATTGTTTCAATTATTTCAAGGCATTTTCAGTCAAGTGTCAAGGTCAATTTAGGCCTGCAATCGAGTGAGAGATGACTCCATACCCAATGGATGGACTAGGCAATTGGTCTAAAGTGCATAGTAGGCATGCAATCCTAGAAGGTCACCAAAGATGTTAGACAATTTTGGCTATCATATATGATTCTAATAAAAAAAACTTAATATTTAGCTCATTTTAACTTTGTTGATAGCCATCTAGGGTCTTCAAATAGTCATTTAGGATGGTCTCCCTTTTATGTTTAGCAAATTTTAAGGTTATTTTGAAAAAGTTAAGTTAAATATGTTTGTTGAGTGTTTAAGCCTTCTAAAGTATTTTAATTACACAAGTCATTATTTTCCATATGAAGGGGTTATATTTTGATGTTTTAACATGTTTAGAGGGTCCTTTGATGTCTTATAAGTTTATGCTATATCCAAGGCTAATGAGCCATTTTGAACCTTCTCTATGCATCACTAACATGTGTAAACTTGCCAAAGACCATTTTAAATCCCCAGAAGGTGGAAATAAAGTATCAAAACACTTCTAATTGACTTGGGATAAGGTTTATAAAGTTAATTTGGTAGGAATTTCATAATATGATAGTTTCAAATCATAAAAATAGCTAGTGATTACAATTTTAACATCCAACAGAGCATAATCACTCTTGAGGGGGTAGTTTAGTCACTTGTATAGATTTAGAGGTTTCATATTCAAGTATAAATGCTTGAAAATTTGTCACTTTGTCTTACCTAGGTTAAATCCATTCACAATAAGCTTTCACAAGTCCAAAAAAAGCAAAAATACTTCTATTCTCCCATCAAGCTCTTGGAAAGCTCATAGTGGCCATTTTTAGATGCTTTGTATGGAAAAGAGAGAGTTTCAGGTCAAAATCTCTTAGCCAAAGATGAATACCTCTTTGACCAAGAGAAGTTGTAGGTTGGTAGGGGTGGAGAGAGAAAATGTTGCCTATCAAAATGGTATTGTTGATGGATTGGGGGATTGAAGTGAGAGACAAAGTATATATTAAACATGTTTACTAACCTCTCACACCTACCCCATGTTCATTCAAGTCCATAATCTTTCCCAAAGTGCCATTTTTGTACTGAATTAAAATATGGTAGGTAGGTTTTAGTGTTTTTGATATCTCTATAGGTTTGGAGGTGAATGTAGGACATTTTAAGGGTCCCATATATTTTTATGTTGTGGAGCCTATTTCCATATTATAATGTATTTCAAATATTTTACATTAAAATTTAATATACACTGTTAATGTATCTTTTGGACCCCCTTTTTTAGGAGTATAGATACATGGTTTATCTATACTTGTATATGTGTGGTGTCGTAACCCATGATTAATGGGGAACTATTGTGGGTTGACTTGGCTCATAGTTTTGATACCCATTGTTTTGTAAAACTACTATGTTGGTTACCTATTGATATATTATAGATGTACATAGGCAATACATCATATGAATAGAGTTTGAGAAGGTGAATAGAGTGTGTGAATTTAGGTTCAAATTTAGGAGAGTTTGTTGAGCATAGATCTAAATAATATTTGTGCATTGTAATTATGATAAGATTGATCTGAGAGTTGATTTTACTCTTGTTGCCTTGTAATATTATCTAAGAAAGTGTTTCTTGGTGGATGTAGTCAACATTGGGTGAACCACGTTCAATCCTATCTTCTTGTTGTGCATTTTAATTTTTGTTCTTTATGTATCTCTTTTTCATAGCTCTTGTTATTTTAATTTTGTGAAATTATTCCACACTAATTTTTGATTTATTCCTAACATATATACTACTCATATTCCATAGAAACATTAAAAAGGTCAAATGTATCTTCAATAACCCCTGTAGTAACCCCAAGCATACATTCAATGCATGCACAAGCCAAACGTGAACTTGTAATCTTCAAGAGTGAAAGAGATAGGTAACATGAACAACACAATATGTTGATAATGGTTATCTCACTAATTGAGAAGTGGTATAAGTTCAAGAGGAACCTAAATGAACTCTTCAACAAATTTCAATGATATCAAGGTTCTAATAAAATAGTTTAAGAAGGCCTACCCTCAGTTTGTATTCAAGAGATATTAAAAAAGACTTAACATGATAATACATGCAACATAAACATTTGGAGACATTTTTGAGGTCTTATAGAATATTTTAACCTTGTGAATAGGTCTAGAAGGTGAATTAGGGATTCCATCAGATAGACAAGTATTTTATAACCTTCTAGATCACTTAGAGATTTTGAAATCAAAATGCATTTGTAGTCATTTCCTAGGCACTGTGTAGATGGATTGTACATATCAAAGTTGAAGATCAAAAGGGTTAATTAAGCCAACTTTCAAGAAAATAAGCATGTAAATAAGAAAAATAAACATGATATGCATGTATACAGTGGTAAAAACCTTTAAAATAGTCTCAATAATGATAATGAACACATAAATAGCTTTGAGCCTAATAACCTCCTATAGGCTGGTTACAAGTAGATAAGAGAGAATGCCATATGGTGATATGGAAGCCATGAGTAGGGTTAAGAAGTATGTTAAGAATTTAGGATTAACATGAAGAATATATCTAACATATTTTTCAAACCAAAAATGTGTCTAAAGTGCCAAAAAAGAATTAAACATTAGAATATATAGTCATGCCACTCACAAGCACATACATGCCTATTTAAGAGAATTGGTGAGAGATGTGAGTGGTTGTTTGAAATAATGAAGTTGATAAGAGTGGAATACATGTATACACATGATTTATAAGAACTAATAGGATATTCGCAAATTTTCAAGATGATTGAAGGTATTGTAAAGGTTAAAAATCCTAGCTACGCCTAGAAGCCTAAATCATCACTTACATACTTGAATGTGTAAATCTGAATAAACCTACATGTTTTGAAGTGTTTTGAGAATTGGAGAGGTCAAGATGAGATTAATATAGGATATATACACTTTTAAATATTCAAACCAATTTAATAATTAGTTTCAAGGTCTAATATTCAAGAAAATTAGACTATGTACTTATAGGCCTAATGGAGAGTTTTCAAGTCTATCTTCAAAAGTGTAAGGACGATATGCGCTTTTGCATTAATATTGGGGTTTTAATGATTAATAAAAGCATAAATATTCATAATAATGTTTTTAAAAATTATTATATACTTGGGATGATAAAGACAAAATCCAAACAAGGCCATTAGGGTCAAGATGGCCTAATTGCCTACAAACCCTAACATGGACTCCTATAGGATTATTGACTAAATGGAGGGTTGATATAGGTAGAGTATCACTTGAATACATTTATAAGGGTGTAAAATAACTAAATATATCATATAAAATTCATACTAAGCATTAAAATATATTTTAAAACCCAAATCCTCTCTCTTGGTCTTCACACTTAGGTTTGTCAACCCAAGAGGCAGTCTTGAGTGCCATAAAAATTCATGAAGGATATGCATGGTGTAAAATGGATATTTAAGGATATTTATGGGGTATAATAATTATTATTCATGTCATTTTTTTGTTTATCAAGACACTATGTTTTATGAACAATCCTTAAGAGGATTGAGTACTAAAAATCTTCTTTTCACCTTATGAAGGGCTCAAGAAGGCTAAAGTTTTTGCTTGGATATCAGAATAGGAAATGAATGGGACATAAAGATATTATAAATTATAGGGGACCCATATGTAATAATTTTTTTTGGAATTTTTTCAAGTATTAGGGCTCTCACCTTTATGAATCATCATTAAGATGATAGGCCTGTTTAAAACCTCTCTAAACCCTTTTAAGAGCTCGATGGAGATATAAGTCCTAATGACCTAAAATACCCTTAAATGAACATATAATAAATTTTATGGACTATTATCACATAATAAAAATAAAATAACTATTACTTTGCATGTGTGGGAGAAAATTATGGATCTTTGACCTAAATTATTGCCTCTTGGAGCTAGTTTATAGGGTTTTGAGTCCTGTAAGCCTTCTTAACTAGTGGAAAAGGTTTCTTAAGCCAATAAAAAGGTATTATGGAACTTAAAAATTAATTTTATAGGTATTAATAATGATATTACATTTTTATATTTTTTAACTAGGCTTGAGAGACCATAGGTGATTAATCTTGCACCAAAAAGGTTGAATTGTAGGTTTTTGGCAACATGAACTAGTTTGAAACTCAATTATAATTCTATCCCAATATAGAAGGAGATTTGAAGTGGCTTGGGATGCAATTGGATAGCTCAAATAATCATGATAAAAAGTGACACATATAAAAACATGGACTTTTAACTCCTTTTAGACCAAGAAAGGGTAGTTTCAAATAAGGTTGATGAGTCATCCTAGAAGGTGAAGGGTCATTCTACACCACCCTTGATGAGGGAGAATATCACATCAAGTTGGCACATGTTGAAGGATTTTTTAAGACTTATATTTAATATTTTTCTTGATTATAACTTATTTTCTCAGGAGATGATACTTGTCATTGATCTTCATGTGCCTCTCTCTCTCCTTTTCACTTTCTCCTATATATACAACCTTGAATGGATTGTTATGGATCCTTTTACTAAGTATGGCTATGCCTTTGAATGTTGAATAAAGTTAATTATTACATTTTCATATTCTTTCAATTAGTCTACTCATGTGATAATTGATGAATGCTAGAAGTAGTGCCTTCAGTGTCCCTCATTTATCCTCTCCTACCTCTTTGCAAATGGATTATATTCTTGTAGGTCACATGGTGAGTTTGAATAGTTTTTCATAGTTTATAAGTGGATTTTAGTCATTTGTGTCTTTATTATACCTCTTTATTATCCCTCCTATTCAATACATCATCTATGACCTCCATGTTGAAACACTCATGCTTGAAGGTCCTTGTTGAGTAGTGTGATCAGATTCATGCCTAATTCATGTTATTAGTGCATGATAGTCAGGTGGAGGGTGTTAATTTAGTGTATCACATTCCTATTTTATATTAATTTTAGTTCTGTTACCCTTTTCCTTTAAAATAAATAGGTCTAGTAGTAGTTTTAAGGTGATAACATCAAAGGAGTTAGCCCTATCTAGAGATTCACCGCACTGATTAGACTACTCATAGCCTAGAGGTGTCTCTATGCTATCAATTGAGTGAGGAGGGTTGAAAAATCTCCTCAAGGGTGAATTTTTTTATGATAATGGTTCTATCACACTAAGTGGGACAAGAAAATTCATCCATTATAGAGTGATTAGTTTGATCTTTAATGCATCAACCTTTGGAGGTATGAACACAAGCACCAATGGGGAATCTAAGTAGAATCATTTGGTGTTAGTATCCCAACTATTATTTCAAGAAATTAGTGTTTGTAGTTTATCTTTATCATGAGGTTTCATGGATGGATTTAGAGTATAATTATGTTTTAATCAATTTTATAACCCTTATAAATAACGTATTAATACTTATCAGCAACCTAATGAACCATATTAGTCTTATGTTGATCCATACCAACCCTAAAATGACCCTACTTACCCTCTATATGACCCTAGATACCAATGTGATTAGCCTTGATATCAAGAAATATATCCTCCCTCCTTTCCTCATTAAACCTTACTAAGCTTTTTAGCTTTCATATCAATCTTATCAAGCTTACCATCAACATGAGTTAAGGTATAAGAAAGAGTGTATAGCTAGGAAAATCGAAGTTAAGAAAGAGTAAGATTCTTAGTTGGTAATAAAGATGTTAAATAATGAAATGGTAATGAGAAAGCTAGATGGAGGTGTATAATTTGGATGAGTTGTCCCTAGTGAGTGGGTAGCCTTTGAGAGGGGAAACAAGCATGTTCTAACCAATAAAAGGCTATAAACAAAGGATTTGAATAAATGCATAGAGGATAGATTATTAATATGGGAAGAGCAAGAATTGAAATATCTTCAACCTTAATCACCCTCTCCAATCCTAAATTAGTCCTCTTGTGTTCCTAATTTGCTCCAACTTGTAATAAGCCATGAAAAATGGCTTGATTCTATGAAAGCTTCACTCATTATCCCTCAAGTTCAACTTGCTCTCTCTCATAAACCTTCTCCTATGATATTCTAAAATCATAAATTTGATGAGTCTCTAAGGCATATTTTAAGCTTCTCAAATCCTTCATCCACCTTTCATGTTGTGACACACCATCAATATAAGGCTCCAAATTCCAAGATTCCAAGTTGGAAGAAAGTAGTAGAGTCATAGGGGAAGAAAGATGAGCCATGCATAAATCAAGAAGTTGAGGCCAAAAAGGAACTTGTTCCTATCCAAGCTCCATCCACCTCTCCTCAAGATTCCAAAACCTTTCCATCATGGAAGTCTATCTAATAGGGCATCCAAAATAAGAGAGAGGTGCAAAACTTCAAGAAAATTCATGAACCTATTCAAACACCACTCCTCCCTCCTCAAGAATATAAAAATTTTCCATTATGGAGGTTGATAAAATAAACATAATATATAATATATATGAGATATTTATTGGATCTAGATGAATAATTGATGGCAAAGAACACAAATAACTGACACATTATACAATAATTTAAAGTGGGAAAACCTCCAAGAGGTAAAAGAACCCACGAATATGATATTCAATTAATTGAAAAACTCCACACCCCAATATAAAGCCTTCCCTTCTCACTTTTTCACATAAGTCTTCACAAAACCTATGTAAATATTTGCTACACATAACTATTAAATTCACTTAATGTGTTCATATTTAATAATACAATAGGGTTAAAACCCTATTTATAATAAATGTGAGGGGAGGTGACCATTGTAACCAACAGGTTCATCTTTCCTAAAAATTATTTAATTTAATTGGTAAATAATAAACCATAATATTTATTATTTATTTACATGAGGTTTTCACTTCATGTTTAATAAATAATAAATCATTATTATTTAATAATACATCAAAGTTTGCTAAGGGTCTAAATTATCCCACTTAGATATTAAATGTTCTAACACTCCCTCTTAATGCTACATGAGAATAAATGTCATAGTCACCCTATTATATGAATTATACTATGTACACAATAGAAGGATTTAAAAATCTTCATCATGCCAAACATCACCTTTTGAAATAAAATAAATTATAATCTATAAACTACTATAAAGTAAGTCTAGGCTAGCATGATCATGAGACTACATCTCACAATTTCTCATGAATAATCATTTAAGCATATTTAGAGCATTTTATAACATAAGGACCTCCATTAAAAGGTATGATTTTACGTATTAGGGTATAAAAATAAAACTTCCACATGAAACATAACTTCCACACAAAGTTTACAATGCTTTATAATGATAAGAAGTATAGAGAAGAAGAAGAAACACGTGGCCATTAAGAAGTGTCATTGTCATGCACACTCCCCCTCAATGGCAACTCTGAGAGGCATAGCATTGCATGAAATTGATAAAACTTGGTATCACCAAGTGGTTTTATGAATATATCTACCACTTATTCATCCATAGGATAAAATTTTAGATCAATATCACCATTGAGGATTTTCTCTTGAACAAAATGCACATGAACTTCAATATGTTTAGTTCTTTGCTGATGTACTAGATTTTTTTCAGAACTATATAGCTTTGGTTATCACAATGAAGGATGGTACTATGAAAAATATACAAATGAGTTTTTCAACATTGTCACAACCACATGACTTCTTTGGTAGCTTCTATAGTACTTTTGAACTTTAATTTAGTAGAAGAGAGAGAGATAGTAGGTTACTTCTTACTGCTCCAAGTGATAACACCTACACCAAACTTAATCACATATCCACAAGTAAAATTTCAATCTATAGTATCACTAGCATGGCCAACATCATAATAACCATATAATTTAGCATTATCAATAGAAGAATAAAATAAACCAAAATTATTGTTGTTATGATATAATGAAGAATTCATTTAGCTGATTTTCAATGATTCAAATATGGATCTTGCATAAATCTAGAAGCAACACCAACAACATATGAAATATCTAGCCTATTAATGGTTAGATAAATCAAAATAACAATAAGTTATCTATATAAAGTGGGGTTAGCTTTTTCATATGCAAGTTTTAGATCAAGTTTAACACCAACTTTAATAAGAGTAGAAGAAGATTTAAAATCAAGCATGTTAAACTTAATAAGAAGTTTATGACAATACTGAGATTGTGATACAATAATAGAATGTTTATCTTGAAATATATCCATTCTTAAAAAATGATGTAGAATGCCTAAATCAAACATTTCACTTAATTTATCTTTATATTTATGAATTAAACTAGATAGATCATTAGTAATCAAAAAATCAATAACATAATATAATTAGAATCAAATGACCATTTTTTACTTTAAAAAAATGAATCATTAGCAATTGTAGAAACCCAATTCTTTAAAAAAATAAGTAATTTTAGAATACCAAGCTTGAGGAGCTTATTTTAAACCATATAAAGATTTATTTAACTTGCATGCAAAATGTTCTCTATTAGGGTCAGTAAAACCTTTAGGATAAGTCATGTAGATTTATTATTCTAAATCACCATTTAGAAATGCATTCTTGACATCCATTTTGTGGATAACCCAACCATTTTGAGAGGCAAGAGCAAAAGAAGTATAACAATACTCATTTATGCTATAAGAATAAAGGTTTCAACTAAGTTAATCTCAGTTTTTTAGTAAACCCATGAGCAACTAATCTAGCTTTAAACTTGATAATTTTGTCAATTAAAATATATTTGATCTTATAAAGCCACATACAACTAATAATATGTCTTTTAGGTGGAAGGACAATATCCCAAGATTGATTTTTAACTAAGGCATTATATTCAGCTTGCATAGCAATATTCCATCTATCATATTGAGTGGCTTCTTCAAATTATTGAGGTTTACATTCATACATAGTCATTAATGAATGATAAAAATGCTGACTTCTAGTTAATTTATTAAGGTTATCAATATTACAAGATTGAATTAGGGATTCTACCCATTTAGGTATTTTAGATTGAACATGAAACTTAGGGTGTTACTCAAACTCTAAATTATCCAAAATTGGATCAAAATCCTCAAGAGCATCTATTTTATCACAAGGAGAAACATGAGAGACGAGTTCATAAACAAAAGAAAACAAGGGAGGTTCCATAGAAGGCTCACAAAAGGATTTTTAAATAAAAAAACATTCCTATTCTCAATGATCTAATGTTTAGAGGGATCATACACTTAAACCTTTTATCTTACCTCCATAACCTACAAAAATAGGAAGTAGGATCAAGATTCTTTCTCTTAACCTTAGGAACAGAAATAGAAGTAGGACTACCAAAGATCCTGAGATGAGACACACTAGGTTTATTTTTAGACCACATTCTTAAAGGGGTATAAATATGCAAATCTTTGGTAGGGATTTTATTCAGAACACGAATAATAATATTCATGGTTTTGGTCCATAAGAACTTAGGAATATTTGCAGATTACAACATTATTCTAGTCATTTCTATAATGGTGTAGTTTTTTCTTTCAACAATACCATTTTACTGAGGAGAATAGGGAGTTGTTAGTTCCATTTGAATACCATAACTAATTAAAAATAAATAAATCTCTTTACTAAAATATTCACCACCATTATCAGGTCTTAATCTCTTAATATAAAAATTAGATGCATTTTCAACACTAACTTTAAATTCTTTGAATTTAGACAACATATCAAATTTCTTTTTAATGAAAAAAGACTAGATCATTATAGTGTAATCATCATAAAAGTAATATAATATAAATAACCATTAATATATAAAACTTCAAGAGGTCCTACAACATCACTATGAATTAAGTTTAAAGGATGTGAGAAATTTACATCGTGATTCTTATGAAAGGGGTTAGTATGTTGTTTACTATGTAAGTAACCCTCAAAAGTTTCACAATGAGAGGGGATAGAAAGAAATCCAATAAATATACTATTTATAGAAATATCATGTAAAATTATTAAATTAACATGTCCTAATATTGCATGCCATAATTGAGATTCATTCTAACTATGTGATGAAATAAAACATGCAGAAGGAGAAAAGTTGTATAAACCATTCTTTTAAACACCTTCAAAAATCAAGGAACCAAATCAATTTCTAATAAACCAACTATATTTAAGTAATGTTATAATGAAATTATTATTTTTACATTGAGAACAAGATAATAAATTCTTTTTAAGCTTAGGTACATATAAAACATCATTTATAGTAACATTTAAAAATATTGTTTTTCTTTATTTAGTTGCTTCTAAAAAATAATTATCTCCTAAGTAAATTATTTTAGAGATATCTATAGAATCACATAGAATATTAGATAAGTAAGTCATATGGTGTGATGCACCACTATCTAAAATCCACTCATTTTCATTTGAAACAAATAAAGCAACATATAGAGCAATAACATTTGAATCTTGATTGTTATTTTGATTAGGGTTTTGATTCTTATATTTATTTTTATTAGATTTTTTCCCTTTGTTATTGTTATAAGTTTGATTTTTATTTATATCCTTATTTTTATAAAAGGTTTCTTTCTTATGACCAAATTTACCATACAAATGGTAATTTCTATTAAACTTAGGTTTATGATTCTTATTGCCAGAGTTTTTATTCATGTATTTGCCTTTAACAAAATTAGGATTAGATTTATAGATTTTAGTGTTATCAAAAACACTATTTAATATAATAAGTGCCTAAGTGGAATTCTCTTTAGAATCAAAATTGGTCATAACTTATTCTTCTTGAATCAAGAGAGCAGACAAGGTGGTAAGGTCATGGATATTTTACTCAGTTTGATACATAGAATTAAAATTTGAAATAAAATTTCTAAATTTCTCATGAATATGTAACTAAATGATAAAATAAAATAATTTATCTTGAATCAAATTACAATTACATCTATCTAGCTGAGCTTTAATACCTTTAATTTTATAAAAAAAGCACAAGTTTCTCATCACCTGTCATAGGTGTAGTTAAAAGTTCAAGGATTAACTTAATAATCTTTGAGAGATGAGTGACATCATGCATGGATTCAATGAGTTTCCAAGCATCACTAGGAGACTCATGATTAACAATGTGGATAAGGAATTCATCCTTAACACTCTACAAGATAATGCACATATCTTCCTATGATTTTTTTTGAAATGCATTGGTAAGCTCAAGGGTCACATGACATCGAAAATGGGATTTTTTAGTCCAAATGAAAATATTCTACAACTTTGGAGACATAAATTTAGCTTTACCATTAATTATAGTTATTTACATTAAGCATTTGAGATTTATCTAAGGAAAAATGACGTGAAGCCATAGCTTCCCTTTAAAAAAGACAGTAAAAAAATATTTAAAATAAACTTTTTAGTGTTAATTTTAACTTAATTTGATAGTAAAACAAATTTAAAAGTGTAAACACATAATAATTGTTCAATTTAATGCTACCATAAAAAAATATTATGATAAAATAGGGTGTCACAAATGTCGTAAAAATATACTAATATAAGAGTAATTTTTTTTTAAAATAATATTTTTAATGAGTTTTTATACTATGATTGTCAAATAAACTAAATTAAAAGTGCAACTATACTTAATTACATAATTTATATGCCAAATAATGTAAAAATCTGATTTATAATTACACAAAATTAGGTGTCAAAAGAGTCACACTTAGAATGACCACCTAGACACTATTATTAAAAAAGTTATAAAATTAATATTAGGAGGTTTAAAAATACAAAATTAACAATGTAAATATATTTGTAAGGTGCCAAAACCTAGATATCGATTGGTTTCATGATTATGTTTGTCAAAAATTTCACTAGGTTGAAAGTCAAAACAAGTTTGACAAGTCAACTATGGTTTTAGACACGTGAAACATTGACATGCAAACCAAATAATGGAATTAAAATTAAATTAGATTAAAAATAAATAAATTTAAGGGTTTTTTAATTTGAGACATTAGTTGTAAGTTCTAGTAAAAGAAAGCTTACCAACTCATCTAAGAGACCAATTAAGTTTTAACATACATTAATTAATATTTATACATTTTTTATTTGATTTTAAAAATAGATAAATATTTAATGTGCATGTAAAATAACCAATAAATAAAAATTAATTTTCATTTAACCTTTTAGAGTAAAATAAAAAGAAGGTGGGGGCCATAGGTCTATGTAGATAATTTGAAATTTTAATTAAAAAATTATTTAATAAATAATCTCCAAAAACTATGTAACATAAACTACATACCTGTATATTCACAATGGCACCCCTGTAGAATTTCAAGAGCTTAGATCTCCATGTACATGTCTCATAATTACTTGAAAACTTGGTAACCCTCCTATTTTTGTTTGATAAGCACAACTAGCCCTCAAAATAAAATCTTTGATGAATAATTAAATATTTTAAATTTACCATGTTGAAGTAAGGCACCTCTGTAGATGTTAAATGTTCTAACAGAGGTCAATTCAAGAGAGATTTCAAATGAAGAAGGAAGTCCTTATGTATAAATTTGAATACCAAAGCATATCAAGGTTTGAGGGATTGGTTGGTGAATAGAAGGAGACTAATGATAAGCTCATTGATCATGAGAGCCCAAAGCTTGTTTGTGAGGTTGAACAACCTATCATTAAGGAATAAAATGTTATGTTGGAGGCTAATGAAGGTCAAGTTGTAGCTGTAAGTGAGGAAAATGAAGACTATGAAGAAGACTCTTCAAGTGAACATGAGGAATAAGTCATCGTTGACACTTCCCTTGGTGAAGAAAATAACAAATCAATCTTTGGTAATGAAGGGGAAGGTGATATTTATCATGTGGCAATAGAATTTGAGGGAGACAACACTCTTGAAGATGAAAAAAGCCTAATTGAAATAGTTGTAACAGTTTCCCAACTACTTAGTTATCTCTTTGAGACCATGGATGAACAAAAACATAAGTTCTTAAAGCCTCTTAATGAATTGGAATAGATAGATGCAATTGAGATGCATTTGGATACTTTCTAAGATGCCTCAGGTAGCCTAAAAGAGGTAAAAGTTTGTTTTGAACTGTCTCTTTTGATTGAAAGTGTTGGTCTTCCTTCTTGTTGTAAAGAAGAATTGGCTGAGTTGATAATAGAATAATCTCAAGGGAATGTTTGCATAGAGAGTATGGTGAGATACCCTAAATTTAGTAGCATGTCATCTCTAATATCTAAAAAACAACATGCAAATGCTATTAAAAATGTGGAATATAAAAACATTACACCAAATCAACTACATTAGTGTTTGACAAAATATACAAAAGCATGGAATATTTATAGAACACATTGATTTCAAGGCATGCACAAACTTCAATGGAAAAATATAAAAAATCTAATGCAATTTCAAGGTTTTTAAGAAAATTTAATTTATAAAATACATCAATCCTTAATATTTTTTATTGCACCTAGGGTTTGTCGATTGGTTGCTAGGAAGAACTAAAATTTATTTTCTATAATTTATGCTAGGGTTTACATAATTTCTCCTAAGGTTTATATAGTTTATCTTAGGGTTTACATAATTTATCCTAGGATATATACAATTTATCTTAGGGGATATTTATTATGATTTAAATATTTTCCTTTCGATGGCTTACATAAATTTTCATAAAATTTAGTAAAAAGTATACATACATCTAATATGGTATTTTGCAGAGGCTCCACATATTATTCCTCTTCTTCTTCCTTTAATTGCATTGAATTTTTTGCCTACACTAGAGGTTTGACTTTTCATCCATGACCAATTACTATGACATTTTTTATTTTTCTCCTATCACCTCTCTATTGTCCATTTCTCATCTTTATTTTCCTCCCCTTTTCTTCACTTTTTCCTTTCCCTTTATCCTTCCCTTTTCACTATTGTTTTCTCCTCCTATTGCAATCAAGAAACAAAATAATAAAATGGGAGGGATTTTGGGCCCTCCCACATTTTTAAAATTTTATGGGTCAATGTGACATAAAGGTGATGCAAATTGTATGAATTTTTTTCCACCTTTATGTCAAACTTGATTTTTTTATTTATTTTAATATGCTTACAACCATATTTTAATATAATATACTATACAATATAGTAATTAAAATATTATATTTATTAATCACATATTATTATTATTTTATTATATAAAATTATATTAATTGTATTTTTATATAATAAAAAATTAATAATTAAAAAATTAATAAAATATATTTACAATTTTTTTATTGATCATCACTTTTGGCTGGAGATAAAAACTAGTTTGGGACATAAATGGGGGATCAAATCCTTAGATTATTACCATGTCAATAGCCAACATGCCTCAAATACACCACATACGACCATAACTAGCCTCATGATTACTAGATCTACAACCAACATGCCTTGATTACACCACAAACGACCACAACGAGCCCCACATGACTAGCGAGATTTGAACTTTGGTGGGGATGGACACAACCAAGCCACTTTACTAACTCACCCACATCTCATTGGTGATATTTTAAATATTTTTACCATAATTAAATATTATATTTGTTTGTATAGTATAGAAAATGTTTTATAAAATTTTGAAAATAAAGATATCAATTAAAAATAATTACATGTGATTTTATAGTACTTGATTGTGTAACATTCTTTCTAAAACACATTTATATATTGAATCTTTAAACTATTCATTTTGACTCTTCTACATTTCTTCCAATTGTTTATTGGTTGCATGACTTGGATTTGTAGTCAATACTAATTCCCCCTTCATCTTCATGTTTATATATCTAGCTATTTGCATATCCCATTAATTTTCATAATATATCCCTACTGGGATATTAATTTCATCATCATCTTCATTATATATAGGTTTACTAACTTCATCACCTTCAATTTCATCACATTCATCAACTTCACTTTCATGTACTTCATCATCTTCACCATGTTGATCATTGATCATTGTGATCTCCAAATTCAAAAAATTGATCATCTTCAAGAATTTGATCATTATTTGGAGGGTCATCTTTGTTATTGGAGTCATATTTATCATTAATGTTTACAACATTACTATTTACCCATGATTTCTATGTTATAATATTATTGTCATCAATAACATGTCTCATCCTTTGCTCACAATGAAATACAATATACTAATTACCATGCTTATCCATATTAGGATATAATAAGACCTACATACACATAATTACAATAAAATTAAATACCTGATGTAAATGTACATATAAAAAAATACATGAAAAATAATACCTACATATGAAAAATGTGTGTGTGGAAAAGTATAAGACATGAAAATTTATACAAATTAATACCTGATCATGATGTTGAGTAAGAACTTATGGTTCTTTTCCATTGGGTAATGCTCTAGTAAAGTCAATTGAATAAATACCACTTTTAATGCCCATTTTGAAATTTTTATATCAATAGAAGGGTACCATGTACACTTAAATATGAAGACTTTAAAACTTATATAATCAATTTTTACTATTTATTCTATCTTGATAGCGTAATATAATTATTATTGAACCAAATTATTTTCAATTGCACTTTCTTGACTATTATGCTCAAAAATAATTACAGCTCCAGAAGAACTAGTGACTCTTCTCTTGTCAATGTTTTCCATAGAAATATTTTCCATTTGACCACATTGTAGAATTATTAGTCACCTTAATTATGTCATATCATTTGAAAAATTATTAATATAATTATCAATTTTTATTCACTTATATAAATATTATTTTTATAACTTACCAAACCTTCACATCCTCGCACTATGTGCAATACTTCTTGTTTGATTGTCCTTGGATTGATGGCATGAAGATTATCTACATGTGAAATCATCCATTGAATAGTGTATTGGTTTCATAATGTTTTTTGTAGCTCAATTTGGGATGGTTTGTGTGGATGTCATTACCTCCAATCAACCCTTCATGGCTAGTCTTTTCTTCTTCATTTTTTCAAGCCACGTAACCATTTATGAAGTATTGAAGAGTATGAAATATTATATGACATATTTATCAATACAACCTAATTATCAAACATGAAAATAAGTAAATTAGTTATTAAAAACATGAATTATTGATCATACATTGTATATGTTTGTTATGAATTTGAAAAAATACCAAGTTTCATGAATTTCCATCTTCCAAGAAGGTTGTCCTCTAATTTTTCATTTCCATGGTCAACATCCAAAATACATGGAATCTATGGAAACTATTCTCTAAAATATTATGAAATGTATAAAAATGTTTCATGAAGAATGAATAATTCTTCCTTAGATTCCTATGGATGTGATAACTGCTTCACAAATCCCTTTGAGGTCTTCACGTACCTCTTTGGCCAAAACATCCATCATGTGTTAACTACACATTCCATTTGATGATCATTGAACAAATGATCTAATAGATGGATTTGAGATAAATTGAATAAGGTAGAAATCTCATGTATGCAATGAGATAGGATTGACCTATAATTTATCCTATTCAAGATATCTAGACTCGAACAAGGTAAATCAAATAGAGGCCATTTATACTTAATGTATCGAGATATGAACAAATGGATCCATTAAACCTAGAAAGAGGAGCACTTATGACACAACATCAATAGATATGGTTTCAAATCCTCTAGGAAATAAATATAATGAAATAAATCTAACTATGTCTCCTAATATTGGAATTAATATAATCTAGTATTACGAATCTAACAACATAGATAAGGTGGATGGTTAAAAAAAACTAAAAATAGTAAGGAACCATGGTAGGAAAATGAAGGCCTAGGTTACCTAAAGTGGGAAATCACAAGTTTGAAAAACCCTATATCCAAAATAAGTATAAGTCTAGAGGAGATTAAAATAAGGAGTTATACATTCATTCAAGTTAGTAATTATGTAACTTCTATCAAATGAAAGAGTTAGGATTAGAATATATTTACCTTGAAAAAAATCTATCGAGCCTCAATCTCCCCCTTGGCCAATGGTATTTTTCAAGATATTATTTTGGTTATAAAGATCATAAATTCTGAATCAATATATAGGATAAAAGGACTCCCCTATTGCATCCAAGACTCCACAAGATAAGTTTTTTCTTGCCAAGACAAGATCTAAGTAATGACTTCTCCAAATATAAACTTAAATAGAATTATTAGCAATAACAATGAAAATATGAATGTTCCTCTTATTGGATTGAAATGAGGATTTGTATCTAAAGTAGAGAGTGATCCTAACCCTTATTTAAGTTTTAGCCGATGTCATCGATCAACCTTGATGTAGTTAAATTATGACGGTTTAACCTCAAACTAGGTCAGCGAATGATGACTTAATTATGAAGTGTTTATCATAAATTTCAAACTACATCAACTTGGGTTGTCTTAGTTTTATTTTTTTGGGGGAATAAAATAATAATAAATTGAGTTAGGATGATATAGTTGGAAAATATGGGTCTTGGTATATTTAGGGGTTATAAGGAGGAAGATTACTTATGGGATCAAGTATAAGGGAGCTATAGTGGATATAGGCATGATAAATTAAAAAAAATGTCACTCAAAAAGAACTAATGGTCTACCCATTCCTTTCATAGTGTAACCTTTAAGGTGTGCACTCAAAAAGATTAAAACTCGATAGGTTGATGCAAGATTTAAGGTATCAATAAATGATCAAGTTTACAAATATTGTGTGTATACATACACCCCACCCAAATCTCATCACGTGTCACCAAAGTGTAACATGGGATGGTGGTTTGGGAAAGAACATAGTAACATGACAACTGATCTAAAATAATTCAAGAGAAAAAATGTTCAAAAATAAATGAGAATATGTGAAAGTACCATATACGTACCTTAACTTACTTTTTCACTAAATGACTATATGCAAATATCATAGTCTTGATCATGGAGGGCTTACTACTACATTTGAGAAACCCTAGGGATATAAGGATTAAAATAGAATCAATTCATGTACAAGGTGGTCAAAGTGGCAATGAATAACTCTCAAAATTGATTAAATTACTTGGAAAATTGGCAATTCAGGATCATAAAATCTAGGTTAGAACCAAAAGACCAAACATGTAATGACAAAATGATGAAAATGAATGTATAACATACTAAATCATATGAAATAACATGTACAACATTATAATTAAATAAAATATTAATGTAATAAAATTCCAATAAAGATATGTAAGAAAATGAATGTAATCTCATACAAGATAAGTATATAAAATGAAGAATGAAGAAAAACATAAATGACGAAAAATGAAATGCAAGTGAAAATGTGATACAAGAATGTCAATTCAAACATAAATAAAAAGATGTATATATTTAAAGTTTCCTATGTAAGATAAATGAAATCAAACAAGAACAAAAATGAAAAATTTCTAAGGAATGATAACTAAAACTTAATGTTTGTAATAAAACACGATGTAAGAAAACACAACCACCTAATGACATGAATAGTATGATAATGATATGGTGTGGTAAGAAATGTGAAGTTATGTTTATGAATAAAACTTGGTCATATCTAAGGTATTACAATGTAGCTCAAAAAATATAAGCCAAGAGGTGTAAGAAGGAAAAAGTGATCAAGGATGTGATCAACTAAAAGTGATACCCAACAAAGGGATACAAATAATAATGTGATGTAGATAAGGAATGTTAGGCACTGGATGGGTGATGTTAACATCCTTAGTAGGAATGAGACACATTAGAAAAGTGGTATAGGATAAGAATTGTCAACATATGGGACCTACGACACTCTAACTAGAGAACACAAAGCTTGGGATAACAAGTAATTTACATAGTTTATCCCATGAAGGATATATGCATGAAAAGTAAAATGGGTCTACCTTCTCACAAATTATTCCCTATTCCTTATAACCCCTTACAAATCCATTGGTCTACTATGAATATTGGGTACATGTGTGAGAAATTAGGTGGCACTATAAGTATATGATATAATGAGACCTCCTACCCTAGTATACTAGCCTATCATACCCTAATAGACCTCAAATCCATCATGAGGCCAACTATGGAGTTTAAAATTCAACTAGGATAAGAGATGTGCCAAATATAGATCATGTATTTTAGTGTAATCTAAAATTTAAGATTGTATTTATCTTTTTTGTCATTTCCTTTTTATTCGTATGATATGAAATTTAACTTTGGATTTTTTTGTTCCTCCTTCAAATGGACTTGTAAAACCAAACATGGATGAAATATATAGCTAACACAAAAGAGCTTACACTTGGCCACTAGAGAGAAGGACCAAAATAATGGTATCTAAACACTCTGAAACTTGCCCGAAATTAAGTGTGCAATCTCATAACCAACCTATGTGTGCCTTAAATGAAATTAAATAAGGGAAATATGGGGATTTTGAGAGATTCATCCATGTAATACATGCTACGATGATGAATATGCTCATAACTCATCATAAGGAAAGAAAAGAATGGTCTGAGAGGGATGGGGTTATGATATGGTATCCATGTCACTAAGGAGTTTGTACTATCCTACATGGGATCTAACATACACACTAATGAAATTATTAGTCATCCTAAAAGAGGGGGAAGGTAAATGATCATCCCAAAATCGGAGGAATATGAATTAGGGCCTAAGAATAAAAAAGAAACTAAGGTAAAAATGACAAAACTGTGATAAAATAAAAGTCAATGAAAAACCCAAAGGTGTTATCTAGGAATCATAAGGGAAACAAAGGCTGAAGGTAATGTGACATAAAACCAAAGAACCAAAAAGGAAACAATGGTGTAATTAAAATGAAATAAAACCAAAGAACCACAAATAAAATAATAGTTTAAGTAAAATGAAACTAAACAAAATAAAACACATAAAAACAAATAAACATGAGACAAAAATAATGATAAAAATATATGCTAACATCTAAATCAAATATGAGCATGTGAAATACAATCCTCTGTGTCTCGAAGGTTTCTTGAAGTTGATTTGATTTATAAATGTGAAATGTAGAAGGAGAGTGGGCTTTATAGGATGTTGTAAAGGGTAATTTGATGTAAGGATGGGCATTATAAGATGCCATAAATTTGGAAGTGAATGTGGATGGGGATTTAAATATGCCCCAACATGTGATGTGGAGTGAGTTGAAACTAAATTTTTAGAATGAACCACATTAGGTTGCCTGATGTAATTTGATAAAACTAGACTGTTAGAATGAAGTGTATTAGGTTGGATGATGCAATTTCATGAAATTGAACTGGTATAAGGAATTACATCCAACTAGATGATGTAGTTTGATAAAATTATATTGGGATAATTAAATGCATCAGGATAATTTGATAAAATTGTACATGAATAATGAACTGCATTGGGCTGGCTGATCTAGTTTGATGAAACCAAATAATTAGAATGAATTATATCAAGATGGTTGGTGTAGTTTGATGAAACATGATAGCTAGAATGAATTGCATCAAGATAGATGATGTAGTTTGATCTTAAAAAAATAAATTCTCATAATTCTAAAGATTATCAAGCATACCAAAGATTCCTAGCATAATAATAGCTAAAATCTATGTTCCTACCACATATAATTAACCTTCATAGTTAGCCACTCCTAACAACACTTGTTGTTTTCATGGCATGACTACACATAATTCAGAAATTTACCAACATATTCAAAAATACATTAATGTGCTTCATATTAAAGAAAAAAATCTTATAGTGATAATAAATTGACACCTCCTAAGATATCTCTAGATTATATCCCCAAGCATGTAGAAGTTTATTACCTTTTGAATCAATGAAATACATATCATATAGAAAAATTAGAGCACTCGAATAACATTTCAATGATTTTATGAGGATTAGACTTTGACCTTCTCAACAACATTATAAATGTGATAATGAATTTCACCGAGATAACTAATGTAATTTAATGAAATTAGACAGTTAAAATGAACTGTATCAAGCTAGTTGATGTAGTTTGATGAAATTAGATAGTTAGAATGAATTGCATTGGGTTGGCCAATGTAGTTGGAGATATAAAAATGTGTTTATATTTTGTATTTTAATGATGTTTAAATTCACATAAGACTTTTATGAGATCTTTGAATATGTCTATAAGACCAAGGAGGATCATTTATTATGTACTTTGGAGTAGGCATTTGAACTAGGTGCTCCCTAGGTTCATGTGACCTAAGAGCTTGAGGTTTGATGAATGGAAACACCCACTTAAATTTTTTCATGTTAGATATCCTTTCCTTATTACTATAGGAAGGAATATCAACTATGGTCTAAAAAACATTAGTGGATTATTTGGGATTAGGAGGGAGTTGACATTGATCATTAGGTAGTCGATGTTGATGTCATTATGATTCATTAGATTGGACTTGAGATAATTTAATATAGTATTAATAACATTCTTGAGTAATAATCTCAATATTTAAATGTGAACCAAGCAAAGAATCAATAATAAATTGATGGAGATCATGATAATTATCATGATAATGACCTATCATATCATGTCAACTACAAAACTTATCAAGATTAAACCATTTTAGAGGAGGTTTTGAAGACTCAAAGTTTATGGATTTAGAAGGTGGCATCTTTCTTTTGAGTTTGTGGAGACTCAAAGGAGGGTGGGTAGGGGTTTACTATTTAGTTTATAAACTCCCTCATTAGGTTGTGAGGGAGGCTTAATCTGAGATGAAGTATTCATGATTCTTTATGAGATGATTCAAATTGACCTATAATAAAGTCTTGCATTTTTTCTTGATCTAAGGCCTCTTCCAAAGTCTTAAGGGAAACATCCTAAATTTATATTGAAGAGGAGATTTAAGAGTGATGATAAAGAGTTTGAAAAATATTATCATCACCCATGTTATGATCTACTTTATGAGCTAGAGATTTCCATCATTTGATGAAAGTTTGAGCATATTTGTTAGGAATTTGAACACTGATGAAATAGCTAAGGCTATTTTTAGGAAGATCATTATGTTAAAATTCATTAACTAAATCATTGACTAAATCTTTTAGTTATGTAATGGAATGCCTAGGAATTTGATTATACCATTACAATGCATCTCCAGTAAAGGTTTTGGATAAAAGTTTGGTAGTAGCAAAGGTATTAGTTTGAACCCATTCCTTATAGAGATTGCCAAAAGATTTAAGGAAGAATGCATGATATTTAATACCATCATATGTGATATTTGGAAAGATGTTTCCAAGTATTATGGTCACAATGAAATGGGATAAAGTTTTGGTTTGAAGATGTTGAATTATTTTATTTTAAATTAGAGCTTGAGAAATAAGGTTTCCATTGGCATCTCTAATAAGAGGAGGAAAAAAATTATGGTTTGGTTGAGTCATGATGAATTAAGGTTTAATAGCCATTTACAAAATTTGGTTTTGAATTCAGAGCATTTGGGAACTATTAGAAGCTTGCATAAGGGTCATTTATTGGACCATTTTTACAAGGATTTGATTTGTATCAAGAGGTGGGTTTTTATTAGAGGTATTAGGAGGGGGATTTACAACATTGGTATTTGGAGGAATACTCCCAAAATTAGTGTTAATTTACCTACCTTTTGTGGAAGATAAAGGAAGCTGTATAAAACCACCATTCTTGAGTGGGGTATAAATGTTATTATTATCAAGGTTCTTGAAAATTTAGGAATCATCTAGATAATTAGTTTGATTAATTTCATGTAATAACACTAGATTCTCTTGTTATGGGTGTAACAAGGTGATTGTAAACATTGGTTTGAATAGGTGGAACATAATGTGATGTTCCTACCATTGATGTATGTTTGTTGATGAGTTTATGAATTATAGATTTAGAAGGTGTAAAATTGGTATAAGGTGTATAATTTTCACCATTCTAAATTTTTCTATGAGAATTTTCTAGATCTACTATATGGTATGAGGTAGATCGAGGTTTGGATTGAGAATATCTATAATGATTTTGGGAAAAATTTCACTATGAAGAGTTGTCTTCCATGGTGGGAAAGGCAGGAAGAAAAGATAAACCCATGTAAAATTTAAATCGGTTAAGACTATCAAAAAAGATTATAATAGGTGATGTCATGATATTAATTGGATTGAAGAATTGATATAATATGTGATTTATTACATCAAATGAATGTTATTGGCTTGATATAATATATTAGTTTTTATAATAAATGTTAACAAACTATATCAATCAAAATAGACCAAATCAACTAAGGTCGATGTAGTTAGGGTTAAGAATAGATAACTTCCATATAGATAATAATTGTATCGAGTTGGGTTAATGGAGTTTAGAATTTAGGTAAGAAAGAACATGGATCTAAAACTATACTATATTTATCATGGTTGATGTAGTTATATAAACATATACATAAAACATAGACTATATCGAGCTTCATATATGTAGTCGGTAAAGGATTTACATGAACATAGTGATAATGAAATGTACTATATTGATCATTGTTGACATAGTTACATGGATTGAAAGTTATAGATAAAAATATATTGAACCTGGTCAATGTGTTTAAATTTCAAGAAAAATATAAAAGTACTATGAATAATCTACATCAGTCTTGGGTGATACAGTCTAGTAAATAAAGGCATAGGAAAAGTAAACTTAGTAGACTATATCAAACTTGGTCGATGTATTATTTTCACACACACACAACTATATCAACATTGGCTGGTATAGTTTGAACACACAACACAAAATTGTATCGATGTTGGCCGACATAATCTACAATTAAAAATATAATAGCAAGCAATAAATTGAAAATTTAACTATTTTTGATAACTATTTATCTAAAATTAAGATTAGGTAGATGTACTAAAAGGATGTGAATGATTTATAGGCTCTCAAAGATACTTGTTTTTTTGTTAGCTAGTGTTGATCCGATATTTTAGAGCACTGACCATAGAGGAAGTATCATTCCCATAGCTCACAAAACTTAGTTTCAAAGGTAGTATAAGAGTAAGTTCTAGGTGCTAACCACTAATTGGTACACTTCAAAATTAGATAGATGGTTAGATTCCTAAGGTTTAAAAAAAATGAGATCCTAGGAATTTCCTTTATATTGTGAGGTATGCGGTGATTAAATTATGTGTTTAGTCTATATTATGCCTATGAGCATTGGGGAAAGACACTCACACAATGATATATATAAATAATAGACTAAAATTCTAAAAAAAACACCACACAACCCTTCATGACAGTAGATAAGTAGTTTGAAAACTACAGGAACACAATTTTTAGGAAAAACTAAACAAAGAGAAAATAAATTTTGAAAAACAATTTACAATATTTAGTGAATTAAAATAAACATGTAGTCAACTTGAAAATAAATGTTTGATTAATTACTAAAAATAAAGGTTAATTTGCCTTGTTTATGCTAAAGAATGAAATCACACATAACTATATTGACATAAGTTGATGTAGTTGTTAACATACTACAAAATTGTATCAACACATATCAATACATTATGTGTAAATATAACTAAAAATAAGAAGAATAAAATAGATCATATAGGGTTGATAAAGTTTTTTATAAAAATTTAAACACAAAACTATATTGGCGAAGGTTGATATAGTTTGACAGAGATAAATTTTGACAAAATTTAAAAATTTAGATACATAGCTAAATCTAGTTGCTTAATCAAGTTGACTGGAAAAATTAGTAAATAAAACTATATCATATAAGATCGATATAGTTAGGCAAAAAAATACCAAATAAATAAAATGAGATCAAATTTGGTCAATATAGTTGGTTGACTAAAGAAAATAATGTAGATTTAAACATAATACTATATCGACCTATGCTGATGTAGCATACTAGAAAAACATAGAGAGATAAAACTATATCAACCCACACTGATATAGTTTCTTGAAAACTCATAGATATTAGACTAGATCAACTTGTATCAATATAGTTTCTAGAAAAATATAGAAGAATAAAATTGTATCATCCTACACTGATATAGCTTACTAAAAACACATAGAGATTATACTAGATCACCATGCATCAATGTAGTATGCTAAAAAATATAGAGGAATAAAATTGTATCAACTTGCACTGATGTAGTCTTTTGAAAGACAAAAATCAATGGTTAGTTCAAGGTGGGTTCACTAGAATGTATACAATAAAATAGGATTGACTTATAACTTATCCTATCTAATGGGTATAGAATCAAATAAGGTAAATCAAATAGATGTTATGGATATTTAATGTATCAAGATATGACCAAATAGATCTGCTAAACCTAGCAAGAGGAGCATTTATGACACACCATCAATAGAGAGGGTTCCAAATGCTCTATGCAATAAATATAATGAAATAACTCTAATTAGGTCTTATAATATTGGAATTAATCTAATTTAGTATTGCCAAGCTAGTAACATAAATAATGAGGATGGTTAAAAATAATCTAAAAAGGGTAAATAACCATGGTAGGCAAATGAGGGACTAGGTTACCTAAAGTTGGAAATGGTAAGGTTCAAAAACCCTATAGCCACACTAAGTATAAGTGTAGAGGACATTCAAACATGGATTTATACATTCATTCAAGATAATTATTATGAAAATTCTATCTATTTGTAGACAATAAAATCTTATTTATGTAGTACCTTAGTCTTATTTACTTTGAAAATATTCATCATGGTTGGACCTTTCAGTTATAAACATGCTTGTTATTGAAAGGATTGCATTCACTATCTCTTTGTGCCTAAATTGATTATCACTTAGTCTAAACATTGTTTTTATGATGAACAAGCCTTATATAATGTGTAAAAATATCTAAACCTGACTATTATTCCTCACTTCTAGTTTTGGAATAGTACCTATTTTAAAACTTTTTGAACACTTGCATCCCAGATAGACACATGCGTCGACACAAGTGTCCTAATTTCCTATAAAGTGTAAGTGCCAAAAAGTCATCCAATTTGTAAATTAAATGTATCCTAAAGGTTGGCCTAAGTGATTTAGTGTAAGATATTTCCAAAAGGGATTGGTATATTTTTAAGATCAACTCTCATTCATTCGCACCTAGAACATACTAGGAACTCACAAGGAAACATACCAATAAACACTTGATCAGGAATTAAAGTGAGAAACCTTGACCTATTCATACATATTCATATATTAGTCATAGGATAAATATTACCATCATTATAAATCATTCAAATAGCTATTCATGAGCCATATTTTCCAAGTTAAAAGTTAGGGCATTGCATGTCTTTACTTGTCAAACACTGCATCCTTGTGTACACACAAGCTAACACAGGGGAGGAATACATAAGTTTGAAACCCTATTAAAAGTATTATCTATGTAGGTAGTGATTTTTTACAAAGGGGTCCTTGGGGTAGCTTGACACTATGAGCCCACTAACCTATTTTTCCTACAGTCACTACAAGGGTGAAGAAGTTAGGGTTTAATCATTTAATAAAGAGAGAAAACCTATGTGTGTGATATAAATACATAAAAATAAAGGCAATAGAAAACCCAAAAGGATCTAGTTGGTCAAATATTATTCCAGTCATTATTCCATACATGACACCTATGGTAAGGTTAGACACCTGCATCGACATAACTATCTAGATCTGACACAAGTGTTTAAGGCAATAGAAAGAATATTTATATAATATGATGACTATTCAAATATCACATCTAGTCCACTTCTAGCCTATTATAGATCAGACTTTCATGAGAAAATTAAACCAACTAAGTATCATTGTTCCCTATTTATTATAATATCCATTAATAGTTGTACTTTATTATTTTTAGCAAATCTTAGTTGTAAATTCAAAATATTATTTATTTGATTTTTCTATTTAATTTTCTTGCTCATTAGGTTAGTTCACTATCATTGTATAAAATATAATCTAATACCCCTTAACCCTAGATATAATCACACATATCTAAATTTAGAGTTGAATATTTGGTGAACCTGACCTATGAGTTTAATTGTCACATAAGTATTTTATATTTAATGCTCTTCACCTTTTTTACCTAATATTTCTTTCCTTTATTTTGTTCATCATGGATGATATATATTATTTTGATGACTATGATTATGAGGCTATCCAACTTTATACCAAGGAAGGAGTAAAAATTAATTACTATTGTTGTTTTACAAATGCGTAAGCACATCATCTCAAATATTAGAATGGTGATGGTTACCATCCTATAACCGGGTCTGTACCACCACCATCCCAAGAGATGAATTGAATAATGTTAGGGAAGATAAAAAACATTTTATTTTACCTTATACAACCAAGTTATCTACATATGATAAAAATATTCCTTCATTTGATCATGTTAATTTTTAAAGTAGGTTATTTACCTACCTTAGCTCATGTTTACTAGGTACACTATTTAGCACTATTTATTTTTCCCATTGTATATTTATCCCAAATTAGTTAGGATTATTTGATTCTTGATTTTACTTGCATAAAGATCTTACACAAAGTTCTTAGGCAAAACTCTTAAGCAAAGCCATAAGCTAAGCTTATAGAAGAAGTAATATGGAGATATATGATATTACTCTGTATTTTTTGCATTTGCTTGTCATATGATGTTTTGATGTTATCACATGTGATCTTTGTGGCTTGGGATGATCTAGTCTTCATTACTTTCATGGTATCAAAGCAAGAAGTGTTACAAGCATCTATTTGGAGTTTACATCAAGGTCTTGTGATCATTCCATAGATCTTCTTCTTTTCATAGATGTTCTTTCCATATTAAGTATGCTCTTATTTTTCATCCTCTTTGGGTGGTCCTAAGAATCATAAAGGTGTGAAATAAATTCTAGTGAGTATATTTTGTAGGCTTTATAGATTGTTTTGTTTCCATCTTCTTGCAGGTCAAAGCGTACTTGGTTGTGGAAGAAACCCTCAAGTAGCCATGTTATTGTTGGATTTGCATCCTCGGCATTCTTGTTTTGCATCCTCACTCAATTTATATCCTTTTTGTGGAAATTATTTTTGATTTAGGTTATTTCCCCTCGTGGTATCCATATGTATAGTTTGCTCTCATAGAGGCATTTTTAGTGAGTTGGGCGTTCCTCTTCTGCCATATAAAAATGGCTAGTTTTCTACTAACTGATCTTGATCTGTGATGAATCATGCTAATTTTTTTGTGTTTTGTGCATCTTGATTTAATATTTATAGATACTTTTGAAATTATTAATTTCATTGAATGATGCAAAATTTATGGAAATTTTACTAACAACTATTTGTTATTTTTCTTAAGTGGAAAATAGGTTGTTTTTATTTTTTGGCCCTTAAGTGAATTTTTGTTTCCATTAAAGTGCACATAAGGGTGCATGGGAGGATTGTTTGAGTATTTGTAATTTTTTTTTGTTCAATTATAATTCCAATGAGTAGCTGGAAGGCTAGGTCTATTACCTTTTCATTAGAGCATTTAATATTTATTTGGTGCCATGTTTACTTATTTGAATCTTTTAATGATGAGAAACTTGTAAAAGCTATAACTTTTGAATTATAACTCAAAATTGAGTTGTGTTTTTTTTCTTTTAAAGTATGCTTTTTTATTCTCCATCCATTGGTGTCATTTATCTAGTAAAAATCACTCAATTATAAAGTGCCAAATTTTGGCCAGGGGGAGATCTTTCTTCTTCCTAATTTCTTCTTTGTATTAAGACAATGGATCCCATCAACACCTCAAACTACACTACTTGGAAAATAAAAATGAAGATACACCTTCAACTAAAAGGTTTGTGGAGAGTTATGCTTGGTGACATTCCCCACTTTAGAGATGAAGAAGTTTTTGCTTGTATTGTATCCATGCAAGATGAGGCTCTTTGTTTGATTTGCCTCCACATTTCAGATAGGTTTTAGTGTTATGTCACATGTGCCACATCACCAAAGGAAGCTTGGGATGCTATTTTAGCCTTAATTAAGAAGGATACTAAATTTTTTTGGGTCTTTTTCACCCTCATTTACTCCACCTCTTTTTGTTCCACTTTCCTCTCCTACTATTAGTGAGGATTTATCTTTTGATGATGACACTAAGTTGTTCAAGATTTGAGTCTTGATAGTGACATGGGAGAGACACTATTGGTACTTCTTTATTATCCTCTTGTTAGCAAGGTTTTCTCTTTTGATGATTTACTCTCTTTTTCTACTATAGTTTCTTGTGATGACACATTCTTGATAGACATTGCTTTTCTTTTTGTTGATCCACCTCTATGGGATGAGTTTATACCAAACTTGGGATGTCTATTTGAAAAACCTACCTTTGATCCTATGTAATATGTTGAGCCACCATATATTATCACTTCAAAGGACTCTACTAGTTCTAGTGAGAGTACACTTGTTGAGCATTATGCTCTACTCTTCATGGACATTCTTTTAACAAATATTCCATGTCTTTCTTCTAATTGATTCATTTATATGGAATTACATCTAGTTATTATGCACGATCTTACTAGACCTATGCCACATTTCAGATTTAGATGTGATTCATATATCTTTATATTGTTGCCTCCATATTTCATTGTGGAATGGGTAGACTTACAGTACAACATTTGTGTTTTTCCTTTGGCAAAAAGAAGAAACATTATTTAATACAGATGGAGCTTCTATAGTCTTCTAGTTGAGGATATTGAAATCAACACTAGTCATCTTGTGAACCTAACTTGGATTATAGACAAATTCAATATCGATAATAATTTTCCTTGGGTAGATTTTTATTTCTTATGGGTTTTCTCTCTCCACTTCATGGATATATTGTACATGAGTACCTGAGCAGGCCTTATTATTGGGACTCATACTATGGATATGCCACTTTTTTTTTGTTATTTTTAGCCCCTAGATTTACTTGGTGGGGGGTGTTAGAGTAATTTATTTACCTATCTTAGCTCATGTTTACTAGGTGCACTATTTAGCACTATTTGCTTTTTTTCTTGTAGATTTATCTGACATTGGTTAGGATGCTTTGTTTATTGATATTCCTTGCGTATATATGCAAAGATATATCATTTTATGAGAAAATCTCTGAATAAATCTCTTTAGAAAATATTTTAGGCAAAGATCTTAAGCAAATCCATAAGCTAAGATTATAGAAGAAGTAATATGAAGATATATGATATTGCTCTTTATTTTTTACATTTTCTTGTCATGTGATGTTTTGTTGTTATCACATGTGATCTTTGTGTCTTGGAATGATCTATTATTCATTCCTTTAATTAAATTTTGTCAAATTCTTAAGGATATCATGGATAATTTATAAACTATTCATCAAGGGGGTTTAATTATAATCACAATAATTTAAACTCCTATAATTACAACATTTCCAAAAAAAATCCCCTTCATTGAAGGTAATGATTCCCTTTTTTATTTATTTGATATTGATTTTTTTTAAAAATTTAAGTAAAGACATCATAGAATATTTATCAAATAGCATTAAAACACCATGAATAAGGGTGAATTAAAAACCTAAAGTGGCAAAATCTCCTAATGTTTCAAAAAATGCACTCTTACCAATATCAACCAAGGTTTCTAAACAAAAGGATTTTTTTCTTGTAAAATGTTCTTTCATGCAAAAAATCCCTCACATACCAAAAGAAGTACCTTTACCAAAGACACCTAAATTTCCAATTTCTATATCATTACCAAAGCTGGGTAAATTGTTAAAGGATAGGCCAAAAGTTCCAAAATTCAAATATCAAATACCATTACCAACATATATTGAATTTAGTGATTCCTCACTTGCACTTATTATTCATGAAGATGATAATATTAATATGTCTGAATTCAAATGAGGTGGTGGTTTAGAACCAATGATAACACCTTTGTAAACACCACCATTATTAGTGATGATATCATGTCCATGATGAGTGTTATTGGAGAGATTTAAAGACAAATATATATAATTCAAATGAAAACATCCCACCATAATGCTAATACCAATATTATCTCATTCCATAATCAATCGATTACACATGTATACTTGAATATCCTTATCCACATGGTTTTAAAATAAAACAATTATTTATTTTTTATTGTCATAAATATACCTTTGATCACACAGATATATATATATATATATATATATATATATATATATATATATATATATATATATATTCTTTTGGTCAATGGGCTAAAGATGACAAACTATTTATAAAATCCTTTCAGATAAGTTTCACTAATGAAGCTCACAATTGGTTCTATAGCCTAACCACTTTTTCACAATTAGAGGTTTTCTTCTTTTTGGATTTCAATGTAAATAAGGTGCCAAGACTTACATTAAAACATTTTCAAAATTTCAAATAACATGATGAATCCCTTCAAGATTATGCTATTTGATTTAAAAGTACATCATATGCCTTAGCATTTAGACCCTCAAATTTGGAATTGCAATTCATCTTTAGTAGAGGTATTTTTCCCCCATTAAGAGAAATAGTATTACATAAATATTATGAATCATTTACCTATTTATATTTTGATGTTCATCAATATGCTTCATTCATACTCAAGTATCCAAACAAACTTAACAACTCTTCCTAAATATAAAAGTTTTATTCCACATATAAATGAAGAAGATGAATTGCCAAATGAAAATTATGAGCAAATGTGAGGTGTTATTCACATACATATGGAAGATTTAAAATCATTAATAAATATGGGACCAATACAAGATGCACAACTAAAACAAACACCTTAAGTTGAAGAAATCAAAAAGCATCCATGCCAATAAGATATAACAATCACATTATTAATAGGTGGTGTTTACTTTTGGCATAACCTTGTTGATCCTACATAAGGAAAAACCACTTTCAATGTAAGAAATTTTCAACAACTTGGATTTGATCTAAAATACTTACAACATAAACGAGGTTAGAAATACTCCTTGGGAAAAATAATAATACCAAATTTTTATGGTCCTAAAGTGGTTCAAACAAGAGTTTGGGTTATGCCACAAAAATATCAATATGCCTTCACAGTAGGATCCATTTGGTTATACTAGATGGAAGCAAAAATTGACCAAAATAACAAGGTATCTACTTTTCTCATGAGGGAAAATTGACCCATATACCACATGATAGTAATCATTCTTCTAATTCTCAAGTAAATCATGAGGAGGAACATGCCACACACCATTTCAACCTATCCAACCATGTTCCAAAATGTGAAAATGATCCAAACTAAGGTGTAAAACATCTAAATATTCAAAAAAATTCAATTTTTTTTAAAATACTAAAAAAATTCAAAAATACCAAAAAATATCTAGCATGTTGCTAGTTCTATTATTTTTTATACATATATTGTTTTCCCCATGTTAGTAGATAACATATCATTATTTTCATATATACACATATTTTTCATGCTTTATTTGAGTGTGATACAAGCATACCCAAATACATGATATTTTTACATACAGATGTTAGGATTTTCCTCCACTCATATCCTAAGTACATTTTGGGCATTTTCTTCTTTGATCACGATACATCTAGGTTACATTATTATATGATCACTTTCCATTATAATGTTTGAGCTTACATATAATTATACATGCCTATATACATTATTTTACCTTTCACAATGTACTTGATATGTTAGTCATGCAATATACTATAATGTTTCTCATATAATTAGACAAGTTATAATTGAAAAAATATATATTACCCCAATTTTTTTGAAAGTCAATACAATGGTGCCTTTAGTAGGTCAGGTGTAATATTACAAGACAATCCCTTTAATCCCAAGGGAAATATATGGTGCATAAATACATAAATTCAAATGTTAATTTTCTACATTACATCTCTAATTTAAGGTCAAAAACATGTAAAATAATTTCAAAATGTTATAATAATCATTTATTTTGAGTCATGTGATGTGTCCATTAATAGTGAATGCATGCTTCATGGAGGACCCATAGTTGTTTAGTGTACAGATGTCTCACATTGTTTGGTTTACTAAATTGACTTGTTCTCTAGTTAATATGCATGGAGTGAATTTTTATTGTTTAAAATTTTTATTCATCCCACTTAATTTTAGATCTGATATATAATTTGGAGTGTTTTTTTTCTTTTCTAGAGATGTGATTCCATATAGGTACCATTGCATTCTTAAATATATGCATTGGATCTAAAATATCCAAACTAATAAATTCTCCCAACATGGGAGATTGCATAATATGGATAGTTTATTCATTCCTACTGACATTTCAACCATTTCATTAATTTATAATAGCCATAACCAATCTCTTTACCAATATTTATGCATAGAAACATTTGATGTTATGCATGTTTATGTGAAATTTTTTACCAATCCTCAAGTGACATAATCTTTGGAGGTTGTTTAGTATCAGGTTTTCCATCAATATTACTTTTATTTTCAACATTTTATTCAGTTTCCATCAAAAATAACCTTCAATATCCTTGATATAATTTTTTTATTGAGATATTTGAATGACCTTCCACATATTAGATTACCACACATAGAACATACATACTTTTATTTTGTTGAAAGACCTACACATATAAATAACTTACAAACCTAATATATAATATGAAGAAACACAAATATATATATGACATTTTTATTCCAAAATTTAACATATGAAAAATACCTATACAAATAGCCATCCAAGGAAAATCATGAATAGCCAAACATAAGATACCTTAATATGTGAATTACTTTTGACCAGTGGGTTTTGAGAGGCTGCAAATTATAATGCCATCCCATAATGCTCACAACTTATCAATTAGAGGATACATACAGACATCCATTTTTTATACTTGATGCGTATTAGGCATAAGTAATGAAAACATTAAATGCTCCTTAAAAATCATCAACCATGGATGAATATTATAATTTATCAACACTACTATCCAAATAGAGTAGTTAGTTGATGTAATATAAAATAAGTTAACATAATTCATTAGAAAATTACATTGTACATTGTGTGACCTATCTTTGTTTTTTCAGGCCACAACTGATCAATGTGCTTCATTACATTTTAATATGAAGGAACAATCCAAACTCCATCACTAATATTCTTGTAATGCCATGATATTAACTCTACAAGTGACTTACAATGGAAAAAAATCTCGAGTCTAGGAAATAATGGAAAGTGTTGCAATACCTTATTTGGAATGGTAGCACCTCTAACTCCTTGTCAATATTATGGTGACTTGAATTTGGGAAAACCCACATCATCCTCATATTTATTCCTTAAGAGAATGCAATAATTTGTGCATGCATTAAAATTGACATATGAACCCTTAAATTTTATGATATTTGTTGTGCCTCTTGATATGAGGAGGGAAATTTGATTATTTCAAGCAAAAAACTAATTTTAGTAAAATGCAATTAAAAAAACAAAAAGAAAAGACAAATCGAACATAATATAAGAGAAATAGAATATATATCAAGCCTAATATATAGTTAGTGAACTACCATATAACATCAATAAATCATTAACACTATTTTTTACTAATAAAACCTTACTTTTGAGTCTACCAACTATAATATAACACCCAACATTTATGTTTTAGATTGTTGCATCATAAATAAAGGAGTTTACAAAATTTAAAAAAAACATTCTTGTTTAATTTCCTCTAGATTATCATCCATATTAGGTTTATTTTCATGATAAAAATCGCCAACCTGATCCTCCACATCATCATCATAATGTGGTTAATCATCATGATCATTCTAAAGTAATTGGTCTACTATATTTTGAATCCAACGCCCTCTTATATTACTAGAATATCTTTAGCAAAAGTCCCATGAAATATATTTGTTTATTTACATACTCAAATATTTATTTTAAATAAAATTTTAAAGATATTTATTACTCATTGTGATGTTATTAATATGCATTTATTTTTTTATGATGGCACTTATAAAATATGTACTTTTCCTTTTTGATTGGCGAAGGCCGAAGTTGAACATCTGAGCTACTATCTAAATATTTTGTATCAAATAATTATATATTAATTTAATATTATCATAATATACATATGCATTGACATTATGATGGCTTTATTTGAAAACAACATAAAAAAATTCATTTACATCAAATAAAGTACTGTTTGGTGGAAGAGATGCTCTGCAAATGAATCCTCCTCTTTTGTTTATTCTTTTCAAACTCTACCTCAAAAAAGAGGTTATGATGAATCTACATATACATAAAATGGTTTTTTTAAAAATATTTTATATAACTATTAAAAAAATCAAGACATTAATTAACACAAAATTTAAAATTACTATGCAATATTAGGATTACATACAAACTCATATGTTGCGAGAGTACTCACTAATGAAGATTTTTTCTTATGCTGTAAAACTTAGTAAATAATAATAGCTCTGTACATGTGTTTATGTTTACCTAATTGATGATGGAATACTATCTATAAGACATAATACCAATTGTTTAATACAATTTCTGATTTACACAAAAATTATATCTCTTTTTAGCTAGTCAAATTTGTAAGCTTTAAAAAAATTATTCTTAAACTTATCACATGACCAAAAAATCCTCATCATGGTGTCCAAAAAAAAAACAACCATCTAATTTTTCATATGAATTTCAAAACTCTTATTTTCCACCCAAATTGTAAATTATAGTGTCAAAGGTAACACGAGTTCATGACATGCCCTAATTCTATATTATGCAGATAGGGATATCATTTTTTACTTAGAGTTTTCTTGGTGGCACTAATTATAACTCTAATTTATGATATATTTTAAGAAAATTTATCTCATACATATAGGATTTATTATAAACCATAATCCATTAACTTTACATTACATATGTGAGCCATTTAAATACCTCAAAATGACACTATATTCAAGGGATATAAACATAGTGTAAATAGAAAGAGAATAACCATAAGATAAATTAAGCTCTATGGTAATTCTTCAATAATAGTGAAATCATAAATAAATATATCAAACCTAATAAACCTAATATAACACATAGTGCTATAGTTATTAGTAAACTATTATAATAACCTCCTTTAATAACTAATCTAAATGTTTGAGTCATTATTAATTAAAAATGATTAAATACATATTTGAACTTAACCAAAATGTAAATATTATAATACTACATTAATGTATCCAAATGTCCATATTTTCACCAATCCATCTTGTTAGAGCACATGGGTAATGAGCTATTGCAATTACCAAGTAGAGTAAGAAATGGTGTTGTATATTGGGTTTAATGGATTTCATTATTCCTTGAAGTGTTTTCATGTCTTGAATGCATCATGTGTCATTTTTTTGGTGGAGTGAATAGTTAAAAAAAAAATAGAGAATATATATCAAGACTAAATAACATGTCATATTCTATAAGGGGTATTTCTATGTCAAGTTATTTTAAACACAATGCCTACCATTCTCCAATGTTGAATAATTTTAGGACATCTATTGTTCTGAACATTCTTGTGTTATTTTTGTATGCACTATCCTCTTACACCAACCTTCATGAAATAAATACATTTAGGTTTCAATTTGATCTTTGAAATTGTGCTTGGTTTCAATACTTATGAAACAATAGTAAGAGTAATTTACATGTTCTTCACCTTGAACCTTTTATTTTCTTCACCTTTTAGATTACCCTTCTAACAAGTAGGATAATTTGTATTTATGTACATATTTCATCATGGTATGGTACCACTTTGGCCTCTTATATTGGTTTTATTGATTTATTTTGAGGAGTGAGAAGCACTCCCATCACTACTAGAGTCTTCCCTAAAACTTGATTCTTTTGAGTTTTTCCATATTTGAACCCTATTTAATTTTAGTACTAGAACTTGTTCCACTTTCATCATCAATAGTTAAAAATATAATACAATAAGTAGATTAAACATTATCATAAAATAGTGGTACTTTATCATCTACAATAACATCTTTACTTACCATGAATGTAGTTAAAATAACATTAATGTATAGATTTGATTCAATGTGGGTATATATTTTGAAGTAACTAACACAAGGGAGAGGTGATGGAGATTAAAAAATGGGTGTAGGGAAGGCCAAGGCAAGGTTGAGAGAGTGAATTAGTAGGGAAATAAAAATTGAGGGTAAAAGTGACATGATGAATGGGAGGAGGTTTGTAGAGAAGTTGGTCAAGTATAGAGTTGGGAGGAGGGTGAGACTTGGGAGCATATTAAGGGAGAAAGAGAAAATGGATGTGATAAATACCAATATTTGGAAGGTTTTAGTAATGATGAGTATTTTTTTCAAGATGACATATTGAAAATCTTAACATTGAAAATCTTCCCTTTAGATGTTTCGAGTGCCATAAGGTGGGGAATTTTTAAAAAAATTCACAAGGTTCAGGAATTGAGTAAAAGAAACTATGATGAAAAAAGTTTATAAGGTGTCTCTAGGAAATAAATTTGATCTTTTCCCTAAAATAAATAGCATGGAGTGGTTCCACAAGTTTTATGAATCTCATATCATTCACGGCTAAAGTGTTAGTGTTTTTAGGTTGGGCTTGGAGCCTTATTCTATTCAAGAAGTTTAAGAAATACAAAAAAACTTGTAACTCGGTCTTTAGAATCAATGGATTTTATATGATCCTTAAATAATTTGGAGGAGGAGATGAAGGAACTAAAATTAAGGGTGAAAAACATGGATGGATGGTTGCTTCAAATACGAGAAGTGACTAAGAGGAAGAAATTAATTTCAGGGAAATTTTAACCATTTCATAAAAATCTAGTCTCATTATGGAGCAAAATTATGAAAACATAATAAAAAATGGATTTAAATAAAATTCATAAAAATTAGTTGAGCAGGGGATGTTAGATAAGCATAAGTCCATCAAGAATTCTTTTCATTTGAAGTGCAGAGAGCGAAATGCCCCTCTCTAGATCAATGAAGATAATATAATGAAATGTTAGGGGCCTCAATGGCCATAATAAGTGATGATTTTTTAAATGTCAATTAATTACTCTTCTTCCATAAATCATCATTTTTCAAGAAACAAAGATAAATAGGGAGGAGGTAGATTTTTATATCAAATATAGTTGGTAGGATTGAAAAAGATGATTTGTTGATTCATTAAGAGCATCGGGAGGTATGGCCATTCTTTGGAATCCATATAAAGTGGCCACGTAATTGCATGGTAGTGGAATTAATTGGTAGTGGTGAAAAATAAAGGATTTATTCTTTGATATCACCTATTTCATTAATGTATATGGAATGAATAACACTGATCTCAAAAGAAAATGTTGGTGTGAGATTTTGCATATATTCACCCAAAGATTAAAGAGAATTTTGCTTTTTTTTTTGGGGGGGGGGTGATTTCAATGTAATTATTGATGTCATTGATATAAGAGGGGCTGTGGGGAGACCTTTGACTTCCTAGCTATATTTTACTTCTTTTATAACTACTTTTGGCCTCATTAATGTTGTTCCTAAGAGTGGTATTTTAACTTGGACCAATATAAGAAGTGGTTTTAGTAAAATTTTAGAGTGCCTTGATAGGTTCCTATTAGGCCATTATGGGTTAGATTAAAATTAGATGCAAATCATGATTCTCTCATTGACTGGTTCTGATCACACTCTAGTGGAGTGAGAAATAATTATGGATCACACTACCTCGTAGTTTTTATTAAAATTAAAATTGATGTGGATAAGGGATCATTTTATCTTTGGTTTAGTTAGCTCTTATGGAATAATGATCTTCAATTCAAATATAATATAATGTATTCTTTTGAAAAAAAGTTAATTTTTGTTAAGGTTTATCTCAAAAATTAGAACAAGTTGTGTTTCAAAAAAAAATTGAGGTAATTGAAAGAGTGGAACTAGAGGTCTAATCTCTAAATTATGTGGTTATGAATGTTCAAATGGATGCAAGCATGTATGTGAAGGAGAAATATCTTATTTTTGAACTCAAGGAGTTATACATAAGGGAATAAATCAATTGGAAGTATAAATTATTGGAGTGTTTATTGAATGAGTGTGATCAAAACACAAAGTTTTTTCACAGTTTGACTTTGGATAAAAGGAGCTACAACATGATTTCAAAGATTGTGGACAATCATGATAATATGGTGGAAAAGACCTTAGGGGTCCATTTAAAATATATCAAGTTTTTTGAGTCCTTTTTAGCATATCTTGAGGAATTAAACTTTGGGGGCTCAATCTGACCTTTTGAGGTCCATTACTAGGCTAATGATGGATCAACGTAATTCAATGTCTATGGATCCTTTCACCATGGAATAAATTAGGAACATGTACTTTAAAATGAATAAGGATACGGTTCTAGGGCCAAATGTATTTCCAATGACTTTATATCAATATTTTTGGCCTATTATTATGGCTAAGGTTATCCTAGTGGTAGACTTCTCCAGGTCTCAAAATAAATTAATTTATGATATCAATTTTACTTTTATCTCTTTAATTCCTATAGGGGAACCCCAATATTATTTTGGGGATTCTCATCCAATTACTCTATGTAATATGACATATAAAATCATATCTAAGGCTATTTTATTCAAGCTAAAATCCTTCATCTCAATGTTGATCTTGATTGAGCAAGGAGTTTTTATCTCAAGGCACCACTTTTAAGATGTTATTGTTGTGGTTCATAAATTATTGCACTCATTGATTTACATGTGCCAAAAAGACATGATTATAAAGTTAGATATTATTAAGGCATATGATCTTGTAAATTTGAGGTTTCTTTAAAATTTTTGGAAAAGTTTGGATTTGATAAAAACTAGTGTTGATGGATTTTAAGTTGTGTCTCTAAACCAGGATTTGTTTTTTTATCAATAACAGTTCTATAGGGTTTTTCAAAGCATCTTGGGTGCTCAAGTAAAGTGATCCTATATATCTATTATTTTTTATTCTAATGGTTGAGGTGCTTATCAAGTGTATCCAAGATGATAAGATGAGTGGTATAATTAAGGGTATGTGTCATGGACGGCCTTGAGAGTCTTTCTCATTAGAAGTTTATATATGATACCTTTCTATTTGGCAAGGCCTTAATCAGTAAATCTCTTAAGTCCATGATATTGTTGGATAAGTATGTGATGTCTTTTGGTCAGCTAGTTAATGAATTCAATTTTGGAATTTATTTTATAAATATTTATGAGCTTACTCAATTAGGCTTAGCTCATTGTTTAAACTTAAAAATTAGTACGTTTCTTACTAAGTATCTTGGTGTCCCTCTTTTCTTGGGGGTGGGTAAAGTAACCTTATGGAATAATCTCTTGGTCTCCATCAAATCCCAATTTGAGTCTTGAAAGAGAAAATTATTATCTCTATATGGAAGGATTACTCTCATTAAATGAATCTTAAGTGTTATTCTGATCTACCTTTTATCAATGCTCATTCCTCATGATAAATCGATGGCTAGTATCAACTAGATTTGTAAGAATTTTTTATGAAAAGGTTGTGATCCTTATAATAGAGTATTGTTAGTTTGGTAGGATCAAGTTTTTAGGTCCAAGTGAGTAGGGGGAGTTATAATTAGGAATCCTATGTTTTAGAAGTGAAAAAATGTATTTGGGGTGTGTATTCAAGAGCTTCTTTGCTTTGGAGCAAAAAATTCAGCTGAAGTATTTGGGTATGTTGGATTTTATGGGATTTTTTCCTCTACTTTCCCTACTAATGGGTCCCACTTTTGGAATTTAATTCTTCATTGTATGCCACTCATCTAAAATCTTGTTTCTAAAATTATTAACAGTGGAAGGCATGCTAATTTTTGGAAAGAGCATAAGCTATTGTGATATTTTAGAGATCCAGATGATTCTCAGGCTATTCTCTCCATTGTTTGGGATAGGAAAGTCAAGGACACTTGGATAAAGGTAGTAAATCTGATGTGGATGTTTAGAGATGGAAATATTGGATGATTCCACTATTCCCCAAGCATAGGAGTTAATTGTTAATATTCTCTCTTTGTGCATTTTTTTAAAAACTCTAGTGAGGACTCTATTTGCTGGACTAGGTTAGGGACAAGTGAATACTCTATTAATATGGGTTAATAGTAGGTTGATGGTGAAGATTTGGGTTTCCCTCATGTCAATAATTTATGTTGGAATATCAAAGGTCTTGTTAAATTAGGTGCCTTCACTTGGCTGGTGTATACATCTAAATTTTCTTCCTCCTCTATCATTACTAATTTCATCACTAATTTTTGTCTAATTCATCCATAATTCATCCTAATGTCCTCTTAGTAACCCCTTGTAGTCACTATTCTAACATTTTTTACATTATTCATATCACCTATTAACCTTACCCTTCATCTCACATCAATTAATTATTCTAAATCACATTTAATTTATCACTAATCCCACTTATCCATTATTTTGTGAATTTTAAATTCACTCCTACCTACCCTCACTTACCCCTAATTTATCATATAAATCACTATCTAATTTCCTTTTTTTCATAATTATTCCTCCTTAATGAATTAATGATCTCTCCATATCCTCTTGAATCTTCTACCATCCACCACACTTTCTAGAGAATTATTCTCTATAGTCTTCTAAGGAATTTTAAATTCCTTAAAAATCTTTCCTCATCATCTATATAAACTAGTCATCCTGCATGAAAATTCAATGAACATATGAGAGGCAATACTTAAGAAATTCAAAGAAAAATCTTATGATATCATCTTGTCAAAAAAATCAGCCAATCCATGCCAACATGTTGTCTAAGTCATGAGCCACAAGATAATCCAACATTAAATCTATCAAGTGCAAAAATTTTGTCAAATTGAGGCACATCATTGCATTTTTGATGTAAATTAGTTGTAAGATTAAGATGCATTTGGATTTATTTCAATTTGTGTTTGCATTTGATTTACTTAACTTACTAAATTAGAATATTTAGTTGGAAGTTGGATTGATTTTCAATCATTTGGCATGTTTTCTCAGTAGATTTTTGAACTCATGGCTAAAAAACACGTCATTGTTAATGACAAACATGACATCATAGACTTAACCATGACATTATTTAGGTATAGATTTTTTCATTTCCAAGTTTTTTATTTATTTCAATCTTGCATCTATGTTTCATCTAATTTGTTTATTATAGTTGTAACATTGAATCTTGGGTCTATGATTTCATATTTAGTCTATTTTCTATCTAACTTATCTCTATATTAAATTTGTGTAGGTGCAATTATGACTTCAAAATATGAAAATCCATGCATCGACTCTCTAATATGTGGGTTTTTTCTCTAATTATATTTTATTGTAGATTCAACCTTTTAAAAAAAATCTAAAATCTAACTTTTTTGACAAAATATGTCTATTTTAATTTTGTTGTAGGTTCTACCCTCTCGATAAGCCAATTTAAGACTCTTAATCACCTAATTTATAGGATTCTTGTCAAATACTTGGCCTTTTGAAACCATTTTAATAAATTTATTATCACATATTAATTAGGGTTAATAAATTAACTTAGTTTATTATAATTTTTTGGGTACTTATTTATCACCTAAGAATACGATGGTGTATGCTTTCCATTGCACCCATAAGGCAATTCTTGGGGTTCAAAGACTGTCAATAAACATCCATATTTTTATTTTATAGGAGAAACATGATGTAAAATTCATCCCCATGCACTTTTCATAATATAAGGGGGATTGTGATGTATATTTCATCACCATCCATAAGACCACACTTTGTGTTTAGGTGGAGTATAAATGCCAGTGATAACTATCGCTAAACTAAGTGAATCTCACCATACAAGATTATGTGAGTTTAAGAGGTAACACTCTAATGTTCAAGCATCATATAACACCCTACATGGACTTGGGCCCCATATATCAAAAGGTGTTTATGGGACTCACTTAAAGAGACAATTAAACCTAGAATAAGACCTCTCAGATGTAACAAGCATCTAGGTTAGGGAAAATAACATTCCTAGAGATCAATCACTAGGTAAGAATGGTGATAAAGGATTGGGTGATACCAATATAGTCACCTATCATCATGATTCATTCAGTGGGGTGGGTGTTAATTTACACTCCCATGTCAGTCACTAGTTATAGGTTTATGGATTGCTTGCTCTTGTTTGTGTGTTTTTTAGACTAGTATTTTTTGAAAACCTTAAATACCTACACACAAATTATTACCTCATAAAAAATTAACCCCAAGACCAAAAACTAACCTTATCACTCTTAATCATCTTATCCTACTTCATCTTGGTCAAAACATCCTCATATCATCTCATCTTAGTCCCACCATATCACACATACTCTTGTCTAAGCTTACCCTAACCATCATCCCATCTTGTTTTAATCATATATAAATTTTCCTAGTCCAACACCATCAGCCATCATCTTGTCCTAAATTCCGCTTTGTCAAATCTATCATCGTTTATCATATTTAAATCTTACCTTGATCATCACTCTTGACTTATTTATTCCTCTTGACATAGACATAACATGTACCCCTCTTAGTCATACATATTGACATTGTCTAAACCATTATACCTCTTAGTCACCATTGTCTATTAGTCAAACACATCATATCTACCTTATCTACCTTGAAAAAACTTATATACACCATCACCTTGAATTAATCCTTATCAAATTTGACCCTAATTAAGGATACCCTCACTTAGTAGACATTTAGTCTAGACCCATCACCTTGTTGGTTTGAACTCAATACTACCATTATCCTATCACTTTGATGATTTAAAATTAGCACCTATCATAATTTTTCTAGCACCTATGATTCTACTAGTTTTGACAATCGTCTTTCTACTAGTTTAAATCCAACACTCATCATCATCCACATCAACAATTAATCTTGTCTAACCTAGTCAAAATTTAGGGAGCCATACCCTATCATCATCTCAATCAGTCATACTAAGCTCAAATATTATATACCTATTTACTCAAGGTCATACTCCATCATAACCTTAGTCTTATTTCCAATCAAATGAATCAACCTAAAGGTAAGCTTAATCTATCACTCATCTATCCGACACATAAATCTACATAATGTCCCTAGACCTAGATATTCCATCCATCATCCAAAAAAAGTCACAACTCTACCTCAATTATAGTATAAACATATAATCTAACTAACATACCCTAGTCTTAATGTCCCTTTACATCCCTTAGTCTAATTGTACATCAACTAACATATTTAGTCCAACCTCAATTCAAACACCTAAACCAAGTTTAATCCCACCATTACCCTATCAAACAACATCATCTATAGTTTAGACTTGTCCAAATCCACACTCTTCAACCAATCATCCCTATTACCATCAAGTCTACAATTGTCCTCAACCACCAACCATTTCTAATCTTATTATGTAATATAATTGACTTGGTCTATGTTGGTAACATCCCATTTTTACATGTCATATTTACCATCATAAGCTTGCTTGCATCTAAACTTAGTCAAGTTTAAATAATACACCCCATAAAATATTTTCATCCACTTAGTCCAATCTCATCATCCAAGTCATCGAATCCCAACTTAAGCACATCATTTAATCACTTTAGCTAGTCTAAATCAAGTCAAATTAACCACATAGAAGGTCATTCATGACCTAATCATGTATCTTTGTTAAGTCAAACCTTGCCACCCCATCTTTGTAAAATCCTAGAGGTTGTATTAGTTCATTGTCGAAACATCAATCAAGTCTAATCATCAAAATTTTAGCTACCTTAAATCCTAATAAATTTTTATCAAGTCCATCCACTTGATACCTATCACATCTCATCATATATATCACATCACAAAAATCAAACTTGAAGCCAAACTAGAAGCAAGCCTTCATACAAAAATCCAAGATCAAAATTTGAAACAAAACCTCCCAAAATCATGTCATTCATCCTTTCTCTCATCTTAATCTGTGGCCCCAAAAAAATATTTGGATGTTACCTTAATAAAAACATATATATTTTATAACAATGAGGTAGTTCTTTTATGGATCCTAGCAATGGGTACCCAACTTATTTTAGACTTTGCCCTCATAAAACCTAGATTACCTCATAAGAAAGCATCCCCAATCTTTTCCCATAAACATTAATCTCTTAGTCTATGTGCCAAATCATCATATTCAAACCTTCTTTCTACTAGTCATAGTATTGATCATGACATTCCCCATCATACTAGCAAAGGGAATTCGATCCTATAAATTATATTCAATACCAATCCACCTATAGGCTATATCAAATATCATCATCTCTATGGATACACACCAAATAATTATCTGATCTAGAGTCAAATTCTTCCATGTCTAATCAAAATGATGAAGAGAGATAGTATTCTCCTCCACCCATACCATTGGAAGCCATCTTTAATTGACTAGCCACTACATACATGATCATCTACCCTAACATAAAGCCTTTGGATCTGACCAAACCTATGCCCTCTTGGTATATATAAATCCAATGATGTGAATACCATAAAACCTAGGGGCATTCTATTAATAAATGTCACACTTCAAAAAATGATGTCCAAGACCTAATATACCATGGTGACATTGAAATCAATAATGAACAAGATAAATCCTTGTCTGAAAGTGAATAAAAAGGGCTATGCAAAGATTCATTTACCAATCATGATCAAGCCCTTCCACTTCTAAACCAAGGACATGGCAAAAAACTTATCTTTACCAAGCCCATCTCCAATAGCAAACCCATCATTTACCAACCATCCACCTTTCATCCATTGCATCATATCCCTCATTTCCAAAATTCACTTTGAAATCCCTCATGTCTAAGACCTAATCTACCATGTTGACATTGAAATCAATACTGAACAATAGAAATCCTTATGTGAAAGTGAATAAAAAGGGATATTCAAAGATTCATTTACCAATCATGATCAATCCTTTCCACTTCTAAACCAAGGACAAGACAAAAAACTTGTCTTTACCAAGCCCATCTTTGATAGCAAACCCATCATTCACCAACCATACACATTTTGTCCATTGTATCATATCCCTCATTTTAAAAATTCACTTTTTTCCATACCTCCATCACCAAACAAAAAGTGAAGAGGATATATTCAGACAAAATTATGCACCAGACCCTCCTTACAACCAAAATCAAAATATTGTCTACTAGTAACACCACATCATCAACATCATCCACATCAATGTTAGTGTTAACACTAGAGACAACATCAAAATCATGTACATAAGGATTGATTCTATTATTGGTATTTGAATACACATCATATTACACATTATAATCATCATCCCTTATATATGTTGAAGATCATGCTGATATCCTCATTTTTTAGGACATCTCTATTTTCAACCAATAACAAGGCATGTCTCTAGATATGTGTCAATATTATAATGTAATAATAGTAACTATGGTAATTAAATATGAGGTATCAAATGATGATTATCAGAATGGATTTGATCTAGATTTGGATGTATATCCTATGATGACCCTTAATGACCCTTTTGTGAATATTGAGGATTCTTTCTCTAACATTAAAATTGGGTCTTCTCATAACCTATATGAGGATCATAGTACCCATTATCAACTCATTTACCTCATTAATCCATCTCATTCACCTTCACCCATCATTGATCCCTTCTTTCCCCTTGACAATCACTTCATCACACTCGTAAATAGGGACAAACAAGAGCATGTATGATTGGACACTATTTAAAATAATAAAACGTGTGTCAAATCTTTTGGGATCCATAATAAAAAAGTTAAGCATAATACTCAAGTAAACATTGATCTTGATATACATCAAAGTTGAAATAATTCAAATACTTAGTGAAATTAAAAATCATCATTCCCTAGTGAAAACCTCTTTAAGATGTTAAGGGAATATTAAATTCAAAGTCATAATTTTCAAAGTCAAAAATCAAATTCCTTTAGTGAAACCTTATTTAAGGCACCATGGGGTAGTCAAAATAATAATTAGCAAAGTAATAAATCATATTCATCTAGTGAAACCTTCCTCAAGAAACTAGGGGTAATCAAAATCCAATCAAATCAGTAAGCCCAAAGGAATGCAAAATAAATATCAATACAATCTAAAATCTTCCAAATATTCAAATCAAAGAACATAAAGGTTTAAAAGTCTTGGATCCCTTAAAAAATCTTATCATATGGAATAAATCAAGAACAATGCAACAAACATCTCCAATGGCATGTGTGATTGCTAGTCCAAACTCCCAATAATCCATCACACCTTCATATCAGAAACCATGACCTAATATCCACATCTCCCCATGAAACATCATCTATTATATAAGCTGAAAATATACCTAGCTAAGATGTCTAGAGGAATCAAAATTCAAAATTGTTAGAATAAAACATATATCAAATTTATGACATGAATAAATGATATCAATACACCCCATTCTTGTATAATATTTTATAGTCTTATTCTAGAAAATTCCAAAAAAATTAATCGTTCATCCAATGGTGAAAAATAGTTTTCTAGCACATTGGGCAAGTACCATGATGAAAACTTCTTTTTGCATCATGTGTAAATAATTTTTTATTTTCATATATGTAAATACTTGGGGGAAAATTTTGGTCCCTCCATAAAATCATATCCTAAAATACCTTTTCAAACCACATCAACATCATCCTTATCCATTCTTATCCATTTACCCACCATCCCTATGCATTGTAAGTATCATGTGACATCATATTTTACAATATATTATACGTGTCCTTTGTAAGGGAGTGGAATATGTATTGAGAAATGTTTTGGAAACACCTTGGATTATCCTATAAGTGTCACTCAAGTGACTAGAAAATTGGTTCCCATACGATGTGGTCCTTGGAGATCCATAGTCCATTCCTCATCATCTCTCACCACCTTTATCCTTTCATCATTCTATCTACCATCATTTCCCATCCTATTTTCTAGGATTTGTTTTCCCTTTTATAGTAACCCCTTTTGTACATACATATTATAAAAAATCCTAAAAATCCTAAAATCCTAAAATGTCCCAATCATCGTATCCTACACCTTAATAATAATCCATATCATTATCCAAAATCCATATCCTGATCCAAATTTACATCATAACCATCACTTTGTCATTAATGCCCCATTTCAACCTCATAAGACCTAGTCTAACTCATATCGTACCACTCATTACATTCTTATATGCTTACTCAACAATTAAATTATACTCATCCCTTTAGCATAACTCAACCTCACTATTACATCACATTATCAACCTTGTGATTGTCAACTAGTCTAAACTTGAGAAAATCTCATCTAATTGCATAATTGAGCTAGTCTTATAATTAAAACTTTGTTCAATCATGACTTAGTCAAATCACATCTTTGTTAGTTTAAACACATAACACCCATCAAATTATGATCTTTAAGCTCCGTGTCCAAGTAAAAACTAGTCAAACTTAGGGTTAATTATACCCCACCTCATCTTCATCAAACTAGATCCTGTACCTAAATCAAAGTTTCTTAAGCACACCTTGTCCACATTTTATTACCCATCACATTTCAAGTCATAACTTTGATCAAAACAAGATTATGAGTCTTTGTACAACCTATTAGACCTTGTCCAACAAATCATTGAAGTCTTTGTCTACATTTATTTATTTGATTATGCATTTTATGTATATCTTTGTGCATCTTTTATCTTAATTTTTTTTATTGTATTATATTTATACAATATCATATGGAAAACATGTCATCTTGGTTCCTTATACAAATGGTGTATTATGTTATGTGTTAATTGTACACTTTATTTTTGATCTTTGTGTCTTATGTGTTCATTCAACATGCACTTTGTAAAAATGTCATCATAGTCAAAAGCATATCATGGTGCATACTACCTAGTGATACATTAAAAATGGATTTATTAGACTATGATGATCATTGACTTGTTGCAACAATTAATGATGGATGTGTGTTTGAATATAATTGACATTTATATCCTATAATCAATCATTTATCATATGTTTAATTAACAGCATCCCATATCAACTATCAATCCAATCATCAAATCAAACATCTAAATCAAATCATCTATCTAACAATTAACATATCTAAAATTCTATCATTATCATCCTCTAGTCTATCTTGTCCTCTCTCATCATTATTCCCTCTCAAGGATAACTAAATTGGATTGAGGTCTTCTAAGACTATGTATGAAATGCTCAGTCATAAGTGGTGTATAAGGTTAGCTCATACACAATCATATCATTTTATGAAATTATCCATTATCTTCATTATCTCATCTTTCACAATCATTTGCATTCATGTCTATCTAGTCAACAATACACTCCTTTATCCAACCTAGTTCATCCTATCAAAACCTTTATCACCATGATTTTTCATAATCAATTAATGCATTAGTCAAATCCTTGAGCTATAATATTAATCATCAATCTACTAATCAATCCAATATAAGACCCCCAATTCTCATAGGCATGCATCCTTACTGGGGATACATCTAAATCTCATTACTCTCTTTGTCTACTTAAATTTTATGGCTTACCACTTTCATATGTCATTGATTAGGGAACATACAAGGCCATAAATGTATCATTTATTGCTCCCTCACATTCATCTATGTTAGGGCATCATTAATGTAATAAATATCATAGTTCATCAATTAGAAACATTGTAACACATCCATTACCATCAATCACATCCCATGCATCTACTTAAATATCCATTGTATATGCTCATATTTTATTATCTCACCTATCATCATCTAACTACTTGTTTATGGAAAAATACATCACCTAAGGTCTTTTGAGACTATGTAGGAAGTGTTTGGTCACTTCAAAGTGCTTGAGGATAGCTCAGCCACACTAACTAATTCTTTTACTTTGTTCCTTGGTCACACGATCATATCATTTTTCACCCATTCTCTCATCATCACTTGACATATGATATGATCTACAACCATTAAATATTTTATAAATCCTATCAAATCATTATATTATTTTGATTGTAGCTTTCCCTAGCATGCATCCTTACCTAAGATACGTATAAAACTTACATCCAATCACCTAACCTTAGTTTTCATCTTTTCCTTCCATGCATCATTGACTAGGATATGTCTAAAGCTCACAAAATTTCATCATCATCATGTTACACATTATTACCATTTGGAGCATGTCCAAAGTTATAACATCATTGTTTTTTCTCCCTCATATATGCCTTCAATTGGGGAATCATCAGATTGTATCTAATTTATTATGTTAATATCATTATTCATCCATCAAATTCATAACATCCTAACCCCTCTTTTTTATTTGCAACATCTCATCCCTCATTTCCTCTTTCAAGTGGCCATCCATCTCATCCTTCCCACATGTCCCCTTGAGGGGGCATCATTTTTCCTAACTTACTAACTTCCATGACCATATTTAATCTTTTAAAGACCATTAATTCTTATAGTCACAATGACCTTTCAAATTGGGAAAAATAAATACATATAAATTTTCTCACTCCTCTGTCATTACTAATTTCATCACTAATTTTGTCTAATTTGTACTATGTCTTATTAATAAACCCTCCTAGTCACTAGTCTAATAGTTATTACATTATTCATATCACCTATTAACCTTAACCCTCATCCCCCATTAATTAATTTTTATAAATCACATCCCATTTATCACTAATCCCATTTATCCATTATTTTGTGAATTTTGAATTCACTCCTATTACCCTCACCTACCCCCACTTTATCCATAAAAACATTAAATAATCTCATTAAAATCATCATTAGTCATACTTAATGAATTATAGATCTCTCCACATCATTTAGAATATTCCAACATCCTCTACACTTTATAGTGAATTCTTCTCTAGAGTCTTTTAAGGAATTTTAAATTCCTCAGAAATCCTTCCTCATCATCTATATAAACTAGTCATCCCACAAATTCAACTAACATATGAGAAGAAAAATTCAAGAGCTTTAAAGCTAAATCTTATGTTATCTTCTTATCAAAAAAATCAATTAATCCATGCCAACATGTTGTCCAAGTCTAGAGTCACAAGACAATCCAACATTCAAGCTATAAAGAGAAATAATTTTGTCAAATTAAGGCACATCATTACATTTAGAGGTAAACTAATTATAAGATCGAGATACATCTAGCTTTATTTCAATTGTTGTTTGCATCTAATTTACTTAACTTGAATAATCAAAGGATTTTAATTTGAATTTGGATTAATTTTCAATCATTTGGCATATTATTCATTATCTTTGGCATTTTAATTTCCATTCTAAATTTTACCTAATATAGTTGGCAACTCAAAATAAAATATTAACTCAAGATAGATTGAAGAAGATAGGTGGTTGTGGAATGTTAAGGTGTTGTCTGTGTCTTTAAGAGGAGGAAAGAATAGATCATTTCTTGTTTCAGTTTCCCTTTGTTATTTCTTGTTGGGATTGGTTGTGTGGTACATTGAGTTGGTAGTGGGATCATCCCCCCTCCCTCTTTCAAGTTTTTTCCACTTGGCATCTTGGATGGGTGGGTGACTCTTTGGGTGGAATATGGACAACAAGCTTGACAATATTCATTTGGAAAATTTGGAAAGAATGAAATCATTATATCTTCTAAGATAAATGCCTTTATTTGTCTAATTTATTGTCAAAATTAGAAATTACAATCCTATAAGTAGTCACTTGTCATGTCAAAAGGGCTTCAACTCATCTCTCTTTCTAGGACTTGTTGGTCCATCCAAATTGGATGTCAGTTCAAATCCCCCCATTAATGGGTCAATCATAGACAAAGACACTAATTTAAAGTAAAAGGGTGTAGTTTGGTCTCCTCCTATAGGTTTTTTCAAACTCAAATTTGATGGCACTACCATGGGTAATTATGGTGCCATAGGTGTAAATTGCATTCTGGAGATATTGTTATGGATCCTTAATAAGAATAGCTTCAATGAAACTATCAAATGGAACAAATAATGAGGCCAAAGGTGAAGCAATGGTTTTTCGTAGTGAGATGGATCAATATTGTGGGATTGAGCATTTGATTATTGAGGAGGACTCAATGGTGATTGTGTCTTCTTTGAGTAACTAGCTTACCACATCCTAAAACATCAAAAATATCTTAGTGAAATCCTGGTCTATGTTAAATTATTTTGTTTCCTAGTCTATTTTTCATTAATATTAGGAAGCTAATGTGCATGTGGATCTTCTAGAAAAAAAAGGGTTTGATCAAATAGAATAATTTATCATAGATAATGAGTTTGATCCATGGCATAATTTATAATTAATTGCCTCATGGTGGGTAATCATTTTTTGGTCAAGGGGTCTTATTTTGTCATTTGCTATGATGTTCTTGAGATTTTTATTATTTCCCTAAGGTGTGTTTCATTTATGAGTTTTCTATGATTCCTCGTGTGTTCCTTTAGTTGGTGTGATGTTATAGTTTCTCATTTTATGGGATTGTGGATGCTATTCAAGTTGGTCATGAATCTTTGGGTGTTTCCTCTATTTTTATCTTTATGAAGTGATAATTTGTGTGGAAGTGGATGTTTATCAATTGATTCATTATTGGAGAAGTTTTTTATTATTGAACTGATTCTTTCATTATGGGTTGAGAGAAGGTAAATGGCCTTATGAAAATTTGTGATAGACAGAAGGCTAAAATTTATTTTTTGGACTTTGAATATGGATATTTTTCTATGTAATTAAGGTGGTTGTTAGGCCAGAGTTTCTTTAGGCTATGTGGAGAAACAAGATGAATTTTGATGTAGCTTTGGTGTTTTCTAGTAATATGTTAAGGGTTTTAAAGAATGGTGAGGTTGTTTATCACATGGTCAAAAATATTATTTGGCTTAGTCTTAGGGGGTTGAAAATGATGTTGGATAGGCTGAATTTTGGTAATGTTCATGATCTTCATTTATTTAGGAACAAGTGTCAAGGTTTTATTCTATTAAAAAATTTAACAAGTTAGAATTTCACTTTAAAGCTTAAAGGGACCTCCTCATGTAATTGAACTATTTATTTTAGGCCAATCAGTCTATTGGGGTTGAGATGCATGTTCTTTAGCTGGATGAACTCTTGGATCTGATCCCTTCTCTTGGTAGGATGTAAATTCAGTTGGAGTCTAATATGGTGGTTTTAATAGAAAAGTGCTCAATTAAATTTTATGGTGGCAAAAGGGTTCTGGAGGAAATATTATATATTGATGGGAAAAAATAAGGGTCGATTGATCTCTCTCATTGTCCTGTGATGTGTAGGTATACAACCATTCACATGCAATGGTGAATGTAGACAATGGTTGATACAATTGGGTTAGGTGGTGTCTTCACTCTAGAAATAAGGATTTGGGAGGTGTGGGAGTTATCTTCCCATGGAATTGGTCATGTTAGAGGTGAAAATGGAAGTAAAGGTCAAGTGGGCTATGGTTCAGTGCATGGAAATAGGGGAAGGCCTAGTGATCTATGAAGAACTATTGGTGGAACTCATGGTAATTAGGATCTGATGACTGAGAGGTATTTGTTAGGGTAGTTAGGGGATGATATTATTTATAGAGTTGTGGTTCATGAGATATGTATTGAGGTATCTTTAGAGATTGAGAAAATTTTGTCTTAATATTGGTTTTGGTTATTTTCTTACATTTATGAATTTTATCTTGTAGTAAGGTTTTTTGTGGTATTTTATGTATGTTTTTTGGATCACAGGATTTGTTCCATGGTGTTTCATTTTGGTTATATGTAGCTACAGGTTTTGTCTCTACTGAGGGAAAGTTTTAATGATGTTTCACATCCTTGTCCTATTTTTTTGTAAATCACCTCTTATATATGTATAGGTGAGAGTCCATTTAACCCTTAATATGTATAAAAAAATATTTAATCACCACAATCCAATATGTAGAGACATATAGTAATTTATATGAATTCCTTTGCTAAAAAAAACTAACAAACATATACACTTTGCCCAATATAGAGCAGTGAATCCAAAAACATGAAAATTACTTACAATGAGTCTTTTACCAAACCATGCTTCTTCTAGTGTTACATTTTTGAAGTATTGTGTTAGAATTTGGCTGAGAGTGTACATAATTGTATTCAAAACTTTTGACTAATACTGATATGGTAAATTCTAGATATCCACCATACATCATGCCATCGTCATGACTGTCCTATTTTTACTTGCCATTAATTCAATCTGTTGTGTAGAATATTGTATGTATATGCATTATGTATTACAAAATAACTTGAATTTATTAGAGACAAAATCGTCCCAATTAATCTACCTAATATCTTTACATGTTTCCCTCCCTATTTCTCTAACATAACTTTCCAAGAAACAAAGTTAGAGATAAATTGTAACTTTATATAAAAAAACAAGCCCACATTTTATTGGAAAATTCATCTGTAATCAACAAGTAATACAAAGCTCTTAATATTTAAGGTGTCTATATTGGACCATGCAAAACCACATGTACCAAATCTAATGGTCCTTTAGTTGTCCATTATTTATTAGTGTCAAATTAATGTACTTATTGATTATCCATGTGACATCCTAAACATACATTCTAACTTTTTTTAATAGACAAAGATCCATTCACCATGTTAGTCTTACATAATGTATGCAAATATTGATAACCAAGGTGGCCATACCTCTTATGCCATCATTCACTAGTACTTTTAGTTGTTGATAGTGCATGATCTTTTGTTTTTTTAGATTCCACCAAATTATACAATCCATTTTTACCAATAATGATAAACATGGCTTTATTTTAATGAATATTACTAACCATGTATTTATTTCCATTAAAATCCACACAAAGGTTAAGATTTGTAGTTATTTCAATAATGGAAAGAAGATTATTGTTCATATCAGGCACATATTTAACATTATTGAAAGTGTAAGTAAATAAATTATTTAATGTAATAATAACATTGTCATATCCTCTTACATAGTGAACCCAACCATAACCTAATGAAATAAATTCAATACAATTATCATATTTAATAAAATTTACATACTAGTCTTTGTAACATGTGTAGTGTTAGGATGTGCTTGAGTCAAAGTACCATGTTCTTGATTTGGCCAACTAGTTCTATTCTAATATAAATTAAAAATCACTTGATGATATTTATATTATTCAATGAAATTTTTAGATCTTGACTTCTTAATAATATTTTAAAAAACATATTATCGCTTATAACAATCTTACTTTAAATGCCTCGATTTATTACAATTGTGCCATTTTTAATGTGACTTGTTTCAACCACTTTTAATTGTCTCTTCATTAGATTATCCATTACCATTATATTGTCTTCATCTACCCATGAAATTTTATGCACCAAATTCACTCTTTGTGGATCCTGACATTGTTGTATTTGATTGATCTTTCCTTCTTTCTTTTTACATGAGAAGTGTTGAAAACTTTTCAAAATCAAGTGTTTGTGTCTCTGCAATCATATGTAGTGACTCAAAAAATGAGTTAAGTGATTATGAAAAGTTGTTTAGTACCAGATTAATATAATATTACTTGCCTACATGGTTTTAAACTACTTTTAGTTGATCATATATATACTCCAGTTGAAATAAAAAATCAAAAGTAGAACCGCCCTCCTATATCTTAGTGGAAAACAACATATTTTCAAATATAACACCCTTCCAAATTCTAAATCCTTGTATTTATTTGTTCAAATTGTCCACAAATTTTAAGTTAATATTGCATTTATAACTTATAGAATTAAATTATCAGGTATAAAAAGTTTTAACAACATCAAAGCTTCTTTATGATGTCTATCATAGTCATTAGGTTCATCATCTAGTCTCATTTATTTATCAAGTATTTTTTGATCAATATTTCAATATCACATATAGTAATTATCTTTTGAATCATTAAAATAAAGTATTTACCTATTAATTTTTTAGAATAAGGTAATACGAGGTGTTGTAAACTAGCCATTTCCCCCTAGTTTTGTACTACAATAATTAATCCAAAAAATTAACAATTTGTATTTTATAATAAAAATTATACAAAAATATGGAGGTAGAATAGAGCACAAGGAGGGAACAAGGAGTGATAGTCAAATTTTTTTGGGGAAGTAGGGTCCAGATGAATCTTCATATGAGGGTAATTTTTGAAAGGGTTGGGCGACATGTAGATGGAATGGGATGGTGGCAACAGAGTTTTTTAGTAGATTAGTTTTTTTAAGCCTGATGGTGATTGTAAGGAAATAAGGGTAAGAAGGATGATAAATTGGCTTGAGGCTAAGTCAAAAATTCACTTAGAATCAAAAGTGTCTTCTAGGATTTCTAAGGAAAAATATTAGAAAAAATTATAAAGGTAAACTCACTTGAAGAGACTGATTTTAAAGGTGGTCCTTGTTTCTTAAGGAATGCAGGTCTACATCTAAGAGATTGGTCTCTAAATATCAATCCATTAATGTAATAGATGATGAATTTTCCTATATGGGTTATAATGTACAAAATACCCAGTGAATTTTGGAGTGTACATGTTTTAAAGAGATGTGCAGATGAATTATGGAATTTTATGTGCTGGTAGAGGGGAAAAAGGGGATAAGCAGGGGCATATGCAAGGATTTGTGTGAGAATGGATTTAAGCAAGCTTGTGCCTAAAATTATAAAATTAGTTTTAGAAAACAAGCTCTATTTTTAAGAGTTGGATTATGAATGCCTCCCCTTTAGGTTCTTTAGGTGTAGGCAAATAAGACACTAGAATAAATTACCCAATAAAAAAGAGGTTTTTTTTAGAGAATGAGAGGGGCCTCTTTAGGAAAAGGAAAGTAGACAATTCTAGAACATGGATCTTTCAATCTAAACCTTGAACTTATAATATGAAGTGGCAATTGTGATTAACTACAAAGGAGAGGCAAAAGTGTTTCTAGTAGAGACATAATCTCCAATTCTTTGAACCAGGTAATTTTGTTTTGGAATCGATGCCCAAGTCTAATTTTGGCTTGATTGTAAATCTTGACACAAGGGTGGTTAGTAAGGAAAATAATTCTTTAAAGCTCACAAATAGAGAGGCTAGACAAGAACCCACCATGGAAGAAGTTAAAACAATGATTAAATATAACTTTGGGCTTGAGGTTGAGAAATAAAACTTCCCCCTACTCAAGGGAATGAAATTGAAGGTATTTGTAAGGATAAAAAATATAGTTTGGCCAGTTCCCTTAAGAGGAAGAAGTGTGGGAAGTCAGTAAGGGGAAGCATAGAATTCTTGGTAAAAGTCCTCTTTCATACAAAAACCCCAATTTAGATGTTGAGGAAATGAATTTTTTTTTAAGATCCTCAAAATACCTTCAAATTTTGGTAGTAGTTCAAAGTTATCCTTCCTTAGGGATACGAAAAGTAAATGAATAAAATAGACTAGTGATAAGATTTAGTCTAAAAAACAAGCTAACTTAGAGTAAGGGAGTCAAAGGTTGCTAAATAAAATGTAGATGTGTGTTAGATTTACTTATACCACCATAAAATTATGAAAATATTAATCTATAATGTCAAAGATCTATATACCAATGTGGCTTAATTAAGTAGCTGGTGGAAATATAAAAACCTAATATTCTCATGCTTTAGGAAACTAGATTGGGAAGGAGGTTTGGGTAGCACCTCTAAAGAAATTTTGGGTAGGAACTAAAGATATTTTATTTTATTTTTTATTTTTTTAAAGAGGTTTGGTAGTTATATGGCAACAAAAGGTGTGTAAGTTTAACCTTATTTGGTCAAACTCCCAGATGATTAATGTTTTTGTCAAATAACTAGGAGTAAGGAGTTGTTTATTACTTTCCAATGTATATGGTCCTATAGTGGTGGAGGAGAAAAAGATTTTGTGGGATAATTTTATCACTTTGAATGGGGGATATAATGTAGTGAATTGGATTTTGGGAGGAGGTTTCAACACTACTCATAGTCTCTCTAAGAAAATAAGGGGTATTATAAAACTATCACAATCTATGATGGAATCTAATAACTTATACTAAGATGTAGGATTGGTGGATTTGGAAAAATATGGTCAAATTTTTACCTAGAATAATAGGAGACAAGGGGATCAATTGATTTTGGAAAAGGTTCCTTCTAAATTCTAAAATCCTAAAGAATAAAAATAAGTTTATGGTAGAAGTGGTAGATTTTTCTAGTTTGGATCATTGTTCAATCCTCCTTAAGAAAGAAAACAACATGAAACCCAGAGATATTCCCTTCAAGTTTGAATTTATGTGGTTGCATGACCCTTCCTTTGATGAATTAGTTAATAACCATTGGAAGAAGAAGGTTATGGGTTCAAAACGCTACATTCTAAGTCATAAACTAAAAAATATTAAGAGGGTAGCCATGGAATGGAATAAGAATAAATCTAGTAATATTTTTGATAGAAAAATGATTGTAAAAGAAGAGATCAGGGTGATACAAACTACTCTAAAATAAGGTGAGTGGTTGGAATATTTTTTAACTTTAGATAGAATTATGATGATGGAATAATATAATATACTATCCTTAGAAGAGACATCTTGGAGACAGAAATCTAGAGTTGTTTAGCTCAAAGAAGTAGACCGTAATATTAAATTATTTCATCTTTCCACTAAAATCCAAAGAAATAGGAACATGATTGATAAAATTGAGGCCCAAGATGGGAGGGTTTTGGAATACCCTAAGGTTATTAATAAGGAAATTGTGCCTTTTTATCAAAATCTATTAAGTGAGGAGGAGATGTTATGAGATCCATCTCAGGATAGGATCTTACAAAATGTCCCTAAATTGATCACGTAAAATATGAACATTAAGCTTATGGCATTGATATCCTTCGAAGAAGTTAGAAAATTGATTTTTATCTTAGGATCTAATAATTCCCTAGGGATAGATGGTTTCCATGTAAGGTTTTTCCAACATTTTTGGGAAGTGGTTGAGAAGGATGTGTGGGAAGTTGTTGAGGAATATAGAAAAAGGACAAATGTTTTTAAATAATAGAATAATAATTTCTTAATGATCATTAAAAAAAGAAGAAACCCCTTAGTTTGAATATTTCATACCAATATCTCTTTTTAATATTTTATATAAAGTGGTTTCAAAGGTCATGGCTCTAAGATTAAAATATTTCCTCGAGCTGATAATCTTAGAAGAGCAAGACATTTTTATAGTAGGTAGATAGATTATTGATGGAATAATTATGGCACATAAAGTTATTCATTCAATCAAACATTAAAAAATACATAGCATGTGTATTAAACATGGCATGGTCAAATCTTATGACATAATAAACTAGAGGTTCCTAGATAAGATGTTGGGTAGCTTTGGCTTCTGTGAGGAATGAAGACAATGGATATATAGCTATATTTCATCAACACCCTTATTAGTTCTTGTCAAAAAGGTTTTAACTAGATTTTTTAAGTCCTCTTGGGGGATTAGGCAAGGATATCCTATCTTCCCCTACCTTTTTCTAATAGTGGTAGAGGTGGTTGGGAGAGCTCTGACAAAGGCAAGACAAGACAGAAGGCTGAAAGAATTGATTATAAGTGCTAATCTAGAGAGCATTACCCGCTTCCAATTTATGTATGACACCTTCCTAATAAATGATCCTTTGAATTTTAAAGCCTAAGAGATTAAAAATATCTTGGATCTCTATGAGGTGGTGGTAGGCCAAAAGGTAAATATTGATAAATATAGGATTTTCTTCATCAATGTTTGACATAATGTGAAATAAAATATCATTAAGATCTTGGAGTTTGGAGAAAGCATGATTCCATGTTCATATCTTAGAATTCTCCTAATTTTAGGAAGAAATAGTGTAGCTTTATGACATCCTATGATAGTCTGTATCCAAAGTAAGTTGGAGGGGTAGAAAGGAAAGTGGATTTCAGTGGTTGGTAGAATTTAGCTAATTCAATCTTCTTTACAAGTGATGTTGATTTATTTAGTGTCTATTTTTAAAATTCCAAGAAAGACCAGAGAAGGCATTAATAAAATACAAATATATTTCCTTTGGAATGGAGTGGAAGGTACTAAAATTTTTACTTTGGTCTCATGGGATAAAATTTACACTACCAAAGCATGGGGTGGGTTAGGATTGAGAAGGTTGGATAGAATGAATAAAGCCTTGGGATCTAAACTATTATGCAAAATTTATGAATATAGAAATAATATGTGGATTCAAGTCTTATGTCATATATATTTGGATTCATAAGAGGTTTTAAGACTATTCTCCCAAGATCAACCTCCCCATGGTTTGACCATTTAGAACTTTGTGAAATCTTGCTAGGATTTTATCCTCCATGGAATTAGATGGAAACTTGGGAATGGCCAAAATTTCTGCTTTTGGAGGGATGATTAGATCTGCTCATAGACTCTAGTATATAGTTAAAAGTTCTCTCAAGTGTCTCACTTTACAAAAACTCAATGGGTTTCAAGGGTAGAAAACTACCTAGAGAAAGTGAGGGAAGTTAGAAGGTGGAGGAACCTTAAATGGTTGATAGATGACCAATAACAAGTAACAAAGGAATTAACAATATAATTATAGAATTTATTGATTCTAGTGAAGGAAGGTGAGGATTTTCTAATTTGGGAAGGATGTCCTAAGGGAGTGTGTCTGTTGAAGTAGCCTATGAGGTAATTATAAAGATAGAAGGTGTGGTGAAAGGCAAGTTCCCACTTTAGGTTAAATGGGTTCATAAAGGCCTCCATAAGACTAACTTATTTCTCTGGTAAACTACCCTTGGTAATGTATTAAATTTTAATCAGTTAAAAAGAAAAGGTTTTAAGGGCCCGTTAAGGTATCCATTGTTAGTGCCCAAAATTGCACTGAAGTAATTGAGCCCTTGTCAAGTATGAATTCCTGATTTTCTTGCCCAATTCTAGTTTTCAAGTTTGTCAAAAAGCCAAGTGATTTCATGTCTAAGAATTTTGAAATCCTCATTCCAATTTCCCTAACTAAGACTTGTTGATTTAAAATCAAATTTGGTGGGAGCAATTTAAGTGGGAATATTTTAAAAATTTCAAGGACTTAGTTCTATTTTTATAGTAAGGCTTGGTCATGTTTGTTAACACAACCAAACCTTAATATAAAAATTCATATTGGTCCCATTTTGTATCCTATATCTTGGTCCCTTTTATTTATTTATTTACATGGTCTGGTTAATGTATGTGGTACATTTCATTTATTATCATGGACTAAGTAATGTTTGGTCCCTTTGTTATACACTTAGCATAAAAGTCTTAGGTCCCTATCATATTTATTAACACCCCAAAACCTTAGGCTAAGTCATTCTTCCTAAGTTTTTATATCTCAAGCTTGCACTTGGCACTTTTCCTTGTTTAATTTCAGCTAATCATGACTAGGTTGGTGGATCATGATTGGATGGTACACATCGACACAAAGCAGATTGATCAAATGATGTGGGAGTAGTGTTGAATCATCAAAAAATCTAAGAGCCCCATGAGAGTGACAAGTGTCACTATATCAATGGGTTGCCTAATGATCCAATGGTATGTAGGGTCAACAAAGTCAAAAGAACTTCTAGAGGAAAATGAAGAGCACACGTGTCAAGCTCTTAGTAAGTGGAACCAACAGTGTCAATCTCTCAGAATTAATCTCAAATAGTTCATTTGGGGCTTAAATTTGACAGTTGCATACCCATCAAAGATGTTCATAGAAACATTAAATGATGGGCATGAAAACATTAAATTTAAGATAGATAATTACTCATTGGGGCTTAAATTTGATGACCGTACACCCATCAAAGACATTCATACAGATGTGAAATGATGGGTGCATAAACGTCAATTTTAAACCATGATCATTTTTAAAAAAAAAGGAAAAAGGGGGCAAAGATATTTGTGAACACCAATGTGATATGGGGAATGGCACACATGCATACACATCATATTCAAAGGTCCTATGCAGATTAGTTCATGGAGCTTTCACCAGTGATAAGCAGATTGACTAGGCAAATTTCAAATGAACCATGGGATCCCCATAGGAAGTTTAAAGGTACTTTTGTATCCATAGGGCATAGTTTGATTGGGTAGCCTCAGGTCTCTTATCTAGAGGCTCATAATGTAGTCCTTAGGGATGTTGTGAATAGCACAGAGGTTAAATGTTAATGATGTCACTAGCTTTATGAAGTAAGGAGATAAAGGCACTTTTGCTAAAGTATAAAGTGAGGGCAAAGAGTGGGTTTCCAGATATGTCAAATATTGGTTCTAAAGTGTGATCCTGATTATTAGATAATGTATAAAGCCCATTTGTGACTATAGGACAAACATATTACATGCTTGTATCATGTATAAAATACAAAGGGGCTTCTATTCATATAATTAATGACCTTTATGCAGATTTCAGGTAAAGCCTATATGATGGATAATTTTAAAAGAATGAAAGCCTATGTTTAATGCATTATAATTCAAAATGGATTTACTAACCCCTCATGTGTTCATTTGAGAATTCCCTAGGGGAACTTCCCAAGTGGACTATAAGTGTTAATTGCATAAATTACAAATTTCCAAGTGGGGTCAAAATTTCCCCAATAAGTCAAAAGTTAAAATAATACATTTGTGCATTACAAAATATGAAAGAAGTCATAAAAGGGAAAATTTGCACAAAGGCAAATGTGAAGATTGCCAGATGTGAAAAAGGTGAATTTAAAAAGTGAAAATATGTGAAAAATTAAATTAGAGCCAAAAGGGTAAATAAATTATTTTAACCTAAGTTTGGAATTTTTCATCTACTTTATTTGTCTAATCTCCTCCATTAGGAGGGATATTCCAGGTTTGCAAGATCAAGGTGGGACACTCCATAGAAGATAATTCAAGGGTTCATGGATCAAGAATATTTTTTAGTCATAATTACAAGAGTATGTTGTTCTATTGCATGCATGAAGGAGAGGGCAGATGTCCAAAAATATCAAGTTGACCAAGCAAGTGATCAGGGTGATCCTCAGGCAATTACACATAAAGACAAATGGTTTATTTTCCTGCACCATGAATATTCTCCTTTTATCTCATTTAAAGGCATCTCTAGTCAAGAAATGAAATAGTTTATTATATAATCTTAATCATTCCTTTTAGAAGGTATTTAGAGCTATGATTTTCTTGTAAATGGATGAAGATTTCAAGGGTGGTGAGGGAATATTTCCCAGTTGGAATCATCTTTGTGGACTTGGGGCTACTTTTCAATTTTGAAAGTTGTAACCCATATTAATAGGAGTAAAATGTATGAATATAATTCTTATATTCTATTTTAAGGTTTTTGTTTTAGGTGTTCATTTTATCTAAGTCTAGGTTCTACAAAAAAATTTATGGGATCAATTGTTGTGTGTAGATGTTGTTTCTCTTGCTAAGGTGGTTACAGTTGTACAACCATTAATGAGCTTTGAGAGCATGTTTATATGTCTCCATTGTTAAAATAGCAAAGTCTCTATGCTTGTCCCCTTAGTGACATTTGAACAATTGATGTGTGTAAAGTTTATTTTTAAGATTAATGAAAATGCTTGTGGTTCTTTGCTCTTTTTCTTGTTGTTGAAGTGTAGTAATATGTCTTAAAATTCCTACTAATTAGATATTTGGGTTTATGTTCACTACTGGTTATCATCTTGAGCAAAAATCTAGGTTGTAAATCCCTTTTTGTAGATTAACTTTGAAAATGTGTTATTGAATGACCTTTTAGGGCACCCTACATCTACAGATTTCATAAGAAAAAATTTCTTGAAAGTTTAGTTGCAGTGTATGCTCTAGGTTTTCAAGAACCATTTGACATTTCCCATTAGCCTATATTTGAGTCTTTTCTACATATTTTTCTAAGGATAATGCCATGAACATTGTAAGAGACCTTATTTTTTGAACAAACCATCAACCTACCACCTTCCATTTTATATAATCAATTAACTGTCCTACCTCTTCTCACCTTGCATATAATACATCCTTTACATATTATGAGTATTATTTGCCCTAAAAATGCATAAGATACTGATTACCTAACATGCATTTACATTTTTTTCCTTGAATACTAGTGTTATAGTTTTCCATTTGACCTATATTTTGAAGATTATTCAAATGAAAATTATAGTCATATACATATCTATCTTTAGTAGCTTGAATGTGACCTAGTGCATTTATGCATTCCTGGTGACAACCCTTCCCGAGTGGAGTGTGAAAGTTTGGTTGTGCCTTGGTCACATTTGTGTCTATTTGTGCCAAAAATCCCCATGGAGATTAAATTATAGAATCTCTCCATGTGATCAAGATACCCCATAGATCCTCTCACCCTGGTTCAAGTAGAGCCAAAAGTAGTAGGGAGCTAACCATACCCTTTATAGGTGCCTCCCAGTCATTTTCTACATTTGGTCTAATTTTGATGCCAAATCCCTTCCCAACTAGAATGACATACTAGTGGGTTTTTCACCATTTCTTGTCATTTTCTCTCAAGTGTCCAAGGCCGAGTGTACAAGGTGTACAAATGGGAATCAACACTCTTCTACCACCATTATCGAGGACTAAACTAAAATCCTAGTTACTTGTGTGTTGTCAAGGGATATTACAGAAAGCTGTAAGTATTTCATGTTATTAATTTTTTTGCTATTACTATACTGATTTGACTATCTTGTCCATCAATGAGAGCTCACTCTACTAGGGACATGCCAAGAAGTTCTGAGGCTTGATACTTAAATTTTACTAAATTCATTGCAAAGATCTATTAATGTTGCATGTTGAAAGGTGGTTTTGTCCCTTTTGAAAATTATTCTATAAATTTCAATGTCTTGGATTTCTATATCATTAAGCTTGATCAAGTTTGATTTCAACATATATCATTATTAGTTTATTAACTATTATATTATAGAATTATGATTCTAGTGGTGACTTTGATTTTTATTTTTTGGTTTAAAAGAAGATTGGTGCCTATTTTAAATCTTTGATAAATTTCAACTTTGAGTATTTTCTTTTTTGTAAAGATGAAAGGTCAAAGATCATCCTTTAGAGGTGACCCATCAAAGAAACTTGTCTCTCCTTTAGTATTCATCCAAGGAGAAGGGGACAAGTTTGGAGGCCTATTGAAGGGGAAAGTTTAGTTATTAAGGGTTATTAAGATTCTGATAATCTTGAAATCTTTGTCGATCCTCTTATTATTGAGGATTATCATAGCTCTCTTAACAACTCCAAAACCTATAGTCTTGTTTATTACCCAACTCCTTAACTAGTTGAATCTCCTCCCAAGTTTGATCCACCAAGTCCACCTCATTCACCCCCTCATATCCCTTTGCCATTTTTTATTTAACCTCATATTGAACAAATCATGAGGCATAGGGATAAATATGAGAATGAGCATCTTGCATTATGTGTTCCCAAATTTAGGCCTATCAATTTTGATGAAATGGCATACTATCCTAATGAAGTGGTGATCAACACTTGAGGGATTTTCATAATATTATTGAAGATTATGAGATTGAGTATGAGCATGTGTGCATCAATTTTTTTGTTCACATGTTAGAGGAATATGATCACAAATGGTTCAATTCCCTTCCCATTGGATGCATTAATTCATGGGAAGAGATGCATAATATTTTTAGAATTCAGTATGGTACTAGGATTTACTCAAAGTTTCTCTTGGCTAAATTTGAAAATATCAAAAATAATCCTAATGAGTATGTGTAGGACTTTAATACATAGTTCAATAATACCATGATGCAACTACCTGAAAACATCAAGTTGAATGATACAACATGCTTGCTAAAGTATTGTGATGCCTTTGACAAGAAGGCTACGTACTATTTGAGGGACAAGGCTCCCATGAACCTATGGTTAGAATTCAATATGGCCATCCAAATTGAAAACAACATAAAGGCTATGGGAAAGCCTATGAATAAGTGGGCTGATGTGAAGTTGGTCAATATAAAAAAAACATAGTCCACAAAGACAACCAAACTTGAGGAGACTATTAAAAATTTGGCCTTAGCTATCAAATAAATGTCATATAAGTTGGCAAGAGCTAAGAAAGGGATCCCTCATGTGTCTACTAGTCAAGAAAGGGCTCCAAATATTAATCAAGCAATAATAAGGCTTGCATTCCACAATCAAGATAATGATAGAGGGAAGAGTCTTGCATGTGAAGAAATAATGGATAGAAACCAGAATAGATGGGATAAAAAAGAAGTGCCTGATCCATTAAATGCCAAAGTGAATGTGGCAAATTTTTACATTGATATTGATTGGTGTGATAAGTGTTTCCTTCCACATCCCCCATGTGATACAAATAAACTAACTGATGAAGATGTGGATGAAATTGAGCCTACATTATCATATGATGAGATCTTAATATTCAATTGTCAAATCCCCCAAAGTGAGATGATTGCCTCCATATAATTGCTAAGTACTACTACTAATAAACAATTGTGGAGTGCACTTGAGAAGGTAAGTATCCCAACTCCTAAATTTAATTATGACATTAATATGACATAAGCATATGAATTGTCCATTCATGATTTTGATTTCTTACATTTCATGATGATTAAGAAATATGATTAGGGGATTCCATTAGTTGAGGATAGATGGTTGCTAATTAATATAGGAATTACCTAAGATAAGGAGTATCACTTGATATGCAAATATCAGGCTACTTCTCCTCAAGATATTGCCCCCACAAATCCAAAGGTAAGGGATGCTAAAAAACTACAACAGTTCCTAAGGCTTCCAAACCAGTGCTCATTTCCTAATTTGCTAAGCTTGGAGGTACTTCAACCAATAATAGAGTGCCAATATTGTCTAGTATCCCTAATGGTGATGATTATTTTAAACAAAATCCACCTTTGAAGGCTACTATTAAAGATTCAAATCCATCGCAACATACTCCACTTTAGATCTTAAGTGATGATATTCTAGCTGAATGTGTTATTACCCTTCCACCAAATACTCCTCTTCCTCAGTATAGCATATGTGATATGGCCCAAGTGTTGAGCCAATTGAAAATCATGATGCCTCTTGTTAAATTATTAAGAATACCTAAACATAAGAAAAGGGAATTTAAATATTTAGAATTTGGTGAAAGGTTAGCTATGAATGAAATTTAATTTCCCCAAACACCCCCAAAAAGTGATGAAGAATAAAAAGAGGCTGTTAAACCCATCCAAAGGTTTATTTAGGGATTGCATTGGTATAAAAGTTAGCTAAATGTGGATCCATTTTTAAAAACCTTGTTGATCAATGGTCTGATTGTTCACAACTGCATGTTTGACTCTAGAGCTTCCTACAAAGTGATGCCCCTAAGTGTCCTAAATGAAATTAGGTTTAATATTATGTCAGCCTTTGGTAAGTGTTATGCCATGGACTCATGAGAGGTTCCATTTATTAGACATGTCAAGGGGTTGGTTGTATAGTTGGTAGTTCATCTTGGAAAGTATCTAAATATGGACATGGTAGTTTTAGACTACCTGCCTAAATGGGGGATGTTTTTGTCATGAAAATGGGTTGCTAGCTTGGTTAGAAATATGCAGATGGAACTTTCTTATGAAACCATTCCACCAGAGGGTAAGATGGTCAAGCTTTATAGAGATTCAAAGATGTTATATGTAATTTAAGATCCAAAACATGCTCTTAATGAATTTTTGTACACTAATGTTGAGCTTGGCAACTTTGTTAGGAATGTTGATACTAGTGAACAACCTGTTGTTCTTGATGTTAAACTTGACAAAGAAAGTGTAGTTTGGAAGATGTGATTTAATGGGGCTTACTCCAACCTTGAAAATGGAGATGGGGTTGTCTTCTATACCCCTAATGGTAAATGTTTCACATTTTCTTTTTAGCTATCCTTTGAGTGCATAAATAATACTAACGAGTATGAGTTAATCTTGATTGGTTCAACTATTACTAATGGATATGGAATTAAAAGCATGATTTTCAAGGGTGATAAGGTAACTCTATAGTTTTTTTGCCACAAAAAATAAGAGGTTGAAACAATATTAGAATATTGTTTGGGATTTTCTTGAATTATTTGATGCATTCAACATTTGCTATCATGATATAAGTTTCAATCAAGAAACTAACAAACTTGAAAGGCTGGGTGCTCAATTTGATATTACAAAATTGATCCCTCATTGTTAGTATCAAATGGAGGTGCTTTTCAGACCTTCGGTCCCATATAATGTTCATCATTGGCAGGTGCTTAAATATGATGATCAGAGAAAAAGGTTTCTAAATTATGAGGTTGAGTTCCATGATCATCTCATAGACTTGGAATCTATGATTCATGTTTTTGAGGAAAAATAAACCCTATTTGGGAAGGACATTATTCAATTGAAGATAAACATGTTCCCTAGAGGACTAATAAGCTTAAAAATGTCTTCTGATGGAGAAGATAGAATCAAATCAAGAGACTCATTCATCTCAAAAGATGTGACTGAGTGAAACTTAAGTTCTCATGAGAATTCAAGGAAGGTTTGGTTGGGTACTCACATAAGTGTAGTTGAGAAATAAGCTTACATGTAGTTGTTAAGGGAGTACCAAGAATGTCTAGTATGGTCCTATTCTAAGTTGAAAGCATATAGGGAAGACTTTTTCTAACATGTCATCCCATTACAACCTAATAACAATCCTTTCAGACAAAAATAGAGACCCATTAACCCCATCTTGGCCACCAATATGATGGATGAATTGAATAAGCTAAGGGACAATGGTATCATTCAACCCATCAAGTATTCATCATGGGTGGCAAATTTATTCCTTGTAAGGAAGAAGAATGGTGACATCTGTTTGTGTGTGGATTTCAATAATTTTAATAAAGTTTCTTTGAAATATAATTATCCCCTACCCAATATGGAGAATTTACTACAAAGTTTCACTAGATCAAAAATGTTATCCACATTAGATGGATTCTCAGGTTACCACTAGGTTCCAGTGAAAGATTGTGAGAGGTCCAAGACTGCATTCCCTATTCTTTGGGGTGCACATGCGTGCGCACACGCGCACGCACACACGCACACACACACACACACACACACACACACACACACACACACACACACACACACACACACACACACACACACACACACACACACACACACACACACACACACACACACACACACACGCGCGAGAATGCCTTTTGGGTTGATGAATATAGGCACAATATTCTAGTGATCTATGGGTGTCTCTTTTGTAGGGATAATAAACTAGTTCATTGTTATGTATCAGGATGACATTACTGTGTATTCCAAGACTAGAGAAGAACATTTGGATCATTTAAAAAAATTATTTATTAGATGCAGGGAGTTTGGAATTTCAATTAATCTAAAGAAGTGCCACTTTAGAGTATAAAAGACTAAGTTTTTGGGCCATATAGTGTCTAATGATGGTGTCATGTTTAACCTAAAAGGGTCAAAACCATTGACAAAGTGTCTATCCTACATTCTAATAAAGGAATTCAGTCTTTCTTTAGACAAATAAATTATTTAAGGAGGTTTTTGTCTAATTTTGTAGAGATTACTCGGCATATTACTTCCATGCTAAAGAAATACTAGACCATCAAATGAGAGGAGAAGGTCGTGGAAGCATTCAGTGACATCAAGGGAGATTTAAAGTCTGCCTTTATTTTGTCTAGTCTTGATTACACAAAGCCATTCCAGATATTCTCTTTTACATCATACAATATTGTTATTGTTGTCTTATTTCAAAATAACAAAGACGGTCATGAGAAACCCATATCTTTCTTTATCAAAGCTATGCAAGGTCCTAAACTGAACTATACTATCATATAAAAATAAGCTTTCACTCTTTTTAAGGTTGTTAAAATGTTCAGGACATATATTTTGAGTTCAAATATTATTGCCTATGTCTTACACACCATGGTGAAGGACATTTTATCTTAGACTGAACTATCCAACAAGAGATGTAGGTGGGTCAATAAGTTACAAGAATATGACATGGATATTTAGACCACCAAGTTAGTAAGAGGGATGGGTTTGGCCAAGCTTATGGTTGAGACCAATTTGCAAGATGTTGAGGTAAACACTACTATTTTTAATATTGATGATTCCTTGAATTAATTTAACATATCTCCATGGTATAGAGATATTGTTTACTACTTGAAAAATATGAATTGTCCCCTTGACTATAATAATAATCAAAGAAGAACTCTGAAGCTTGTTTCTAAAAATATCTCTTGACTAAGAATGGACTAGCATGGAAGAATCAAGATGGGGTTCTCCTAAGATGCATGCTAGAAGAATAAACTACTGACCTAATTGAAGACTTCCATAGTGGAGTATGTCATGGCCATTTTGTGCCTAAAGCTATAGCTCATAAAATTATGAAAGCTAGTTATTGGTGGCCACTATTATTCAAAGATGTTGCTCAAAAAGTGAGAAAGTGTGAGAAATGTTAGTGCTTTACTGGGAGGATGAAAGCTTCAAGTTATCTTTCCTTTCAGCCTATAATGATTGAAGGCCCATTCAGACAATGGGGAATGAATTTCTTTAGAGAATTGATTGATTCATCAAGCACTAGACATAGATGGATACTAGTTGCAATTGACTACTTCACGAAATGGGTTGAGGCAGTCCCTATAAAGAAAGCAACATACTAGGTTTAATAGATTTTTTGCTAAATCAGATTATTTGTAGATTTGGTGTGCCTATTAAAGTTATTACTAAAAATGTTATGAGATTTAAAGTTAATAATTTAGTGACATTGTGCAAAGAGTATGGGATTGAATTGACCTATGTTTCCAATTAAAACCTCAAGGGAATGGGCAAGCAGAATCTAGTAACAAAAACTTGATCAAAATCATTAGATGAACATTGAAATAAAATAAGTGGGGTGAATTATTGAAGTTTTATTTGTGGGATGATAAGATCATGCCCAATAGAGTTATAGGTAAAATTCATTTTGAGCTTGTTTATGGAGCTCAAGTAGTTTTGCCTATAAATTTGTAGTTTCCAACTTATCAACTCATGAAATAATTAGAAGATGATGAGAAATTCAACCACTATGAAAGTAAGATGCACCAGATTAGTGAACTTGATGAAATTCAAAGACAAGTTCATGAAAGACACTTCAAGTTCAAGTCAAAGCTGAAAAAAATATTTGATAGGAAAGTCACTCCAAGAACTTTCCAAGTAGGTGATCTAGTTCTACTTTGGGATAGCAAGCATGGCAAATTTGATGCCTTGTGAATGGATCCCTATTCCATTGACTATTGTATTGGGTAACACACTTTATTCCTAAGAGACCTAGATGGTGAGATATTAGAGATACTAGTCAATGGTAGACATCTGAAGCACTTTGTGGATTGAGTTCATCTTCAACCGTGTACATATTGTATAATGTTTTGTTACTTTTTCCTTTTGTTATTTTGTCACCCCTTTGCCTTAGGCATTATTTATATAGTTATTTTTGTCTTGTATTCCTTTTCAGATCCTCCTAATTTTTTTTTATTGAGCCTTCATAAGTATTGATGGTAAAATGTTATGTTTTGACTCTGTGACCCAATGGATTGGCACCTAGTCTTATGTTTTAGGGTTCTTTACATACCCATGGGGGTATGCATCCACTGTGAGAGCCAGTGTTAGTTCCAAAAATTGCACTAAAGTAATTGAGCCCTTGTCAAGTATGAATGCTTGAGTTTCTTTCCCAATTCTAGTTTTTGAGTGCCTTTGGTTTGTCAAAAAGCCAAGTGAGTTCATGTCTAAGCATTTTAAAATCCTTTTTCTAATTACCCTAGCTAATACCTATTGATTTAAAATCAAATTTGGTGGGAGAAATTTAAGAAGGAACATTTTAAATATGCTAAGGACTTAATTTTACTTTTATAGTAAGGCTTGGTCATGTTTGTTAACATGACCAAACCTTAATATAAAAATTCATATTGCGTCCCCTTTTGTATCCTCTATCCTAGTCCTTTCTATTTATTTATTTATATGGTCTTTCTAATGATCATGGGCTATTTTATTTATTAGTGTGTTTCAAGTAATGTTTGGTCCCTTTGTTATATGCTTAGCATAAAAGTCCTGGGTCCCTATCATATTTATCAATTCCCCAAAACCTTAGGCCAAGTCTTTTGTCCTAAGTTTTTATGTCCTAAGCTCAAACTTGTCACTTTTCCTTGTCCAATTTGAGCCAACCATGGTTGAGCTAGTGGATCGTGATCAAATGGTATACGTCAACATGAAGCAAATTGATCGAATGATGTAAGAGTAGTGTTGAATTGTCAAAATCTTTAAGAGCCCTATGAGATTGACAAGTGTCACCATCTCGATGGGTTACCTAATGATCCAATGGCATGCAAGAGTTAAAAAAGTCAAAGGAACCTCTGAAGGAATGTGAAGAGGACATGTGTCAATTTCTTAATGAGTGGAACCAGCAGTGTGATGATCATGTAGACATCACAATTAAGCTCAACCAGTATTCATTTAGGGCTTAAATTTGATGGTTTCACACCCATCAAAGATTTTCATATAGATGTCAAATGATGGGCATGCAAATGTAAAATTTAAGCCATGATAATTATTTATTAGTGCTTAAATTTGATGGTCACATGCCTATTAAATGATGGGCATGTGAACATCAATTTTAATCCATGGTCATTTTTTTAAAAAAATGAAAAAGGGGGCAAAGATATTTGGGAACACTAGCATGACTTGGTGAATGCCACATAAGCATACACATCATATTCAAAGGTCTTATACAGAGCATTTCATCCTTCTTTCACCAGTGATAAGTGGATTAACTAGGTAAGTTTCAAATGAACCATGGTAGCTTTATAGGAAGTTTAAAGGTACTTTTGTAGCCATAGGGCACATGTTGATTGGGAAACCATAGGTCCCTTATCCAGAGGCTCATAAAGTAGTCCCCAAGGATGTTGTGAATAACACAGAGATTGAATGTTAATGATGTCACTAGCTTTTTGAGGTAAGGAGATAAAGACACTTTTGCTAAAGTATAAAGTCAGGGCAGAGAGTGGGTTTTTAGATATGTCAAATATTGGTTCTAAAGTTTGACCTTGATAATTGGACAATGCATAAAGCCCATTTGTGACTATAGGACAAATATATTACATGTTTATAGCATGTATATAATAAAAAGGGGATTATTTTCATATAATTAATGACCTCTGTGTAGATCTCAAGTAAAGCCTATATGATAAGGAATTTAAAAGAATGAAAAGCCTATGTTCAGTGCATTATAATTTAAAATGGCTTTACTAACCCCTTATGTGCTCATTTGAGAATTCCCTAGGGGAACTTCCCAGGGGGACTATAAGTGGCAATTGCATAAATTGCAAATTGTCAAGTGGGGTCAAAATTTCCCCAATAATTCAGAAGTGAAAATAATGCATTTATGCATTACAAAATGTCAAGGAAGCCATAAAAGGACAATTTTTCACAAAGGAAAATGTGAAGATTGCCAAATGTGAAAAAAGAGAATTTTCAAAGTGAAAATACGTGAAAAAATAGATTGTAGCCAAAATGGTAAAGAAGTTATTTTAACCAAAGTTTGGCATTTTTCACTTGCTTTATTTGTCCAGGATCTTCCATTAGGAGGGATGTTATAGGTTTTCAAGATCAAGGTGGGCAACTCCAAATAAGATCATTCAAGGGGCCGTGGATCAAGAATATTTTCCAATCATCATTGTAAGAGTATTTTATTCCATGGCATACATGAGGGAGAGGGCAGTTGTCAAGAAATCTCAAGTTGACCAAGCAAGTGATTAGGGTGATCTTTGGGTAGTTACACATAAAGATAATGGTTTGTTTGCCTACACTATGAGTATTCTCCTTTAAGCTCATTTGAAGGCATTTTGAGTTAAGAAATAAAATAGTTTGTTATAGAATCTTCATCATTAACTCTAGAAGGCAATTAGAGCTATGCTTTTCTTACAAATGGATGAAGATTTTAGGGGTGATGAGGGAATATTTCCCAGTTGGAAGTATCTTAGTGGACTTGGGGTTATTTTGAAATTTGTAGAGTTGTGACCCATAGTCCCAGGATTATAATGTATAAATAGAAGGCTTGTCTTATATTTCAAGGTTGTTGTTGGTCATTGTTTTAGGTGTTCCATTCCTCTAAGTCTAGGTTCTACAAAAAGTTTTTGGGATCGATTATTGTGTGTAAATCTTGTCTCTCTTTCTAAAGTGGTTGTAGTTGTAAAACCATTATCAAGCTTTGAGAACATGTTTATATGTCTCCCTTATCAAAATAAAAAACTCACCATCTTGTCCCCTTGGTATCATTTTGAAAAATTGATGTGTGTAAATTTTATTTTTAAGATTAATGAAACTGCTTGTGGTTCTTTGCTCTTTTTCTTATTGATGAAGTGCAGTAATATGTCTTACAATTACTTCTGAATGGATATTTGGGTTTATGTTCAATACTAATTATTCATCTTGAGTATAGATCTAGGTTGTAAATCCCTTTCTATAATTTAACTTTGAAAATGTGTTAATGAATGATCTTTTAGGGCACCTTAGGTCTATAAATTTGATAGGAATTTTTTTTTGAAAGTTTAGTTGAAGTGCATGCTCTAGGTTTTTAGGGACCATTTGGCATTTCCCATTAGCTTGTATTTGAGTATTTTCTACATATTTTGCTAAGGATAATGTCATGAACATTGTAAAAGACCCTATTATTTGAACAAGCCACTAATACACCACCTTCCATTTTATATAATCATTTAACTATCCTTCCTCTTCCCACCTTGCATATAATACATCCTTTACATATTATGAGAATTATTTTCCCTATAAATGCATAAGATATTACTTACCTAACATGCATTTGAATTTTTTGCCTTGAATACTAGTGCTACATTTTTCCATTCGACCTATATTTTGAAGATTATTTAGAATGAAAGTTGCAGTCATATACATATATGTCTTCAATAGCTTGAATGTGACCTCGTGCATCTATGCATTCCTTGTGACAACCCTTCCCAGGTGGAGTGTGCAAGTTTGGTTGTGCCTTGGTCACATTTGTGTCTTTGTACCAAAAATCCCCATGGAGATTAAATTGAAGAATCTCTCCATGTGAGCAAGCTACCTCGTAGGTCCTCTCACCCTGGTTCAGGCAGAGCTAAAAGTAGTAGGGAGATAAACATACCCTTTGTGGGTGCCTTATAGTCATTTTTTACATTTGGTCTAATCTTGATGCCAAACCCTTCCTAGGATACAATGACATACTAGTGGGTTTTTCATCATTACTTGTCATTTTCTCTCAAGTATGCAAGGTTGAGTGTATGAGGTATACAACTAGGAACTAACACTCTTTTGGAATAATTACCAGGGACTAAACTAAAATCCTGGTTACTTGTGTGTTATCATGGTCTCTTACAGAGAGACATAAGTATTTCATGTTATGAAGTTTTCTATTATTACTACACTAATTTGACTATTTTGGCCATCAACAAGAGTTCACTCTACTGGGGATGTGCTAGGAAGTTTTGAGGCTTGTTAATTGAATTATACTATATTCATTACAAAGAGATATTAACATTGCATGTTGAAAGGTGGTTTTGTCCCTTTTAAACATTATTCTAAAAAATTTAGTGTCTTTTATTTCTATCTTATTAAGCTTTAGTGAGTTTGATTTCAACATGTATCACTGTTAGTTTATTAACTATTATATTCTAGAATTTTGATTCTAGTGGCGACTCTGATTTTCATTTTCTAATTTTAAGGAAGATTGGTGCCTATTTTGAATCTTTGCTAACTTTCATATTTGATTATTTTATTGTTTGAAAATATAGAAGGACTGAGATCATCCTTCAGAGGTGACTCATTAGATAAACTCATCTCTCCTTTAAGTATTCATCCAAGGAGAAGGGAACAAGTTTGGAGGCCTATTGAAGGGAAAATTTTAGCTATTAAGGGTTGTCAAGATTTTGATAATATTGAAATCTTTGTTGATCCTCCTATTATTAAGGATTATCATAGCCCTCCTAAAAAATCTAAAACCTATAGTCATGTGTATTACCAGCTCCTTTTCAACTAGTTGAATCCCTTCCCAAGTTTGATCCACCAAGTCCACCTCATTCACCCCCTCATATCCCTTTTCCATTTATTCTTGAACCTCCTATTAAACCAATCATGAGGCATAGGGACCAAGATGAGAATTAGCATCTTGTATTCCATATTTTTAGATTTAGGCCTATCAATTTTGATGAAATGGCAGGCTATCCTAATGAAGTGAGGAAATGCCTTCCAAAGTTTCAAGGGAACAATGTAATGAGTGGTGATCAACACTTGAGGGATTTTCACAATATTATTAAAGATTATGAGGTTGAGTATGAGGATGTGTGCATCAAATTGTTTGTTTACATGTTGGAGGAAGATGCTCATGAATGGTTAAATTCTCTTTCCACTAGATGCATTGATTTATGTGAAGAGATGCAAAATGTTTTTAGAATTTAGTATGGTACTAGTATTGATACAAGGTTTATCTTAGCTAAATTTGAAAATATTAAAAATAATCCTAACGAGTGTGTGTAGGACTTCAATACATGATTCAATAAGACCATGATGTGGCTGCCTAAAAACATCAAGCCCATTGATACAACATACTTGATAAAGTATTGTGATGCCTTTGATAAGAAGGATACATACTATTTGAGGGACAAGGATCCAATGAACCTATGGTTGACATTCAATGTGGCTATCCAAATTGAAAATAACATAAAGGTTATCGGAAAAATTATGAATAAGTGGGCTGATGTGAAGCTGGTCAATATGGAAAAGACATAATCCACAAAGACAACCAACCTTGAGGAGACTATTAAAATTTTGGCCTCAGTTGTAAAAGAAATGTCATATAAGTTGGCAAGAGCTAAGAAAGGAATCCCTCATCTGTCTACCAGTCAAGAAAGGGATCCAAATCCAAATCAAGCACAAAGAAGGCCTACATTACATAATTGAGATAATGATAAAGGGAAGAGTCCTACATGTGAATAAAGAATGGATAAAAACTAGAATAGAGGGGTTGGAAAAGAAGTGTCTGATCCATTGAATGCCAAAGTGAATGCAATAAATTTTGACATTGATATTGATTGGTATAACAAGTGCTTCCTTCCACATCCCCCATGTGATACAGTTGAACCAATTGATTAAGAGATAGATGAAATTGAGTTTGCATCATTTGATGATGAGATTTTGATGTTTAATTTTCAAATCCCCTAAAGTGAGATGACTACCTCCATAGAATTGTTGAGTGCTACTACTATTGAACAATTTTGGAGTATAGTTGAGAAGGTAAGTGTCCCAACTCTTACATTTTTTATGATGTTAATATGGCATAAGTATATGAATTTCCCATTCATTATTTCAATTTTTTATGTTCCATGATGATTAAGAAATATGATGGGGGGATTTCATCAGTTGAGGACAAGCAGTTTTTAATTAATGCAATAATTGCCCAAGAGAAGGAATATCACTTGAGAAGTAGATATCAGACTGATACTCCTCAAGATACTTCCCCTAAAAATATAAAGGTAGGAGATGCCATTAAAGATGATAAGAAAACCACATCAATCCTTAAGGCTTCCAAACTAGTGCCTATTTCCCAATTTGCTAAGTATAGAGGTGCTCCAACCAAGAATATAGTGCCCATATTGTCTAGTATCCCTAAGGGTGCTAATGAATTTAAACAAAATCCACCTTTGAATGTTGTTGTTAAAGATTCAAATCCATCCCAACCTACTCCACTTCAGACCTTAAGTGATTGTATTCTAGCTAAAGGTGTTGTTACCTTTCCACCAAATATTCCTCTTTTTGAGTATAGCATATGTGATATGACCCAAGTATTGAGCCATTTGAAAATCATGGTGCCTCTTATTGAATTATTAAGAATACTTGAACATAGGAAGAGGGAATTTGAATATTTATAATTTGGTGAAAGGTTAGCTATAAATGAAATTGAGTTACCCCAAACACCCCTAAAACATGATGAAGAATCAGAAGAGGCTATTGAACCTACTCCAGAGGTTTATTTCGAGACTACATTATTAGAAATTTAGTTGAATGTGGATCTATTCTATACAACCCTACTGATCAATGGTTTCATTATTCATAACTACATGTTTGAATCCAAAGCTTCCTATAATGTGATGCCTCTGGGTGTCCTAAATGAAATTGGAGTTAAGATTACGTCAGCCTTTAGCAAGTGTTATGCCATGGCCTCATGAGAGGTTATAATTGTTGGACATGTCAAGGGGTTGGTTTTACAATTAGTAGTTCATCTTGGTAAGTATTTGAATATGGGCATGGTAGTTGTAGACTGCCTACCTAAATGGGGGATGTTGTTGTCATGAAAATGGGTTACTAGCATGGGTGGAAGTGTGTAGATGGACCTTTCTTATGCCACCATTCTGCTAGAGGGTAAAATGGTCAAGATTTATACAGAGCCAAAGATGCTACATATTATTGAAGATCCGAAATGCGATCTTAATGGAGTGATGTACTTGGATGTTGAGCTTGGCAAATTTGTTAAGAATGTTGATACTAGTGAACAACCTGTTGTTCTTGATGTTGAACCTGACAAAAAAAGTGTAGTTTGGAAGATGTACTTTTATGGGGCTTGATCCAACCTTGGAAATGGAGTTGGGGTAGTTTTCTACACCCCTAATGGTAAATGTTTCATGTTTTATTTTTATCTATCCTTTGAATTCACAAATAATACTATTGATTATGAGGCACTCTTGCTTGGTTTAAAGATTGATCATGAATATATAATTAAAATTTTGATTGTCAAGGGGGATTTTGAGCTAGTGGTAAAGTAATTTTATAGTGATTTTACCACAAAAAATAAGAGGTTGAAACAATATCATAATACTATTTGAGATTTGCTTGAATTCTTTGATGCATTCAATATTTGCTATCATGATAGAAGTTTCAACCAAGAAGATGACAAACTTGCAAGGCTAAGTGCTCAATTTGATATTATAGATACGATCCCTCATTGTCAATATCAAGTGGAGGTGTTTGTCAGGCCTTTAGTCTCAGATAATGTTCATCATTAGTAGGTGTTAGAATATGATGATCAGATCATAAGGTTTTTAAATTGTGAGCCTGAGTTCCATGATTAGCTCATAGAATTAGAATCTATGGTTAATGTTTGTGATGGAAAAGAAACCCTATTTGGGAAGGACATTATTTAACTAAAGAAAAACATGCTCCTTGTAGGATTGGTAAGCCTAGAAGCATCTTTTGATGGAGCAGATAAAATCAAATCAAGAGACTCATTTATCTCAAAAGATGTGACTGAGTGTAACTTAGGTTCTCAAGAGAATCCAAGGAAGGTTTAGCTAGGTACTCACCTAAGTACAACTGAGAAACAAGCTTATATACAACTATTAAGAAAGTACTAGGATTGTCTAACATGGTCCTTTTTTGAGTTGAAAGCTTATAGGGAAAACTTATTCTAACATGTCATCCCATTACAACCTGATAGAAAGCCTTTAGGAAGAAATAGAGACCCATTAACCCCATATTAGCCATTAATATGAGGGATGAATTGAAAAATCTAAGGTATGGTGGTATCATTCAACCCATCAAGCATTCATCATGGGTGGAAAATTTAGTCTTTATATAGAAAAAGAATGGTGACATCTACTTGTGTGTGGATTTTAGGAATTTGAACAAAGATTCTTTGAAAGATAATTATCCCCTACCCAATATGGAGAACCTGCTACAAAATTTCACTAAATCATAAATGTTGTCCACATTAGATGGCTTCTCAGGTTATAACCAAGTTGTGGTGAAGTGATTCAAGAGATCCAAGACTGCATTCACTACACTTTGGGGTACATATGTATATATGAGAATGCCTTTAAGGTTGATGAATGTTGGTATAATGTTCCAGTGATCTATAGATGTCACTTTTACAGGGATAATTAACTAGTTCATTACTATATATCAAGATGACATTACTAAATACTCCAAGACTAGATAGGAACATTTGGAACATCTAGGAAAAGTGTTTAATAGATGTAAGGAGTTTAGACTTTCACTTTATATAAAGAAGTGCACTTTAAAATATAAAAGGCCAAGTTATTGGGACATATAGTATCCAAAGATGGTGTCGTGATTGACCTTGAAAGGGTCAAAGCCATTGACAAAGTGCATATCCTGTAGTCCAATAAAGGAATTCAATCTCTATTTGGACAAATTGACTTTGTAAGGAGGTTTGTATCCAATTTTGTAGATATTAATTAGCCTATTAATTCCATGCTGAAGAAGGACCAGACCATCAAATGGGAGGAGAAGGTTGTGTAAGCATTCAGTGACATCAAGGGAGCTTTAAAGTCTACCCCTATTTTGTCTAGTCCTAATTACACAAATCCATTCCAAATATTCTCTTTTACATCATATAATATTGTTGTTGTTGTTGTCCTATTGGAAAATAATAAAGATGGTCATGAGAAACCCATAGCTTTCTTTAGAAAAGTTATGCAAGGTCCTAAACTAAACTATACTATCATGGAAAAATAAGTTGTTGCTCTTTTGAATGCTATTAAAATGTTCAGGATGTATATTCTAAGTTCAAAGATTATTGCCTATGTCTTTCACACCATGATAAAGGACATTTTAAAACAAACTGAAGTATCTAGCAAGAGATGTAGGTGGCAAGGATATGACATGGATATTCAGACCACCAAGTTAGTAAGAGGGATGGGTTTGGCCAAGCTTATGGCTGAGACTAATTTACAAGATGTTGAGGTAAACATTGTTATTTTTAATATTGATGATTCCTTGAGTAAATTTAACATATCTCTGTGGTATAGAGATATTGTTTACTACTTAAAAATTTTGATTTGTCCCCTTGACTTGGATGAGAATCAAAGAAGAACTCTCAAGATTGTTTCCCAAAAATACCTCTTAACTAAGAATGGACTAGCATGGAAGAATCTAGATGGGGTTCTCCTAAGATGCATACTATAAAAACAAATTATTAACTTGATTGAAGAATTGCATAGTGGAGTACGTAGTAACCATTTCATGCTTAAAGTTACAGCTCATAAAATTTTGAGAGCTGATTATTGGTGGCCACTTTTATTCAAAGATATTGCTCAAAAATTTAGAAAGTGTGAGAAATGTTAGCGCTTTGCTGAGAGGATGAAAGCTTCAAGTTCTCTTCCCTTACATTCTATAACGATTGAAGGCTTATTAAAATAATGGGGAATGGATTTCATTGGATAGATTGTTGATTCATCAAGTGCTAGACATAGATGGATACTAGTTGCAACTAACTACTTCATGAAATGGGTTGAAGCAATCCCTATAAAGAAATAAACACACCATGTAGTAATGTATTTTTTGCTAAATCAAATTATTTATAGATTTGGTATACCTGTTAAAGTTATTGTTGACAATGTTATGAGATTCAAAGCTAAACCTTTAGTGGCATTGTGTAAAGAGTATGGGATTAAATTTACCTATGCTTCTAATTACAACTCTCAATGGAATGGGCAAGCATAATCTAGTAACAAGAACTTGATCAAAATCATCAAATAAACATTGTAAGAAAATAAGAAGTGGGGTGAATAATTAAAGTTTGCTTTATGGGCTGATAGGATCATCCCAAGAAAGATACAGGCAAAAGCCCTTTTGAGCTTGTTTATGAAGCTCAAGTAGTTTTGCCAATGAATTTGCAATTTCCAACTTATCAGCTCATGTAGCAATTAGAATATTATGAGAAAATAAACCAATATGAAAGTAGGATGCACCATATTATTGAGCTTGATGAAGTTTGAAGACAAGCTAATGAAAGACACCTCAAGTTCAAGGAAAAGCTGAAGAAAATATTTGATAGGAAAGTCACTCTAAGAACTTTCCAAGTAGGTGATCTGGTTCTACTTTGGGACAACATGAATGAGGAAAAAGGAAAGCATGGAATATTTGATACCTTGTGGATAGGTCCCTATTCAATTAACTGCCAGATTGGAAAACACACTTTATTCCTAAGAGACCTAGATGGTGAGATACTAGAGTTGCCAGTCATTGGCAAACATCTGAAACACTTCCTAGATCAATCCCATCTGCAACTATGTACATATTGTATAGTGGTTTCTTACTTTATCCTTCTATCATTTTGTCACCCCTTTGCCTTGGGCCTTGTTTGTATAGTTCCTTTTGTCTTAAGTTATTTTTTAGATACTCTTGATCTTTTTTTGTTAAGTCTACCATGTTTTTGTTAAGCCTTCATAAGTATTGCTGGTAAAAATTTAATTTTTGACTCCATGACCCAATGGATTGGCACTTGGTCATGTTTTTGGGTTCTTATACCCATAAGGGGTATGCATACTTGGGTGAGAGCCAGTGTTAATACCAAAAATTGCACTAAAGTAATTGAGCCCTTATCAATTATGAATGTTCAAGTTTCTTTCCCAATTCTAGTTTTCAAGTGCCTTTGGTCTATCAAAAAGTTAAGTGAGTTCATGTTTGAACATTTTGAAATCCTTGTTTCAATTTCCCTAGCTAAGACTTACCAATTTAAAATCAAATTTGCTGGGAGCAATTTAAGAGGGAACATTTTAAATATGCCAAGGAATTAGTTTTATTTTTATAGTAAGGATTGGTCATGTATGTTAACATGACCAAACCTTAATATAAAAATTCATATTGGGTCCCCTTTTGTATCCCATAGCTTGGTCCCTTTTATTTGTTTATTTATATGGTCTAGCTAATGCCCATGGTCCATTTTATTTATTAGCATGGTCTGATTAATTTTTGGTCCCTTTGTTATATGCTTAGCGTAAAAGTCTTGGGTCCTTGTCATATTTATCAATGCCCAAAAACCTTAGGCTAAGTCTTTCATCCTAAGTTTTTATGTCCCAAGTTTGAACTTGGTACTTTTCCTTGTCAAATTTGAGCCAATCAAGGTTGGGCTAGCAGATCATGATGGGTTGGTAGATTATGATTTAGGTTTATGTTCACTACTAGTTATCATCTTGAGCATAGATCTAGGTTTTAAATCCCTTTCTGTAGTTTAACTTTAAAAATGTGTTATTGAATGGCCTTTTAGGGCACCCTGGGTTTATAGATTTGATAGGAAAAAGTTTCTTGAAAGTTTAGTTGCAATGTATGCTCTAGGTTTTTAGGGACCATTTGGCATTTCCCATTAGCTTGTATTTGAGTATTTTCTAAATATTTTGCTAAGGATAATGTCATGAACATTGTAAGAGACCATGTTATTTGAATAGGCCACCAACATGCCACCGTCCATTTTATATAATCAGCTAACTATCTTACCTCTTCCCACCTCGCATATAATACATCCTTTGAATATTATGAGTATTATTTGCCATACAAATGCATAATATCTTGCTTACCTAACATGAATTTGCATTTTGTGCCTTGAATACCAGTGCTATAGTTTTACATTCGACTTATATTTTAAAGATTCTTCAAAATGAAAGTTGTAGTCATATACATATCTATCTTCAATAGCTTGAGTGTGACCTAGTGCATTTGTGCATTCCTTATGGCAATCCTTCGTAGGTGGAATTTTCAATTTTGGTTGTGCCTTGGTCACATATATGTCTCTTTATGCCAAAAATCCCCATAGAGATTAAATTGTATAATCTCTCCATGTGATCAAGCTACCCATAGGTCGTCTAACCCTAGTTCAGGTAGATCTAAAAGTAGCAGGGAGCTAACCATACCCTTTGTAGGTGCTTCCCAATCATTTTATACATTTGATCTAATCTTGATGCCAAACCCTTCCCTAGCTATAGTGACATACTAGCGGGTTTTTCATTATTGCTTATCATTTTCTCTCAAGTGTGCACAGAGGAGTGTATGAGGTGTACAATTGAGAACCAACTCTGCTATGCTACACTGAAGAGGAATATAATTATCACCTAATTTTGCATTGTTCTTTTGCTAATAGAATTTGGGGTTGGTTTTAGGAGAGTTTTAACCTTCAATTTCCTTTTCCCAAGTCCCTTAATTTTTTTTATACCAATGGAAGATTAAATTTCACTCCCTATGTTTATCTCTAATCTCCTAAGTAGCCCTGATGATGATAAGATAAAATTTGTGGTTTGAAATAAATAAACAAATCTTTTGAGATATCTCTCAGTCAGAGGTATAGATCTAGCAATGTGTTAAAAAACCTTAATTGAGATTATAGTAGCATGGGGAGAAAAATCTATTTCCAAATTTCAAAGGGAAGATGAGTGGATGTAGAATTGGTTTGATGAATAGAGGCCTGATAATGGGTGTGAGATGTCAAAGGGAAAGAATATGGATAAGTTGTAGAGTTAGAGGCCACCTGAAAAGGGTAAAATAAAATTGAATTTTTATGGGGATTCAAAAGGTAATCCAGGTCTAGTAGGAGCAGGTGGGGTATTCTGAGATAGTGAAGGACAACCCCTACTAATTTTTTCTCAAGCAATAGGTATTGAGTGAAATAATGTGGTAGAAGTAAGAGTAACTTAATTAGGCTTATAAATAATAGAAAAAGTATGGATGAAAAGAGCTTAGTGTTGAAGGATGCTCAAAATTAGTGATTAACACTCTCATTTTAGGGAGAGTAAAGGCTTGGAGAATTATGACAATCATTAAAGATATATAGACAATTATGAATAAGATTGAGTTGATAAGGTTTAAGCATGTTAAAATAGAAGGTAATGCAGTAGCAAATTGGGAAGCTACTAAAGTAGTGCAAATTAGGGAGAAGGAGAGAGTTAGATATATGGAATGGTTAAATATTTTTTCAAATGAGGCTTGCGTATTGATAAATGGAGATTTGATAATCCATCTAGAATAAAAAATGGAGGAAAACTAGGTAGGGAAGTGTTGTCACCAAATCTCACACCCTAGAAGAGGGTGTTCAATCTTCCTCTATATTTGGACAACATGGGAACACTTTCAGGTATGTGGGTGTACCTATAGTGGAAGTGATCCTCTAGATTTTAAGGGCTAGCTCCCTGAATGTATCTTGAAGTGATTTCACCTATGCTAATGCTTGCTTATGGGAAAAGAGTTAGAAGTTGCATGAATAAACATAATATAAGGGATGAATACACCAAGATGTATTCCATATGACCATCATACTTTTTTTTACTAAGAAATAAGGCATAAAAACTAACTTCCAAGTCTTATGTATTATAACATAAGTATTTCAATATGAAGGTGAGATGTATGAGAGCTATCCAAGGTAAGTGAACCATAGGCCAATTTTAGGAACTAAAACTCATTCTACACTAAAATGATAGGCTCATATACTTGAAAACACTTCATATGACCTATTAAAATGGAATCCTACACAAACATGAAAGGATAAGGGAAGAAAGGATAGAGAACAATCACTTTGCATCAGCATACATCACTTGCACATTTAGACAATTACTTAAGAACTAAAAATTAGATTTGCATTAATGCTCAAAGGCAAAATATGATGTCATTCCAATAGGGATTCACCATACATGGAGTGGAACTTATTTTTCAATAGCTGAAGAGCTATACTTATAGAAGAAAGGTCGTAAGAAAAAGGGGGTCTTGGTGCTCCAAAGGGGAATCAAACCAGTTCAAACCCATTTGAAAAGTTGTTAAAACTACCCCTATAAATATTCTCATTTAGACCATTTGATTGATCTAGGTCACCCTAGTCCATTACATCATTATAATATTATTTCTATGATGTTACTTTGTGACTTCAATGATAGGATTAAGTTATTTCCAGTTAGGTCCTGGTAATAGTGTAGTTATAACACTCAGATCCATCATTTAGAATCATGTCTCATTGCTAACTACTCCTAACTAGTTTTCATGGCATGCACAATAGAGAGAAAGGTCACTTTCAAGTAGTTGGTCCATTAGAAAAACTCTTTGGGTCCACATTTTTGACTTTGTGGTACCCTTTGAAATATTAGATCCTTCTACTAGGAATTGTGAACACAGTTAAAAAAGGATCCCTTTATGATGTAAACTTTTATGCCAAAAGTCCATATTTAGCCACATGGGCAATCCCCTTAATGGTGTTAAATTAAGATTTAATGGTGATAAGATGACCCTATGAGACCCATTTACTTCTATCAAAAATGGATTTGGTTCAACTCCTATCAAAAACTCTGAGCTCACCTTTACTCTAATTAGCTATCAAAATTGACTAGGCTCATTAACACTTTGACTTGGCTCGCTCCATTGAATTTTATAGGCTAGAAAAAATGTGAGCCCTTAGATCTACCTTTAAATTTTCACCCTTGTCCCTACTTACACCATGTGTCAAATTCATTTTAATCCTTAAGATCTTGTTGTTAGTCTGTTGCTTCATGCGCTTCTACCATGTGATAATTTCTTAGACTCTTTAATTGTTTGACTCATGTTGTGTTATTGGATTGAGATGTATGATTGAATAAGAACCATTGATCTTACTGGGACCCATTATTTGAAAGCCAATGACTAGTCCATGGTCTTAAAATTGATAGTTTTTGAGATGTCATTTGACGTTTGCATGACTATCATTGATGGTCGTTCAAAATTGAGCTCAATAGGATTGTCTTGTTCTGTCTTTAATTTTGAGGTTTGTGCGACCATCATTTATCACTCCATATAATGTGAATAACATCTTGTGGATCATCAAATTTAAACACAGGTAGATTTTTTCCCAAGCTTTAACTTGACATTTACATGAAAGTCTTATATATTTTGACCAAATTTGAAAGCTTAGATCTTAAAGTGCAAGAAATATGAAGGTCCTAAATATTCAAGAGATGTCCTTCTTGCCAAGAAGGATAAACCCATTTTATGTGATGGTCTTAAGAGCTTCTCATGTTAAGATATTCAAATTTCAAGGAGGTTGGTTCATAATTTCTCCTATGTGACATCCCATAACGGTCGAGCCTAAATGACTAAGTATGGGAAACTTAGTAGAAATACCTAAGAGCCCAACTTTTCACATGTATAACTCCATTTGAGATTTGGTGGAGGACCTTGGACTTGGTGCATATCAACCTAGGACCAAGGTGAATAGACTCATGTGACTACTTTCCCCTGCAACTACTGCACATGTGAGATATTGCTTTGTGAAAGTAATCACTTGTAATTTATGCCACTAGACCCAAAATGCCTAAGTGAACACAATGAAGAACCAAATGAAAACTAAGATCTTTCTAAGTCATTCCAATAAATTTTAACACCTCATAGGGTCTCTACAATACTCTCCATCTGCTCATGCATTAACAACCAGATACATACCCTAACTACATTGATCATCATGAAGACAAACCACTTGCATAAAGTGACTCTAAAATGGTCCCCTAGACACCAAATGACACAAGGACCAAGATATACTATGAATAAACTAGAATGGCATAATGAATGACACCATATGAGCTATAGCATACCTTATAACATTATAAAAAAGCCCCTATACAAGATTTTGACTATAGGGGGTTTACCCATTTTGGCCTTGGGGAAAAATGGTCAATAGGAAGGAGATGTCAAGTGTGGGATATAAGTGATTTGGTAAGATATATAGGATCATAGTGGGTTAATTATCATATTCAGAGCTTATCTCATATCCCATTCAATTTGGTCATATGATTGATATGTCATGGTGGTTTAAAAATAAATAAACTAAGTAGGGGATATCTATTAAGCATGAAATATATTGAGAGAGGGGAGTGAATCAGTATATTTTATATCTTTTACTTAATTTGATTAATTTTATTTAACCACTTAATCACACCTTCAAGATATGCAATAAAATTGAAACAATAACATGTACCACACAAGAGAGAGAGACACCAGATTTTTACGTGGAAACCTAAAGTTGGAAAAACCACAGAGAACAATCTCAAGTATATGAATGAGTACCAACTCAAATTACAATGTTCACAAACACCAACTTGTAGGAGCACCAAACCCTTTCAAAGATTTGTGAGCACCAACCCCTCTTGTGTATAAAACACAACTATCTCTCAATGTTACTTACTCAACAAATGATAGAACTCTACAATATCTCCTATTTTTCTCTCCTCTTTTCTTATATAAAACAATTACAAAACCATGCACACTCTTGAATATTACAAATGGCTTCTCAAGCCTTTATTTATAGCTTTCCAAATTACCTTTGGCATTTACCCTTTGTGACCCTTCAATCCTCATGGAAAATGGTGCCAAAATTGCATGACCCTTCGTATTCTTACATTTGAAAAGTCACATGGTGACCCTTCATAATCAAATGCATCCTTTCCTCTTTTGTCTTTATCTTGGTGACCTTTCAAATTCCTTAAGGTGACTCTTCATGAAAAAATGCACCATACCCTCTTTTGTCTTCACTTGGTGACTCTTAAAATTCCTCAAGATGTCTCTTCATGAGAAAATGCATCTTATTCCTCTTTTGTCTTTACCCCATGACTCTTTGACTTCTCCATGGGCCCTCTTTTGACTTATATGCAACCAAAAATATATTTGTTAATATTAAATAAATATTAACACACATTAGCCAAGATATGAATATTAAAAACACCATTAAGTGCAATGAGGCTTTTATCACTAATGCTAGACCTTTGACATCAATGACAATATTTCCAACAATATCCTCCTTTGTCATTGATGGCAACCTCACACTAAAACTACCACATCCTAAAACCTATACTACACATTTCAACCTACACATACTTCCATCTAAAAAATATACAGTAACTCCCCCTTATTGTAATAACCTGTACCTATTCCCTATACCTATTTTTGCATCTATTTCTACACCTATACCTATACCTGTACCTATTTCTATTCTTCTCCCCCTTTGACATCAATGACAAAGGGCATATCCTAAAGCTAACACTTAGTTCCCCCTCAATTGATGCTGATCCTCAATGGTAGTAAGTACAAGAAATTACTCCCAACTTATCCTACAGATACTCAAATATGTATTTTGGTAGTGCCTCTATGAAAATATCTACAATCTGCTCTGTAGTACTGATATATTCCATCTTAACGTATTTATTTACAACTTGCTCTCTCAAGAAGTGATATCTGATGGGAATATGTTTTGTTCTTAAATGCATCAATGGATTTTTATAAATATTAATATAACTTGTGTTGTCACAAAAAATAGAAATAGGTTCATCATATTTTACCTTGATATCTTCCAAAATTTACTTCATCCAAAGCACTTGACTACAACACAATACCGCTATAATATATTTTGATTCCACTATAGAAAGTGACAATGAATTATGCTTTTTGCTTAGCCATGATACTAAGCTATCATCGAAGAAGAAAGCTCCTCAGCTTATACTCTTTTCATCATCCAAGCAGCCTACCGAATCTGAATTTGTATAAGCAACTAAAGTGAAATCTCTACCTGTGGGATACCATAATCTATAATCCAATGTCCCCTTGATATATTTGAATATTCTCTTCACCAACTAAACATGACTATATTTTATAATTGAATGATATCTTGTAACCATATCTACTATATGCATGATGTCTGGCCTTGATGTTGTCAAATATAAAAGACTACTAATCATAGATCTATACAAAGAATGATCTACAACAGGTGAATCTTCATCCTTGCTCACTTTATTTATTATACTCATTGGTGTGTCAACTAGTGCACAATCCTCAAAACCAAATTTCTTCAATACTTCCTTGGCATATTTACTTTGAGATATGAAAATTCCTTTATCTGACTAAAATATTTGCAACCCTAATAAAAATGACAATTCTCCAAGCATAGACATCTAAAATTCTTTTTGCATATTATAAAAAAATTATTTTTTCATATTTTGAATGTTTCCTCCAAAAATGATGTCATCAACATATACCACAACAATAAATTGATGCTCACCTTCTATTTTGATGTAGAGATTACTGTCAACAAATCTTCTCTTAAAACCTTGATCCTGCAGGTACTGATCAAGTCTTACATACCAAGCTCTAAGAGCTTGTTTCAATCTATATAGTACTTTCTTCAATCTACATACATGGCTACTAAAATTTGAGAGAATAAATTCCTTAGGCTACTCAATTTAGACCTCTTCTAAATTCTCATTTAGGAAGGCAAATTTGACATCCATATGAAACACTTTGAAATTTTTAAACACTACATATGCAAGAAACATTCTAATAGCCTCTAGCCTTGCCACTGGTGCAAAATTTTCATCAAAATATATTCTCTCAATCTGAGCATATCCTTTACATACTAATCTTTCTTTATTCCTGATCACTTCTCCATTTTCATTCAACTTATTTCTATAAACCCATTTTGTTCCTATCGCATTGTGATCTTTTAGTCTAGGCACTAATTCCCAAGTATCATTATTTTCTATCTAATTTAATTCTTCATCCATTACCTTAACCCAATTCTTATCATGTATAGCTTCTAAAAAAGTTCTAGGCTAAATTTTGGATAACAAAGAGAAATTAACTTGCTCAGATTCACTTACCATAATTCTTCTGGTGTGAATTCCTTCATTTATGTCCTTGATGATGTCACTTTCATTATGATTTCTCTGGACATATTTGGATGAGGTTTTGGTGTCTTTTTTCTCCTGCTTCTCATCTTCATCTGATTCTTCAAAATCTTCCTCTTCAATGATTTCAATAATGTTTATTAGATCACTAATTCTTTGTGTTCCATCTTATTCTATCCTTACACTTGCACTTTCAACTATCTTCTTGGTTCTTTTTTTATAACTTTTATAAGCTTTAATTTTTTAAGAATAACAAAAAAATATACTTTCATCAGCTCTAGATTCAAACTTATCAAGTTTTTAATCAATTCTCTTTATAAAGCATCTGTTGCCAAAAACTCTGAAATAATCAATTGTAGCTGGTTTGTCTTTCCATAGCTCATAAGGAGTCTTGTCAGTGTTGACTCTCAATAATTCTCTATTCTAGATATGCACTACTATTCCAACTGCATCTCTCTAATATTTATTTGGTATCTTGGATTCTGTTTAAAACTATTTTTTGCTTTTCTACATTCAAAGGAAGTAAGAAACTAAGATAAATGGTCTAGGGTTAGATGTTACCCGGATGAGGTCTGCGCACCGTAATCCAGACAATTGAAGGGACTCCTCTTTGGCTGTAGAGGATGACACCTGTAGAAGAAAGAGACTCAAACAAAGAGATTGTTAGATAGAGATAAGGTGGACTGCCAAGCTGAAGCTCGATCCTGGAAGTGCAAAGACTTCCTTGAGGGGTGACAGTCCACTGTTAATAAGTAAAAGTGTCAGAAATATAGAAATGACAAATGACTAGCAAAGAGGAAACTAGATAATGCTTACCTGCTGTCTGCTGTCGGTCTGCCATAGTCACTGGCATCGGTTAGTCTACCGATGTCAGTTGGTCAAGATTGCCGACGTCGATTAGTTTTCTGATGTCGGTAGGGGAAATGGGCCTGGTGGCCGGTGTCAGTCAGAGCAATGGTCTTGGACAGGGTCTGGATGGGTTTTTGGGTGACAAAATGGTCTGTAGAATGGTCTATGGTGGTCTGAGAGTCTGTGCAGGGTTTGTGCTGGGTTTTCAGGGTAGAGAGTATGACTAAAAAGGGATAAGGACATGGGGAAGGCCTCTCAGCCTTTCTAGAAAGAAGTCAAGTCTGGTATGGTTGATACCCGAGTCTGGTTTGTAGCACTTAGAAGTAGCAAATGGGGACTGATTATCAAAGCATTCTGAAATACAAAGATGAAACAAAAGAAGAATACTTACCTCTTGCCTACTGAAGAAGAAGTGTAGGACACCTATTGCTGATGCTGCTGATGTAGAAGACTACCTGCAAAGTGGAGTAATTGATGTAGAGTACCTGTACCCTATGATGCTTTCTATGCATTTGAGAGAGAGGGAGCGAGAGAGGTCAAAAGATTGGAGGGTTGGTTGATTAAAAGATTGAAGGATCCGCATTCTGGATGCAGAACATTGTTTTAAAGGAAACCGATGCTGGCAATACCACTGACGTCCACCGACTACTGACTGACATCGACAGCCAAAGAATAGGAAAAAGGGATAAAAATAGCCTTTTGTCCATTCTTTCGTCTATCGAGGTCAGCTGGTCATGGGAAAATGGTCGAAGGTGGGTTAAATGAGCGTGAGGATGAGTGGGAGGAATAAAATGGGGGTTAACCAATTAATACTTGGCATGGGGTAGTGGAGGGCATCCAAGGAAAGGTATCCAAGGCGGGGTGAGGTGTCATGGGTGATGTGGCAAGGGGGGTTTATTAATTTAAAATAGGTTATTATTTTAAATTAATAAGTGTGTGGGTTAGGAATGTGTAAAAGTGGACCAAGGGGGGAGATGACCAAGGGTTAGACATGATTTCGGTGTCTACATTTGCCTCTTTTTGTCTTGTTGGTTGTTCTGGACGAACTGCAAGACAAAAATAAGAGTTGATTGCTACAGATATGGGATGAGGTTGCTTTTGTCTTGTTGGTTGTTCTGATGAACTGCAAGACAAAAATGAAAGTTGATTACCCCAATTATGGGATGAGGTATTCCCCCTCAAAGTAGGAGTTGAGGGAAGGGAACCTAATATTGGGTGTTGATTTGATAGAAAGTGGATGGATATGGTGAAGGTTGAGGTGTGAACGCTGCAAAAGTTGAGATTGCACGCATACCACTTCACGAGATGGTCAGGTCAAATTATCATAGGTCAAAGGTCGAGGAGTGCCAAAATTGAAATAACCAGGCCCCAACATTTAGTCATAGTTGATTGGGTTATTTGATCCAAGCTATAGCTCCAATGGTCATCATGTTCCAAGTATCCCAGGCTCAGGAAGTGCTCTTGGAAACACAAAAATATCACAAGTAGTGGGGATCAACTTGCTCGCGATACAGTACTTGTGAGGGTCAAAATGTGGGTTGCAGATAATTTGGCTAACCATTCATGAGGTAGCACACATATAATCAAAACAACTAAGGCAAAGTTGTCTTGGAAGTGGTCATGGTCGAAGGAGATAGGCACGATCTCCATAGGTGATGGTCGAGTCAAGTCGAAATAGAAGTGATCTCAAGTGGTTGTTTGATGTGGTCTGGGAGATGGCGGTGATCTCCAATGTGCCCCATGAGAAGTCAAAGGTGACTTCTGTGATGTCAGGGCTGGTTGTTTGGTCATGATTGTGGACTAGGTTAAGTCATGGTTGAAGGGAATATGGTTTGTCCATCGGATAGACGAATAAATGGATGTGGTCAAGCTAACCCTAGAAGATGCCATGTCATCTGAGTGTTACCTACATAACCCATGTGTGAAGGGCCTCAGACCAATGTAGTTCAGACGAAGAGTCAAAATGGTTGATAATTGGGTTTGGATGAGGTTAAGTCATGATTAAAGGTCGAAATGGTTTGTCCATCAGATAGATGAACAAGCAGGTGTGGTCGAGCTAACCCCAGAAGAAGTCATGTCATCTGAGTGCTGCCTACATAGCCCTTGTTAGAAGGGCCTAAGACCAATGTAGTTCAGAATAAGAGTCAAAGTGGTCGATGATTGGTTGTGGTCATGGTCAAGGTCATGGTCAAAGGTAGAATGGTTTGTCCATTAGGTAGACGAACAAATGGATGTGGCAGAGCTAACCCCAAAAGATGTCTTGTCATCTGAGTGCTGCCTACATAGCCCATGTGTGAAGGGCCTCAGACCAATGTAGTTCAGACTAAGAGTCAAAGTGGTCGATGATTGGTTTTGGACTAGGTCAAGTCATGGTTAAATGATGAGGGTAATATGCTGTTACAGCCTTTTCCATGTGATGGTGTATTCTGTAACATTGGTTGAGTGGTCTTTCATCCCTAGCAATTTTCCATATTAGTAATGGTGTATGTTAAAAATGAATTGAGATGATTTATGCTTCAGCAAGTAATGGTTTATGCTTAACATAAATTTTGTGGTCGATAGTTTCCATGTGTATTGGTTTCCATAGAAACTATGTGAAATGAACTAAGTCATGTTGGTGGTCTGAAAATGTTTTGTTTGATTTGGTTGGGTTGGCAAATGATTTGGTTGAATGGTTTGTGACCAAGGTGTAAGAAGTGAAAGGTGCGTTGCTCTTTCATTAACAAGGACCATAATGATGGCATGGATAAGGGGGTCATTTTAGAAACAAAAGCCCCGTTCATGCATTACGTCATTGACCAGTGATTGTGTTAGAGAAGTACTCGAATCACTTGACGCTAAGTGAGCTCGAAATCCCTTGAGTATGTTGGGGTGATAGGTGTGATATGTGAGATGGAAGGAAGGGGGAACCCTTTTTGGTAGGAACAACTTTGCCCCTTTTATAGGTGACCCCGAGAACGACTATAGACAAGTCCATGACTTTATAGTTTGTCAGTCAATTTTTTTTTTGAGCAGACTGATCAATGCAGGAAGTCTACATGGGGATGTTGTCTTGCTTTGTGGTCATGTTGTGAAGCTGATCGATGTAGGAAGCTTCTGAAATAGTGTTATTTGTAGCAAGATTTAGGCATAGCCATCCTTCGAGGGAGTAGTCTATATTTTGCTTTGTATATTTACATGTCTTTGAATAGCTATCCTTCAAGGGAACAATCTATCAATTACAACAATTATGCAGCTGTCCTTCGAGGGAGCAGTCTACATTTATAGTTTTATGACCTTTGAATAGGCATCCCAATTATATATATTTTTTTGACTTTTTGACTGAATTTTGGTCATGGACTTGACTATAGAGGTTTAGAGGGTTTCCCTTTTATTAGGACAAAGCATTCATGCATGACAAAAGGGTTAACTGATGTTTGGAGGGTCGAGGGTTAAAAAGGAATAGAAATGATGATGATGGGGATTGCTCAAGGGATCGAGCTCAAGTTAACCGTCAAGTGAATAACTACTTGACTAACAGTAGACTGGTCAAAGATACAAAGCATAAAGGGTCTGATAAGTCCCTGACCCATGCTTGTGTGTCATGATGTAAGGTTCAAATCAATTAGGAGCAAACTTGCCTCATTTTCTTCGTTCCAAATTGGTCACATGTTGGTTGATGATGAAGAAGTTGGTTGATGTTTGGTTGAGGTCAAATGTTTGGTCGAGGCTTGGTCGATGCTTGGTCGAGGCTTGGTCGAGGTTTGGTTGATGCTTGGTTGATGCTTAGTCGATTGATGTTTGGTGTTTGGTCAAGGTTATGATAGTCAGGGTAAGGTTGAATTCCCCCAATTGCTAGGGAGAATGTTTGACCAATTTAGTTTGAGAGGGTGAGATCCTGATCTGCCAAGTTGGAGGCAGGAATCTCAAAATCATGGATGGTGATAGAGGAAATGGTTGGTAATGATTTGATTAAAGTAGCTAATGGTTGGGGGTCATTAGGTTGGACCTCCATCGATTGTAAGGCTTGGATCAAAGTTTGATGATGCTGTGGAGAGTTTTGTATGAGATCATACAAAGACATCTTCACAGGGGTCATGTGGTGAGGTTGTTTCACCACAGAGTCAGGGATTGTCTTTGAGGATGCTGGTCAAGATGTGCCTAAGACAGTAATCTTGGGTTTTAGTTGTGGTGAAGGCTTGGCAGATGGATATGTCCAAGGGAAAGAAACATGTCTCTTCCATTTATCCTTTTGGGTTGGTGGGCTGGTGGTCAAGTTGACTGTGTTGATTTCAAATAATGGGGTTAAAGGTGGTGGAGGGACCATAGTCTGGTGTTGAGATCTTGATTTAGGTGATGATGTTTGTGAGGCATGTGATGGTGTCAAAGATTTGGCAAAGGGGAAGTCAAGAGGATCCTTGATTAGAAGGGTATCCTTTTTTTGGTGTTGACGAATGACAACTTTAAGAGCGCAAAAATGCTCAGTGTCATGTCCCGGTGTGCGATGATAGTGAAAAAATTTAGTGTTGTCGAACCAAGATGGTCTTGATCCAAGAGTTGATGAGTGTGAAGGTGAGGAGGTATGGGAAGCATGGGATGATGTTGAAGGTTTTTTGATAATATGGTCAAGAAGAAGGGTGTCTTTCTCCAAGCATTGGTGAATGACAACCTTGAGGGCACAAAAATGCTCAGTGTCATGTCCCAGCGTGCGATGATACACATAAAATTTAGTGTCATTGAACTAGGGCAGTTTGGGTCTGAGAGATTGGTATGGTTTAAGAGGTGGAAGACTAATGCGAGAAGACTGCAATAATTATCGTAATAGCAAGGCATAAGAACCCGCCAATGGGTCTACATGTTTTGTTGCACTAGGGGTTGATGACTTTTGTTTTGGAGGCGTAGGAGGCATTAGTCATTTTGAAGGAAATATATGTTTAATGGGTAAAGGGGATAATGGAGACAATTTGCCTCTGTGAGGTGTTGGAGTAGGAAGCACTCCTATTAAGGTGGATAGATGTGGGCCCAAAATAGAGGGCAATAATGATGGTGGAGGAGGAGTTCTCTAGTGTGGTTTAGTGGCCTTCTTTGATTTGGTTTGAGGGCCACTATTGTGTGAGGAAAGATTAGATGTGGGGCGATCACCAAGAGATTTAATCTCTTTTGGCATGGTGGACACCTGCGTGGGTTTGGGTTCAGATGTGGACGGAGGTGAGTGAGATGTAGCGATCTCAGGCAAAAGGGAAGAGAAAACCATCACTAGGTCTTCCTCGGTCAAAGTGGGTGAAGAGACAGGGTCTTCTCTTGGTGGAGAAGAAATTGGAGAATGTGACTCCTCAAGAGGATAGAGGGTAGGGATGATTGTGCCTTCTACTTGTGGTTGAGAAGTAGGAAGGGTATGGTCCTCCATTAGTAGGAGGAAGGATGAAGGTGGGGTTAATGGCATTGGTATGGTCGAAGCGTCCTCTAATATAAAAGAGGTTGATGGAGAACTAATAGGAGAAGAAGGCTCTTCTACCTGTGGAGGAGGTTGGTTAGGGACAAGAGGCGAGACTGTGTTGACCGTGTGTATATCATGCTCTTGGGAGCTATCGGCCATGGTCTGGACATTGTTTTGGCTAGGAGGAGGGTTAAGAAAAGGTTGTTTAAAGATGTTGATATTTTGGTTGGGTGGCACATTCGGGTTATCCAAAACAAGATCTCCCTTATCTATCATGTCTTAGACAATGCTCTTGAAGGTTTGGCAGTTGTTTATGTCATGGCCTTGGACACGGTGATAGTGACAGAAGTCATTTTCCCTATACCATGTAGGGATGGATTTTGAGGGGTCGAATTGAGGTGGTTAGATTGGGGGGAGATTGAGGACCCCTTATTTGACAAGTTTTTCCAAAACAGAAGCGTATGACTCTCCAATTGGAGTGTACTGACGCTGTATATACCGTTGTTGGAATTGTTTGGTGATGCTTTGAGAGGTGGAAGGTTGGGATTGGTTAGTTGTTTTTGATGATGGTGATCTAAAGACCACAGCGTTGGCTACTCCCTTGGGTTTGGAGTGGGAAGAAGAAGGTCTGGAAGAAGAAGGGTCATTGGTTTTTGCATTGGTATTACGCAATTTGACCCTATTTTCTTCAATAGCATGGATTTCAAGCTTTCGGGCCATGGTGAAAGCTTCATTAAAAGTGCGGAATGTCTGAACCCACAAAGTGGATGAGATGTGTGTGGCACATGCTCGAGAGAAGAGCTCAATGAGCTCGGGTTGAGGTAAAGGGAAGGAGAGTTGGTTGATTAAGCCTCTCCAACGGGCGACAAAATCAGCTATGGATTCGTCATCAAATTGTTTGATAGAGTATAAGTCCATGATTGACACCTTTTTGGTGATATTGATCGAGAATTGGTCAAGGAAAAGTTGAGCCAGTTGGGTGAAGGAAAAGATAGAGTGACTGGTAAGAGAGCTATACCAATCGAGAGCAGCACAAGAAAGTGACATGGGAAATGTGCGTAGCAGTAGCGCATCATCATGTGCTATCAAGTAACAAGCATGTTTGAATGCTCGTAGATGCTACTATGGGTCTTCCTTACTCTAGAAGCGATTAAACTTAGGAAGCTCCCAATGAATGGGATACGGTCGGATTGGGATGGAGGGATGGATGGGTTTGTTGCAAATTTGGTCATATGAAAGGACATTGTTTGAACCAAAAATGGAAGCCTCAAGATTAGACATTTTATCCATCAGCATCTTGATGAGATCGGCTGATGGATTGGCAGATGGGGCACCCCTATGTTGTAAGGTGCTAGAAGAGGTGTATGACGTAGTCGGTTGCGCTTGTATAGGTGCAACATATTGATAACTAGTCATTGGGATAGATGTGGAAGCCAGGGGTGGTTGTGCCATGGAGTTAGAGGACACAAATTAAATAGGGGCCACCAAAGGTGGTTGAGGGGTGGCGGCATTGGTTGAAGGGTAGGTAGTTACTCTTGTGTTGATAGGGTCAAGAGTAGGTGGGATGGAGACAACTAGATTTTGGAAAGGGGTAAAATTTTGTTGAATAGCCTGTGGTTGATGGGGGGCCGAAACCCCGATGGAAGTGGGCCCAGAGATAGAAGGAGAATCCACACTTTGAAGATTAATCATGGTCAGGTTGATGGTCGAAGTAAAGGCCAGAGTGGTCATGGGTTGGGTAGCGGACGCTGTCGATATCATTGCCGCTTCAGTTAAAAAGGTTGGCATCCCATAGACTGGGTTGCCTGAAGAGTCTCGCGTTTGGCTTCTCACAAGATAATATTGAAGGGCCTTGACATTGAGGTCAAGGAACCTTTCAAAGTCTTGATCCCCTTTGGGAACAATAGATGGTCGCATCGGGGTTGGTCGGGCAGGAGTATGTTCGGTCTCTGAATGATACTCCATTAAAGGACTAGTTATGGAAGGTGAAGGCGAAAGCGGTTGTTGCCTCACGTGGTCAACAAGAGTCTTGGTTTGACTGTGTGTCAAAACCATTCAAGGTAAAAGGTTTAGGCTTTAGAAACTATGTTTTTTAGTCTCAAAAAACTAGAATGGGTGTTGGACAGTAAGGAAGCCAGGTTTTAAGCTTGCCGTTTTGAGAAGAAAAAATTTGGACAGTGACTGACGTCGGTAGAAAAAATGATGTCGGTGAAATATATTGCTGATGTCGGTCAGATAACCGATGCTGGCGAAGAAAGGTTGCCAATGTCGGTGGTGAAACTGATGTCGGTTACTGTTTTTTCCAAAAATTTAGAAAATTTGAGAGTTTTTGGAAGAAAGAAGAAAATGTCCTCACTAGCTCAAAAAACTAGATAAAGACAGAAAAGAAGATGAAGACAAGCAGACCCTAATGTTAATTCCTAAGAATAATTTTTTAGAGTCTTGTTGGCTTATGCCTTAGAGTGTGCTTAGGAAGTTGGCTTTTAGAATGGGTCCTAGAAGAGGTAGTCTAAGGTTGGTTTCAAGTTAGTTTCAGTGCTCAAGAGTCTGTATTAGGTTCCATACATGGCCTTGTGCTAAGGAGCAAGCTCCCCTCACTTCATGAGCCCAGTGATAAGTTGGTCTTGCTTAGCCAGTATATACTTCCCCTAGAGTTTATCCTCTGCCAGAGAACAGAGTGGGCCTTCCCCTTGGTGGTGAAGTCCAAGTGGGATTGCCGGGAAGGGTAAGGTATCCGCTAGGTGATGAAATCCTAGTCAGACCTTATCTCAAGTGAGTTTAGATGTTTGATTTTGTGCAAGTGATTTAGATGTGTAACATAAGTGGCCTACACTTTATTCATGATGCGGTTTTAATTACTAGATGTGAGAGCTAAGTATGCATTCAAGAAGAAATGAAATGCAATGTATTTAAACCCAAATTGAAATGTGTGTTTGTATGCAGACAAGTGAGAAGAGGTTGATGAGTATGACTTTGACTAGTCTAAGATGCAGAAGGAAAGAAAAAGAAGGATTCTTTTTAACTTTGCTAATGGTGTCTTTTGGAAGAGATAGAATAAAAGTATGCAAAGAGAGACCTAATGCACCTATATGAAAAGTTTGTTTAGAAGAAAAAGTATGATGAACCCAAGGAAAATTCCTAGGGTCCCACCGGGCGTGCCAGAATGTTTCAAACTATTTTTCACTTTTATACATTCAAAGGAAGTAAGAAACTAAGATAAATGGTCTAGGGTTAGATGTTACCCGGATGAGGTCTGCGCACCATTATCCAGATGATTGAAGGGACTCCTCTTTCTCTGTGGAGGATGACACTTGTAGAAGAAAGAGACTCAAACAAAGAGATTGTTAGATAGAGATAAGGTGGACTACCAAGCCGAAGCTCGATCCCAAAAGTGTAAAGACTTCCTTGTGGGGTGAAAGTCCACTGTTAATAAGTAAAAGTGTCAGAAATATAGAAATGACAAATGACTAGCAAAGAGGAAACTAGATAATGCTTACCTGTTGTCTGCTATCGATCTGCCACAGTCATCGGCATCGGTTAGTCTGTCGATGTCAGTTGGTCAAGATTGCCGAGGTCGGTTAGTCTGCCGACATCGGTAGGGGAAATGGGCTTGGTGGCCGGCGTTGGTTGGGGCAATGGTCTTGGACAGGGTCTGGACGGGTTTCTAGGTGACATAATGGTCTGTGGTAGTCTGAGAGTCTGTGCAGGGTTTGTGCTAGGTTTTCAGGGTAGAGAGTATGAATAAAAAGGGATGAGGATGTGGGGAAGGCCTCTCAACCTTTCCAAGAAGAAGTCAAGTCTGGTATGGTTGATAGTTGAGTCTAGTTTGTAGCACTTAGAAGTATAAAATGGGGACTGATTATCAAAGCATTCTGAAATACAGAGATGAAACAAAAGAAGAATACTTACCTCTTGCCTACTGAAGAAGAAGTGTAGGACACCTGTTGTTGATGCTGCTGATGTAGAAGACTACTCGTAGAGTGGAGTAACTGATGTAGAGTACCTGTACCCTGTGATGCTTGTTGTGCATTTGAGAGAGAGGGAGCGAGAGAGGTCAGAAGATTGGAAGGTTGGCTGATCGAAAGATTGAAGGATTCGCATTTCGGACGTAGAACATTAGTTTGAAGGAAACTGATGCTATCAATATTGCCAACGTCGGCCGACTACTAACCGACATCGGCAGCCAAAGAATAGGAAAAAGGGATAAAAATAGCCTTTTGTCCATTCTTCTGTCTGCCGAGGTCAGCTGGTCATGGGAAAACGGTCGAAGGTGGGTTAAATGAGCGTGAGGATGAGTGGGAGGAATGAAATGGGGGTTAACCAATTAATACTTGGCATGGGGTAGTGGAGGCCATCCAAGGAAAGGTATCCAAGGTGGGGTGAGGTGTCATGGGTGATGTGGCAAGGGGGGTTTATTAATTTAAAATAGGTTATTATTTTAAATTAATAAGTGTGTGGGTTAGGAATGTGTAGAAGTGGACCAAGGGGACCAAGGGGGGAGATGACCAAGGGTTAGACATGATTTTAGTGTCTACAGATTCATTTAGAATTGTCATCGCCATCTCCTAAACTATTATATTTATTCGTTCAACTACTTCATTTTGTTGTGGAGTTCTGGCTGTTGAATAATGTCTCTTTATTCCATTGTCTTCACAATACTCAATAAAATGATTTGACATGAATTCTTCTCTTTGATATGATCTTAGACACTTAATATTTAAACTAATTTCATTCTCAACTAATGCTTTAAATGCTTTGAAATGTTTGAAAGCTTTTGATTTTTTCTTTAAAAACATTACCCAAGTCATACATGAAAAATCATCAATAAGCAACATGAAATATTTATTTCCTTGAGTACTTTCAGTTCTCATAGGTCCACACAAATCAGTGTGAACAAGATCTAACATTTGAGTGGTTGAGTATTCTTTTGTTTTGAACCACCTTCTGGCCTACTTCCCATGCTGACAAGGTTCACAAAGTGTGTTAGATGGCTCTATAATCTTTGGAAGATTTCTGATTGCTTACTTCTTGATAATGTTGACAATATTATAAAAAATTATGTGTCCCATTCTCTTGTTCCATAGTCAACTTTATTCAATTTGACTCAAACAACATCTTTGACCTTTGATGTTTGATAACATATACAAATTATTGCCTATTATCTAAGCATCTACAACCAAAACATCTAAATCTTGTCTCCTAATTTCAAAACCTTTTGCATAAAAATTTAGTGTGTGCCCTTGATCACACATTTGACTTACACTCAAAATATTATGCTTAAGAACTTCTACATACAAAACATTTTTAGTTTTAGTTCTACCATTATCCAAACTTAGTGTACCTTTTTTGGAAATTTTGGTAGTAGTATTATCTCCAAATTTCACTGTGCCACCATTAATATTCTTCAAGGTTATGAACTTGCTCTTGTCTCTTATCATGTGCCTCAAACATCCACTATCAATGAACCATGGATTTTCTTCATTTCGTACATGCAAAGCTGTTTGTACCAATATATATTTTTCAGGTTGTTTCTTCTACCATGACCCTGTCTGAACTTTCTTCTTAATGAATGGAGCCTTAAAACTTAGGTCCTTCTTGACTAACTCAAACATGTTTTTATAGCACTGGGCTATGTGTCTAAAGTTGTTGCACTTGTAACATATTATGGCCTCTTTATTAAATCTTGATAAAGGAGCACAAGAGTTGTGGCTTCTGCTTGACTCTGCATGAGTTTCCTTCTCCTCATTTCCAAAATTGTTAGCCCTTTTTTGACATTCTATTTTTTTATGACCATATCCATTACAATAAAAATTGTAACCATAAAAATATGACTTGTTTGTGTATTTTTGACCTGATTGCCTTTTTTAGCTCTGTTCCTTCTAGCCTTCATTGTTTGAGATGTCCTTTATATTCTTAATTTCTTCCCTTTTTATTTTCTCTTTTATAAGAGATTCAACATAGCTCTTTCATTTTTTTATGTTAACCTTGTCTATGAAAGTAGTGGCCTCCCCTTTCTCTTTTTCAAATCCAATACTTGTCTTATTTAACATTGATCTTTGACTTTCTAATATCTTATTCAACATATTAGTGTTATTCTTAAATTTTGAATCATTGGTTGCTCTATCATTGATTACTTTATTTATTTTCTCAATATTTGCATTTAAAGAAGAAATTTCAATAACATACCTTTCATATTTTTCACTTAATTTTTGCAATTGTGATTATATCTTTTTCATTCTTCTTGGCTTCTTGAAAGTGTGTTTGTAGATCTTCAATTATTTCCTTTTACTCCTTTTCATTTTTATTGATCTAGAGCTTCAATCTTCAATTCTTCTTCTCAAGAGCTTTTAACTCTTCTAAGGCACAAATGATTTCTCCTTCCAGATTCACTTTGGCTTCATCTTGTTCTTCTTCTTGATCATTTTTACTTTTGCTTACGAAGGCATCTTCATATATGGCCATGAATAGAATCTCTTCTTCTGAATCATTGACTCCACTATCTTCGACTGAGCTAGGATATTTAGAATATGAATTATTCTTCTTGAATCCCTTATTGAACTTTCCTTTGAAATTATTTTTGTATGTAGACTTCCCTTATTCATGATCACCATTACCTTTATCTGGGAACTTAGCGACAAAATGTCCAATCTTTCCATAATTAAAACATTTAAAAGGTAAATTTCCTTGATATTTACTTGTGCCCTTTTTTGACTTGTGAATGAATAGAGCTCCATTGTCATCTTCATCATCACTAGAACTATCACTTGATTCTTGAATCTTAGCCTTCTCTTTCTTTGATGTCTTAAAATCAGCTTCTCTCTTTGAGGGTTTCTCTTATTCGATCTACATCTCATATGATGTAATAATACCATGTAGCTCATCCATCTTTAGCTTGGTTAAATTCTTCATCTCTTCAATTGCTAAAACTTTTACATCATATCTCAATGGTAGAGATCTCAAAACTTTTTTTTACCATGATTGATTCTTCTAGCTTTTCTCTAAGACTTTTAATCTGATTAACTATTTGATCAACCCGCAAAAGGAAACTTGTTATATTTTCTTCCTCTTCCATCTTCAAACTCTCAAATTATCTTTTGAAAGTCTGAAGCTTAGCTTGCTAAACCTTTCCATCACCTTTGTAAATATTGTCAAGCTTTACCCAAGTTTCATGAGCTTATTTACATTGCATAACTTTAATAAATTCTGATTCCCATAAACCACATAAAATAACATTTAAATCTTTAGCATTATTTTCACTTGCGTTCTTTTCTAACGTAGTAGTTAGAAGTGTCTATGGCTCTTCATATTCCTCCACCATTGCTTGCTAAATGTCAAATCCAAGAGCCATCAAATAATTCGTCATCTTTATGCTTCAAAAATCATAATTTGTCCCATCAAACAAAGGTGCCTTATTTGTAGAAAAACCTTCATGTGAACCAGCCATCGTGATTTTATCGATCTTCCTTCAAGCTGAGATTTTTTTCAAAAGGAACCTGCTCTGATACCAATTGTTAAGCATGAAATATACTGAGAGGGGTGGTGAATTAGTATATTATATATCTTTTACTTAATCTGATTTATTTGTGTTAACCACTTAATCACACATTTAAGATATGTAATAAAATTGAAATAATAACATGCACCACATGAGAGAGAGAGAGAGAGAGAGAGAGAGAGAGAGAGAGAGAGAGAGAGAGAGAGAGAGAGAGAGAGAGAGAGAGAGAGAGAGACCAAATTTTTATGTGAAAACTCAAAGTGGGAAAAACCATGGAGAACAATCTCAAGTATATGAATGAGCACCAACTCAAATTATAAAGTTTGTAAGCACCAACTTGCAAGAGCACCAACCCATTTTTTGAGCACTAACACAATAAATATTTATGAGAACCAATGCATAGGAGCACCAACCCCTTGTAAATATTTGTGAGCACCAACCCAAAGGAGTACCAACCCCTCTTATGTATAAAACCCAACTATCTCTCAATGTTACTTACTCAACAAATGATATAACTCGACAATATCTCCTACTTTTCTCTCCTCTTTTCTTATATAAAATAATTATAAAACCATGCACACTCTTGCATATTAAAAATGGATTCTCAAGCCTTTATTTATAGCTTTTCAAATGACCTTTGGCATTCACCCTTTGTGATCCTTCAATCCTCATGGAAAATGGCACCAAACTTGCATGACCCTTCGTATCCTTGCATTTGAAAAGTCACATGGTGACCCTTCATAAGCAAATGTGTCCTTTCCTCTTTTTTATTTATCTTGGTGACCTTTCAAATTCCTTAAGGTGACTATTCATCAAAAAATGTGCCATACCCTCTTTTTTCTTCACTTGGTGACTCTTGGAATTCTTCATGATGACTCTTCATGGGAAAATGCATCCTATTCCTATTTTGTCTTTACCCTATGCCTCTTTGACTTCTCCATGGGCCCTCTCTCGACTTATATGCAATCAAAAATATATTTGTTAATATTAAATAAATATTAACACACATTAGCCAAGATATGAATACTAAAAACACCATTAAATGTAATGGGGCTTTTATCACCAATGCTAGACCTTTGACATCAATGACAATATTTCCAACAATATCCAAATAAATATTTAGGATAGATGGCAATGATTATAAAGTAGTCAGAAGGATGTGTGAAAGGATGGAAGACACATGTGAGAGTCATGATTAGAGTACTTTGAGAGTGGGGAGAGATCATTTTAGGGTGGTGGATGATGACATGAAAGTGGGCCCAACCTTATTTCTACAGTGTGGTAAAATTTAGAGTAAGAACATTAAAGAGTTGTTATTTGTGAATAGGCAATATAAATAGAGGAAAGATGTTACGACATGAGGAAGGTTGTGAGAGTAGGAAGAAATTAGGAGAGAGTGGATTTAATATATTGTGTGATAGGGGAGGCAATATTTTCTCACTTCTTCAAGAACATTGACAAGGAGATTAAGAGTCCATTCATGAGGATTTGGTTGAAGAAGATGTGACAAGTGACCGTAGGAATGGAGAAGGTGGAAGACAATGATATAGATAATCTTAAGAATGCCTTCATGCTTGACCTTAAGCAGACTCTCAGGGGAAGGAACATTTTTGACATTATTTAGGCTATTAGTGAGGTTAATATGTTCTCAAACACAATAGGGTCCTTCTCTATGCATAAAGAACACCTAAATATTGAGGTAGCAGTGCATATAATGGGGTTAGAAGTAGTTGAGCATAGTCATGCAATTATAAATGTGTTAGTGAAACTACAGAGTAGTTTGGCATAAGTGGCAAAGAGATTGGAAACCATCATCCTAAAGGATTGTATCTTTGTTCCCTTGGGTTGCTATGACATAGAGGAAAATGAGGCTGGGGAACCAAAACAAGGACTGGGCAGTAGAGTAGGTGAGAAAGGAGAAGGAAAATCCAAGGTCAAGAAAGCAGTATTGAAAGGCGTGGAGGTGATATGTATTGACTAATATATAATGTAGGATGTAATTCCATGTGTAATAAATGCTTAAGATGAATAGGTTTAGGGTGTCAATCTTTTTAGTATGAAGCTTTATTCCCTAAGGGGCATTATAATTACTCTATTATATAATAAATATATGTAGTTTGTTTTTAGTATTTTGATGGGTGTGTGTGTTTCAATCCCCCTTCAGAGGACATCATCTCACTATCCTTCTGTAGGGATCTAAATCGATCTTTGTCAGTGGGGTATTCCCTCATGCTATTTTTCATTTATTTTTTACTTTAGGAATGTACCCTAGTTATCCTAGTAAAAAAAATTAATCATATATATATATATATATATATATATATATATATATATATATATATATATATACAAAAAAATATTTTGGATGTAGATTCTACACTAAAATTGGATAATGTGACCAATTTTTAACTTAAAACTCATTACTATTTATGAGATATTAAATTAACAGTGTCCCACTAAATTGCCTAAAAAAATATGGAAAAAAATCTCAAGATTTAAAAAAACTTTGGCAAAATTTATTTATGCACGTAGTGTTTGTCTTCTAATCGAACAGTGTGGAAAATTTTCAGGCTTATACTCCTTTTTGTGCACCAGATAAAAAATTAATGAGGTTTCCATGTAATTTGAAAATAAGTACTTTAAATATTTGTAAATTTTAATTTAATAAAATTTAATATATTAATAATTTTAAAATAAAATGATTTCCCTAAATTAATATAAATCTAAAACTTTAGTTTAAAACTTTCATAAACTTCACCAACCAATTAAAAAAGGTTGTGCAACTCTTGATCTATGTCATTCTTGGATGGCACCTTATAGAGTTGTGTCTCCTTCTATAGGGAATCCTTCAATCCTCCAAGCACCCGAACATGTTTCAAGTGCCTTCCAGACATTTTATATGGATTATAGATTAGAAAATGAATTATTTATTTGACCAGCATGGCATTTCATTGACCAAAATGACATTGAACTCCATAAATGAATTATTTAGGATAAAAAAATAAAACAAAAAATAAATAATTCCAACAAATAGTAAAGAATGTCTCCCCTCACGATAATAAATATGAACATTAATGAATATCAAAATGAATTTAAATAGTGATGGTGTCTTTTCTTTGGGTTGTGCCTTCTACCATGACATCATCCAGGCTCTATATGGCACCCAAGTAGTGCCTTTACCCACCCACACCTCTCTCTACCTTACCACACCCTTCTTTTCTTACTAAACCCCTCTGACTAGAACACAACTTACAATGGCATTTTCACTCAAAAAAATTGAATTGTTCTTTTATCAAAGGAAAATAAAACAAAGTAAAATTACCAAAATTACCATGCCACCTTTGACCATATAACACCTCCTTCCTCATCTTGCTATAGAATACTTAGATGCAAGTTGATTCCTTAGGGTACATGATTCTCCACACACTTCCTCCCACTCTGAAATATTTCTTGCCTCACAAACTTCAACATTATAATCAAGGGGCATAAGCATATTGAAAGTAATAAAAGAATAACCATAAGCTAAATTAAGCTCTATGGTAAATCTACAAAAATAGGGAAAATAGAAAAACTAGATTAAAACCTAATCAACATAATATAACACATAGTATTATAGTTATTATCAAACTATGCTAATAATACATAGAAAAAATAAAAAATGATTTGAAAATGACCCATTTGATGGTGTAAATTGTACTTCATGTAGTAATGTTTGATCATTCTATTTGAATATAATTGCTCTCAATGAAATCTTGAATCTTATGATTCGATGTAATACATTTTTTTCTTTAATGGGCCCTTGAAATTTATGATATGTAGATGCATTTGATCAAAATATTTTGGAAAGGTTCTTGAAGTATCTAATAGTATTCCTTGAGGTAAAGTGATCATGTTATTCTTATGGAATTTATTTAAAGAAAATGGAACCTCATCTAGTCTAGTGAATTCTCTTCTTTTTTGTTGGACTAAAATAACCTTTGAGACGGTTTTTCTATAACATTGATTATGATCACTCTTATCTGGGAACCCAATGATTATTCTTAAAGTTACACCAATTTTTAAATTTCAAATAAGCAGAAGGAACATTAGAACTATACTTGAGAATATTTCCATCCAAAATCATAATTTCAAATTATTTAATAGTATTACAAAGCTTATCAAATGAAAGATAAAAATTGAAAAAAAAGTAAGTAAATGAAAAAAATTATCAACAAAAAGAGTTTGGAGTTCACTACTTGGTACCTCATAACTCATTTTAATAATGATTTTTTAAAATTCAATCATATAATAAATCATTAATATGGTGTTTGACTCCTTGCCTAATTTGAGCTGATTTAGCAATTGTGACTTTCATGTTAATATTAATTTGAAAATGTGCCAATAAATCACCCACAAAGGTTGTGAAATAGTGTGTGGATCCACATGGAATAGCATGAAACTAATCAAAAGTATAATTTTTTATACTTCTATGAAATTTTTTATTTGATATGGTAAAAATTATGGGTTTTGAAGATCTTGAAACTTAATATAAAGGAGAGAAAAATTTATCATTTAAAAAATAATAATACCTCTACCAGTGGAAATGGGGAAAGCACAACAATAACATAACAAAAAAAAAAAGATAAAACAAACAATGGTTCTGCCCAACCACTTTCTGTGAATTAACAACCATCTTTTGCATTCTTTCTGCCTTTAACAACTATCTTTTGTGATTCCATTCTGAGACCCTTTGAACTATTAGTTTTTGCTCAAATTCCACTTGAGTGGAGGGTCATACAAGAAGGATGTAACACTACTTTAGAACATTTTCCCTTTTTTTGCACCTTTGTGCAGCCTTCCTTATCTTCTGCAATAGCACAGGGTTGGGACTCTACTGTTGGGTCCTCAGAAGTTTCTACCCTAGATAATTCCAAGTCTGATAATTTATTAGAGGAGGAGACTAGTGTAGAGGGGACTACCATATTCATGGATTTCCTTGGATATATTGTGCCTTTCAACATAACATCTTCAAAATGAGGAGGAATTTTAAGGTCCTCATTTGGAGCAGAGGGTTCAAGATCTTCCAAAGGTGATTCACTGTTATAACCATCTAGATATTTCTCAGCATCCACCTGTAGAAGGGCAATGTTACAATCTTTCCATAGAAAGGATTCCTTCTTTTTTTCTTTATGGAAATGTAGTTTTTGGTTAAGTGGCTTGTATTAAAATAACTATGACAATGAAATAATAAGCCTTCATAGTCCAGGGGTTGGGACCAAGATCAGTCTCCAACTTATGGAGTGATATTTTTGGGTAAGTTCTTGGTGGTGATAATATTCACTAAAATTTTAGAAAAATTAGTGTGGTAAAAATGATCAATATCAAGATGCATTTGCAAGTAATCACCTAGTGAATTACCAATAGCCTTTAGACTAGATTCAATCTAAAATTGGAGAGGAAAATAGGGTAGATGAACCCAAATAGGTTTTTCATTAAGTGGTTCTGTGAGGGGGTTAAAGGCAGGGGACCATGGTTTGATGATAAGGGGGTGGTGATTTAAACTCCAATTTTTTTTTTGAATCTCTTCCTTATCTTCAATATTACAAAAGACAATAATAAAGAAACTTTTTGCACAAGGGTAAATATCAAGAGTACCTAATAGGAGGGGTTACCAATGCTTCAAGATCCAGGCATGCAACTCTTAAAATTTTGACCAGTAATCTACAAATCTATAGATGAGACCTTTGGTTGAGAAAATTCTTCTTATCTGATCACTTGTCTGATCTCCTCCTCATCAAAGATCACAATAGGGTCAGAAGATGCATGTTTAAGAGGTATGGGATCTGCTTTTAGAGTTGTCTTGCGAGATACTACCTCAACAAAGGATATATGCTTTCAAGGGTCCATCGTAGCTTCTATTTCCATGACATCCAGGACTTTGTTGGTAGTAGGGGAGCTTCTACCATGAATAGGAATGGGAGCAGTGTCGTTCTTCTGCCCAGTGATAGCTTTCTACCTAGAATCACTCAACATAGAAGAGCTTCTGCCATGAATATGAAGGGAAGTAGAATCGGTCTTCCACACAATGACAATCCTCTGCCCAGAGTCACCAGACAAACTTTTGCCTTGAGTGTGAGGGGAAGCAATGGTGGTCTTCTATGCAACAATAGTCCGCTGCCTAGAATATCCAAACAAAGAAGGGCTTCCACCATGAACATGAATGGAAGCAATGTCGATCTTCTGCACAATGACATCCATCTACCCATAATCACCAAACACAGTGGTTCTTTTGGGATGGGCATGGGAGGAAGCAGTGATGGTCTTCTGTGCAACAACGACCTTCTGCCTAGAACTGCCAGACACAATGGATCTTCTGCCATGAGTGTGAGGAGAAGAAATGATGGTCTTCTACACAACAATGGCCTTCTGCCCAGAATCACCAAACACAGGAGGGCTTCTGCCCAGAACATGAAAGTAATCAATAAGGGTCTACTGCATAGGGATGACATTTTGTCTAGAATCATCAGACACAGGGGAACCCATGTCTAGATTGGTGTTATGGTTTTCTTGCTCAAACTGAAATTCAAAATGTTGAGGGTCTTCAGCAACATTCAGGAGGGAGGAGAGGGAGGAAAGGGCTATACTTTTATGAAATAGTTTAGTCAATAAGTTATCATTATTAGAAAAAATATAAAAATAATTATAAAAAATCCTTAATATGATATGAACGAATAATTTTTATATTAAATTATTCAAATTTTAGAACAAAAAATATTGGAAGAAAAGGGTAAGTCAAAATAATTTCTTGAGCCAACAGATTTAAAAGAATATCATTGAAAGTTACCTTCTTACTATTTGATTTTTTATTTCACATCATGATAGTCATTTTAGTGTTTTGGTTGGGTGGGATTTAGAGAGAAGTATATATAAGTTTAGTGAAAATGAAATACTTTGAGATGGATGAGAATATTATAAATAAATATTAGATTATGGGTAAAGATTATGGAAATAAAATTTTGAATGGTTTTGACATAGAATTAATAGGTGGAGTAGAATAAGTTACTTTGGTTATGGGCAGTATTAAAGCTTACAATTTTTGTTAAGAATGAATTATTTGAGGTTGGGTGAACAAAGACTTGTGAAATGTGAATATTAGGAGATGATTGAGAAATGGGAGGGTTAGGTGATGGTATGGAAATTGAAGGAGGCTATATTATATGGTAAATTTTTATATGTAAATTATTTTAATGCATTTAATATATTAAAATTATTTTGATGGTTTTAAATGAAAAAATTATTAAATTAAAATTTAAGATGTTCAATTGGCTCTCTAATAAATTTTGAAACATTTTGAAACACAGATAATTAAATATTATCAATATTACTTTAACTTCAACATTTATATATCTATCTTGACCAAAATAATCTACATCATTTTAAACATACATATTGTTAAACTTTACATTCATAAGAGGAAGCATGTCATCATTTAAAAAACATATTATTATATAATTTAAATTTAAAACAATGAAATACATCATCTTGCAAAGACATACATATTTTCAAAAAAAAATACAATTTTAATTTTAATTTTCTTTTTCAAACTTAATTTATATTTAAATTGAAAAAATTAAACAAAAAATATTACTTTTTTATATTACACTTAACATTTATTTTTTAAAATTAAAATTCATATATATGTACCTCAAACTAAACATCATAAAATTAAAATTCATATATATGTACCTCAAACTAAACATCATAAATTAAATTTTGTATAGACATTCGAAATCCTTGACCTTTACAATTAAATATCTAAAGTCAAATCCTTAAAATTGTTTCTTACTTTAATTCAATTGCCAGTTACTTAACAGTCCTTCAATTTTAGTCACTTTTCATGGCTTCCTGGGGTGGCCATCAATCATGTGAAATTTTTAATTCCAAAATTATTTTTTAAACAAATCAAGCACGTCCCATAAATTTGTTTGAACTTATGATTGTCATATTCATATCCATTTTGGTAAACTCAACTATAGATTTTGATATCTACGAAACATATAAATATAAGCAATTGTTTTAAGAAAATGGTATAAAGGGTGTTATATATGTATAAGTATTATATGAATTCATTTAATTATATAAAATATTGGTATTTATGTTTATATTTTAAAAATAAATATATAGTGAATTTATAATTTTGAGTAAGTATATATATTTAAATTAGTACGTTTTTTGATTAAATAGTCATGAATAGGACATCCATGCTATGAAAGTCATCCTTGATTTTTCGTATTAGGGATATATAGGAATTTATACTTTGATAAATAGATATAAACAGCTATCATCCTCACCAATTGAATTACAACCCTTTCAATATTTCTTATCATTTTAATTTTATTATTCACTTATGTTTGAACATTCCTTATTATTAGAAATTAATTCATAAAAATTATATATATATATAACTAAATGAGATTATGACATTTTTTTTCTCTAAGTTATTTTTTTAGATCTTTTAGTAATCATTGGTGTTGGGGTGACAAATCATATGATTTTTCATCATTGTCAGTCTCATTAATTATTTTGGTATCTTAATCTTGTGCATTGCTGTGTTGGTGTCATAAGGACTATTTATTATGTTATTTGGTTATATATGCCTTTTTTAATTGAAAATACATTTTCTATTTCTTTGTCATATTTAAATTTTATGCTAAGTTAAGTTCATATATATATCATGGTCTTCGAGACTGATATGATGTTTTATAGTGTGATTTTGTCCATTTTTTGTTATGAATAAAAATGTAAGAAAATTATATTATTAACCGAGATACTCTTTTCAATAAAAAGTAAATCTATTTTATCGATATAGCTGTCTCTTGTGAAGAGCAATTCCATTCCATCCCTTCCCAAACTACAATAACAATATCAATAACATATCTATTGTGAATGAAACTAGTTTTCTTAGGGTGGATGATGAGAGGCTACAAGTACCTCATCTGAATAACAATATCTTTTTATTTTGCAGGTTACATTCAAAAGCGTAATAGGATGCAAATTGGTAATGAGCTCTAGATCTTGAGTCTAATGAATGAACTTGATATTTTCTTGCTTCTTTAATTTAACAAGAGAGTTGGTCTAAAAAAATTCAAGGTACAAATTCTGTGAAAGACCTGACTTATAATATCCCAAAAGTTTGGTAAAATTCATAAGAAAAATCATCTATTTTGAGGCCTTGTTGGCAAAAATGTGAGTTGATGCTTCATTGAGGTCTTCAATTGACAAGCAATCACATGTTGCTCGTTGACTCTTTGAAAATTCACAAAGAACCACTTGTAGACATTTATTGAGAGCATATTCATAGGGAGGGGTATTCGACTAAGTAGAGAATATATGATAATGAGAAACAAAATCTCTAAAAACATATAGAAGTTTTGTGAGGCACTGATTGACATCACAGATGGCCTTCACCCTATCAACTACCTACTTGGAACAAATAAGGGGAAAAAAATCTTTGGATGCTTGATCTCCAATTTTCATTCAATGCATATGGACACCATGAGTTTGATAGGTTGATTTGACCTCTAGCATATGCCTACCCCTAACACTCTCCATTTGTAATTACTCATTGAGAGGAAACATCTGCACTACCTGTGAGGACCAAAGGTGCTCATAATATGATGCCTCATGGGATTTAGGGATAGATTTAGCAACCTATTTATCATAAATACAAAGGAATGATGCAGCTCATGAAATGGCATCTCCCCACTAGGCTATTCATCCTAAATCCCTAAAAGGGTGAAGATAAAATTTTTACATTCAAATGATATAGAAGTGAGTACAATCTGAGTTGAGGTGAGTTGTGCTAAGGTATAATTTTGTCTTCGCCTCCTTAACTTGAGGTGTCATCTACTCAATACCAAATTTTATAGGGAGGTGATTTGATAGAAATCCTCCTCGAACAACACTGACTAGGGAATCAAAATTATTTTTACAGTTGAAAAGATTATGCTCTACAAATAAATCTCTTTTAAATATTTTTACCACCCTATCACCACCTTGTGTAAAGTTGCACTTGGTAAACCATGGGGTAGTGGAGGATTAACATTCATGGCGGTTGGGGTTAGACAATCCAATTTTATCATGCATGTAAAACTACACTTCTCTTTTATTAAAACACCTCTGAATCGGGAGGGTCCCTTATTTATTCCTAGACTCCACCATATTAAAATCATCATACATAATCCAGTTTCAATCTAGGAGCCCTCCAATCCACCACCAAAATGCTATTATTTCAACATCATCATAGGACATGTAGATGTTATAAATCCAATTCGATGAGTGGAATCAAAACCTTAATTAATGATGTGCAGAGCTAGGGTAGCTGTAATAAATATTACCACTCCCCCATGTCTGTTTTCATGATTGGACATCTAGGAAACAACTCCAAACCTAATAAATTTGGCTATAAAATGAAGTAAAAATATTGAGATTTTAACTTCTTGTAAACAAAACACTTTCATGTTATCCAAAAAATGAAGAAGTGTTCATTACATGAACTTTCAAGACGTGTTAGGAAGGACACATATATTCTAAAAGTAAACAATTGGGAAACACTAAAGTTCATGTTGGACTCCTCATCAACCTCATATAAAGTGAAAAAATGAGTAACGATGACTAATGTATTAATTGAGCTTAATTCTTTCACCTTTATAGTGTTATGATAGTTAAAAAGTTGTAACTTGACTATGTTGCTACTTGTAGTAACAAGAAATGAAACATGAATAGACTCCTTGTTAACCATAATAAAATTATATATGGGTTTGTACATAATAATCAATGTCTTCCCCATATATTTAGTTAGCCTTCCACCCATAACAATTTTATTTGTTTCAAAAAAGGTTTTGTTCTAGATTGTCAAGACACAAGTTAGGTATAAAAGGGCATTGACAAATAAAGTTAGGTATAAAAGGGCATTGATAAATCTTATGATCCATGGATTGACACCAAAAATAAAGGTTAGACATGATACACAACACTCATTATGATATACACTTATCTATTGTTTCCTTAAAATGTTTCCTTAAAATCTTTGAAAAGATTGACTTTGACATCCACACACTTTTATTTAATAACCATATATAATTTTTTCTTTCTCATGACATATAAAACAAAGATTGACTTTGACATGCACACACTTTTATTTAATAACCATATATAATTTGTTCTTTCTGATGACATATAAAACAACCTAAGGGCTTTATTAATCAATTGTTCTTTCTCATGACATATAAAACAACCTAAGGGCTTTATTAATCAATTTAAAATTGAGGTATTCTAAACTTTAAATTCTAAATATTAAATTGTTCACATGCAATAAAACTCCTTTAATCTAATAATAAGAAATTATAAAAATATTATGAATAAACCATGGACCGTAGACAATTATATATTTATAATGTCCACTATTTAATTTTTTTAAAAAAATCTTTGAATAGATTTTGAACACTAAAATTACCATTTATTGTGTATCCATATCTTAAACATACTTTGGCCAATAAAATAAACAAATAAAATATATATTTTTAAATTAATGACAAACTTAATCAAATTAAAAAAAATTGATAAACAATATTTAATAAAGAGTTGATTAAAATAAATTTAAAAAAATCTAAAATAACATTTAATAAAGAGTTGACTAAAATGACATTTGGAATAGATTTGTTCTCATTAAAAAAATTTCAATATAATTTTTTAATAATTTATTTTGGCACCATTGTTATTCAGAGCTCTAAGTTAAAACAGGACTCGAGAAGTACGTCACCATATAAAAAGGGTTCCCACCTGGTAAATTCTACATATTAAATATGACCAACTATAAATAATATCCAACTATATATATTATATATACTCCCTCTTAACATCTGCAATTTTCAATTACCATAAAAAAATCAATGCTATACATTTATATAATAAAAATGTCATGAATTTTATTGGTGCAAAGTCTAGAAAAAAATCATTCTTGATGAAAAGACTGAAAACGTCATTCTCATTCATTTCATAAAATAAAATATCATAAAATTCATATAACATTACATTATATACTGGTGTTAAAAAATCATTCTCGTTCATTATAATATTAAAAATAATGTATACAATAATATTAATCCAAGAAAATAGTTTAATACCATATGTAATGCTCCAATATCTGATGAACATTATATGATGAATTCACATAAAAGACTTCATAATGAAAATATGATATTATAATTTTTTTTATGAAAATTAAGATAAAATTAATTGAAAATATGATAACATCATAATTTTTTAATGAAAATTTGAGATATATTAATTAAAAATAAACTAACATAATTGATAAATAAGTTAATTATTATTATTTATTGTAATAAACACTTATTTATTATTTGAATATATATATATTTTTTAAATATTTATTGTTTTTTAATATATATTTATTCCTATTATTATTATTTTTTTCCTCTATCTCTGATGTATAATAATAATTTGTAAAAATATAAGCGTAATAATTATATGTAAAAAAAAGTAAAATAGATTTTAGTGTTTTGTTAAAAAAAGGTCTTAATACAATATGTGATGAATTCCAATTAAGATTTCATGAGAATGAAAATAAGATTTGATGATTCATCTGTCATAGCACTTCTATAAACACCACAAATCTCTCTTAGAAAAAATTCTCCAAACTTGATTATTGTAGGGAAATAGTTACAGAAGGAAAAGAAGGCTTACAACAAGATTGAACATGAATAGCAGAGGGCATCTCCATTTGCATTTAGAGAGAGAAAAAAACTATTCAGTATTCTCCATTTTAGGCATCTAGCTAAAAACAATATATTTCAGATTTTAATCACATAACTGCCAGTGGAACAAGTAGCTTAGTTTATTGTGAAATGATCAACAAACAACTTATTAGGCATTACATGCCCAGGGTGATCAGCCTAAACAAGAAAAACAAATATTATCAACTGGTTAGATTTCTAAGAAACTCAGCAGCAGTTGCAATGGCTCCGCCTGTGATTGCTGCTTGCACAACTCGGTCATGCCTTGGATTTGGCTCTGTTAAAGACAATGCAGCACCTGCTACAACACCTCCTACCATTGCATTTTTCTGCAATTGCAAATGGGTACACAAAAAAGGCACAAGAAAATTCAGAAAATTCAGCTAATGTAAAGCTACTGTGAATGGTATACACAGAATGCTTAAAAATATGTTTAAAGATTAGCTAATATGGAGATAGAGATCTCACCCAGTCACGGACACCCCTTGCTTCTTGCATGCTATATTTCATTCCTGAGTAAACTCCAGCCACCAACCCTTCAATGCACAGACACATTCATGTCAAGACTATAGCATAACAGCTTATTAATAGCTATGAGATCTATGTCAGGATTTAAGGCACCTATAATTCCACTTGACCATCACAAAGAAAACAAGTACGACCCAGATCCAAATTTATCTATACAAAAAGATGAAACTATGCTAATGACAAATCCTCAATACAAAAAATATATACTACAATGGCTTGTGACCTCTAATACAATTAATTTAATGACAAAAACCTCAAACTATGTTAATGACAAATCCTCTATACAAAAATATATGCTACAGTGGTTTGTAACCCCTAATCTAATGACAAAAAACTTAAACTATGTCAATGGCAAATGCTTCATACAAATGTGTTCTCTAATTCCAAGTTCACCACCACAAAGGTAAATACTATCCTAAAGCATTGAAACCCTAATAAATATACTTCTAATGATTAAAAGTGAAATCATGCTCTCAACAAAGATATGTTCTACAATGCCACTTACCCCATTGCACAGCTTGTTTGCCCATGTTTTGAACCTGAGAAGCAACATAAACCCAAACTAGCATTAATTTCTACTGACTAAAGCATATTGCAAACAGATTAAAATGGAGAAGAAGAGTTGACTTTCATACCATGCTCTCAAGAGAAGATCTGTTGGCTTCTTCTGCAAAATCCAACACCAATCAATCAAGTTGGGCATTGAACATAACTATCTGTAAATAATTCAAAACTAAATCAATCATGGTGTCTTTTGTGGGTCTAACCTTGTAAGACCAGCTTGTAGGCATCTTGAGCAGCAGCATTCAAAGCACCAACCTGCAACCACATCAAGTTTGTCAATAAATAGCTCAAAGCCTCACAAAAATATAAAGCATAAACTGAATCTGAATTTCAAAAATGCAATTGGGTTACAACTTGTAAGTATTTACCCCAACCCACTGTGATAAACCCACCAAGGAAAACCATTAATTGCAAAGCAAAACTCAATCTGACCAACTTCAAATATATGCAGAAATTTTTATTATGCAGAATTTTTTGTTATAACTAACTTACCCCTCCCACTTTGATAAAGCCATCAACCACACGGTTGACAAGAGGATGACCCAAGTCCACCAGCACATCCACATTGGGGCTCTTATAATCATGAAGAGAGTTATAAAGGGAATCCTTTGTGTCATACATTTTATCTTTTGTGTTATACATTGCTTCCTTTGTGCTGTGCACTGCTTCCTTTGCCATTGTTAGTACAGCTCAGATGGTGATAACCTGCAATCCAGTAATATAATACAGACCTAAAGCACTTTCATAAGGAAACTGTCACAAACTTTACCCTGAAGAAAAAAATGTATACATGGCAAATGTTACCTGATAATCTGTTGGCTGAGGATTTTGTTGAATGGAATTTAGGAGGAAGGAGTATGGATTATATTTTTGAAAAAATAAACAGTTACGGTAAACAAAGTGGAAGATAAGTGCAAGATGTGTTGGGGTTGGGGCATGCATGGCATAACACGTAGTTTTAGACGTGGCATAGACTGCCACAACAGACTCATGCAATGACCGCCATTAATAATTTTTCCTCGTGCACTTTAAAAGCTTAATTTCGCCGAACATCTATAAACCTAGAAATGGGAATATCATCGATAATATGGATGATTGAAATTGGATAAAAAGCCCATTGCACATTGGCAACACCGGATGTCCAACCCCTAGATGGGTCCATTAGCGTTTTCTACCTTTTCCATTTTTAATTATTAGAAATCAGTTTGGAATATTGTTAAAGTTTGAATTCAAATTATTTATAAGAGATTAGATTCCTAAATTAATATTTTTGTTGGATTTTTTCAAAAATATATATTAAAATTATTTCAATTATGTAATTTTTTTTATCAACATTTTAGTTTAATATTAAAAATATAAGTTAATTTCTAAATTTAATTTATTATGAATAAATACAAATCATAACGTATAGAATTATTCTAAAGAATAAAAAAGTATGAATAAATGAACAGTATGATGAATCTCTTTATAATTGATAGTTATTGATTACGATATTTGTATGAACTTATCATATTGTTATGTCTAGTTTCATATTTCAATGTGATAGGTTTCACAACTATAAGTGCACATTCCCAATACTCTATTACAGAAACAAATTTACAATAATAAATAAACAATATAAGATATTTCTTTCTTCCATATGTCTTTACACACACACACACACACACACACACACACACACATTATGTTTAATTATATATATATTTTTATTATGAATTAAACATATACAATCACACTCAAAGATGTATTAAACATATGTCTATATATGAATTAAATGATATGCTATCTATTAACATAAAGTAAACAATATAGATGTCAAGGAAATATTAAAATCTAGGACTTTTGAATATTTTTGTATTTTTAATTATTTTAATGTTGTGTGTTTCAAATTTGTAAAGGACTAATCCAAAGAAGTCATCATCACCATAAGGTAGAGGACCACTTGAGAAATTTAGAAATCTTCATTTATATTGATGCATTGCCACCTCCTTGATGTTTTCTTATAGTTGGTTATTGGAACCATTGGTATTGGTTTATCATCATATCCATCATGTTGTATGTAAACTTCCCTATCCTTAAATGGAAAGGTGATGCACATATTTTTATTATCCACCATTGCATTCAAGTCAGCCAACCAATGTTGCCTAAAATTTAATGTCAAATGTAGCTCCTAATCTAATGTCCATATGACTGTGGAGACCACATGCAATGGGTAACATAATGTATCAAAAAGGTTCTATAAAGAGTCGATAATGTGTTAACTCCTCTGTAGTATATCCTAATTATAGTAAACATGCACCATTGCAAATTGTGCTCTAATTGTGGATACCAATCTTGAGATGATTGTAATAGTTCACATTGATATTTGTAATAATAGTTATATCTTTTTGTCATGAACACTTTTGAGTATGCCCCCTTGTACTTTGTATGTTTGAATTATTTGAGATCACAAATATTTGTCATTGTTCTTACATAATCTATATACGTCCTTCATTTTTGTATCTCTTAATGTTATTTTGCATTGTCTCACACTGATCTATATTATGGCTAGTGATCCGATGATAGTTACAATATGGTTATCATTATTTACAAATGAGTTTGATGCCTGATATGTGTCTATTATGTGGTAAATATATCATCTTATACTCAAGTAACATATAAATTATTATATGTGGAACATTTTGTTGTGCTATAATTTGTAAAATATGTTGTGGATATTTATGTGAAGATTCCACAATATTAACATGTTATATTTGCATTTTTCCCTTGTAGGGTTGACTTAATGTTTGTAGCCAAGAGGGGTGGATTGAATAGAAAGCATTTATATGTTCATCTATTAATTTTTCCTTGCCCTTATCTGAATTGGATTTTATATAAGCCCGTGATGGATTTATATTGTATGTGCTCAGGCAGTAGGTGAGAATAGGTTATGTGATAGATTCTCAAGTGGATCAAAACTTAGTGTTTGTAATTGTTCATCATCACTATCATAGTAATATGAAACTTTATCATCTTGATGTTCATTATTAACCAATAAAGAAAGCTCAAATGTTTGGTTTTCTTGTTATTTTGATCTCATTGGCTCCTTTGGTAATGATTCTTGCTCTAAGTGTGCATCCATGTGCACCTAAGTGGCTAGTGTTTTAATCTTGAGGTAAATGAGTTATTTTGCTTGATTTTTTGGTCTCATAAGTTTGTATGTTTTTAAGTGAAATATATTATTTTAGTGGTATGATTTGAGGAACCCCTTCCATGTCAAAATGTATCATTTGGAAAAAAATGAAGGGTTCATTGTCAGTAGGCATTGTCCATAATACCCCATCATGTATGAATTTGACACATCTATGCAATGTAGATGGTTTAACCTTCATCATGTGTATCTAAGGTAGAACTAAGAGTAAGTTATAATGCAATGATTGATACATTACTTGGAATGTATTTGACACTGTTTTTAGTCCCAATGTCACATCTGATGTGATTTGACCAACCTGAGGGCTATATACGTTATCAAATCCTTTAATATGTGCAACCAATTTGTGGAGAATATTGGTACCAATGCCCATTATTGTCAAGAATTATTTTCTACAATTTTTTAGGCCATATCCATTGTTTACTAGCACACTTTTATTCCTTTGTTATGCATACTAACTTATATTTAAATAAAGGTAATTCTTGGTTAATAATCTCTTTTGATGGTAAATCTTTTCGATCAAAAGTAATGAGATTGGCATTGCTTTTAAGATCTTACAAAATATTTTTAAATTAAGTTGGTTATATGTCACTTGGTACTTGTGTTTCTTGAAGATATTCATATAACATATCCTTATAGATAATAGATTGCTTTAAAATATTGAGGATTGAAATATTAACATGTGTATTTCTCAATTGGTTGATAAGATCGTATCCTTTACTTTTGATCGCTAATTTAGTCTTAGGAGGAACTTGTTGTATATTAACAGGTGATGAGATGGGTTGAACACCCATACCTTTTCATGCAGTGATAGTGTGGACCACAAATTATAATATAAGTTGTGGGTGAATAATGGGAGTGGGATGGTAGTTGTCACTCAAATAGGCTCTAGGAGGAACAAAGGGTTGGGAGTAAGCATGTTGGCATTTGGAAGTTGGTTTTATATTATTAAAAAAACAGTTTAAAGATAATTTAAATTTTGAGATTGTTTTAAAACACACTCTTTATATTGATGTATTTGCTTATTCTGTTTAATGGTATCTTTGACTAATTTAGCATAACACACCATGACTATCATTATGTACTCCATAGTGAAATAAATAATAGATGTATCCATATTAAACATGATTTTAGGAAAATAAATTTTTGATTTCTAAATTTTGGATATTGTAAAATCAAAAATCAAATTTTATAAGAAAATGGAAAACCCTAGGCCAACTAAATTTTTGAGACCAATGGTCAGGTTCACCAAATATTTAACCCTAAATTTAATTTAGTGGGGGTATAGGGTGAATAATATATAAGTACATCAATCGCAAGGGAGATAAATTAATCTGTAGCAGGCCAATTAATAGAAAACTCAGATAGACAATATTCTAAATTTATACAACTGAGATTGTAAAAAATGGTAAAGTACAACTATTGAACTATATTATAATAAATAAGAAATAATGGTACTTAGATGGCTTACTATGTGCAAATAGATATGAACTATAAACATGTTAAAATATGCAAGATCAGTGTTATGGACCAGTCATAAGATTCTATAAATTGTACTTATGTGGCTACAAACACTACCATTGGATCTAGACATTATCATCGATGCTAGTGTCTGAATGTGATAAAAGTGTCTAATGTAGAATAATAAATATATATTGATGCAAGCAAATTCATTATTTTGGGTTTTATATCACCTTTTTACATATGTATTCAGATCTATGATACAAGTTGTCACTCTTTGTTGATTGATCAAACCCTATCTCTTTACCCTTATTCACCCTTAAAATGAGTTTCCTAAAAATTGGGTTAGTGGGATCACAATATTGAGTTTATCCAAAGACCCCTTTGCCAATGGGTGTTTCCAACATATCCAATACTCCAATGAGAGACTCAAACTTATGTAGCTCTTCCCTATGTTTGGAAAAGTGTGCACACAAGGGTGCAATATACTATATGAAGATGCATGTGGTGATCTAGCTTGTAATTTGACAAATACCACTCATGGATTTATCTTTGAATGATTCAAACATGTAATATGATTGATCTTATGCTTAATATGAAAATATGTATGAATAAGGCAAAATAGATGTGTAGTTGATTGATTTAGTTTTAGTAGGTGTTTGCTTGGTATTTTTCTAGATGATGAATTAAAATGATTAGACAATATCTCATGGTATACTTTAATAAGACAATTAGGCTGACCCATGGGTTTCGATCATTTTATAATTTAGATGAATTTTGGCTAATAGACACTAGATAAGGATCTAGACACAACCATTGGTGGTAGTGTCCCTTTGTGGTTAGTAGTATCCAGTATGCTATAAAATAGGTATGGATCTAAAAGTGATAGTGAAGGATGTTTATTAAGATTTAAACTTTATGTGCATTATCAGAGACCTAGGTCATTAGAATGATATGTATTAGACTAAGAGATAAGCATTTAGTCATAATGATATGGTGAATAGAGCCTTTTGCAACTAGGGAGGTTTAGAACTGAAAGGTAGAGCCCTGATTGATATTTGTCAAAAGTACAAGATGAAGATGCTATAAATATTCAATTTTAGTATCTAAAATTCTAAATATAGATAAATATCAATGCACGACTAATATTAATTTATAATCTCATAATTTTATACCAAAGTTGGACGTGTAAGTCTAAGGGAAAGGACACTCTAACCTAGATTTCCCAAATGGGCAATTGTTTTGAGCTACATTAGATTTCAAATTAGAAAAAGGTTACATTGGCATCATTATATTTTTATCCCTAGTAATTCATTTGGTATTGTTTTATTTTTGATCAAAATAAAAATAAGAATCTAAATGTTACCTAGTCGGTGTTCATGGAGGATTTTTAGCTACATCATTATAATAGTTTGGCAAAGAACTAATTTATCAATTTGGCTAAGATATGAAAAAAAGGTCTAGTTAGAGGTCATACTTATCAATTTATAACCCTATACTTGAGAGTGGATAAGGTTACAAAGGATGACATGCATAAATTATTTTTGGAAGGAATCAAGGAAAACATTCAGCATGAGGTATGCATTTTTAATCCCCACATTGTATTTAAATCTATTTTTTTGGCACATAATATGGTGTAAACATTGTTGGCCAATAGGAGACAAACATACCATAGCATCATAGATGATAGCACCCCAAAAATATCATTACCCAACCAACTAAATTGAGGACAAATTGGAGGAAGCCTTATATTTTAAGTGTGATAGAAAAATATAATATAGGACATATATCTGTAGAAAAGAAACTCTTCTACATCAAAAGTACCATAGGAGAAGAATAGTATGAGGTTGAGATAGAAGAGGAGGTAGAGAAATCATCCAAAGATCTACATTTGACTATATATTTCCATATATTCTCAAGTGTTAGCACTCCAAAAACACTCAAGATAATGGGATTCCTCAAAATCCAGAGGGTGATAATAATGAGCAACTTAAGGAGTACTCACAATTTCATCAATAATAAGTTTATTGTATGCTTAAATTATTTTTTTACCTAACTCCAAAAAAATAGGTCATGATTGTAGACGAGGTATAGTCACTTGTTTCAGAAAATGACATAGTATTAAAATTTCCATGTGGGATATCCCTATGTTTTCCATTCCCATGGGAGAAGTTAATATTGTGTTTAGATTCTAATGGGTCACTACTTTGGGAATGATCAATACGAAATTGTAATAGTTTTTTTAATGTGTTTCATTTCTGAAGGAAAGACTCTCAAATTAAAGGGTTTACAATAAAAATCACCTCATATGTCAAGTTTTCATCATATGCAATTTTTTTAAAAAGAAGGGTCAGTAGGGTTTATGGCAGAATTATTTTCATTAAAAAGAAAACAATCAAATGCTCAAATAAGTATAGATCTATAGCAGATTTTGGACAATCATTCCATAGTTTTTTGTGATATTATAAAAGGGTTTCCTCCAAAAATAGATCATGATCATGCCAATAAATTTGAACCAGGGATCCAACCACCCAATAACATGTCTTACAAGTACCCATATGTGCAAAAGAGTGAGATTGAGAAGATGGCATATGAAATGCTGGAATAAATTATTATTCATCATATTCAAAGTGCATATTATTCTCTAGTGGTGATGGTGTAGAATAAGGATGGCACTGGTGCATGTGTTTGGAATACAAAGAACTCAAAAAGTTCACCATCAAAGATACATTTCATATTATTGTAATTGATGATTTTCTAGATGAGTTATATTGTGTTGTTTATTTTATAAAACTAGATATCTAGTCAGGGGTTGACCCTAGATTTAGGCTAAGTATAGATCTATACAATCAAGACCAAGACAATAAAAAATTAGTAGGGAAGTGAATTTTGAACAAGTATACCAATGTATAGGGTTATAATTATATATAATTAAGAGTGAGTAATAAAAATTTGAAGAGGAGTGTCTGTATATATCAATGTATAAGGGAACATACGATAGGATTGAAATAGGTTTTTAAGCTAAGTTTTGTAGTGTTCCAAATCAAGAAACCGCACAAAAGTAAAGTAGAAAATAGACTCTAGGTATTTAGGAAGTGAAAAAGGTAGAGAGTTACGTAGTGTAAATCTAGGGGTGCACAAAGCCTAAGGATAAGAGACTTCAAGATGTGAAGGTGCCTAAATAGGAAATATAGTTAGAACAAATCATACACATGATATAATAGGGAATTCAGTTACACAAAACATAGAGTGTGAATATAGAATGGTAGTTGGTGATGAGCATGGAATCTATTAGCATAAAGTGCAAGATATTCTTAGAAACCCATTACTTGTATTTGAGTTGGAATGAAGCACAAATCATGTATTTTGTCTATAAAATACCACCTTTCCTCTTATAATAGGTGGTTGGTGGTTAATTATTTTTTCATTGTGGACATTATTAGAGTTTTTTATGTTATCTATTAGAGCTCTTACATTTTGTTAAAATTTTTCCTATACAAGTTGTCATTGTTGGAGCTTGGATGTGACTATAATACTTGCATGGTAATGTATATGTACTATTACCATGAATGAGTAGATAATTTTATGGAATTTTTTTTTATTGTTCTATTATGATAGGAATGTCATGTTTTATGTTTTTAATCATCTATATGTTTGCTAGTTAATAAGATATCCACCAATGGTTTCATTCTAGTTTGGGTCTTTGTTAACTAACACAATATACCCAATAATATTTCTATGTGATTAGGGTGAGCTCTCAACTTATGCTTGAGTAACTATACTAGGTATTGTATTCTCATCTATTTGGTTTGTTTTAGTTGCATAGAAATAATGGTAAAGAGTTGGAGAAACCCAAGCATTTTGGTTCAAATTTTGGGATTCTCATTAAACCAATTAATGGAGATGTCATTAAGAAAAGGATGGAAGGATCTCTTTGGAAAGAGTTAAATGATAATTTATGAATAACAAGTTATAAGTTTCAAATAGCCATCCCAACATAAGGTATTTTAGTCTAATAAAGTGTTTATAGAAATATTTGTGTGGTTCTTTATATGAAATTTTCTTTGTAGAACTATTTGAACACCTGCACGCATGGCTAGTCACATATGTTAATGACCATAGTATAAATTTAAGAAGAAGATATGCAAGGAAATATGCATTTATTGATACACTAAAAAAATAAATTAAGTGTTGATGAGATAAATTTACCTCTAGTGTGAAGGTGTGCTTGGTAGTTACCATTTAGATTTTTTAGTATCTACGTACTCTTATCCTAAATATAAAAATAATAATTTTGGTGCCAATTATGGGGACTATACATAGCATAGTTACCGATTCCAATAAAAATTATCATTTTATATTGGAGTATTGAAATATTTTGAATAGAGAGAGAAAGACCCTCAACATGAGCTAAGTGAATGGTAGAAGGATAAGGGAAGACAAGGGTGCGTGTTGAGCTAAAAATAGTAGAATGAAAATAAAATTTAGAAGAATGGAAAACCAAGAAGATCAATAGATTAGGAGGCATAAGTATGATAAAGGTAGGTAAATTATGATAATCATTATGGACCCTAGGAGGAGGGAGAGCTGATTCATGGAGATGTCACAAGGACCTACTTGAAATGGGAAGGGCACGAGACTAACTCTCATGTAAATAAAATGTGTTCCACAGAAGGAGAATATGCATGTGTACCATAGTAGTAAATCAATAATATAGTGAAAGAAACACCTGAAGGGGTTACTTGGTACCCACTGGACATGCATAATCATGTAATAGTGGTAAAAAAATGACACCAACCCATGATCTACTGAAGCTACAATCCACATGTTTTAATCAAACAAAATAAAAAAATTGGTGGAATTTTGGATGTATCAGGCATAGATGAGTTTATAAGAAAATTATATCAATAGTATATCTTTAAGTGAATTTGGATGTGGTGAGTCTCAATCTCTCTGAGTGCATGTCTTAAAGGGTGTACTAAAAAGGGGTGGGCAATCCATTGGTGCTTCGTAGGATTGTTGTCCCATATACTACCACTTGTTATCTACACAACTTTATCCTATGTACTTCCCTAAGCCTTGCCTCCTCTCTTTCACACTCCTCCAAGAAGTTCACCATCTTGCATATCCCTTTTCCTAAGCCTAAAACCCAATTTTGACCTTTATCATACACTATTAGCCCAAGTCAACCTTGTATTTAATTTATTAAAAGAACATTATAGGTTTAGGTTGGCTCTATTAATCAATCATCTTGAAGAAGATAAATCCTACTTACACTTATATTTGTTGATACATTAGATATTTAGGGTCATGACCAATATGGATCTACTAGACCTAACCAATAGATCTCTTACAATGATATTATCATTAGAGAGGGTTCCAAAGCCTCTAGTCAAGCAACACTATGTAATAACCCTAGCTATGTCCTATATTTTCATATTCACAAAGTAAATGACAAGTAAATTAAAATATAATCTAATGCTCACCAAATATTGTGGCACAAAGTAGGGGTAATAAAAATAAAAAGTAAACATGCATAGAAGATCTATACTCATGTCAATGCATAGGAAATATTAATACATGGGAGATAAGTACAAATGAAAATCTGTCTACTCTTACAAAGGAGGAAAAAAGTTAGCAATACTTACCTTTGAAGATAAATCCACTGATCCTCAATCTCTCACTTGGCCAATGTGATTTGCAATAGGTTATTTTGGTATGTAAGGATAACAAGGTTAAGTCATCTTTAGGCTACACAACTTCTCTATGTATCCAAAAGACTTCTCCATAAGACAAGATCCATATCTCCAAAGAAAGTAATGAAACCATAAGAAATGCTCCTCAAGAAGAATGGTGGATAAGCAGATGCAAAATATATTCTTCTTCTTCTCTTCTCTTCCTTATAAATGATAAAAATGGATGTGTATATATAGATAAATATAACCCTAAACCTTTCTAAAAGTTTAGCTAACAGGGTCAGCCCAATTTAAATCTATATTGTTATTTGGTAAAATCAAGTTAGGTTCTAGTCTAGGTCGGTCAAAGTCGACCTAGACCTGTAACATGCTTTTAACAAATTAAATACACTGTCGGTGTATTCTTCTTCTTCTCTTCTCTTCTCTTCCTTATAAATGACATAAATGGATGTGTATATATAGCTAAATATAACCTTAAACCTTTCTAAAATTTTAGCTAATAGGGTCAACCCAATTTAAATATATATTATTATTTATTAAAATCAAGTTAGGTCCCAATCTAGGTTGGCCAAATTTGACCTAGACCCGTAACGTGCTTTTAACAAATTAAATACAGTGTCGACCTAGGCTAATAATGTATGCTAAATGTTAAAAAGGGGTTTTAAGATTAGAAAGGGGATAAATAATGTGGTGAATTAATTAGAGGAGTGTGCAAGAGAGGAGGCAAGGATTAGGGAAGTACATAGGAGAAGGTTGTGTAGATAGCAGGTGGTAGTATAGGGGACAATAATCTTATGAAGCACCAATAGTCTGCCCACCCCTTTCCCAGTGTACCCTTTAAGGCATGCACTCATAAATATTGAGACTCAATGGGTTCTTGTAAGAGATAAAACATCAATAATTTATAAATTTTAAAAATATTATGTGTGTATATATGCCCCACTCAAAGCTCATCACGTGTCACATAGGTGCAATAGGGGATGGTGCTTCGAGAAAAGAACATAACAATACATAATGTTGAAGCTAAATAAATTACAGTAAGAAGAAAATGATATAAATGAAAGGACATAATTGAAAAATACATATCTCTACTTAATTTAGTGTTTTAGATAATAAATGAAGTGAAATAAACATGAAATTTCCAATATAAGGAACATTAGGCAAAGATGTAGAAATTAGCAAAAAAGAGTGAAAAATTGAAATTTTTGAAAAATATGCATGTAATATATGAAAAGATTCTGTAAAATGTCAGGATTCAATAACATCTTTTGTTTTTGAAAAAGAGTTAATAGAGACAAATATATGCTTGAAAAATAAAATCTGATGGTAAATATTTGATAGGTAAATAATTTTGAATAGTAAATATAAATAGGGTGAAAAATAATTCATTTGTTATTTTTACTATTTTAAGAAAACAAAACTCTAAGAGATACATTTTGAGCTTAGAGAGTGACCATGGTGAGGAGATGACAATTACAACACATAGGACACATAATGACTGTAACTAGTGCAACATATGTAAGAAAGCATTAATTTCAATTTTTTTGAATAATTCTATTTGAAATTGATATAAATATAGAAAATTGACTGGTAGGAAAAATTTAAACATCAAAACTGACCCTAATAATTTTTTAGGTAAACTAGGGGTAGAATGGGGTACTGGGTAATAAAATGTCAAACCAATAAATGCCTAATGCATTTATGGTAAATGGTCAAAAAGTCATCACAAACAAAGAACAGAGTCGACTTAGTTGACTCAGTTTGTAAGGTGAGAGGAAAATAGGGGGATGACTATATAGAAGTAGGCTAACATAGTATTGCTATAGGTATTTGAATATGTAGCTATAGGCCGACATAGTCTAGAATGGGAATATGGCTGACATAGTACTCTCTGGTCGATGTAGTTGGTAATATGTGGTCGATATAGTTTGCTAAAGAGGCTCGATTGAGTACCAAAGGGCCAATGCAGTATGTTAACATTGGGAAAGGGGCTGATTTAGTATCAAATAGGCTAATATGGTCTAAAAATGAAAGGTTTGACTATGTACTAGTGGGTTGATGTAGTATAACAAGATTGTAATAGGGCCAATTTAGTATCAAATGGGCTAATTATGTAGGAAAATGGGAAAACTATAAAACTAAATCAAACAAACTAATGAAGTAGTTAATTTCTAATTGTTTGAGAATGTATTTTAATTATTATGATATTGAGATCTGATACATCCTCTATTTTTTAATATTTTACAAAGATACTAGAGATTTTTATGCTTGATAGATGCATCATGGCTACCAAATCTATTGGAGCAATTGGTTGACGTGGATAGAGCTCGACTAGTCACCTTGGGCTTTGGTGACATCATAAAGATGAGACAGATCCCTCTGAGTGTTGATCTTATTGTCATGTTCCTAGGATCATGGGAATGGTTGTAGGATCATGGGAATGGTTGACCAACACTTTTATATGGGAGGTGGAGGGGGACACCATCAAGGTGGTGATTAATCTAGAGGACGTATATGCATTACTTTGACTTTCTATAGGTAGGACACTAGTGATCACTGATACACCAAAGTCAGAGGATGAGAGATGAACCTTAGCTTAGTGGGATATAGGCTCAAATAAGATCTACCCTAAATTAAGGGTGAGCTTGCTTGGTGTATATGGTGGCCATTTCAAACATATGGGAGGTAGTGATAGGATTTGTGACAACATGAGTGTTATTTCATAAGTCGAATGGCAAATTACCATTATACGCCATAGCCTTATGCCATTCCATATTGGATTACGAAGTGATTTATGATTTTGGTTTTATCATCTGGGTCTAGCTCATGCATGATATGTATGGGATGTTATCCAGAGGGCAGAAGATGATGGGACTAGTGATTTTTTTATCATGTGGATATATGAGAGGTTATGTATGTATCGGCCTATTGGGATTCCCCATGTGGTCAATGATAGGTTACCTTAGGTCTTATGATGGAGATAAGACCATGTATCATGGGCCATGATCCATGTGTCAACCTTACATACTATCATACGAGGGTAGATGGTGTGGTATCCCTACACTCACATAGCTTCCATATGGCCTAGTTGGTTTACCATTTTGATAGGGTTGTCACATGTACATATCATAGTCCAAAAAATTTCATGGGTGGAGCCTCATTCAATGGCTAATATATATAGACACTTGAGACTACCCCATCTGATAGATCCTCTAGTAGTGCTTACTTATTGTGCATGATATGCTAGATATCCAAGAGGGAGAGGAGGTGGAGGGGTACCTATGGAGATACCAGTGATCAGGCCTTGATGTGATAGACCATGGGTTGGTTGAGCATGATAGTATGAGGTAGTGAAGCTAATAAGATGTAATGCTAAGGATATGGATATAAGATCACATTAGGAACCAAAACAGAGGCAACAATGACCATTTTACACTCATCAAAGATAGAGGAACTAGCATATGAGGAGGCAAAGGTGCTAGTTATTACATAAAGGGATCTAATATAAACTCTAGGACGTAATTGGTCTATAGATAGACCACTAAAGAGAGGACCATGATGGGCTTGGGTGGTGACTCCTAGATTTGTATTGATGTAGAGGTAGCTAATGGAGGAGGTGCTTAGTGAATAAGCAAATAGGGAGACTATGATCAATGACACAAACACTAATAAGAAATGATTTAATTTGATTAAGTTTTTAATATAAAATATTAGTTACATTGTGATTATGATAGATAAATGATTTGAGAGAGAGATATATATATATACATGATATGATGCCTATCTAGATTTTGGTTTTTCATATCTTATGATAGAGGAGATCAGATGGGGAGCCCTAGTTATTGCTACACACCATGAAATTTTGTATGGGGTGCTGACACAATATAACCCTACCATGCTTGATGATTATGTGGTTCTATCTATTCCAACCTAGACAAGCTAGTTTAGATTGATGGGAAAGGTTATGAGGTATCTATATGAACACAATGATGGATACAACCACCAACAGGGTTTAGAGATAGAGAGGTACAGGCATGGTAGGCTCCAACATAGGAGAGATTTATGCATATGGAAACTACTATCCAACTAGGATAGGTGCAAACCTAAGTGGATAATCTATAGGGACAAGTTATTGGATTGAGATCTCAAATTACCTCTTTACAATACACCATTCAGAGGGGTTAGTCATAGGCATTGATGGGCAGTGTGGCTAGGCCACATGATAGACAAGATATAGCACAAAATTAGAGCTGTAATTTTTGTATTTTATATTGTATAAAACACATGATATAATATTTTGATGTTGATAGTTTATTAATCCTATGAGTTGTATTTGGATTTGTATGTGGATGCATGGATATATTTCCTTTCTAGTACATGTATTTAGCTTTTATTATATATGCTATGGGAAACATGTGATGCGTATTTTATTTTATAGCATTATATGGTACACATTCATGGTTAAAAAGAAAAAGGCAAAAATGATTTGGAAAAGTATAAATAGTCAAAATAAATGTAATACACACAATATCATGATGGGAAATGTGTAAAAACAAAGGATGAATAAATATAATAAATAAAAGATGGTAAAAAGAATAAAAAATGTTTTTAAAACTATGTGAAATATTTGCACCAAATTAAAACAAATAAAAATCACACTATATCATGTTAGGAAGTATGAAAATATTGTAATAAAATGGAAGGCACATGAAAGACCAATGGTATAAATACAAATTAATTAAGTTAATCAATCATACTAAACCACATTATGAAGTATAAAAATAAAGATGAAATGTATAAGGAAATTTAATTAATCATACTAATTCAAGCTAGGAAGTATGAAAAATTTAATAAAATGGTTGTAATCATACATGCAATCAGAAAATCAGAAGATAAAAGTGAAAGATTTATGAAGTAAGCATAAAATACACTAAATCAAGATGGGAAGTATCTCAATGACATGTAACTCATAATCAAACACTACTTATCCCAAATTTGATTCATGTAATTTCATTGTGACTTGGGTATTGAAAAATTTTGTGAGGAGGGCCTAGTCCTATCCATGATCTTACACTCCAACTCACAAAGGGAGTACCAATGATGTAGAAACAACTATGAAAAGAAATACGTTTTTAATGTGGTAATTTGTGAGGAGGGCCTAGTCCTATCCATAGTCTTACACTTCAACTCATAATGGGAACACCAATGAGGTAAATGTTAATAAGAAAATATTTTATTATGGTAATTTTTTAGGAGAGTCTGATCCTATCCATAGTCTTACATTAAAACTCACAAATGGATACCCTAGAGGGAATGATCAATTAATAAAAAAATATTTCTCAAGGGGAAATATTAAGAATGATAGAATGAAAGAAAGAATGTAAAAATCATGACATAGGAATCTATGAGAAGACCTAAGGAAACTTGAGGCATAGTGGGTACACAAGAGAGACACTGAGAGTTTAGTGATCATAAAAATACAAAAGGAGACCTGCTCATAATTAGCAAAACACTGTATAGGCATATAATTGAGGTACTAAAATTGACTCATGCTAGTTATATGAAAAAGAAAATTAAAATGGACCTACCTTCCCATAATGTATTCCTCATTCCTTGGGACCTCTTATAGAACCGTCAATCTACTACGAAGATTGGGTACTTGTGTGAGAAATTAGGTATCACTAAAATATTTTTATTCTCTTTTCCCAATGTATTGGCCTATCACACCCTAATGGACCTTGACTCTATCATGAGGCCAACTATGGAGTTTGAGCTTCGATTAGAAAAAGAATATGTGTTATGAATCATGTCTTTTATTGTGATATGATTTTTGAAATTTGTATGTTGCATTTTGTATTATTTCCTTTTGTTTAAATGATTTGGATTTTAAAATTTATGAATTTTATGATTCATCGTCCATACATATTTGGAATAATGAACATGAGCTATAAAATTGATACACATAATGAGATTTAGACTTTGGTTGAAGCTAGTGAAATATCTAAAGATATGACTGACTAAACACTTAGGCCTACTTATGAACCAGTATGTAATCTCAAGTTTCAATCGTATGTATGCTTAATATGAGAAATGAATATAGAGGAATAAAGGGATATCCAAAGTAGATCGGTAAAATAGAAGGAAAATGAGATTTTTTATTATAACTAATCATATGGTGAAGAAAGATTACTAGAGGTATCAAGGTTTAGATAACCAAGTCACAATAATAATTATATGATTTTTTGAGATAAGATAACAAACAATCATTAGAAAAGAAAAGCAATCCATGAAAGAAAGAAACTCATAGACATAAGTGTGCAATCCTAGAGAAAATGAAAAGAATATATAATAAAAAGAAAAAGAAAGTAAATGAAACCATATATAATACCAAATGCATAATATAAAGATCCATATGAAATAGATAGGTGAAACTAGATTTGACAAAGAGTCAAATGATATAAGATATATAAAAGTGGACCATAAGTCCAATCCAAAATAATAATGAAGAACAAAGTGAAGGAACACCATGTTGTGTTCACAAATATTGATAAAATTTCCCATAAATATTATCCATGACATATGAAATATCTCTATGGAGATAGATCCTAACGATGATTAAAGTCTAATCAATCTTCATGGAAAGTTGTGCAAAGGCCTCTCTTTGAATCTCCTCAAAATAAAATGTAGGTGTAGCTGAAGGAACATGTTCATGAGGGCTTTTGAAAATAGAATACTCAAGGAGAGGAATAAGTAATTGAATATGAATTTTATCTATAGGAGGATAAGGAGGCACCACCAATAGAGAAAGAGCCATGGGTAGGGAAGGAGGTGCCATGGGATTTAAAGGAGGAGCCTTCTTGCATGGGTAACTTGTAGAAGGAGGAATAACTAGTACATGTATTATCAGAAGGTGATCATGTAGGTGTTATTAGAGAATATGACAATGATCAATATGATGGGTACCACATTGGTGCCAAATATAATATACCTCCACATAGTTAGGGATATAATTAGGTAATAACTTGGGAGGAGGTATAGCCATGTCTTTAGGTTGAGCAATGGTGGGATGCAATGTGTCAACATATTGCCAAAAATTCTGGTAATGGGTGGAAGAATCATTATCTATTCCATGGAAGCAACATATATGATTGTTATTATAAGTTGGGGGCCTACTAATATAAGAGGTAGAAGGAGAAGCTGGGGAAGGTTGATATAACTGACAGTCTCTCATCTAATGATTGAAAAAATTATGAATATCACAATAAGGTTTATCAGCCCATTAGGTAGGCATGGGATCAAGCTATAATAAAATAATGATTCCATCACCATGGGAAGGTGGGGGTGAAGCATAAAATATACTAGGTGTTGAGGATTTTCATTGATGTCAAAGGTGCATCTTACATGAGGTTGATGTCATTAAGAGAGTGTGCCTAGTTGGAAGTATGTTTATATGACAAGGGGAATTGATGGAGTGTTGTCATTGAAGGATGTTGTCATGAAATAAAATTTTAAGGAAAAAGAGAAAATTTAAGGTAATAAATTCTTTATGGTTTTATGAAGGTACAGGTCTTTGAGTAGCCTAAGCCTAGTCATGGCATGAAGAGACCTTGTGAGAAGGTATGAGCTTGGTGTCTTCATGAGATGAGTGCACATAAGAATGAGTGGTTGTATGAGGTTGCTTGAGCATGTATGTGAGGCATTGAATCACTCATGAGAGTCTCAGGGTGAGCCTCCAAGGGTAGGACCTTCAGACCAAATCTACAACTAAACCACTTCTAGACCCTTCCTAGTCTAATGAGGTATCACAATAAGTTTTCAAGGCATGTGAAGGATGTATGACAGTGCTTAATCATGAGATAGGTTGCTTTAGTATGTGAATGAGGTGGATAGTGCATGGAAAGAGGCATGAAGGTCAATTTTAAGACCTAATGTGCTTTGTAGGTCAAGATTTAGAGAGCAAAGAGAGAGAATGTGGCCTAATGAGGGGCCATGATTGTATTTCAGAGTGTTTGAGATTATGTAAGAATTTTTAAAGGTGAGGTATGTTATTTCAAGTATATTCATGTAGTTTAAGGTCATATTATGAAGGACAAGGCATGAAAAATTGTTTAGAAGTCTCTTGAGTGCTCAAAATGAAGGGTTCTCAACCCAAGAAGGATTTTATTATGATCATTAGCTAGTCAAACCTTTGTCATGGGAACCTAATATAGTTCATGGTATATGGGTAATGGATCCTAGCTTGAAACATTATAGGCATTATTTTTTGGATTGAGGGGATATGCTTTATGAACAATCATTAAGAATGAAAATAGGTTTAAACCCTCTTATAACCCTAATAAGGACTCGATGTTGAAGATGTTGATCAAAAGTTACCATAGAATGGATTAGTATTATCAAGTTAAGCTATTGGATCTTGTAGTGGGCTATCCTAGGTACATCTAGGTAGTATTGTTTAGAGAGAGGAGAGAGAAAATGTTGAGTTACAAGCTTATTTCTTAAGTTAGTTGATGTAGTTATCAAAAGTTTATATTGGCACTTAGTAATAAAATGGATAAATGAAGAAGGTAGAGACTCATGTTTCATTTAAATGAAGGTTTTTTTATATTTTTTTACCTCAAGTGTGCTAATCTGGTCATCTAAGTTAGCTAGTCGTTAATAGGCCAAATGGTGCAAACAGTGAAAAACCTAGGTAGCAGTGAGAAGATGAATATGAATGTGTTATCATGATAGAGTGATGAAACCAAGTGAATTAATATGTTGTTTGAGACTATAATTTCCTATTAATGCTTTTTATAAATATTTTAAGTTAGTTATAGTGGTGAAAGTGATGAAGCTAAAATGGCTTGTCTGACTCAGTGATGTTTATGTATAGTGAGGTAAAAAAATTAGTCTGTAAGACCAATAGTTGCCACTAGACCATATGATGTTTATATTTTAAGATGGTATAGATATGTCATAGGTTCATCTAAATTCATAATAATTCCTTTAAATTATCTATACAAGTGTTTGATGTCTAAGTCACCATGACTGGTCTTTGAGGAAAACTAACAATTCTAAGTGAGAAAGTTGCAGGAGTGTTTTTGAGTCTTTTTGCCCTGTATGATGAAGTATAATGCACTTGGTAAATCTATTTAGGTATTTTAGGTTATGTATATGTGATTTATTTTCATGTTTGTGTGTATAAATAATGTGTTATCTTCATTTGTTCAAGATAGACCTTTTTGTGTGTATAAAGGCCTAATGTGAACAGTACTAATGGCATGCTTCAAGTGGTGGTTGGGGATAAAAAAGTGTCATATACCTAAGAAGAGATTATTGGGGGTCTATTTTAGTGGTATATTAAGTGTTCTTCCTATGTGTGGAGTTTTAAAGTGTTCCAAGGAGATCAAAGGGTAATGTGTACTAATGAAGGCCTAGTTAAATTAGGTCTCCTTAAGGCCTAAGAGAGGTTTTGGTCTTTTAAGTTGTGGATGACCTATTATAATGAGTTATTCATGTATGAAATGTGTTATAAGACATTTTTTAAGGGTAATACAAGTGAACAAGTGTGTGTGGCCAAACAGGATGTGTGTGAGCTAGAGGATTGTATAAGAATAAGGCCTAATAGGCTTAATTGACTAGTTAGAGAATTTGAGAGTGCAAACAAAGGAAATAACACATTGAAGAGTTGAAATAGGTATTTTATACCATAAAATGGGTTTATATAAAATATCATGAATATCTAATAGGGGTAATATATATGAATATCAAGGTCATATGACCTAATCTATCTTGAAGAGACTTCGTTGAGTGAAGAAGCATAAAAGAGAGATAGAAGAGTGAGAAGAGATAAAGAAGGTGATCATCATATATTGTGTGAGAAATAAAATTTTTTGAAGGTCATAAAAATTTTAAGGTGGTTGAGTCATTTAAGGGGTTAGTGCCTCCTTGTAGGTTGGTGCTTTCTAAAGCCTAGTTGAGTGGGTGCTTGACTAGTTGGGGTTGGTGCTCCATGTGGAGTTGGTACTTCACTAAAGATTAATTTTTTTTATTATAGGAATATATTATATTTGTAGATATTAATGGGTTTTATTCCCCTTGAGGGTTTCATAAATATGTAATGTGTTATCTTTTTTCATTATCTTGTATGGTTGCATATGCTTTGTTAGATATTCATGTTTGTTTGAATGGTTCATATATGTTTAAGTAGAATTGAACGAATGTTTTGAAGGCACTGATCAACCCCCAATGATTATGCTTAAAAAATTGGTATCAAATCCTGGTTATTTGAAGTAAGCCTAATAGATTTAAGGTGATCTTAATAAGCACAAAATGTCTAGTGATCAAAAAGAAGTTGAGGATAGATAAGACTCAAAAATCCCCTCAAGATAGATTCAAAGAGATCATCCTTAATCTCAAATCATTGGCAACAAAAATGTAGGTATGAAAACAAGGAGATGACTGGTAAGTAATCTAAATCAAGATAATGTTGCTCTATTATGTAATATTGAATCTAAGAATCTTATAGAAGCAAATAAAGACAAATTTTGGATAGGTGTTATGAATGAAGAGTTAGACCAAATAGAGAAGAATGAGACTTGGGAAATAGTTCCTAGGACTACAGACAAGAATTTAATTAGCAAAAAATGGGTGTTTAGAAAATAGGAACAAGGCTAGATTGGTATGTAAGGGATATGCAAAAGTTGAAGGGGTAGAATTTGAGGATGCCTTTACACCAATAGAAAGATTGGAGGTGATCACATTATTTCTAGCGTATGTAGGATTCAAAGGGTTCAAGGTATACTATATGGATGTCAAATCTACCTTTTTGAATGGGAATTTGGAAGAGGAGGTGTACATAGAGCAATATTATGGGTTCTCACTATCAGGTGACAAGGACTATGTTTATAGATTGAAAAAGGCTCTTTATGGTCTAAATAAAGCTCCTAGAGCTTGGTATGCCAGGTTGGATAGGTATATGTTGGATCATGGATTCAAAATAAGAGTTAAAAATAGTAATCTATACATAAAAATAGAAGATGACCATCAGTTGATAGTAGTTATCTATGTTGATGACATTATCTTTGGTGGAAATAATGAGAACATGAATAAGGTCTTTACAAGGATGATGAATAAAGAGTTTGAAATGTCCATTCTAGGAGAACTATCATTCTTTCTTGGGTTGAAAATCATTCAATCTAAAAAAGGTATATTCATTTCACAAGCCAAGTACATAAGAGAGATGTTGAATAAGTTTGATATATGATATTGCAAGGCAATTAGTACACCTATGATTATAGGGTGTAATTTGAGAAAGGAAGATGAGTCTCCAAAGTTCAATTAGATGCCATATAGGTCAATGATTGGAAGTTTCTTATATACCACTACCTTTAGACCTGACATCATACAAGTAGTAGGTCTTATGGGAAGGTTTCAAGTAGATCTAAAATAAAATCATCTGCAATCAGTCAAAAGGATACTTAGGTATCTCAAGGGGACTATGGAGTTTTGGTTTTGGTATCTAAAGATTGAGTTAAATTTGATAGCCTATATAGATACAGACTAGGCAGGATATCTAGATGATATAAAGAGTACTAGTGGAGGAAATTTCTTCCTAAGTGGATGCCTAGTTTCATGGATAATAAAAAATCAACCATTAGTAGCATTATCCACTTATGAAGTTGAGTACATTACAATAGATTCATGTTGCCTTTAGATCCTATGGATGAGATAGACCTTAAAAGACTACAAGGTGGAGTATGATGTCCTAGTCCTATATATTATGGTAATACAATTGTTATAATGTCTTAAAAAACCCTGTCATGCACTCCAAGAGTAAGCACATTCCTATCAAGTATCATTTCCTAAGAGATCAAGTAAGTGAAAAAAGTGTCAAACTTGAATATGTTTTTACATAAGGTTAGAATGTAGACATTGTGACCAAGACACTTCCAAAAGTAACATTTAAACACCTAAGACATGAATTGGGTGTAGTGCTTACCCCTAAAAGTCACTAAGGAAGTCAAGTGCTTAGGAGGAGATAATTAGGTGGTTCATTACCTACAATTATAAGAGAGTAGTGTTGAGAAGGTATACATGGATATAGGGGGGAATGTTTGAATGACTCATAAATTCATAGTTCTATATGTTGAGTGTTTTTGTTAAAGGAGTGTGATCCAAAGAGTTGCAAACATCACTTTGTCATTTATATTAAAGGCAAATAAAGTTCATAATGAGCGAGAAGTTTTTTTAGATTGGTTTCCATAAATTATAAAGGGGGAGATTGTTGAGGATTATGACTTATGTCAAAGGTGCATCTTGCATGAGGTTGGTGTCATTGAGAGAGTTTACCTAGTTGGTAGTATGTTGATATGATAAGGGGAATTGATGGAGTGTTGTCATTGAAGTATGTTGCCATGAAATATAATTTTAAGGCAAAAGATAAAATTTGAAGGAAACAAATGCCTTATGGTTACATGAAGGTACAGGTCTTTGAGTAGCCTAAGACTAGTCATGGCATGAAAAGACCTTATGAGAAGGTATGATTTTGGTGTCTTGGTAAGATGAGTGAAAACATGCATGATTGGTTGTATAAAGTTTCTTGAGTATGCATGTGAGGAATTGGAGAACTCATGAGAGTCTCAGGGTGAGCCTACAAGGGTAGGACCTTTAGACCAAGTTTGCACCTAGACCTCATCTACACCCTGCATATCTTAATGAGGTATCAAGATATGTTGTCAAGGCATGCGAATGATGTATTATAGTGATTAATCATGAGAGAGGCTATTTGAGCATGTGAGTGAGGTGGAGAGTTCATGAAAAGAGGAATGAAGGTCAATTTTAAGACCTAATGTAGTTTGCAGGTTAAGGTCTAGAGAGTAAAGAGAGAGAATCTTGCCTAATGAGGGGTCATGATCAGATTTTAGAGTGTTTGATATTATGTAAGAATTTTAAAAGGTGAGGTATGTTTTTTCAAGTATGTTCATGTATTTTGAGGTCATAGTATGAATTACAAGGTATGAAAAGTTGTTTGGAAGTCTCTCAAGTGCTCAGAATGAAGGTTTCTCAACCTGAGAAGGATTTTATTGTGCTTATTAGCTATTCAAACCTTTGCATGGGAATATAAGATATTCATGGTAGATTGGGAATGGTCCTAGATAAAAATCCTAGGCATTGTATTTTGGATTGAGGGGATATGCTTTATAAATGATTATTAAGAATGGAAATATGTTTAAACCCTCTTAGAACCCTAATAAGGACATGATGTTGAAGATGTTGATAAAAAGTACCCATAATGGATTGGCATGCTAAGGTAAGCTATGATATATTTTATTAGACTCTCCTAGGTACCTCCAAGTGGTATTGTTTAGAGATAGGAGAGAGAAAATATTGAGTTACAGGCTTATTCTTAAAGAAGTTGATGTAGCTATCAAAATTTGTATTAAACATAGAAAGAAAATAGATAGAGGAATAAGGTAGAGACTAATGTTTAATTTATATGATTTTTTTTGGATATTTTATGTCCCTTAAGTGTGATAAACTGGTCATCCAAGTTAGCTAGCTGCTAATAGGCCAAATGGTGCAAATAGTGAAAAATCCAGGCAACAGTGAAAAGATGAATATGAATGTGTTATAATGATAGAGTGATGAAACCAAGTACATGCATATGTTTTTTGAGACTAGTATGTTCTATTAATGCTTGGTATAAATCTTGGAAGTTAGGTATAGTGGTGAAAATGATGAAGTCAAAATGGCTTGTTTGACTTAGTGAGGTCTATGTAGTGAGGTCAGAAAATTGGTCTATAAGACCAATAATTTCCACTAAACCATATGTTATTTATATTTTAATATGGTATGGAGATGTTAGAGGTTAATTTACATGCATAAAAATTCATTCAAAATTTCTATACATGTATTGGAGGTCTTAGTCACTATGATTGGTCTTTGAGGAAAACTGGTAGTTTTAAGTGAGCAAGCTGCAGGAGTGTTTTTGAGTATTTTTGCCCTATGTGATGAAGTATAATGCACTTGGTGAAGTTTTTGAGGTATTTTAGGTTCTTTTTATGTGATTTATTATCATGTTTATGTGGCTAAATAATGTGTTATCTTTATTTGTTCAAGACAAACCTTTCCATTTGTATGAGGGCCTAATGTGAACAGTACTAATGGTGTGCTTCAAGTGGTGGTTGGAGATAAAAAGTTTCATGGACCTAAGATGATTTTATTGGGGGTATATGAATTTTTATTGATGTGTTTTTATTTTTAAATTGTTACAAGGAGATCAAAGGGTAATGTGTACTAATGAAGGCCTAATTGAATTAGGTCTCATTAAGGCTTAAAAGAAGTTTTGGTGTTTTAAGTTATGGATGACCTATTGTAATGATTGATTCATGTATGAAAAATGTTATAATACTTTTTTTAAGGGTAATAAAAGTTATAAAGTGTGTGTGTCTAACAAAAATGGGTGTGAGCTAGAGGATTGTATAAGAATAAGGCCTACTAGGCCTAATTGACTAGTTATAGAATTTGAGAGTGCAAGTGAAGGAAATAACACATTGAAGAACTAAAGGAGGTATTTTAGACCATAATATGGGTGTGTATAAATTTTCATGAAGGTATAACATTGTTACTATATATTATATCAATTTTATATGTCCTAATCTATCTTGAAGAGACCTAGTTGAGCGAAGAAGCCTAGAAGGCAATTTGAGAGAGATAGAAGAGTGAGAAGAGATAAAGAAGGTGATCATACTCTATTGTGTGAGAAATATATTTTTATTAAGGTGATAAAAATTTTCAATTGGTTGAATGGTGTTGAGTCATCTAAGGGGTTGGTGCCTCCTTGCAGGTTGGTGCTTGCTAAAGCTTAGTTGAGTGGGTGGTTGACTAGTTGGGGTTCATGTTGCATGTGGAGTTGGTGCTTCAATAAAGATTGTTTTTGTATTGTAGGACTATAGTAAATTTATATATATCAATGTATTTTATTCAACTTGAGGTTTTTCCACATATGTAATGGGTTATCTTGTTTAATGATCTTGTATGGTTGCATATTTTTTGCTAGATGTTCATGTCTGTTTGAATGGTTCATATATGCTTAAGTAGAATTGAATGAATGTTTTGAAGACAATAATTCACACCCACACTCAATGATTGTTATTCCAATACTAGGTTAACTTTAATTTAAAGTAGGATCATAAATAGGATGAGGCTCAGCTAAAAGTAGAGTATAAGTAAGAACCAGACTATGCTCAACTGAAGGTGAGGTTGGATGCACAAAAGGCTTAAGAGTAGTAGCTATCATCTCTGGGGGAAGAAAAATAGAAGGATATTTGTATCTATAAAAATGATAAGGACCATTCATGGCATAATTAATGAGCATACACCTAAGAGGCTTCACTGAAATTATAGGTGTACCATGCGATCACTCCATCTCTACCCTACAAAATATATGAAGAATATTAGAATTAGGCACTATGAAGGAATGTGATAAGATGAATAAAAATATTGAAATAAATAAAAATGATATCAAATAATCTCTACATCTCTAGCTTGGACAATTCCACCTAAAAATAGGTCATCTAAAGTATATCCATCATCATAATCTAGTATATGTACGTCGATGGTACATGTAGGTATGACCTTATCATCAAAAGGCACATGATGAATAGAATGTCTAGGATTGGTTAAGACCATAGGTATATCATCGATAGGAGGTTGATGGGATCAAGGTTGAAGAGAGGGAGGAATTTGGGCAATTATATGAGGGGATAGATTGGAAGTTCTAATCTTGAAGCTTATCTCATCTAGCTCATCATCATCAAAATCTAGGAGGTTAGGTGTTATGTTTCCAATGAGTTCAGGGTGACCATTATAACCTTAGATATAATTGACAAAATATTTGAAAATTTTATATCCCTAAATGGGATAATAAGCAAAGGTTCAAGGGTAGGAATTTTAAAGACACCATGTCCTTGGAATTATTTAAAATTCTAAGGGTTGGTATCTCCTTGAATCTTATAAATGGCACCATTATGGTGGAATTTTATGCATTTACATGTGGATGAGGCAAAAAAATTCATACTATGAATCCAAGGTCTACCAAGTAAGATTTTATAAGAGAGGGTAAAGTTAAAAATAATAACTTTCATGTAAATAGTGATAGGAGGGATGATAATGGGAAGCCACATGCAACATAAAGGAGACATTTAGCTTCTATTGTAGCCTTGACATGTGGATTTGAGATTTCACTCAGAATATCTAAGAATTTTAATGAAATTGAGGGAGGAAACATAAGTACCTAAACCCTCATCAATCAAAGCATGCTTAACATGGATATCATAAATTTGGATGTTAATGAATACAAGAGGATCATCTGCATGAAGCATAATATCATCTGGAATCATGGAAGTGATAAGGAACTTAAGGGAAAGATAAGTGTCTATTATTTCATCAACATGTATGGACATCTTTTCACATTATTTATAGATACTATCTTTAGACCCAGATAAGGTAGCTTTGCATCTTATTAGAGGAGGATGAGGGATGTTCATTTCAAATAGTAATTGCATTAGATGATTTTGATGATGAGGGGAAGTTCACATTAATTTGAGGAAAGGTATTTGATATGGGAGATGAAAGAGTTCCATGATGGTGTTCCATTCATCATAACCCATGGGGGGATTTCTAGATAGAGGCACATAATGTTGCAAAAGATCATATGAAGGAGGGTTAGAAATATAGTTAAATTTGTGTTGGTAAGATGTAGTTGGTTTAGGTTGAGGATAAATAGGTTGATTGAATATAGTTGGTGGGAAGGTTGATTGAGGTATTTCTTGTGGTTGGTTTGAATAAATACTATTGGAAGGTTGAGGAATGTTATCTAGATGTTGAGATGTTAGAGGAAGAGTAGAGATAGTGTGACATGTATGATCTAGTTGAGTTGTTGAAAGTGGTTCTTGGAAGGTTATAAGTTCATCTTTCCACAACTCCATTAGATAAGATGGGGAAGTATATGGAATAATGTATAATGTTTGAGAAGTTTAGTGCATGGGTGTTGGATTGGTATCAATAAAAGTAAATAATATTCACATGTTAGTGATATTTACCACATTTTCTTCATTAGTGGTGAAGTATATAATAATTTAAACATTATTTGTGAAATTATTAGGCTTTTCATTGCTATTTTAATGTTTGGGAAGTGGGTATTTATATATAGAAAGATGAGCATTAACTTGATTGAGAGCTTGATTCTTGTTTTATGCTTCATAGGTTTTAAAAGCTATGCCATATGCTTATTATTATTTGTGAATGAGTGAGTCATGATCAAATTTTGGACCAAGAATAAAATATAAAGATATATTATGCAATTGTATATAATTCTCATGAGAGTGGTCCCAACTTGCATGAAATCAACAAAATTTGTTCAGATCATACCATGTTTTCATTGGATGAGTGGGGTCAATATATCATGGTAGAGGCCTTGAAAGATGTTTTTGAAACTTATCTAAGGAAAGGATAATGATTTATGAACATTAATGTTGTTTGGTTTAGAATATGTATGTATATGAGTGTTGTTTAGAGGGAGAGATTGCTCTATAGTGTTGTTTGGAGTGATGGATTGAATATTGTGAATAGTATCATAGGTATCAGTAATGCCATCATTAGTAGCATGATGGTTTTTATTTTTAATAATAATAAAAGTGCCTACAATATGTTGAGATGGTTCAAACTGGTGCATAATAAAATATTATCACTTATCTTGGTTAAGGGCTTCTTCCAAAGTTCTTGGAGAGAGAGTCCTAACCCAATATTATAACTTGGGGTAGAGAGCATTAGTGAATAGGTGTAAAAGGTTATCATATATCATATTATTCTCACATTTTTTATAAAATTTCTTCCATCATTTGTTGAAATCTTGTGCTATTTCAATCTCAATTTGGTTACAATTTATGAAGTGAGCTAAGTTATTCTCGGGAAGATCACTAGTTTGAAAATATTGAACTAGTGAGTTGACCAAATCTTCCAAGCTAATGATAAAATGAGTTTTTAGTTGATTGTACCAATGTAAAACATCTCCAAAGATAATTTTAGCTAATATTTTGGTATAAACAAAGGTATTAAGTTTGACCCAATCTTTATAAAGATTACCAAATGTATTTAAGTGTTGTAACATCTCCACTGGGATCAACCTAGAAATACATTATTTTTTTTTAAATTTTAAACAATGTAATATTTCATTAGATTACACCACAAAAATATAATTATTGATCCAAATAAAATACTCTAAGTATGATAATTATAAAATAATCATGTGACATCTATCCATCATTGATCACTATCATCATATGAAAAACAACATAACTGAATATAGAGAGTAACTATAGATTTACAACCATGAATAGTATAAAAATGTAACCATTGCTATCATGCTAAAATAAGTAATAATTACATCTCATTAGGTATAATAAATACAATACAATTCATAAGATATAAGGCTCCATGGAGCATGAGTTACCCAAACTCTAGTATCTATGCCAATCTCAGGTATCGTTTCCAAATAAGTACTATGGTGGGGAGGGAGATCATCATCTAAGAGATTCTTCACACCAACCATGGACCATTGATCCCCCACATAATCCCCCATTAGGTAGTGACCATACCTTCATGGATGAGTAAATAGTGACGGTGTGAGAACCTAGAGAGATAAACTAGTACCCATGTGTTGTATGACTTCTAAGAACATGTAGTGTACCATAAAGAAATCCATTCTTGCATATGTCACAAAAACATGTAAATAATATATATGAAATGACAATTTATAACTAACATTACTTTGGTCAAAGTTTTCAATAGTTATTTATCTCTATGATCAGTCAAATTCATACACACCACTTGATTGGATTACCTTCATGTAGCATTGGTGATGCTAGTAAGCTAATGAAGTCCGTCTCACTACTTAGTACCAACAATGTGAGATTTGGTTAATATAAATTTAACCAACATATTTTTATACATATTACTTCCTAATAGTAGGCATAGAACATGCTAAACATAGGAATAATAAAAAAAAGCATACATTTAATTTTTCAAATGTATGAATTAATTACCACTATATTATTTGCTGCATAAATAATAATAAGAAATACAAGTACAATTCACACCATCTAGGTATATTACACATTAGACTACATATTTATAATTTTTTTAAGTCGATACAAACATGGTACATTATATAATAACCAATCATAGTTTAGCATTTTCATGTAAACTCGACTTAATTTCAACAATTGGTCATAATAAAGAAAGTCATAATTCTCAAGACATCATAGTCTTTTGTTTAAACATCTTGTTACATTTCTAGGAGGCCGGTATGCACATATAATTTGTGTTATTTACTTTAGGAATCTATGACTTAGTTTTAACAGACAATAAAATTATAAAATCACATATCCTAATATATATATATATATATATATATATATATATATATATATATATATATATATATATGAGCACTTAAATCTTCATATCGATATATATTCCATATATATATATATATACGAGTGCTAGTATTTTTCTCCCCTAGCCTATAAATATAATTTTAGTACTTAATATTCCATATCGATTATTAGTTTCTAGGTAAATATATAATCCAACATGATTTAAATATAAACAAGTGTAATTAAATATAATCCAGCATGAGATAAATGTAATCACTAATTTACATGAGACTAATATAGAATAATAATGTAACATTTAAAACTACTCTTCTTTAACCATAAATGATCTGTGTGCTAGATTCATTAAGTCCTATCATTAATGTAAATATATTCCAATTATAATAGCATTCCTATCAATATAAGGAATAATCCTGAGTGATAAACGATCCGTGCACTAGAGGACTTAATGTAAATATATTATGATTTATATCAGATATACCAGATTTAGATAAATCACTATTATAGGATCTATATATCATTTATGAAATCACTAAGATGTTGTATACATTAATAAATCAGATATCCTAATGTGTGTGTGTGTGTGTGTGTGTGTGTGTGTGTGTGTGTGTGTGTGTGTGTGTGTGTGTGTGTGTGTGTGTGTGTGTGTGTGTGTGTGTGTGTGTGCATGTGTGTGTGTGTGTGTGTGTGTGTGTGTGTGTGTGTGTGTGTGTGTGTGTGTGTGTGTGTGTGTGTGTGTGTGTGTGTGTGTGTGTGTGTGTGTGTGTGTGTGTGTGTGTGTGTGTGTGTGTGTGTGTGTGTGTGTGTGCGTGCGTGCGTGCGTGCGTGTGCAAATTAATAACTAGTGGATAATCTAAAAATTGCCATGCATAATATTTTAAAGATATTAGAGCTAATTTTGCTATATCCAACCAATAACTTTATGGCTATTCTATTTGAGCTTCACATGAATTTTATCGATCACCATGTTATTAGTTTTTCTATGATTGCTTTATACAAAATAATATATATAAATTGCTTTTCACTATACCTAGTGCACTATGAATTGTATAAATTTTGTTAACAACTCGTTGTATGTTTAAATATATTGTTTAATGTATTATAAAACAAAATATTATTAAACTATTCATCACTCTCATATTTCCCTATATATCTTTATGTACCTGAAATATGAACCATATATTATTAAAATCTTACATACTCCTCTATGTTATAAGTAAATTCATATAGAAATCACTGTACATAATCTCTATTCATAATATATGTTACAAGTAAGTTCATATAGTAATCACTATGCATAATAAATGGTTCACTACTTCCATTATATCATTATTTTTGGATTTAAAATGCTTGCAATAACATTATATCACTATTCATGTTTGTTATGTTACTCTCATAGTTTGGTATATAACAAATAGTATACTCTAAATTAGTAAGTTTATGCGTAATATTTTGATGTTAACATATTTTTATATAATTATACTCTAAATTCACTAGTTTTATGAATATAAAACTATTGATGTTAACTAATGAAGGGTCATGTGCCTACGTGTTTTATATATTTAAAGCACTATGAGTTGTGCATATCACTACATCTAAATTTTTACATTTACATACTTCGATTCTTTGGAGTTTTTATACCTTTTACACCAATTCATTATACATTCTATACTCCAACAAAACTTTGTATAAGTAATTCATATTGTCATCAGACCACTATACATTAAAACAAGTCGCTACTTAAGTAAATTTGACAGTTATAAAACTAAACTAATTTCCATATCTATCATATTTCTATGTTATATATTTATAACATTGCTAATTCATTGGAATATTTATCAGTTCACTCTATTTCCATAAAAATAAATATGAACTTTTAGTCTAGATGTCATGTAGTTCTCATGTATAAATATTAAGTGGATTTACATAAGAAAATAAAGGTGCCACTAACCTGGTATTTACGTCTAAGCTAAAGTAGTATGCTCTGTCAAACTTCCTTCCTTCACTCTCAGCATTGCCTTTTTCTTTTCAATTCCCCAATTTCTTCTTCTCCTCTGCGTCATGCTTCCCTTTTCCTTCTCTAATTCCTCTCTTCTATATTGTGCTCTTATTCACATGTTCCTCTCCTCTTTCCCAAATGTGCACTCCTTTATCTTTTTCCTTTCCTTACAAAAATATTGTACTTTTATTTAAAGTTGTCATTATTTTATTTTTATTTATTTTATTAAATGATTTTATTTTTTTTTATCATTTTTCTTAAATATATACTTTCTAATTCGCTTTTGTTATTTATGTATTTAAAAATTAAAATACAATTGCTTTATTTTATTATAATATGACTTAAAAATAAATAACCTCTTAAAATAAATGGTCATAATGATTTATTAATAACATGACTAATGTAAGGTCAATAACATTCAGTCATAAAAAATGATAAATAACACATTATTATATAAAATGAATTAAAACAACCACAATGCAAATCCCACAAAATTAATTATACATAATCATTAAACTAAGCTAACACAATTAATATGCATAATTAATTATCTAAGTGTAGATAATCATCAAAATTTACTAATGCTAACCATTCAACTATGCATATAACATGTACTAACTAATATGGTGAGTGAAAAGTTCTAACCATTCCTTTGTCATCCCCCAACACCTCCATCTATGTCACCCTCTCTGATGATGCTCTCCCTCCATCATGATCTAAAGGATGAATATCTTCTACATCCAACTCATGATAAAAATTTAGTTAGTCCATACATTATGACATATATACATCATATAATATTGCTAAAATAACAAATCAACATGATCACCATGTAAAGAATATACACTAATCTAACTCATATCAATGCCATCATGTAATCAAAGCAACATACAATTATCCCATAACAACATATAATTTTTAGCTTAATCAAATAATAATCAAATCAAATTTTCAACTATAAATATCCATGAATAATGAAGTAAATTTATTTAGTGGGAAATCAAGATGTAACATCCTTCCCCCCTAAAGCTGGTCATCATCTTGATGTCACTTGTTCAAACATAAATTTTGAATTAAAAACATTTTTCAATAGAAAAATAACATAGTGTGATGCATCAAATAAAATAAATAAATGTGGAAATCACCTGTAGAACTCATTTTAGTCCTTCCAAGTAGTACTATCCTTAGAGTATTGGTCCCACAAGACCTTGCACTATGACATCTCTCTATTATGTAAATGAAGTCTGTGAGTGTCAATTACTTTGATTGGTTCTACCACGACCACCCCAAGATCCAGAACCTACAAAGCATTTAAATCTAACACATGTGAAGGATCAACTATATAATTTTTGAGATAAGAAACATGGAAGGCATTGTTTAATAGAGATAGGGCTAGTGGCAATCCAAGCCTATACACTATAGGATTGATCACTTCTAACACCTTGAAGAGTCTTACATATCTTGATGATAATTTTGCTAGATTCTTAAATTTAATTGAGCTCTTCTATGACTGAACTTGCAAGAACACTTTATCACCTATTGAAAACTACCTATTTATTCTCTTTAAATTAGTATAAATCTTATGCCTATCATTGGCCTCAGACAATCTCTATCTGATTAATCTAACTTGATCTTCCATTTTTGAAAGCATCTTAGGTCTAAATACTACCCTATCTTCCAACTTATCCCAAATAATTGGTGTCCTACACCTTCTTCCATATAATGCCTCAACTAGTGAAATCTTCAAAGCTTATTGGTATGATTTATTATAAGAAAACTCAATCAACATAAGATAATCATACCAATAATGTTATCTTTTGTTGATAAAGTTACCTTGGTTAGCTTATCAACTATTACTAAGATCATATCATATCTATTTCATGGCAATGGTAAACCTTGGACAAAGTCTATATTGATCACCTGCCACTTCTATTTTGGTATATCATGTGGATATAACAATCAAGCCAAATGCACATGTTCAACTTTCACTTGCTGACATTATAGTCAATGTGACATAAAGTCCACCACATATTTCTTGATTCCCTTATAGAAATAAAGTGGTCTAAGCTCTACCATAATATTGGTTATTATTGGATGTCTTAAATATGGGGAATTGTACAATTTCTTTAGCACTATGATTCATAGATTCTCTTGATCTGGCACATACATCCTTCTATTTTAATGCAAAATACTATCTCTCTAATCTACATCCTTTATGTCTAAGATTTTGAGCATTTTAGATAATGGTTTACTAACCTGATCATATAATTCATCTCTTGGTGAGAATTAATCACTTGATCCTTGAAAGTACCTATGATAGTAACCACAACTACTATGTACCTTTTATGACTTAAGGCATCAACTACTCTATTTTCCTTTCCTTTAATGTAGTTGATATAAAAATCATAATTAGGCAAGAACTCAATCTAATATCTCTAATGAGCATTCAAATTTGGTTGAATGAAGATGTACTTGAATCCCAAGTTATTCATCTTGAGCTCAAACAGTTTTCCCAACAAGTAATTCCACCAAAATTAAAAAACATGCACAATTACTAAAAGTTATAAGTCATGAGGGGCATAGTTCACCTCATAAGGCTTCAGCTTCCTTGATTCATAAGCTACCACTATGCCATCTTATATAAGGAATCTTCCAAGGCCATCCCCAGATGCATCTATTATCACTAAAAATTTGACCATTGGGATCAAGAACTCTTAATATTGGTGCTAAAGTAAGCCTCTTTTTTAATTCCTAAAAAGCTACTTCACACTTATTTGACTAGAGAAAAATTTACTTCTTACACTGCAGATAGGTAATTGGATTATTTATCTTAATTTTTTTTGGAATGAACTTCCTATAATAGCTCACTAATCCCATGAAAATCCTTACCTCATGCATATTATTTGGTGTTGTCCACTCCATAATGGCTCTTATCTTTTTTAGATCCACTGCAATATCATCCATAGAGATAATATGTCCTAGATATTGTACTCTCTCTTGAAAAAATACACACTTTGATAATTTTCCATATAACTTGTGTTTCAATAACCATTACAAAACCAATTCTAGATGTTGAAGATGTTCTTCTTCATTCTTAGAGTCTATAAGAATGTCATCAAGAAAGACCAAAACAAAATGATCTAGATAATCTCTAAACACACTGTTCATGAGATTCATGAATCTTGTTAGAGTATTTATCAACTTAAATGGTAACACTATGAACTCATAGTGACCATAATGAGTTCTAAAAATTATCTTAGGAATATCCTCATCCATTATCCTTAGTTGATGGTATCTTGATCTAAGATCAATCTTATAAAAGATTATTCACCCTTACATCTGATTGAAAAGATCATCTATATGAGGTGGAGGATATCTATTTCTGATAGTTTCCTTATTCAACATTATATAGTCTATGAAAAGTCAAAGAGTGTAATACTTCTTCTTAAAAAAGACAACTGGTGCACCCCATGGTGACACACTTGGCCTGATCAACCCCTTTGACAATAATTCTTAGAGCTAGGTCTTCAATTCAACCAATTTAATGGTTATCATCTTGTATGGTGCCTTAGACTGAGGTTCTAATTTAAGTATGATATCAATCGAGAAATCAAACTCACATTTAGGAGCCAATCTTGGTAATTCTTCTTGAAACACATCATGAAAATTCTTGAGGAATGGATAATATTTGAGGGATGGTTCCTTAAATTCCTCTATTTCATTTATATTAATGATAAATACTTGGCGTCCTTTTCCATGATCATTCTTGAGTTGCATAGCATAAATTTGTCTAAGCCTCAATGCTCTTTTCTCACCTTGAATTTGTGTCTGGTTTCCAAAGTTGTTAAGACACTCAACCTTCTTTAGGTAGTAGTCAACCTTAGACTTATGTTCTGCAATCTAGTTGACTCTTAGGATCACATCATATGACCCAATTGGTGATACATACTGATCTACTATTATTGTAAATTTTGGTAACCTAATATCTGCTTTGACTTACACTTGTCAACCATGACATTTGGATAATTCTCATATTGTACCGACCATGCATTTTTCATTACTCTAGCTCTTCTAGATAATTTATTAAGCATTTTAAGATCTATAAATTTTTTTTTAAGCTCTATATCTATCAAAATAGAAACTAGATGTTCAAACAAAATACCTGATAGTTCTATGGGTGAAGCTTGGAATTTGGCTTGTTGATTATCAACTGTTGCATGAATACGTTATTGAAAAATTCCCTACTAAAGAGTAGGATCTTTATTCTTTGACTTATCCTAGGTGCACTAATGATAATAATAGTCACCTCCAAAAATGAATAAACATCTAGGTGGTACTTTCCTATCAACGTGTTGGTTTCTTTTGAAATTGACTTTGAAACCATTGCCTAATTTTTTGTTAACTTATCTATTGTTGAATTTGTCATTCTAATTTTTGAACTACCTCTTGGAGTCTCCACTCTAATTCTAGTTCTTATTTTTGAAAGTTGGTTTAGAGCTTCCAAAAAAATTCTTAAACTTGTCCCTGATCTATACAAGAGATTTTAAATTCTACTCCTACTTTACTTCCTTCTCAAAAACTTGGTCTATTGTAGAAGTTCCATGAACATTCACCTCTCCACTTATCTGGGGTTTCAATCCCATGATGAACTTCTTAATCCTAAACCTTTCATCTTCTTAGTACTAAGGTACATACTTCATAAGTTTGGTAAACTATTCCCAGTACTCATTAATCAATAAGTCTCATTAATTTAAATTAGAGAAATATGTAATCTTATGGTCAAAGTATAACTATGAAAGCCACCATGATCTGAACAAAGTCATAAATTGATTCCAAGTAGTGGTAGTCAAATTAAGATTCATTTCCAATTTATTATTGGCCGACCATGTAGCTACTTCACCAACCAACTAGTAAGCTTTCCAAACTGATTTAGTAACCTTGAAGTAGTTTTAAATCTTGAAATACTTATCCATATCCATCAGCCATGCTTCAACTCTATCACCCCAAAATATCTTCATCAAACTTAGGTTGATTCAGCTTTTTAAAATCTCTATCCAACTCTATAGTTACCTATACTCTTCATTATGAGGGTTTTGCTACTAATTAGGATGCTCTTCAAGTTCATCTTGGTCTTCTTCCTCTTCATGAACATGAGATTCCTACTCTAGGGCTGAAATTTGGTCTTTGGTCTCATTCATGGCTATGAGAATCTAATCCAACTTTGCTACTTACTTACCAAAAAATTAATTAGGATCAAATGGAGGGGTATTGATATTGACATTTGATGGAACCTCTCCATATACTCTAGCTTTCACCATCTCTTTTTTGTTAAATATAGAAATATAAAAATGTTAGTGGACTCATTCAGTCCTAAAGTTTGAGTCATATCTCTAATACTACATGTAACATCCCCACTAAGATCCACCTAGAAATATATGGTTTTTTAAATTTTAAACAATGTATTATTTCATGAGATTAAACTATGTGAATCTAATTAGTGATCTAGATAAAGTAATCTAAGTATGATAACTGTAAAATAAACATGTGACATCTATCCATCACTAATCACTATCATCATATGAAACACAACATAACTAAATATAGATAGTAACTATGGATTTCTAGCCATGGATAGTAAAAACATGTATCCATTATTACCATGGTACATCTCATTAGGTACAACAAATACAATATAATGTATAATATATAAGGATTCATGGAGCATGAGTTCCTTTAACTCTAATATCTATGGCAATCTCAAGTTTTGTCTCCAAATAAGTATTATGATGGGGAGGGAGAGCATCATCCAAGCACTTTTACACACCAACCATGAACCATCAATTCCTCACATAATATCCCATTAGGTAATCTCTATCCCTTCATAGATGAGTAGATAGTAATGGTGCAGGAATCCAGAGAGACAAGCTAGTACCCATGTGTTGTATGATTTCTAAAAACATGTAGTGTACCATAAATAAATTTGTTCTAACATGATATTGTAAAAACATGTAAATCATAAAAATGAAATGATAATGTCTAACTAACATTACTTTAGCCAAAGTTTTCAATAGTTATTGATCTATAAGATTAGTCAAATTTATATCGACCATTTGATCAAATTACCTTCATCTTGCATTGGTGATGCTAGTAAGCTAGTGAAGTCCATCTCACTACTTATTCAATACCATCAATGTAATATTTGGTTAATATAAATTTAACTAATAGATTCATACAAATTACTTCCTACTAGAAACCATAAAACATGCTAAACATAAGAATAATTAAAAAAACATACATTTAGTCCATCAAATGTATGATTGAATCACCACTATATTATTTTTTACATAAATAATAGTAAGCAATACAAGTAGAGTTCATACCATCCGGGTATATTACACATCAGACTCCATATTTATAAAATTTTTAAGTAGATACAAACATGGTACATTCTATAACAAGCCATCATAGTCTAGACTTTTCATGTACACTCTACTTAATTTTAGCAACTAGTCATAATAAATAAAGTCATATTTCTCAAGACAATAGTCTTTTGTTTAAACATCTTGTTACATTTATAGGAGGTTGATATGCACATATAAGTTGTGTTCTTTACTTCAGGAATCTATGACTTGGTTTTAATAGTCAATAAAAATATAAAATCACATCTCCTAATGTACTAATATATATAATGTATGCATATGAGCACTTAAATATTCATATCAATATATTCCATAAATATATGAGTGTTAATGTTTTTTGGTAGTAGCCAATAAATGTACTTTTAGTACTTAATATTCCATATCGATTATTAATCTCTAGGTAGATATAATATCTAACATGCTTTAAATATAAATAAGTGTAATTAAATATAATTCAACATGAGATTAAATGTAATCACTAATTTACATAAGACTAATATAGAATAATGATGTAACATTTAAAATTACTATTCTTTTATTATAAATGATCCATGTGCTATATTTATTAAGTCATATCATTAATGTAAATATATTTTGATTATAATATCATTCCTATCAATATAAGGAATAATCTCGAGCAATAAATGATCCATGCACTAGAGGACTGAATGTAAATATATTCTAATTTATATCAAATATACCAAATTTATATCAATCACTATCATAGGATATACATAACATTTACAAAATCATTAAGATGCCATATGTATTTCTAAATTAGATATCCTAATATATATATGTATAAAGTAATAACCAATGAATAATCTAGAAATTGCCATGCATAATATTTTAAAGATATTAAAGATAATTTTTCTATATCCAACTAATAACTTTATGGCTATTCCATTTGAGCTCACCATGCATTTTATTGATCACCATATTATTAGTTTTTCTTTGATCACTTTATACAAAATATTATATATAAATTGCTTTCCACTATACCTAGTGCGCTATGAATTGTATAAAGTTTGCTAACAACTCATTATATGTTTAAATATATTGTTTAATGTATTATACAACAAAATATTATTTCATTGTTCATCACTCTTAGATCACCCTATATATATTTATGTACCTAAAATATGAACCTTATAAGTATGAACCATATATTATTAAAATCTTACATACTCCTTTATGTTATAAATAAGATCATATAATTATTGTTCATAATTTATGTTATAAGTAAGTTCATATGGAAATCATTGTACATAATCACTGTTCATAATATATGTTATAGGTTATTTCATATAGTAATCATTGTGCATAATAAGTGGTTTGATACTTCCATTAAATCACTATTTTTGGATTTCAAAATCTTGTAATAATGTTATATCACTATTCCTATTTGTTATGTTACTCTCATAGTTTGGTATATAACAAATAGTATACTATAAATTAGCAGGTTTATCTAAATATTTTGATGTTAACATATTTTATGGCAGTATACTCTAAATTTGTCGATTTCATTAATATATAGTTATTGATGTTAACTACTAAAGGTCATGTGCATATGTTTTTATATATTTAAATTGTTGTGAGTTGTGCATATCACTACATATAAATCATGGCATTTACATACTTTGATTCCTTAGAGATATATACCTTTTACATCGATTTTTTATACATTCTATACTCCAACAGAACTCTGTACAACTAATTTAAATTGGCATCAGACCATATTACAACTAAACAAGTCATTATTTAAGTAAATCTGATAGTTTTTTGTAAAACTAAACCAATTTCCATATCTATCAAATCACTATGTTATATATTTATAACATTAATAATTAATTATGATATTTATTAGCTCACTCTATTTCCATAAAAATAAATATTAACTTTCAGTCTAGATGTCATGCGGTTCTCATATATAAATATTAAGTGGATTTACATAAGAAAATAAAGCCACCACTAACATAGTATTTGCATCCAAGATAAAGTAGTATGCTTTGTCAAACTTCCTCCCTTTACTCTCAGTATTGCCTTTTCCTTTTCACTTCCCCAATTTCTTCTGCTCCTCTGTGCTGAACTTCCCTTTTCCTTCTCTAATCCCTCTCTTCTACACTCTATTCTTCTTCACATGCTGCTCTCCTCTTTCCCAAATTCACCCTCCTTTATCTTTTTCCTTTCCTTACAAGAATATGGTGTTTTTCTTTAAATCTATCAATTTTTTTCTTTTATTTATTTTATTAAATGATTTTATTTCATTCTATTATTTTTCCTAAATATATAATTTTTAATTCACTTTCATTATTTATGTATTTTTTAAAATAAAAAATAATGGATTTATTTTATAATAATATGACTTAAAAATAAATAACCTCTTAAAATAAATGGTCATAATTATTTATTAATAATATGATTAATGAAAGGTCAACTACATTCCATCATAAAAAATGGTAAATAACACATTATTATTCAAATCAAATTAAAACAACCACAACACAAATCCCACAAAAATCATTCCACATAATCATTAAACTAATCAACACATAATTAGTATGCATAATAAATTATCTAAGTGTATATAATCAATAAAACATACTAATGCTAACCATTCAAAAATGCATGTAAAATGTACTAACTAATGTGGTATGTGCAGTGTTCTAGCCATTCCTTTGTTTTCCCCCAATACCTCCATCTATATCACCTTCTTGGATGATGCTTTCCATCCATCATGTTCTAAGGGATGAATATCTCCTACATCTAATTCATGATAAATAGGTAGTTAGTCTATACATCATGACATATATACATCATAAAATACTGTTGAAATAATAAATCAAAATGATCACAATGTAAATAATATTCACTATAGCTAACTCATGGAAATGTCATCATGAAATCAAATCAACATACAACTATCCAATAACAACATATGACTTACATCTTAATAAAATAATAGTCAAATAAAATTTCCAACTATAAAAATCCATGGATAATTAAGTAAATTTTCTTAGTGGGAAATCAAAATGTAACAAGTGTAATGTGAGATTGATAGACCCATTATAACTGATAGTAGGTGTGATACCTCCTATGTTGATATTATAAATTTTAGGTACAAGAGGTTCATTTTAGATATGTTTGATCATTTTATTAATGAGGGGTGGTTGAGGAATAATGTTACCATGGGAATTCCTAAGGGGGGTGGGGGAATTTGGATTTTGTGCTCCCCATGTAAAATATTATTGGGGTTGATTTTCAAAGTTAATGAGATTGTTTTGCATATGCATAATTTGATTTACATTATTGGTGTGAAAATTATGCATCTGATTGAGTGTTTGTAATAATAATTAGTGATTTTGGGTAGTAGTTTGACTATTGGGTGCAACTTGTGAAGCATTTGTATTGGTATTAGTGGCTTGTGTTGCACTATGAGTAGTATCATGCACCACACTAGTGGCATGAAAATCATCGGTAGAAAAGGAAACAATAGTAACATGATTAACATTAGCAACAAAAGATTTACTAGTGGCATGATTAGCATTGGTAACAAAAGATGCACTAGTGGCATGATTAAAGAGAAAGGTCTTTGGAAAAGGCCCACTAGATGTTGATCTGACTATGTTAATGGATATACTTGTCATGGAGGTTGAATAAGTCATATAATAAGATGTCATGATATATGAAGGGGAAAAAAGAAAAGGAAAAGGTTGAGAAACAAAGAAAGTGTCTCCCCCAAATCTATGAGAGAAGGGAGGGAAGGGTGAATGCATTTCTTCTACTTGAGGACCTATCATGAGATTATAAATGGTTGAAGGGTCCTTACCTCTATGTTGATAAAATTCATTAATGAAGAAGATAATTTCAAGTGTGTACTCTAATTCATGCTTATATTCTAAGGAAAATAAATGATTATGAATAGAAGATGAATGAGGAGGAGTCCCATAATTGGTAGTGAGAGTGGAAATGTGAACATTACTTTCATTTAAAGTGGAATTCACAAGTTTATTCTTATGAAACCTATTAGGATTGGTAAGACTAATCATATTTGTCATATTTAACTATGTACTATTCTCCAATAGGAAATTCATGATGATAAAAAGAGGCTAACAAGTTGATAGAAATAAAAGTTATGAAATAGGGTAATGTTAAGAATACAAAACACAAAGAAATATTAATGAAATAAAGACAAAATTAAAGTAAAAAAAACTTAATACAAGATAGACATAGATTTAATGTGGTTCAGCCAATATGGGCTACATCCACATAGAAATAGCCAATTCTTCTCTTTATTTAGTCCAACAAAATGAAGGGATAAAACCTGTAATACATCTCCTCTTCACTTACATACAACATGCCACCATAATTAAAATGCTCTCATATCAAAAGGAGGGTTACATGTAGGGCAAAAATGCACACACATATTTATACCATTAGATCTGCAACCTAATAGTGAACAGTCTAGATTTACTATGAAATTAAAATATTTTATAATGTATTTTTAACTAAATTTTGATTTAAGGGTGTTATAATAATATTAGGCTCCACCATACAATAAATACAAAATGGAACAGGTCAATAATGTTTTGAAAAATAGGAAACAAAATAGGGAATAAGAGGACACAGTCATGCAAGTCAATTGGATAGGAAACTAAATAGGAAATGAGAGGACATAGATAGGTTGACTGTGTACTACTAGATAGGAAATTAAGCAAGATGATAAAATACATAGTTAAACTGGTCAATTGTGTATGGTAGAGGTAAATACTTAATAAACTGATAAAGATACATAGTCATATGAGATGACTATATATTGTAAGTAAGATGAACAACCCGTAAGAGACTGTGTTGATAGGGATGATAGTGCTTTGAAAATAGGGAAATATTTTATAAGATCATATCTAAGAAAATTAAATGAAGCACACAAGAAATTGGATCAATGTGATTGATCCAATTAGAATACACAACACAAACCTTGCACTATGTTGGTTAATATATATTTTGTAATACAAAATACAATGAGCAAAGAGTAGGCAATAACTTCAAAGTAAAAAATGATTTGTCATTCATAAGTGTTGTTAAATTATAATAAAGTTTGAAATAAATGTGATGGGAAGTTGGCTATAAGATGGAACTAGAAATCAATTTAAATATGGTTTCAAGAAGTTGAGGGTGAAAGGAATCTATATTGGTAATGGTAGTAGCTTGGTATTAGGTCTTACTCCCTCACTTCACAATCTTGCAATGATAAATGTGTCAAGTGTTTTACCAATAAATACCATCAATCACATGTTTATGCTTGGCCAAAAAATTAAGGAAGCTTCTCCCTTGGTGATTAAATTCAAGTAGGTAGGCCTTAGGAAGATAGATGTTTAATGTTTTTTTTGTGTAAAGTAATTTGGAAGTGTGTGCAAAAGAGAAAAATACTGTGACTAAGTCAGTAAATTAAAAAAAACACCTAATTAATCTATGTTTGTTACTCTAAGCATGAAATCAATTGAAATGAAAAGTGAATTAATTACTATAAAAAATATGTTAATTTTGTTGATCATGAAGAATACAAATTCAATTTAGGCAATATTATATGGAAAAAATGTATAACAGATTCGACTGGGTTGCTACTATTTTGTAGAATAAAGATTTGGAAGAACAAAGTCAAATAGGTTGACTATGTCTTCTAGATATAAGATAGGCTATAGAACTATGCCAAACTTATCAACCCAAGTTGGTTGAGGGGATATAGTTTTATAGAGTGTAAACTTGTGAAAAATAGTACTAGAAATGATAAATAAGGTAAGAATGAACCTTGGTGGGTTTGAATATGCTTAGATTGAAAACTATTTCTACTATTATGCTCAAGTGTTGACTTGAGTATTCTTCTAATAGAGTCAAATAGCTCAATAGAGTTTGTATAACTTTTATATTGAAAATAAATTGTGAATAGAGTCGATTGACTCGACTATGTTTGCATAATTGTATGTTAAAAAAGGATAACTATGAACAAAGTCGACTGGTTTGACTATGTATGCAAATATATAATTGAAGAAGAAGACTATGTCAAGCTAATTGATCTATCCACCTATATGTGGAGAAGACCTACATAGATATAACAAAATCATTCTGGGATGACTATGTGTTAAACATGTGCACAGGCTATTAGAACTATACTGATAGGTTTGATATAGTGCTACAAAAAATAGAAATATATAATATGATGAAAAAAATGAAACCATGAAATAAAATTTTCATGGATTAGATTCATGTTAGGTTTATCATAATGTATACAAATAAAAATGCAACTGACCTATTAATCAATACTAAATTGAAGAAGATAAATCCTACTTACACTTCCATTTGTTGATATATAAGATATCTAGGGTCATGACCAAGATGGATCCACTAGACCTAATCAAGGGATCTCTTACCACAATAATATCACTAAAGAGGGTTCCAAAGCCTCTAGTCAAGAAACACTATGCAATAACCCTAGTTAGGATCTATGTTTTCATATTCACAATTTAAATGACAAGTAAAGTAAAATCTAATCTAGTGCTCACCAAATCTTGTGGCATAAAGTGGGGGTAATAAACATAAAAACAAAACATGCATAGAATATATATACCCATGTCAATGTATATTAAATCCTAATGCATGAGAGATAAGTAAAAATGCAAATCTATCTACTCTTAAAAATGAGGAACAAAGTTAGGAATACTTAACTTTGAAGATGAACCCTCCAAGCCTCAATCTCTCCCTTGGACCAAGTGCTTCACAAAAGGTTGTTGTGGTATGTAAGGATAACAAGGATAAGTCAGTTCTAGGCTACACAACTTCTATATACATCCAAAAAACTTCTCCATAAGATAATATATGTATCTCTAAAGAAATTATTGAAACCCTAAGAAATGCTCCTCAAGTAGAATGGTGGATAAGTAGATGCATAGTATATTTTTCTTCATATCTTATCTTTTCTTCCTTATAAATGATAGAAATGGATGTGTATATATATGAATCTAACCCTAAACCTTTCCAAAATTTTCACTGACAAAATCAACCTAATTCGACTCTATATCATTATTTGGTAATATTAAGTTAGGTCCTAATCTAGTTTGGCCAAAGCCAACCTAGACTCATAATGTGCTTTTAAAAAATTAAATTTAGGGTCAGCCCAAGCTGATAGTGTATGTTAAATGTCAAAAATGGGTTTTAGGCTTAAAAAGGGGCTAAGGTGGTGAATTTCTTGGAGGAGTTTGCAAGTGAGGAGGTAGGGATTAGGGAATTACAAAGGAGAAGCTTGTGTAGATAACAAGTAGTATTATAAGGGACAACAATACTATGAAGAACTAATGGTCTACCCACCCATTTCTTAATGCACCCCTTAAGACATGCACTCAGAGAGATTGAGACTCAATGGGTTTCTATAAGATAAAAAACATTAGTAATTGATAAATTTTGAAAATATTGCGTGTATAAAAATAACATTACAATACATTGATGGGTTACTCATAATCCATAGTTACCTACCTATACCACTATAAATAAATCCATCTACTCCAAGTTTGAGTGTATAAATTTTAAAAAAACACTCCCAATTTATAATGGATATCCAAGAAGGTTTAGAGTAAAATCATAAGTTATTTTCCAATTAATCTTTGGGTTTATGCCATTTATATTTCTCTCACTGCTTGGGCACATGAATGGTATATCATTAATGATACTTGAAAAGAAACAAATGAATAAGATATTATTAAGGAATAATCTATCCACACTTTCACTTCCTCTTATTCCAAACCTAAACTCTCTAAACCTCTAAAAGTGATATACAAGGCTAATATGAAACATGACATGATCATGGAGTACATGACAAAGATTCAGAATGAAAGAGGTTATAAACTTCCTTATTTTTTTATGAAGACTATAGTAATGAGAATATTGAATAAATTAGTGAGTTGTGCATAAAGTTCATAAATCCAATATAATTAAATAAGGAAAAGGTAATCCATCAAGTAGAAGAACACAATCTAAAATATAACATGGGCCATCTTAACTTTAAGGATTCTATTTTAGAAATAGGATTCCTAGATGTAAAAAATGATATGAATATGTAATATGATGAACCTTTGTACACTAAAGAAGTAAATATTTTAATTGATGTAAATCCAAAGATTACTTCAGTTGGAGAATACTAGTTAGATGAATAATTTCAATGCATCATTAAAATTCTCATGGAGTTATAGGATTTCTTCCCTTATAACTTTAAATAAATGAAGGGAATTCATTCTCCCTTATAAAATATGATGATAATTTTTTTTGAAGGTGCAAGGCTAGTAAATAAAGGGCCTTACAAAATTTACCCAAACCATTATGTTAGAGTAAAGGAAAAAGTAGAAAAAATGCTAATAGCACCTTAATTATTCAAGTGGTAGAGGAGTCTAAATGAGTTAGTACAATAATCATAAGCATTAAGATGAATAGGCACAATGGATTTTTGTGGATTTATATGTGATTAATGAAGCTTATCTAAGTGACCTATTCCAAACCCTATTTATAAGTATGATACTATAAGGTGTTGTAGGTTGTGATATCTATACCTTAATAGATTAATTATTTGGCTACCATCAGGTCAAAAATATATAGAAAATAATGAAAATACCATCTTCACTATAGAGTGGGATTTTTTTTCTAAAAATGTCACACCTCTTTGTCTAAATAATGTGCTAAAAATGTTTTCATGTATAGTGGTGGAAGTATTTAAACATTTCATACATAATTTTTTACAGGTGTATTTGGATGACTAGACTTTGTATGGCTTAGTCAAATACCACCAATATAATCTACATATTATGTTTGAGATATGTAGGTAAATACAAATCTCACTCAACCATAATAATTGTGTTTTCAACACACCCCATGGAACTTTTCTTGGACAAGTTGCATGTTGTCGGTGTAATATTCAACACTTTTGACAAATTTAACATTTCACAACTATGGAGTCACAATTCTCTCCTATATTTAGAAGGGAGGTTACCTTTATTGAAAATAGTTAAAGATAAACTAAACCTATTTATAGTATCTATATGTTGAATGGAGTATTGGGTTTTACTATTTTCAATAGAAACAAAAAATAAAATAAAGGAAGATGAAGGGTCATGCATGAATGAGAAAATGTAGATTTCATTCAACACATGAAAAGAATATATTTATGAAAATTAATGTGAGTATTTAATATTAATTCAAGTATTTATTTAATTGAGAGATATACATTAACATATGAAGAATACACATTCACCAAGAAAAATCAAGACACAAAGTTATGTAATTTCCTTGTGTTCTCAGTTTGAAGAACAAACACAAATTTTATTTCTCCTATCTTTCAATAAAAATTACAATGGAGAACAAAAATCCCATATACAATTTCCATTTATCCTATTTATATAAATAGGAGGGAATGGCCTAGCCCTTCACTTTAAAATGTGACCTTTGATATTTAAATTTTTTTCTTATTATATTTTCCCTAATTTTATAATTTATATAAAAGGAAAAATGCACTTTCTCAAAATAGAAAACTGAAAAAAATATAAAGGAAAACATGTATAATACTAATATGTCTTCTTTGGAGTAGCAACTAGTGTCAAAGATCTTGGAAAAGTAACATAACTTATGGCTTGTCATTTTTCTTGCACAACTTTGAATTTTCTTAATTTATTTACTACTTTAGTGATTGTATTCCCCTTAAGGACTACTACATGCTTAAAACATGTTGGCCATATATCAAAAACCAGTATCATAGTGTTTAGGATTTTTATAAGTTTAGTAAATTGATTATTCATTTCCACAAGTGACCCATGGATTTTACTAAGCACAATAATTGAGGTTACACTAAATGCATTTTATTTGAACAATTCCTCCTTGATCAACTTCTTGAATTGATCCTTAAATTATTCCATGGTAAATGGGATAGTCCCATATTCCTTCAATAGTTCATAATATAGGCCTCCTAGATTATAAGAGGGTTCCTTCTATTACTCTCTTCTCATTTAGACTTGCTCTTGCAGCTTACCAATGGCTTGGTTCATAATTTCAATATTTTGAATGATGCATGACCATTTATAGGAGGTATCATCTTCAAACTTCTTAAAATTATATACTTAACCATTAACTTGGAGTCAATTTTGATCATTTTTAAAACTATTCCTTTCACATTTTCCCAAAACTTAAACTCGATATCATGGGTCGTGATTTGTTGGTTCATATTGACAATTTCAAAATAAATAATCCCATTCAGCTTCATCGCCTCTTTGATATATGTCATGCCATCTAATAAAAATTACTCAAACCATGATTCAAGAGTTTTCCCATAAGTTTTTTAGCTATTGATGGTGGCTATGGCCTCCTTGTTGATTCCAAGGACTTGAGTGGGGAATCTACTTAAGGAGTTATTAGTGTCTCGACTAGGTTGAAAAGATAACTAGCATATCTAGACAACTATCAAACCTGATATTTTAATTTATTATGATTGAGTTCATCCTAATCATATATATTAATAATTATGTATATAGTATAATTCATGTTATGAACATTAGTCTCCCTAGTTATCTCTCTAAGAGATTCTTATTTTAGAGAGTAACCACTTCCAATCATCTTTTCTTCATTTTTATTGACATTCATCTCAACAATCTCTAAAAATTCAGTCCATGATGGGTCTGAGACTAAATTTTATGTGGTATTTGCATTCTTAAGAGGAGGATTCTTGAGTATATTATCTCTTACATCAAAATGTGGAATTTCATCCTCAACCACCATTTTTACCAAAACTAGTCATTTGAGTGATTGAAGGTGGTGGTGATGGTTGCTTCAAAGATGAATCTTTTATAGGAGGTGGAATAGATGGATAAACTATGGGATAAGGATATTAAAACATTGGCACCTCAACATCATTAGCATTATCATGCTGAACTTCTACTTAAGCAGAGGAAATATACTATTGAGTAGTATCCTTGATCAAAAAAGATGTATCTACCAAAGGAGAAGAGGACTGAAACATGAAATACTTATTACCAATCATTGGAATTTATTCACAAGTATTTATAAGATTATTTGACTAATTTTTATATACATCATCTACATCATCATAAATTTCATAGCTAGATGACTAAATTATAACAATATCACTGCCTTTTTCACAAACCTTGGGAGTAGTTACATGTGCTTTTTTTAGATTTAAAGTCCTTGATCACTTAGGGATTCCTACTTTAGTGAATTATTAAAGTTTATTTTTGAACCATTCCATGTAATGGTCCAATAGGTGCTTCATTATATTCTGCAATTCTAGTAGCTCTCTAACAAATTAGTTGATGGTTAGTAGTGGGGCACTCATGAATTTTTTGACATATATAGGATCAAACATATCACTATTATCATCAATAATCCTTTATTGAACCCATGTATCAATGAAGGATTTGATTTTTTATAAACTCATTCTTCCCCAGTCACATCTTATTATTTCATGCCCATTAAAACAATTTGCCTAGTAATCCTCTAAATGTGAAATATGTTCATAAGAAGCACCAATGTTGGGGAAATTTTATAAAAACCTCTCAGTATCAAAATAATCCCAATTAGGATATGAATACACAGTGAAATATATAATTTAATATTTGATTACCTAAGAATTTACTACATTATTTCATGAAAAATTTCCTAAGGAGATTGGGAATCTAACACAAAAACATGCCTATCTATATAATGCTTGTCTACTACACCCAAATTTTGTTATAATTCAATCAGTATGATATTATTATTGGCTAACTTGAGTAGTTATAGAGGGTATACTTTGAATTATATAAATTTTATATATGTGAACTTATATAATTGGATGAAGTATCTCCCATATTTTGAAATCAGGTCAGTTGCTTCATTATAATTTTGTCTTCCCCATTCCTCATCCAAAGATTGAACTATTATCATTGTGAAGGCATCATTAATCCTTATAAAGTATTTTAATTCTGATTTAGAGTCAATTGAGGATATAATTTGTATACCTAGGTATATGTATTAGCATTGACTCACTGAGTGAGACTATGGTATAATCTTTGAGAAGCTAGTGAGTATACCAAATATAAAGTCATGAAGAAGTGATTTGTTGACTCCATGTTGATCAATTGTTAGTGTAGATAATAATTGATCATCTCCCCCCATTCAATGAAATATTTACCATTTCAAATGATGTTTATAGCCATAGACATCCATGGGTAGTAATTCATGGTATTTTCATTTCTAACCATGTGATTGAAAAGAGTTATCATGTCTGATAGTTCTTATTTGAAGTCAGACCTGAAGAATTTTTAAAGAATTTTAGAGGGTCAAATTATCTTATGGTTCAACCATGAATCATTGATGGTGTTTAGGTGTTTTTTGATATTTTTATCCTAGTCACTTTATCTTTCTACCACATTCATCCTTGCATAAATTTCATGTACTAGGATTCTAAATTTATTGGTCATTTATTCCCAATCCAACTTATCCATCAAAGACCCACCGATCAATTTGATTCCCAAAGTCTTTAGGTCATAATGTTGAGTGTAGGTGAATACCAAATCTAAGCATTGAAATGATATATAGAAGTTGGTTGCTTTTATAAATCCACTTTATGAGAGGTGAACTATCAAGGAATTTGGGTTTTTTATATTTAGCCTCTTGTGGAAATCCTATAGGTCTATGTGTCCAATCTGTAAATCAATGATTTCAAAAATGTTGTTGTCCAAGACCAACAAAGGCTTGAACCACATATTATTGTATTTCATTTTTTATTTTATTTTATGATTTGAAAGGCTGATTTATAAGGATTTGAAAATTACACAGATCAAGGGGTAGGAAATGTTGGTGTGTCTACAAGGAATAGACTATAGTGATCATGAAAACACCTCATAATACTCCTAAACTAATACAATAAAAACCCAAAAATCTAAAGTACCCTTGATTAAATATATTGACTTCTAGTTGAAACTAAGAAAATAATATGATGTGTATAATAAAATGATACCACTAAGAAGTAATAAAAAGCTAAATATTTTGACAATATTTATACAAGAAATCATCTTCTTGGGAGATAATGAGAGTTGGGTGGAGTTTCAAAGAACATTGGGATGGATATTGTGAGTGAAATGATCTATTAACTACTTTTTAAAAAAATTATAGACACATTTTGATGTATAATGGCTAACACATCTCGACATGTGTGCATATGTCATGTGGCCACATAGATGGTCTTGTCTATCCTTGTGAATTTAATGGATGCAATGTATCATCTAAATGTGAGTGTAAGTATGGCCTTATTCCCATTATGTCCATGGGGATAGGTGGTCCCATCCTTAATGACATGGCTATGGGTTTCGTGTTTCTACATCCCATATGGCTTGGAGGTTGTGAAAGCCTGACCTCCTAGCCATGTAGGGCATGAAAATATGTTTTTCACTTAGGAAAAACTTTTTAACTAACCCAAAACACTTGTATCATTTTTGAAAACTCATTTTTGGGGTTTGAATTATAAAATTTGATGGTAAATTTATGTTATTGCTCCTAAATTATATAAATTTGGCCTTAAAAAAATAATGGAACAATAAATGGCTGAGGCTGGGGAAATGGAATTGAGAAATGACATAGGAACATATAAAGGAAACATGCAATAGGATGGGAAACACCTAACAAAAAGGGAAACACATAAAAAATTAAAATCACCTACAGGAAATGGTAGGTGATAACCTACCTTCATTGTTTATAATGCTTCAAATATTATCTAATGTATGGTAGCATAAGATGAGTTCCTAATGTTTATGCCAATTACTATGTATTCTCACCATAGAAATTCTAGATTTTAAAGGACTCATCCATAGGGAATCAAATTTCCCATGACTTCCTCGTGGTCTTCTTCACTTATTCCAAATCAAAATCAAATCTCTTGAAATATTTATTGATTTACTTTTTTATAAAAAAAATTATTTGACCATATCATGATATGTTGTGGTTTTATCAATCACCATCACTCATTATTTTTCCAATTTGGATAGGTATATGATCCTATCTGCTAATGCTCCTTTAAATTGATCATCTTTTGTAACTTGAACTAGCCATAAAGTTAGAAATTCCAAATATATTATAATCATCACATCAATGTCATATAGTAATTAGAAAGGAGACATTCCAATTTATCTCTTGGGTGTTATCTGATCAACTAACAAAGCATCATACAACTTCTTATGCTAATTTATCTGATTTTCATCGACCAATTTATAAAAAATGGTAGTAATGTTCTTATTTTTCAATAATGATTGACTATTATCTTGAGGTTAATAATCATATGAACATGTAAATGAGATTCCATATCCATTTTAAAAACCAATTATTTATTTAGAAGATAAGTTGGATTCATTATCCATGATAATCTTTTGTGGAACCCCAAATCTGGCCAATATGTTTTCTTTTATGAAATTTCATATAACCTCAAAAGTGGTAGATGTTACTGGAATAAATTCTACCCACTTTATAAATTTATCCATTTTTTGTAGAACATGAGTATCCCCTACACTATAATTGTATTTCAAATCCCTGATGACCTAGGATCCTCACTTCTGAAAATGTTCTTCAGTGACTAAAGGGTGGATGGGCAATACTAAAAGTTTAGGCCATCCAATAAAGTATTGGAAAGCCTCTAATTTTAAAACCCATTATTTCACATCCTTAAACAATTTTGTCTAATTGTAATGAGATTGAAATGTTTGAAGGTTGTGACAAAAAATGAAAAGTGTCCTCAACACACCTTATCATAAAAATCCTCCAAAAGTTTCTTTTGTTGTTCCTTGTTCACATATCTCAAGTTAAGTACCCTCTAGGGATTTGTTGACCAGAGCATTGTCCAAAATTATATATTTGGTTAATTTCAAATTGAGTGTCTAATTTTGTTTTGGATTTATATGAGCCATAAATTCTCCATATGAGATAAAATATGCTATGTTAGAATACCAATCTTTAAGGGAATCAAGAAAGACCATAGGGGTGGTTCTTCCTTTCTTCTCTCTATGAATCAATGCCTCCAGTAATTAATTAAAAAATGCCTTATTCCCCTTAAAAAATTGGTAGGTTTGATATCTAAATCATATTCATGTAGATTCATGATCTATCTACCTCTCTTTTACTGGAGCTATTATTGAGTCATAATTTATTTGATCATTGAATCAGGGACCATCACAATTGTGTGAGAATTTAAAATGTAGAACCTAAAGTGTTTTACCACCTTGACTAAAACATACATGTGATATTTAACTAATTAATACTTGAATTAATGTTTAATACTTGAATTAATGTTATTTTAGACCACATCTCATGAAATTTATAGGATATTCAATTCCTTCTTCATTTGTCTACACTAAGATAACATACAATGTGTATTTAGAGAAATAACAGTATGCAATGAAATCCTTCTAAAAATTCAAACTAGGTTAAAATATGTGCCTTGGAAATGGATTCCTTAATTTCATTTAAATCATTTTTCCCATCATCATTCCATTAAAAATATCTCTTTCCTCACATCATCTTCACAATGTGTCTATTGAATCCGTTAAAGTTAGGAACAAATCTTCTTTACCAAAAAATGAATGTGTTTTAGGCTTGTTTGTGGGTAGAGATAGCTGTTGAATTAACTTTAATAATTTTGGATCAATAATAGTAACTTATTTATAATACACACATCCCAATATTTTACCTTCAATCACTAAAAAAATAGACTTACTTGGATTCAAATAAATGCCATGAGCTCGACATCTTTCAAATACCATTTTTGAATACTTGTAGTGATCTTCCCTTTTCTTTGAGAACACCATAAGGTCATCAAGTAAAATCACTATGATCCTATTCTTCATGTAATTAAAGGATAAATCCATTATTCTTTGGAATGTAACTCTTACATTGATGATACCAAATGGCATCCTTTTGTAGGAAAATGTTCCCTACAAGGTGGTGAACATCATCTTGTAATGATATTTTGTAGAAACTTAAACCTAGTTATATCTAGAAAATCCATCCAACATGGAAATAATTTAAAATCCCTTGAATATTGTGGGATTTTATCCATGATTGGTATATGGCAGTTCTCTTTGAGCAAACACTAATTAAGATTGTGAAAGTGTATGCAAATCCTAACTTCTCCATTCTTCTTTCTTAGGTATGATGTTAGCTACCCAAGTACAATTATGAATAAGGAAGATGATTCTTGAATCCAACATTTTATTTAATTATTTATAAATAGTACCAAAAATATTAGGATTATAGTTCTATAAATTTTTCTTGAAAGGATTGACAACAAGATTCAATATCATACTATGTTGCATAGACTTATTTGTAAAAGACTTTAGATCATCATAGCACCAAGAAAAAATCTCTCTATATAATTTGAATAGAGTGATGAAACTTATACATTATTCCTTGGAATAAAATTTTCCAATATTGACATATCATAGCTCCTCTTTTTTATAAAGGTTCTCTCTCACATACTTAGGTGACCCTCAAGGATCTTCTTCGATTTTATTCTTCATGTACATGTCATGCTTGTCAAATATTTCCTCTGAAGAGACTAGACCTTTAGGGATATTATTTTAATTTAGCTGATAATTTTACGATCTAATTAATTGGTTTTAGTATCATATTGTTTTATTAGTATAGAAGAATCCCTATATGTTGTTGGACTTCCTTCAAGATATAAATTTTTAAAGTTATCTTTGATCCAAGAAAGAAATAAATTTATCATTATTATTGAACATAATTTGTTGGATATTTTAGACAGAAAAAGGACTCAATAACCTATATATAAGGAGGGTAATTTTTTGTAAAACCATCTATATAGAATCCCCTACAAGCATCTTCATGGTGTCTAGATTGCAGGCATAAAATTTCAATTTAGAGGGTGAGAAGGGTGAACATGGCTTCTATAGGTTGTGTTTCTAGAGCCTCTAGATAACATTCAAGCACAAAGAAAAGATGGTAGAAGTTACAATCCATTATATTTTGGAGAGGTTTTATAATATGAATATGATTCAGTTTAGGGCTTCAGGATCACCTATAGGCTTTTCAAAGTTTAGTTAAAGTTTAACGAAAAGGCTAAAGACTTAGTATGTTTTCAAAGTTGGCCTTCATAGTTTTTGTCAAAGAAATGGTCTTTGAATCTTTTTATCAACATAAGATTTAGATATTTTTCATGAAGGAGAGCTTACATAAGCTCAAATACTTTCCAAAATTTTTCTAAGTGTTTACTCTTCTAAAAAATGTGTCATGACTAGTCAGAATAATTATTACGATGATGATTCCCTTAAGGCTTTAAGTCTTTAGAATAATTATTATGATGATAATTTACATGAAGGATTAGGTCTTCATAATAATTATTCCAAAAAAATCAATGACAAAAACACCAAGAAGAAGAAACTCATTGTCATGAAGATTGAGTTAGAATTTTTACATGAAAGCTATAGGCAAAAGTTGTGAAAGATAAAGGATTGAACAAAACTTTCAAAGACTGGGTCTTTGAAATGAATAAGTCATGAAGTTTTACGTGAATGGAAATATGTAGAAAACCCAAAGACTTTAGATAAATTATTCAAAATTTTAGGTCTTCAGATAAAATATTGTAATTTTGTTTTAACAAAAGTCACGAATAAAAGTTATGAAGACTTCATGAGATTTTCCTAAGTATTTAGGCCATCGGGAAATTTTTTTATGACTAGTCAAAAAATTTACAAAGATAAAAATTCTGAAGACATAAAGCAAAAGATGCACAAATGATGAGTCATAATATTTTCAAGGCACAAATACAGTAAAAGTCACAAAGACCCATATCTAAGTGAAGTGTGAAAAGATATAAAACCTTGAACAGTTTCCATGCATCCTCAGGGAAAGGTAGTAGATCAAAGTTTACAGGCATCCACTCATCATGAAGATGTCATGGCTGATTGGATTGGCAATCTTGAAAAATATCTAACAGGATTAAAATATATTATGGGTAGAGATGATGGTAGTGGAAGAATATAGGCCTCAACCACATATTCTTCATGTATGGAATGTGCACTCAATGAGTAATAAAGGCCAAGTATGGCATATAAGGATATGAGGTAAAGAAATAAGAAATAAATGCAATTTATAACTACCAATTTATGAGAAAATCATGCCTATTTCTTGACCATAATGATAAAATGGCCTAGTTAATACCATATGGAGGCTAATGTAACTATAAATTGACCAACAATAGAGCCTCCTACTCTACCTTTCATGAAGCCATCATCAATCAAAGCCAATGCATGTATAAGGGGAATCTAGGACTATTTTCTCATTATTATTTGAGGTTGTAACTACTCTCATGATTTGATGATAGCCATCATGAAATTATCCACATCCTTCTTCTCTCTCTCCTCTCTATTCTCCTATATATACCCCTAAAAAGGATAATGAAATCATCCTCCACATGAGTATTGTGAATCCTTACTCTTTTTGTAATCCTTTTGAATCAATAGATGACTAATTTTTACCTTATTTTATGACTATATTTAGTGTGTATTCATTAATGGTTGATCTTATAATGTGATGATTCAATTATCCTTGTTTTTAATCCTGTTTTTGTACCTCTATGCAGTTTGAAGTCACTTTTTTAGGTTTTAGTTAGTGTCATATCTGGTTCATGCATTGATTATTAGTGGAGATATTTCTTCCCTCCTAGTTACACATTGAATGTGTAGCCTCTTTATAGAATACTAGTGTAATAGGTTCAAATTAGGAGTTGTGTAATGTTAAGTTAGTTCTATTGTTCATTTGTGCACCTTTAAATGAGTGGTAGTAGTCAAGACATTTGGTGCATCACCTATTTTGATTTCATTTTAAGTTTCTCTCCCTCCCTTTTCCTTGTATTTGAGTATATTTAGTGTTAGTATTAAGTATAACACTAAGGGATCCATCCCTCTCAAGAGATTCACTCCACCATTTAGGTCACCCACAACCTTAGAGTTTTTCCATTGTGTTAATTGGGTGAGGAGACTTGAAACACCTCCTCAAAGGGTGTAACTTAAAGTGATAATGGTTTTTAGCACACTCGATGGGACATGGATTCAAAAATATTGTCAAAGATGATGTTGGTATTGGAAAATTTGTAATTTTCATAACATTCTACATTCATCATCTAGTGACTCTAATCATATTCCAAATGGTTTTAGTAGCCCAGACACTTAAATGTACTATCCTTCAAGAAGTAGACCCTTTATTGACCATTTTAAAGTCTATTTCAATGAATTTCCATCTCATTTGAATGTCTAACATGTCAAATTACCATGGAAAATATTCCCCTTCCCCCCTCCTTATCCAAATGCATTCTCCATTCCCTCTTACAATCCATATCTATTTGAGCATGTTGTTGATGTTAAATAGACTTATCACAATAAGATACAATCATAATAATCATGTTTGCCTCTATCCCACTCTTGTTTAGATCTATTGGTAATATTTTCATGCTTATAACTAGCTCTAAGAGGGCTATTTTGCTCCCAATTAGCATGGTCATTTCCCTAGTCAGCCTCAAAAGAGTTTTAGTGACATAACGGTAGATTTTGAGAAATAGATGAGGGATATTGATAGAGAGAAGGAATATGATTTAAATTAAAATGAGTAGATAAGTAAGAGTTTGTCCAAATACAAGGGCAATAAGTCCAATCAAACCTCTCAATTCCTAATGTTGGAAAAAATCCTCTCATAAACATGTACCATCTTATGAAAAGGGAAACTTTAACTTTCATAATAGCAAGTTTTAGAGGTTCCCATACATTAATATAGCCCATACCTATTCAAAATAAGCCTATCATCGCTCAGGAACAACCCTCTCAAGAGTCTACTTTTCCTCAAAATACTCAAACTTCTCAATCATGGAGGTCTTCTTGGACCAATCACCCTAATTTCCTAATGTTAACCCTTGAGAAAGATATTATTATCACACCAATACAAAATCAGCAAGAGGAAAAGGTGGTAGAGACCAAAACAATAAATTTTGTAAGATTCATAAGCTCTTTACCCACCCCTCATGTTGGAATTGTTAATAAATATCAAGACACATCAAAATTTGATAGGTTGACTACTGATTGATGGAAACCATTCAGCTGAAGAGGAAAGTATTTCAATTAAATAAGAGGAGGAAATAATCATTGGTATCCCCTCTATGAAGAGGAAGAAAAATTATACTTTAAACAAAAATAATAAAATCAATATTATTAGCATACTTTTGATGAAGAGGAAGCTAAGATTGAAACAATAAATATTAGCTCTCATGACCAATAGGAGGCTGTGAAGAGTTTTCCAATCCTCATGGAAGGTACTAGTTTGGGTACATGTTGTCTTAGAGAAACTAATGATAAATTTACATCAAGTGGTTTATCTAAACCCTTTGAAGAGGCTACCCAAATTTATCATTATTTTCATGAGGAAGTCCACATTGTTTTAGACCTGATGGAGCATAGTAAACACAATGAATATGCAATTGTATAAGAAGAGGACATCAACTTGTTTGAATAACTACCACTATGTGTGATGGAGGATGAAATTGAGAGTGGGGAAAACATCCAAGAAGAACATGTGCTTCAATAAAGAGGCCCTGATCAGTTTGACATTAGTTTGTGAGCAAAAAAATAGTCATAATAAGGGGAAACTACTTATCATAAGATTGTTGCACCAACTAAAGAGGCTCCTAATGATTCATTTGAGTGGGCCATAGAATATTTTGAGTTTTAATTACATAGTGAAGGTGCAAACTTGAGTTCCTTATCTATTTTTAATGTGGACACCTCCATACTAGCCCCCATGAATCCAAAATAAGATGTAAATAAGCCACAAGAAAGTGAGAGACAATTACATGACTTGTTTAAGGTCCTAAAATTAGGTTATATGCCTATTCAAGGGAATTATAATATGCCTAAAGATTATAACAATTTTGGAAAATATATTAGCAAACAAGAGAAGGGTAGTCCTTTAATCATGCCATCCCAAGAGTCCAATTCACCTAATACTAATTTATTTGGTGTTTTCCATATTGGTTATAAACTCCTTGATTATTTTTAAAACCTTGAAGAAGATGACATTCTCCAAAATGAGCAAAGAGAAGACCTTAATGAAGAGTGACAACAATACCTTGAGCTCATTTAAGATATTGAGACTCTTTGCAGACTTACATCTCCTAGTGAAGATGTTGATAGGGTGGTTGTCAAGATTAGATAACATGCTCAAGAGGATGTTGATCAAATCATATATCACGAAAATCCTGATGAAGCTAGGGGTAGTATTTGGATTTCCTTAAAGAACTTGAGCAAATTGTAATAATTGATAATGAAAATGACATATTTCAAGATGTCATATAATACCAAGAATCTTGTCCCAGTGTGCCATTAGAGGATGAGGTAAAACTATTAATATGAATCAAAATGTGATCATATTAGAGAGATTTTTCAATGTTGAAGAACATGAGGTGAGCATTGAACCATAAGAGTAGTTTGTGCTCATGGGTGATATGTTTATTTTAGTTGATCCATTAGGATGCAATCCAAAGGGATTGACAACCATAAAAGGAGAAGATCCAACAAGAATAACACTCAAATAATAACTTGTTCTTCATCTTTGTCAACCACACAAAGAAGACCTAAGGGGTTTTTTATTTGATCCAAGTGGGATAGAGGTGTGTTGAAACTTTATACATGGTAAGTTAGTTATCTTTTCTTTCCCTAAGTATTTTTGTACATTTATCATTAGGTAAGTATATTTTCCTTTCCCTTTACCTAAATTACTTGGCATAGTTATTATTCTTTACTTCTCTATAGTGTATGTGTTTAAGGGCAATAATCAATCTTTTCAATGCATCCAATGTTGGGCCAACATGTTACCCTCAGGTTTTCACCTTTAGAACTAAAGTGTTGATTGTTTTAAAGACTCCATGCCTAATAGATGCATCAAGGAATCTAGTCTCATTATTTGTATAGGCCAAGACCCCCAAAAATTCACCAAATTGTTGGCTATTTAACCATCAAGAGGCCTTTGACACTTGTATATAAGGAGGTGTACATTTTTTGAAAAACTAGTTACATAGAGTCCCCTACAAGCATCTTCATGGTGTCTTGATTTCAAGAATAGAAGTGTTCTCAAATTTTAATTTGGAGCATGAGAAGGGTGAATACGATTTATACAGGTTGTGTTTGTAGAGCTTCTAGGTAGTCTTCAAGCACAAAGCAAATATGGTAGTAGTTATAGTCCATTGGGTTTTTGAGAGGTGTTAGACTATGAACATGATTCAATTTAGGGATTTAGAATCACCTATAGGATTTTTAAATTTCACTCAAAGTTCAGTGAAAAGATTAAAGACTTAATATGTTTTTGAAGTTGGCCTTTGCAATTTTTATCAAGGAAATGGTCTTCATGTTTCTTGTTAATGGATGAGTCAGATATTTTGCATGAAAGATAGTATACATAAAGCTTGAAGAATTAAAAATATTTATCTAAGTTCTTAATCTTCAAAAAAAATGTGTTGTGACTAGTTAGAAGAATTGTTGCAATGATAATTCCTTAGAGGCTTTAGGTCTTCAGAATAATTATTGCAATGAGAATTTCCATGAAGTCATAGCTATTAAGAAAAATTATTTTGAAAAAATCTATGAAATTTTTTTTGAAGAATAAGAAGCTTATTTTTGTAAAGATTCCATCAAAAATTTTACATGAAATCTTCAAGAAAAAGTTATGAAAGATAAATTCCCAAACAAAACTTACAGAGACTAGATCTTCTAAATGAACCAGTCAAAAGTTTTACATGAATGAAAGTTTATAAAAATCTTGAAGACTTTGAAAAATTGTTCAGTTTTTTAGGTCTTCAGATAAAATGTTGTAGTTTTGTCAAAAAAATTCATGAACAAAAACTTTGAATACATCATGATAATTTCTTAAGCATTTAGGTCTTTATGAAAATTGTTTGTAAATAGTCAAAAAATTTATGAATATAAAACTTTCAAAGAATTAAATTAAAAGATGCGCAAAGGATGAGTAAATTTTTTTTAAAGACACAAAGATAACAAAAGTCATGAAGACCCATAACTAAATTAAGTTTGTAAAGATAGAAACCTTGAAAAACTACCACATATCCTTTAGAGAATGTAGTAAATCAAAGTTGACAAGCATTTACCCATCACAATGACATCCCACCTAATTTCCTTAGTAGCATTAAGAAGATCTAACATGTTTAGAAGCCATTTACGGGTAGAGTGGATAGTGGTGAAAGAATATAGGCCTAAACCACATCTCCATGCATGGGATATGCACTCAATGAGAAATAAAAGCCAAGTATGGTGTAGAAGGATGCGAGGGAAAGAAATGAGAAAAAAATGTAGCTTATAACTACTAATTTATGGGTAATCACACATATTGCTTGACCATAATGATAAAATGGGATAGTTAATACCATATAGAGGCTAATGTAACTACAAATTGACCAAAAATAGAGCCTCCTATGCCACTTTTCATGAAGCCATCATCAAGCAAAGCAGCCAAGTCATTTATGATAGAAATGTAAGACTATTTTCTCATTATTCATTGAGGTTGTAACTACTCTCATGATTAGATGATAGTCATCATGAACTTATCCACATCCTCCTTCTCTCTCTCCTCTCTATTATCCTATATATGCCCCTAAAAAAGACACTAAAATCATCCTCCACATGAGTATATAGAATCCATTCTCCTTTTGTAATCCCTTTGAATCAATATATGACTAAGTTTAACCTTCTTCTATTATTGTGTTTAGTGTGTACTCATGAATGGTTGATCTTATCATGTGATCATTCTATTCACCTTGTTTGTTATCCCATTTTATCACCTCTATGCAATTTGAATTCACTCATGTAGGTTGTAGTTAGTGTCATATCTAGTTCATGCATTGACTATTAATGGAGATATTTCCTCCTTCCTAGTTGTACATCAAATCTCTAGCCTCTATAAAAAATAATGATTCAATAGGATTAGATTAAGAGTTATATAGTGTTAAGTTAGTTCTATTATTCATATTTTCACCTAAAAATGAGTGGAATTGGTCAAGACATTTGGACATCACTTCTTTTACTTTCATGTTAAGTTTCTTTCTCTCCCTTTTCCTTGCAGTTGAGTAGGTGTAGTGTTAGTCCTAAGTGTATCATCAAGGGAGCCAACCCTCTCTGGAAATTCACTCCACCATTTAGGTCACCCACAACCTAAGATTGTTTCCATTATGTCAATTGGGTGAGGAGACTTAGAAAACCTCCTCAAGGGGTGTAACTCAAAGTGACAATAATGTTTGGCACATCGGGTGGGGTAAATATTCAACAATATCATCAAAGATGGATGTTGGTCTTAGAAATTTTATAGCTATCATAACATTCTACATTTAGCATCTAGAGACTGTAAGCATATTTTAAATGGTTTTAGCAGCCCAAACACTTAAAGGTACTATCCTTCAAGAAGTAGACCTTTTTTTACTGTATAAGAGTTTATTTCAATGAATTTACATCTCATTTAAATGTCTAACATGTCAAATTACTATAGAAAATATTCCCCTTTATCCCCTACTTATCCAAATGCATTCTCCATCCCCTCTTACAATCCATATCTATTTGAGAATGTTGTTGCCATTATTTCAAACAACCCTATCACAGTAGGATACCATCATCTTCATCATGTTTGCCTTCCTCCCACCCTTATTCAGACCTCTTGGTAACATGTTCATGCTTGTAACCAACTCCAAGAGGGTTATTTTACTCCCAATCAACATGATCATTTCCCTCATCAGCCTCAAAAGATATTCAATGACATAAAGCTAGATTTTGAGGAATAAATGAGGGAGCTTGATAGAGATAATGAATATGATTTATAGTAGGAGGATAAAATGAAGCAAGAGTTTGTCCAAATACAAGGGTAATGAGTCCAATCAAACCTCTCAATTCCTAATGTTTGAAAAACTCCTCTCATAATTATCCACCAAACTATGAAAAAAGAAACTTCAACTTTCAAAATCCTAAGTTTTAGAGGCCCCCATCCATTGAGAGAGCATATTCCTATGAAAAATCAACCTATCATCACTCAATAATAACCCTCTAAATATTCTACTCTTCCTTAAAATCCTTAAACCTTTCAATCATGGAGGCCTTCTTGGACCAAACATCCTGATTTCATAATGTCAACCTTTGAGAAAGATAATCCTATAATAGCAACCAGAAATCAGCAAGAGGAAAAGGTGGTAGAGACTAAAACAAGAAAGTTTCCAAACTTCATAATCTCTTTATGCACCCCTCATGTTAGAATTGTTAATAAAGATCAAGACACATTAGAATTTGATAGGTTAACTACTAAGTGGATAGAGAAGAATGAGGCATTTCAAGTGCAAGTTTTTTTTCTTCCTTCACAAAAAATCTTAAATGAGCCCATTACTCCCAATTTTCAAAGTTTTAGAAATGATTCTCCACTCCAAATCCAACCCATGAACAATAAAGTTTCAAAATGCCTCCTATTTGGTATTATTGTACCCCACTAATTGAGCCTTTTTGCCCTCCCACCATCTCCCTTCTCAAAGGAGGACCTATTGTATGGAGGGAAGATGGAAATCATTCAACTAAAGAAGAAAGTGTTTCAAGTGAATAAGAGGAAGAAACAATTAGACTTGCGACAAATTATAATTGTGACACAAATAATATAATCAATCTTATTGACACACTTTTGATGAAGAGGAAGCTAAACTTAAAGAAAGAGATATCAACTCTCATGATCAAGAGGAGGTTGTGAAGAGTTTTCCAATCCTTATAAAAGGCATTAGTTTGGGTACATGTTATCTTAGAGAAACTAATGATAAATTTGAATCAAGTGGTTTCTCCAAAACCTTTGAAGAGGCTACATAAAGTAATCATTATTTTCATAAGGAAGTCCAAATTATTTCAGACCTGATGGAGCATAGTAAACATAATGAAAATGAAGTTGTAGAAGAAGATGACATCAACTTGTTTAAATAACTACCACTATGTATGATGGAGGATGACCTTAAGAGTGATAAAAACATTCAATAAGAACACATGCTTCAAGAAGAAGGCCCTGATCAGTTTGGCATTAGTTTACAAGCACAAACATAGTCACAAGAAGGGTAAACTACTCATAATAAGATTGTTGCACCAACTGAACAGGCTCATAATGATTCATTTGAGTGGGCCAAGGACTATTTTGAGTTTCAATAATGTAGTGAAGAAGGTGAAAACTTTAGTTGATTCTCTATTTTTGATGTGGACACTTCCATACTAGCCCCCATTAAGCCAAAAGAAAAACTAAATAAGCCACAAGCAAGTGAGAGACAATTACAGGATTTGTTTTAGGTCCTAAAAGTAGGTTATATGCATCTACAAGGGAATTATAATCTAGCTAAAGCTAAGGATAATTTTGGTAAATATATTAGCAAAAAAGAAAAGGGTAATCCTTTAAGCCTGCCATCCCAAGAGTCTAGTTCCCTTGATATTGATTTGTTTGATGTTTTCAATATTGGTTATAAACTCCTTGATCAATTTTCATACCTTGAAGAAGATGACATTCCCTAAAATGACCAAAGAGAAGACCCCAATGAAGAGTGGCATCAACACCTTGAGCTCATTCAAGATATGGAGACTCTTTACAAGTCTACATCTCCTAGTGAAGACATTGATACAGTGGTTATCAAGGTTGGATAACATGCACAAGTGGATGTTGATCAAATAATATATCAAGAAGACCTTGATGAAGCTAGAGATAGTATTTGGATCTCCTTGAAGAGTTTGAGTAACTTGAAATAATTAACAAGAAAAATGACATATCTCAAGATGTCATATAATGCCAAGAACCATGTTCTAGTGTGTCATTAGAGTATGAAGTTACATTTATTCCTATGAATCAGAATATGATCACATTAGAGAGATTTTTCAATGTTGAAGAGAAACATGATGTGAGCATTGAACCAAAAGAGAGATTTATGTTCATATGAGATATATTTATTTTAGATGATCTATTGGGAGGCAAGCCAAAAGTATTGACAATAAAAAAAAGAGCTAATCGAACGAGAACAATGGCCAAACAATAACTTTTTCTTCATCTTTGTCAACCACATGGAGAATACCTAAGGGGATTTTAATTTAATCCATATGGAATAGTGGTGTTTTGAAAAAATTTACATATTATGCTAGTTGTATTTGATTTCCCTAAGTGTTGATACATAATTTTTGTTGGGTAGGTCTAGTTGCCTTTCCCTTTCCATAATTTATTTTTCACATTTGTTCTTCTTTGCTTCTCTATTATGTGTGTGTTTAAGGTTAGCAATCAATATTTTTAGTGCATCAGATTTTAGGATAGCATGTTATAGTTAGGTTTCCATCTTTAGAATGAGTGTGTTTATTCCTTACAAGACTCCATTCCCAAAAAATGCATCAAGGCAACTGGTCTCATTATTTGGATAGGCCAACACCCCTAGGAAATCACCAAATTATTAGCTATTTTAGCCACCAAGAGGCCTCAAGCACCTGTATACAAGGAGGGGTACATTTTTTACAAAACTAGCTAGATAGAGTCCCCTACAAGCATTTTCATGGTGTCTAGATTTCAAGTATAATTGTGTTCAAATTTCAATTTGGAGCATGAGAAGGGTAAACACAGTTTCCAAAATTTATATTTGCAAAGTCTCTAGGTAGTCTTAAATTAAAAATGGTTGAAGTTATAGGCCATTGGTTTTTTAAGAGGTTTTATATTATGAATATTATTTCATTCAAGTATTTAGGATCACCGTAGGCTTTTTTAAAGTTTAGTCAAATTTCAATGAAAAGGCTAAAGACTTAGTATGTTTCCAAAGTTGGCCTTCGTAATTTTTATTAAGGAAATGGGATTCATGTTTATTATTAATAGATGAGTTAGATATTTTGCACAAATTAGAGTCTAAAAAAAGTTCAAAGAGTTAAAAATATTTGTCTAAGTGTTTATTCTTTGAAAAAATGTGTTACGACTAGCTAGAATAATTATTGTGATGATAATTCCCTGAAGGCTTTAAATCTTCAAAATAGTTGTTGTGATGATAATTTTCGTGAATGATTAGGTATTTAGAAAAATTATTCTAACAATATCCATGAAAAAATTAGTGAATAATAATAAGCTCATTGTTATGAAGATTATGTCAAAAAAATTATGTGAAAGTTGTAGGTAAAGTTTGTGAAATGCAAAGGCCCAAACAAAAATTGCAAAGATTGGGTACTTAAAATGAATGTCATAAGTTTTTCACAATGAAAGTATATATAAAGCCTAAATACTTCAAAAAAATAATTAAATATTTATATCTTCAAATAAAATGTTGTGATTCTTTTAGAACAAAATTCATGAATAAAAGTTCCGAAGACTTCATGATAATTTCCTAAGTATTTAGGTATTTGGGAAAAATGTTTGCAATTACTCAAAACTTTTGAAAATAAAAAATTTATAAAGATTTAAATAAAAATATGTGTGAAGGATGGGTTAGAAGTTTTTGAAGGCACAAATATATTACAATTCATAAAGACCCATAGCCGAATGAAGTGTGTGAAGACAAAAACCCTAAAAAACTACCACATGTTCTTAGGAGAATGCAATAGATCAAAGTTGATAAGTGTTTTCCCATCATGAATATGTAATACCCAATTGGATCAAAAATAATGAAGAAGCTCTAATAGGTTTAGAATCCATTATGGGATAAGAGGATGGTGGTATAAAAATCTAGGGATCAACCACATCTTCTCCATACATAAAATATGCACTCAATGAACAATAAAGGCCAAGCATGGTGTATAAGGCTGTGAGGGAAAGAAATGAGAAATAAGTGTAGTTTATAACTACCAATTTATGAGAAATCATTCATGTTTCTTGCCTAAAATGAGAAAATGGGCTAGTTAATACCATATGGAGGATAATATAATTGAAAATTGACCAAAAATTGAGCCTCATATGCCACCTTTCATGAAGCCATCATAAAATAAATCCAACTTATGTAGAAGGGTAATATAGGACTATTTTGTCATTATTATTTGATGTTGTAATTGCTCTCATGATTGGATGGCAATCATCATGAACTTATCCACATCCTCCTCTCTCTCCTCTTTATTATCCTATATATACCCTTGAAATGGACATTAAAATCATCCTTCACATGAGTATGGTGAAGCCTTACTCCTTTTTTAAGACCTTTGAATCAATAGATGATTGATTTTTACCATAATATATTATTGCATTTAGTGTGTATTCATGAATGGTTGATCCTATCATGTGATGATTTAGTTTTCCTTGTTTGTTGCCCCATTTTCTTACCTCTATGCACTTTGAAGTCACTCTTACAGGTTGTATTTAGTGTCATATTTGGTTCATGCATTAATTATTAGTGGAGATATTTCCTCCCTCCTAGTTTTGCATCAAATCTCTAGCCTTTCTACAAAATACTGATGTGAAAGGATCAGATTAGGAGTTATGTAATGTTAAGTTAGTTCTATTGTTAATTTGTGCACCTATAAATGAGTGGGGTCAATACATTTTATTCATCACTTTTTTTGATTTCATATTAAGTTTTTCTCTCTCCTTTTTCATTTTAGTTGAGTAGATATAGTGTTAGTCTTAGGTGTAACATCAAGGGAGCCAACCCTCTCTAGAGATTCACTCCACCATTTAGGTCACCCACAACCTAGGAGTGTTTTTATTATGTTAATTGGGTGAGGAGACTTGAAACACTTCCTCAAAGGGTAAAACTCAAAGTTAAAACACTTTCTAATGCCCAAAATTATCTGAAACACTCAAAAAATATACCATTTCAGTGATATATCTATATTTATCAAAATATAGATGAGGATTCTGTAAATAAGCAGATACATTTAGGGTGTTAGCCCTAAATTTTTTTACTCTTGGGATAATGTTAGTGGTAAAATATTGGAAGGTTTTGATGTATTACCAAACCCTATATCTATAATTTTTAGGTCTATATTTATTTACTTGATATTATCCTCAAATCTATTTCATAATCATCTTAGAATCTCCTTAAACTGTAAAGTTTTGAATCCCCATTTCCTTTGATACATGTAACCCTAAAATTAATGCTTCATATTAAATTATATTTAAGGTGCATTAAAATTAAATATTATAAGAAAAATGAAACAATTCCTCTTGAGGGGAAATCAACACCATGCTAGCATCTGAACCTTTAGAAACTTCCATCAAAATATAGAGTTTGGACATCATTGGTATTACCTTCTATGAGCTCGAGAATTTCAAGATATTTCTCATTCATCATCATGTAGGTGTTAGGGTCTATTTATTAATATAAAATATCTACTCTAGGATCATTTGATTTTTTCACCAAGTGTTTAGCCTTAGGTTCTAAAAACAACTTTTCATTTACTCTTATAGGTATGATATCCCATGTCCAATATAATTTTATTTCACCTCAAAAATCCTTCTAGAATTTTTGTTTAAGAACATTATATAACTATGAATAATATTTACCACTAGAATAGTCATGTTGAATTTATTATGAGGAAATGCAGCTAGGGCAGCCTATGCATCTTGTATTTGTCTAATCAGAGGGACTTTTTAAATTTCCATATTAAATAAAAAACCAAAAATTTTGGTTCAGGATATCCCCAAGGTGCATGTTACTTTGGTGGCATTACATTATCTAAAGCTCTCAAATAAATTATAAAATTATTTAGTTAGAAACCTCCAATGAAGAGTGAAACATAGAAAGGCTTAAGCCTTTCATTATCTTGAGTGGAAATAATTACATTATTATACAAAGCAAAAATAACCAATTTGATATGATCTCTACATAAGTTGTATCAAGACCTTATTCTTTGATCAGCTTGATCAATCTATTCAAATACTCAAGATTTGATATAAGGTACTTAGTTTGATAAATTAGAACCTTAGTTTTATTCATGTGGTCAATTATATCAAATGAAGAAGAACTAGTAGAATTTGAATCTTCATTTATGGAAATGTTAGGAGGAAACATGGGATTCCCTATCTTTTCAGGTTGCTTATCTTTAGATAAATTTAGAAAATGACTACCTTGATTAAGAACAAACTTAGGATCAGTTGTATCCTTATGAGTTTCCTTAGATTTTTGTTTGTTAGACTCTTTGTTCTTTTATGTAGCCTTAAACTTTTCATTTTAAACTCTAGTAAATACAACATATGAATGATTATTCATATACTCCACCCTTTCATCATATTCATTGCCAGTGAGGTTCATTTTTATATTATCCTATAGTGGAGTCATCATTAGGTTCGTGAATCTTAGGATCATAGATTCCCAAGACACCTTTTTTAGGTGGTTATTCAATGGTGCATAGTTACAACATTCTAGACATTTATGTGTAGTTATAACCATCATGGTCATTAGTGGCATGAAAGATGCATGAATAATGAATAACATAAGGTGTTACTTTAATTGTGAGTTGAGGAGTTAGGGAAGGGAGTCTAGGATGAACATTGCCATGATATAGGATACATGTTCTTTTAGACACATATTTTTATGGATTATTCTGAGCTTAGGGAATCTAATTCTTTATGGAAAATATGTCATTTTCCAATCTCTAAACCAGAAGATCAATGGAATTCTCCTCATTGCTCTTGAAAGAGTCCTTTTTAAGTTTCCCAACCATGATCATATCATCTTAGATTTTTATGGTTTGGATTTGTGTTGCTTCCAAATTTAGTGGATGGTTTCTTTAGAGGAAGAAAATTACTTCAAGTACTTTAGTGTTCAAGAAGAATTATATCTAATTTTCCACTATGGGCATATTGGTCACTAGAATTTTATTCATAAGCTTTTTGAATCAAGTAATTAAATCTCTCTTAGGCTCATGGGCTTATATCCTTAAATAAGATAAAAGATCTAATAGATAATGTTCATATTCAATAGGTTTAAATATTTCTTCAAATATAGTTCTCATAATTTTCAAGTATGTAATGGAAGCAACTGATAAATGATGAAACCTTTATGTTTCTCCTTCATCCAATGTTTCCTTGAATAACCTAACACATCCTGAAGTTTGACACCAAGGATTTCAAAAGAAAAAAAAAAGTTCTTAGATGTTCATCAAGATGTTGTTACCATTACCATTAAACTTGGGAAAATTATTCCTTAAACCTTTTGGTATTTCATGAAGTTGAGCACCTAAGGCTGATTGGACTCATATGAGGACCCCATGGTATAAATACAACACATTTAGAAGTTTATTTACTTAAAAAACAATATATCAAAAAATGACACTATTTTTATTATAGGCTACACCCTTATTAATTTTGGAGAGATTCTAAAGCTAGATTGTTCTTGAAAGTCAAAGAATGGATCATAAATATCTTTATTCTTACTAGACCTTTTGTATTATTTTTAAATTAGGATGCCAAAATATTATGACCTATGAAAATGGGGTATCTAAGGATTTTTACATGTTATTATTATTATTATGATACATCTAAAAATAAGTGTAATAATTCTTGAAGAAAAATCAACATGTTATTCTTCTTCATCTAGCACAATTTCTACTCTTTGAAAATGAGAGTTACTCACTCTATTATCCCATGCAAACTGTTTAAGATTATAAGAGATATCTACTTGTTTAACTTGTGTATAATTGAGGTTTGGTTGGTGAGATAGGTTTTGATTTCCATGGATAATCATACAAGTGATTAAACTAATATATGTGGTTGGAAATAAAATAATGTGCCCCACAGTGGGCACCAAAAACTATTTGTGAAATATTTGGCACTTGTGACAAAGAAGAGATTTCATAATAGTGAAGGAGACAAAATTATCTCTTCTGTTCGGAGGGGTGGTTACATTTATTTAAAACAATAAAAGATAAAGTAAACCTATTTATGGTATCTACAAGTTGAATGGAGTATTGGGTTGTAGTACTTTCAAATGGAATTAAAAATAAAATAAAAGAAGATTAAGAGTCACATATGAAAGAGAAAATATTTACGAAAAACAACATGCTTGTTTGAGATTAAGTCAAGTATTTATTGAATTGAGATATGTGCATTAACATAGGAAAAATACACATTCACAAATAAAAAGTAAGACAATTTTTCCTTGTGTTCTTAGTTTGAATAACAAACATAAAGTTTCTATCTCCTTGCTTTCAACCAAAATTATAATGGAGATAAAACAACCCATGTGCAATCACCATTTCTCCTATTTATATAAATATGAGGGAATGGGTTGATACTTCACATTACAATGTGACCTTTGGTATTCACATTCACATTATCATCTTATTTTATTTTCCCTAATTTTATGATTTATACAAAAATAAAAATATGCTTTCCCAAAATAGAAAAATTATAAAAATATAAAGGAGAAATTACAACATCTTTACAGAATTAACTAGTGTCAAATATCTTAGAGAAATAATAAATATTCTAGCTTGTTCTTTTAATAAAACAACTTTGAATTTTTTAATTTTTTTTACCACTTCAATGATTGTATTCCCCTTAGGGACTACTAGATGCTTGAAATGTGTTGACCATCTATCAGATAATAATATCATAGTCTTTGGTATTTATAGAAGTTTGGTCAATTGATTATTTATTTCCTCAAGTGAACCATGGATTTCACTAAGCTTAGTCATTGAGGCTATATTGAAGGCATTTTATTTGAAAAATTCCTCCTTGATCAACTTCATGAATTGAGATGTAACTTCTTCCATAGTGAATGGGATAGTCCCACCTTCCTTTAATAGGTCATAATGTAGGCATCCCAAATTAAGAGAGATATACTTATAGTTATCTTTTATAATTTAGACTTGATTTTGAAACTAATCTATGGCTCGATTCAAAATTTCAATCTTCTAAATGATGCATTTTGACCATTTATAGGAGGTGTCATATTCAAGCTTCTCAAAAATTATAGACTTAACCATTAACTCAGAGTCAATGTTGATCATATATTAAACATCACCTTTTGAATTTTCCAAAACCTTCAACTTGTTATTATGGTCCTTGATTTGTTGGTTGATATTGAAAATTTCATAATCGATTATCCCATTCAACTTCACCACTTCTTTGATAATCATGCCATTCAATAAAAATTCCTCAAACCATGCTTTAATATTTTCCCCATAAGTTTTGTATCTATTCATGGTGGCTATGGCCTCTTTTTTTATTCCAAGGACTTGAATAGGGGCATCTATCTAAGTTACTGGTGTTTGACATGAGTTGATAATATAGCCAACATACCCAACCAACTATCAAACTTTATTGTTCAATTGATCCTAAGTTATCTCATCTTATTTGGATATTTTGATCATTCTTTATGCATTTTCCCATAGGTAATGAACATTGCTTCTCTTAGTTAGATCTCTAATAGATATTTATTTAAGAGTATAATCACTTGCAGTCATATCCTATTCATTTTTATCAAAATTCAACTTGTCAATCTCCATAAACAGTTCCCCTGATGGGTCTAGGTCTGATCTTGATGTGTTATCTACCTTCTCTGGATGAGGATTATCAAGGAGATTAAACACCACATCAAAAATCTATAATTTCACCTCAACCACCTTTTTTTATGCTCATCACATATTGCATCCATTAGAATGACAATTGACTGAAGCAATTCAATTGAGTTCTTGAAGGTGGTGGTGAAGGTTCTTTCATAGATGAAAATTCTAGAGGAGGTGGAATAGATTGAAAAACTATGGGAGAAGGAGATGTATAAGCTATCACCTCAACATAACTAATAGTTGCCTATTGAAATGTTGCTTGAATAAAGGTAATATATTATTGAGTGGTTTTCCTAATCAAAAGAGATATATTTCCAAGAGGAGAAGAGGACTAAAACATGACATAATTCTTATCTCACAAATTATTACCAATTGTTGGACTTTCTTCACAAATATTTATAGGTTGATTTGACTTATTTAGATCTTCATCATCTCCATCATCAAACTTGTAGAGCTAGATGACTAAATTTCAACATTAGCATTACTTTTTTCATAAATCTTAGGAGTAGTTGAAGGTTCTTGATTTGGAAGATTTTAATTACTTGATCTATTGGATCCCCATACTCTAAAAATTATATAATTTTGTGGTTGAACCATTCCATGGACCAATCCGACACTTGTTTCCTTCTTATAGGCAAGTATGATAGCTCTAATAGACTAATTTATGATTGGTAGTGGGGTGCACATGACTTTTTTGACATAGATAGGATCAATAAGATCACTATTATCATCGATCATCCCATATATAACCCATTTATTAGTGAAGTCTTTGATTTTTTATAAACTCATTCTATCCTAGTCATGCCTTATTACTTCATACTCATCAGAATAATATTCCTAATAATCCTGTAAATGTGGAATATGCTCATAAGAAACACAAATTTTGGGGTAATTTCATGCAAATCCCTTACTATCAAAATAATGCTAAGTGGAATTTAAATTTAGAGTGAATTTTACAATGTAGATTCGATTTCCTTATCATTTACTACATTCTTTTGTGAAAAATGTCCCAAAGAGATTGGGATACAATACCCAAAACATGCCTATTTTTGCACCACTTGTGCACTATACCCAACTATATTCATAATTCAATAAGTATGATCTTATTATTGGCTAACCTAGGTAGCCACAGAGGGTATCCTTTGAATCTCCAACTCTAATATATGTGAAATTATTGAATTAAATGAAATAGATCATATATTATGAAATTAGGTTGGTTACTTCATCAAAAAATTATCTTCCCCAGTCCACATACAAAACTTGAACTATTATCATTATGAAGGCATCGTTAACTTTTTAAGTGTTTTTATTTTTGATCTAGAGTCAAAAGAGGATATAATTTATATACATGGATGGATATTGTTGGAGGTACAAGATGACTGAGAGGAGGGTGAATCAATCAACCAATATTTCACTTTCAAATCACTTATCATTCATTCATTGACTTGCATGAATAAACATAACAAGCATAAGTAACTAGATTACCATCAGAGCATGAATAAGAGAATCACATCATAACACAACACTAATGTGGGAAATCCTCGTGGGGAACAAAACCCACTCTCAAGCCTAAAAACACATGGACTACTTATCCTATAAGGTATTACAAACATGAGACTTTAGTAGAACACCCATTCCATAAGGAGAACCTATCCCTATGATGATCAATTCCTTTTGACCTGAATTTAGTGAAACACATGATTCATAAGGATCACCTACCCTTAGGATGGTCAAGTCCTTTTGACCTAAATTTAGTGAAACACCTATTTCATAAGGAGCCCCTACCCTTAAGATGGTCAAGTCCTTCTAACCTAGATGTTGAGCACCCTCCTAATACCTATGATATGTACATCTCCTAATCATTGATTACCTACTAATCTAATGGATACACCTTACAAACATAACCCACTTCACTTCTTCACACACTCACAAACATCCAAAACCACCTTTTGAATCACTCTACACTTCTTAGAAATAACTCTATCACATCCTCAATAATATGATGAAATGGTCATAAACATATACCACACTCTAATCTACCTCTCAAATCAACCACCAAGATCACACAGACATCATCTATCCATCACTCACACTCAAGGCATACAAAACATCCTTTTGGACCACTCTAGACCTCTTTACTCATCCTCAATATTCAAACCTATAAGAGCACTATTATAACATCAAAAATATGACCTACAAGTCATACACATAGTCATAAACTTGATCTTATATATAACCCATCCATTAGGCACACTCCCTTTCTTCTTTCCATCTCTCCATAACTCTCACACATGCCCTTTCTTCTCTCAGTCTCATAAGTATAGAAATCATCATCTTTGATTTCACTATTTATAGAGCCTTCATGAATATCAACTTCTTAGTCAAACATAATAATTTCCTTAACCTTTAAGGATTATTACATATCTCAATACCATTCTCATAGGTCAGCCATAATAAATATGGGTCACACTTAAGAAACTACACCTTTCAATTAGGCTTTAGTAGCCCTTATAGGTCTCATGGAGACCTATTCATCCATTTATCACTCCATTGAGTAAAAAAATAACACAATATCACTTCCAAATGCATAGGTCCACTCAAAATTACCTCTTATACATCCTCAAATTATTAGAATTATCATTACACACTTCTGTGTATGCTCAATTTACTCAAACATTAGCCTTATACACAAGTACACCATGAATGAATAAATAATCAACTTATAAACATTTATTCATACTAAATATGGATTTATCAAACCTCCAAAATCCATAAATATTATTCTTGAGGAGTCTACAATACTCTCCAATATCTTAGTCACCTTGAAACATCCAAATACCATCAGAACAAACTCAATTATCCTTCGTGGGTCACTTATAGACCATGATCAAAGACATAGTCAACTTTGGAGATTAATATATGCAGATATAAAGATATTTAAACCTTATAAAAAAAATTGGATTCAAATTGGAGTCCTTTACAACTTTTACTTTTACATCACCTTCAAATTCATCCTAGATCAAAAGTTATGGCTCAAACAATACAAACTAGTTTTTCCCTTTGTTAATTTAAATGCCAACGGTCATGGTTAAACATTGAACACTTTGTCAACATATTTTTCCCTCTCATTTATTAAATTAATACACATCATTTATCTCCCTCAAAGTTATCATGATCTTTAACTATGCTAAACATCTATCACTTTGACTTCATCTCGTGCTCCTTGGTAATTTTGACCAAATATGCATCATCAATCTCCTTGAAAGTAGCTTGGTCTTTACCTTTGCTTAATATTAAACATCGAGAAATTGTCATCATCTTAATGCTTCATAAAAATTTGGAACAAATGCACTCTATTAATCTCTTTAAGAGTAGCCTGGACTTTAACTAGCTTAAACATCAGACACTTTGACCTCTTTGACTCAATATGCATCATAGATTTACATCTGTACAAACACCTGCTCATCATTAGATTCTTATCTGGTCCTGATCTTTACCTTTTGAAAATTTGGATAAGTATGGTAACCTCTACAATCTACCTGAAAGGCCAATTTTTATCCTTAATAACTTTTGCTATGCTCGATCACATGTCTTGAAATTTAAACTATATGATCTTCTTTCATAGGGGAATCTATCCATATATAAAGCTACTTCTGGAACCTTCACACATGTGAAATATAAAATAATAAAACTAATTACTCATATCTACTTGAACTTATAAATTAAGCTCATATTAATTTCTCACTATAGATCTGTGATGCAATTAAATACACACTATTATATCTCCTTTACAAATTTGGCTAATTATGGGAAAACATTGCAAACTACCTAGGAATCCAACTTTGCATAGTTATATCTTTTTCTATACACAACCTCATGACTTGAAACCTATAACATAGAAAATTGGGACTAATGTGATCACACCCATATGATCAAATCCCCTTGACTCATCCATATTTAGAAATGGTGATGTCAACAAAATACCTACTTAGATTTTTATACCACAAAACCAACTATGCCTAGATGAGAATAATGAAGAACTGGATGAACATCTTACATTACCATAAGCATTTTAAGCAATCTTGACACCCCATAGGACTTCTTAAACATGATATCATCATTTATAAAATTCATCAACTTCCTATCCAAGCATACACTAAATATCTATACTTACATACAAGATTACCAAGCCTATACCAACACACTGTTCACATGCTTGTCTTCTGTCCTTGACCTAAAACCACATAAAAATTCTAGATATAACATGATAAGTCTCAAACAATACTTAGCTTAGCTCATATGCATCTAAATTCTTCCTTGCACAACTTCACGCTCAAACTCATCATCATCATGACATCACCACTTTGTCATTACCTTTGACATCAATACACACATGACATCAATATTTGACATCAATGACAACACTTTCCAATAGATGCATCAACATTAGCTCACTAAGTGATACCAGGGTATACTTTTTGAGAAGCTAGTGAGTATACCAAATATGAAGTCATGAATAAGTGCTTTGTTAACTCCACATTGATTAGTTACTAGTGTACAATATCATTGATCATCTCCCCCATTAAATAAATAGTTTCCCTATTGAAAATGATGTTCATATCCAAAAAACTCCATGTGTATAAATTCATGTCATTTTCACTTCCAACCACATGATTGAGAAGAGTTATCATGTCTGATAACTCTTACATGAATTTAGAATCAAATAAGTTCTTTAGAATTTTTGAGGGTATATATCTCTTATAATTCATCCATGAATCATTGATGGTTGTCAGGCATTTGTTAGGATTTTTATCCTAGTGGCATTCTCCATATGCCACATTCATCCTTGTATAAGTTTCATGTATTGGGATTCTAAATGTCATGCCCATTTATTACTCGTCCAACTTAGCCATCAGAGACCCACTACTCAATTTAGTTTTTTGAGTCTTCAAGTCATAATGTTGAGCACAGGTGAATACAAATCTAGGCATTACAATGAGATATGGAAACCAACTACTTATGGCAAACTACTTTCTAAGAGGTGAAGTATTAAAAAATTTGTGTTTTCTACATTCAACCTCTTATGGAAATATTTGAGGTCTACATAACCAATCTATGAAATTATAATTTTAGGAATGCTACTATCTAGGAATAGTAAATGCTCAAACCCCATATACTTGTATTTCATTTTTTATGGTTTTATAATTTGAAAGGCTACTTTAGGAAGGACTTGAAAATTAAGTAAAACAAGAGGTAGGAAATGTTGGTGTGGTTGTAAAAAATAAACTATAGTGGTCATGAAAATACCTCATAATACTCCTAAAGATAATATATGGGAAACCTATAAATATATATTAACCTCATGTAAATAGATCTTTTTGTAGCTAAGATTGAGAAAATATTGTTAGGTGTGTGGAGCTAAAAGCTTCACCAAGGAGCACACAAACAGGTTCGGGTCTACACAGACGCCGGCATCGGTCAGGAGTGACCGATGTCGGTCAGTTGCAGTTGCAGAGGCGCCGATGTCGGTAGTAGAGTCGGCCGGGGACGGTCACAGGCGAACAGGCAGGAACCGACGTCGGTTACCTGTGTGTCCAGAAAGCAATTTTTGAGGACAGAAGCGAGTGTTTGCATGATGAGTTTGAGTTGTAGACTCAAGCTCGCGTCTCTATTGTTAGCAATATTATTTTTAGAGCCCTTGTTGAAGAGGCTTAACTGTTTGTTGTAAGAGCATGCTCAAGTTTCCTATTTCTATATGTAGGAGAGATATTCTAAGCTATTGTGGGTGTAATAGAGTATGAGTAGAACATTGTGAATGTTTGAAGGATAGTACTTGAGAGAGAGCTCTTGAGGAATAGAGATCTAGTGAGAGATCTTGTGTGCATCTGAGAGAGGTGTGGAAGAACGAAGTTCTTCATTTGTATTCCTATTGTAAAGAGTTTTTAATACAAGTTTTCAGGGTGTTTTCTTGTATATCTTGTTCTGTGCTATTTATTATTTCAGTTACTTATCTATCTAATTTATTTCTGCATTCATTGCTTTCACAAGTGTAATCCATTGTTGGTTGATCCCCAAAAAGTGGTTTCAGAGCTCAGGTTCACTAACAGGTGGTTCAGATCTGTGTAGTGTGTTCGGATTACAGGTTGCTCACAGGGATTTCTGTTTGAGTGGGAGAAGCAATGGCAGAAGAAAGTAAGTTGAGAATGGAAAAGTTTAATGGCAAGAACTATCAGCACTAGAGAATGCAGATAGAGGACTATCTGTATCAGAAGGATCTTTACTTACCATTAGGTGGGATAGCAAAGAAGCCCAAGGACATGGAGGATGAAGAATGGGAAGTTCTTGACAGAAAGGCTCTTGGGTCTATAAGACTGAGTCTGGCCTCCACTGTGATATCTAATTTGTCACAGGCAAAAACTACGGTAGAGTTAATGACCACGTTAGAAAATTTGTATGAAAAACCCTCCGCTTCAAATAAGGTATATTTGATGAAGCAATTATTTAATTTGCATATGCAAGAAGGTGGATCTGTTTCTAATCACCTGAATGATTTCCATGGTATTGTTAATCAGTTAAGTTCTATCAATATTGTATTTGAAGATGAAATAAAGGCTCTTTTAATATTATGTTCTTTGCCTGAAAGCTGGCATGGCTTGGTAATGGCAGTTTCTAATACTGCTTCTGCTTCGAATATTTTAAAAGTAGAGGATGTGGTTAGTGTTATTTTGAATGAAGAAATTCTCAGGAAAAGCACAGAAGAGACATCTAGGACATCCGGGAATGCTTTAAATCTCGAGAGCAGAGGAAGGCAAAAAGAAAAGAGCAAGAGGAGATCAAGATCTAAGTCTAAGGGAAGAGGCAGATCCAAATCCAGGAATGGCAGAAGGCCACAATGCTGGAACTGTGGAAAGTTGGGGCACATAAGCAGAGATTGCTGGTCAAAGCCTAAGGAGGACAATCAGCACGAAGGAAAGGAAGAGACAAAGGTTGCAGGTATTGCACAGGATGCTCTTATTTTCTCTTTGCATAATAATATAGAATCTTGGGTATTAGATTCTGGTGCATCTTTCCATGCTACCCCTAATAGAGAATATTTCAGTGACTATGTCCATGGAGATTTTGGAATAGTGTACTTAGGGGATGATGAGCCTTGTAAGATTATTGGCAAAGGTAAAGTGCAGCTAAAGATGCAGAATGGCAACACATGGGTGTTGAGGGATGTGATGCATGTTCCTAGTTTGAAGAGAAATTTGATTTCTGCAGGTAAGCTAGGTGATGAGGGTTGTACAGTAACTCTCACAACAGATTCTTGGAAGGTGACCAAGGGTGCACTTGTTATGGCCAGAGGTAAGAGAGAAGGTACTCTCTATTTGTGTAATTGTGTTACTAAAAAATCTCCTTCAGTTTTATCTACTTCAGATGTGGATGCTAAATTGTGGCACTCAAGGCTTGGCCACATGAGTGAGAAGGGGATGTCAATCCTTAAGTCTAAAGGTATGCTTTCAGATTTGAAAAGTATGGATCTAGAATTTTGTGAGCATTGTGTATTTGGAAAACAGAAAAGGGTTAGTTTTCTAAAGACTAGGTCTACTAAGAAAAGGCAGAAGTTGCAGCTTGTTCACACAGACGTGTGGGGACCGGCTCAGGTAGCCTCTATTGGCGGATCACAGTACTATGTTACATTCATAGATGATGCCACAAGAAAGGTATGGATCTACTGTATTAAAAAGAAATCTGATGTTTTTGAGACTTTTAAGTTTTGGAAAGCCATGGTTGAGAATGAAACAGGCAGAAGATTAAAGTGCTTGAGATCCGATAATGGCGGTGAGTTCTGCAGTCTTAAGTTTAACTGGTATTGTTACACTCGTGGAATCCGAAGACAAAGGATGGTTCCAAGGACACCTCAGCAGAATGGTATTGCTGAAAGGATGAATAGAACTATTATGGAGCGTGCAAGATGCATGAGATTGCATGCAGGGTTGCCCTTAGAGTTTTGGGTAGAAGCAGTTGACACCGCAGTGTACCTGATCAACAGAGGACCCTCTATAGCTCTGGATGGAGGAATTACAGAAGAGGCATGGACAGGAAAAAAGGTAGATCTCTCATATCTCAAAGTTTTTGGTTGTGAAGCCTTTGTGTACATAGATAAGGAAAATAGAAAGAAGCTTGATGCTAAGTCTATGAGGTGCACGTTTATAGGCTATGGCTCAGATGATTTTGGTTTCAGATTTTGGAATCTAGGAACTAACAAGGTAATTAGGAGCCGTGATGTTGTTTTCAATGAAAGAGTGATGTACAGTGATCAGATAAGGAAGCTAGATCAAGCTGGGTAGAGCAATAATGAGTTGGACGAAGTTATGGTCCAAAATGAGCTCGCGGGAAAAAGAAATAATCACTTACAGGAAAACACAGAGACCGACGTCGACAGGTTTGGAACCGGCATCGGCAGTATAGAAACTAATGTCGGTCATACAGAGACCGACGTCGGCAGACCAGGCACCGGCGTCGGTCAGGAAGAACCGGCGTCGGCCAGTAACAGGTCTACAGGTGGCCAAGGTCAGTCACTGTCATAAAATTTGGGTGGACAGATTGTTGAGAACGAGTCCAAGACACCAATTAGGAGGTCTGAAAGGGTAAGTAAGCCTCCAATTAGATATTCTCCTTCTTTATATTATTTATTGCTAACCGATGGTGGAGAACCAGAAAGTTTTGAAGAAGCATTACAGGTGGAGTCCAGGAGTAAGTGGGAGGGTGGCATGGTTGAGGAGATGGAGTCCTTAAGAGAGAACCAAACATGGGATTTGGTTGAATTGCCAGCTGGTAAGAGAACACTGAAGAACAGATGGACTTACAGGTTGAAGGAAGGTGAGGATGGACAGATGAGGTATAAGGCCAGATTGGTTGTGAAAGGATTTGCACAAAAGCCAGGTATTGACTTTGGTGAGATTTTTTCTCCGGTTGTTAAGATGACTTCTATAAGGGTTGTATTGTCTTTGGTTGCTTTTGAGGATTTGCATCTTGAGCAGCTAGATGTTAAGACAGTGTTTCTTCATGGAGATTTAGATGAGGAAATTTACATGGAACAGCCAGAAGGTTTTGAGGTCAAGGGTAAGGAGAAACTAGTGTGCAGGTTGAAGAAAAGCTTGTATGGCCTCAAGCAAGCTCCTAGGCAATGGTACTTGAAATTTGATAGGTTTATGACTGAGCATGGCTACAGTAGATGTCAATCTGACCATTGTGTATATTTTAAGAGATTTGATAACGGTAGATACATTATTCTATTGTTGTATGTAGATGATACACTGGTTGCAGGATCTCACATGCAGGATATCTCTGAGCTTAAGGTGAAGTTAGCTCAAACGTTTGCTATGAAGGATTTGGGAGCAGCTAAGAAAATCCTTGGCATGAGCATTAAGAGAGACAGAGAAAATCACAGGTTGATATTGTCTCAAGAAGATTATGTGGACAAGGTGTTGAAACGGTTCAATATGAAGGATGTGAAACCGGTAAGCACACCTTTGGCTGGACATTTTAAGTTGAGTAAAGAAAAATGTCCCAATTCACATGATGAGGTAGAGTACATGAGTATGGTTCCATATTCTTCCGCGGTAGGAAGTTTGATGTATGCAATGGTGTGTACTAGACCGGATATTGCCCAAGCAGTGGGAGTAGTAAGCAGGTATATGGCCAATCCAGGAAAGGAACATTGGAAAGCAGTACAATGGATCCTTAGATATCTGAGAGGAACCAGCAGTAGACACTTATGCTATGGAGGTTCAGATACTTCTCTACATGGCTATGTAGATTCAGATATGGCAGGAGATTTGGATGGCAGGAGGAACACCACAGGTTATGTTTTTACTGTAGGTGGAACGGCAGTTAGTTGGATATCTAAGTTGCAGAAGGTTGTAGCCTTATCAACTACAGAAGCAGAGTACATTGCAGCTACAGAAGCTAGCAAGGAGATGATATGGATGACACGGTTCATGGAAGAGCTTGGAAGGGAGCATGGAAGTTGCAGATTGTATAGTGACAGTCAGAGTGCAATCCATTTGGCAAAGAACTCAGCTTTTCACTCAAGAACCAAGCACATACAGCTAAGGTACCATTTCATACGGCAGGTATTGGAAGATGGTGAGTTGAAGCTGGAGAAGATCCATATAGACAAGAATCCTACTGATATGCTAACAAAGCCAGTTACTAAGGAGAAGTTGAATTTTCATTCAACTTCTATTGGTCTTCATGATTGAGTTGAAGATGGAGGAGCTAGAAGATGTTGCTGTACAGGTATTGGTGCAGCTGGTTTATCTCCAAGTGGGAGATTGTTAGGTGTGTGGAGCTAAAAGCTTCACCAAGGAGCACACAAATAGGTTCGGGTCTACACAGACGCCAGCGTCGTTCAGGAGCGACCGACATCGGTCAGTTGCAGTTGCAGAGGCGCCGACATCGGCAGTAGAGTCGGCCGGGGACGGTCACAGGCGAATAGGCAGGAACCGACGTCGGTTACCTGTGTGTCCAGAAAGCGATTTCCGAGGATAGAAGCGAGTGTTTGCATGATGAGTTTGAGTTGTAGACTCAAGCTCGCGTCTCTATTGTTAGCAATATTATTTTTAGAGCCCTTGTTGAAGAGGCTTAACTGTTTGTTGTAAGAGCATGCTCAAGTTTCCTATTTCTATATGTAGGAGAGATCTTCTAAGCTATTGTGGGTGTAATAGAGTATGAGTAGAACATTGTGAATGTTTGAAGAACAGTACTTGAGAGAGAGCTCTTGAGGAATAGAGATCTAGTGAGAGATCTTGTGTGCATCTGAGAGAGGTGTGGAAGAACGAAGTTCTTCATTTGTATTCCTATTGTAAAGAGTTTTTAATACAAGTTTTCAGGGTGTTTTCTTGTATATCTTGTTCTGTGCTATTTATCATTTCAGTTACTTATCTATCTGATTTATTTCCGCATTCATTGCTTTCACAAGTGTAATCCATTGTTGGTTGATCCCCAACAAATATCATGTTTTACCTATTGAAAATGATACCACTGAGAATTACTCAAAAAATTGGATATTTTGAGAATATTTCTATAATAAATCATCTTCATGGGAGAGAATTAGATGTTGTGTAGAGTTTCAAATAGTGTTGGGTTGGATATTTTGGGTGAAATTATCCCTTGATTAATTTTTAAATCAATCACAAACACTTTTTAGTGTGTAGTGGCCAACATCTCTCACTAACATCATGCAAACATGTCAATGGTCCCTTCTATCCTCATAGATGTGAGGTCACATATACACATGAGTGATGACATGAACTCACATCCATAGAATCCAAGGGGAAATAGGGAATGGAACAACATGATCTTGGGTCTCACATTTTTTTGTCTAGTGAGGCCCAAAGGAGGGGCAAGCCTAACCTCCTAGCCATATGGGGCACAAAAACATGCTTCATTCTTAAATAAAACTTTATAAATAACCCAAAACACATATTTTTTGAAAAATAATCTTTGGTTTTTGAGTTAGAAATTTTGATAATAAATTATTTTTATTTCTCCTAACTTATATAATTTTTTCCTTAACAAATTTATGGAACAACACATTTAAAGAAGACATGCTTGTAGATCCTACCAAAATTGCAATTATTTTTCCATTGGAAGTTTGAAGTGCCTAAAGGGATGTGTGTATATCCCTATTCCATATAATGCACTATTACAATTTCAAAAATAATGATGCTTAGATACAATGTTTATGGATGAACTCTTGTGAAAATATGGGCCATTAATTTCTAATAAAGAGATTACACAAAACATTCAAAACACTAAAAATATAATTTTAGAAGCACACCAATATTACAGTTTCCTAACTAGAATAATCCATTTCATTTCCATGTTTATGGATATATAAGTGCATTACTATTAATCTCACATATTTGGTGAAGGAAAACTTAATCACCCAATCCACTTTCCAAGTCAAAATACAGATAGAAATTATACAACAATGGAGTGAGAGACATTGGTTATGGTCTACACTCTCTAAAAATGTATCCAATACTTAATTGTTGCTTTATTCATGATTTTCATGGACCATAAAACATTAAATTAACAAGCTATTTTTACATGGAAGGATTTTCAGGTCAGTTATTTTCTTTAAATAATATTAGTTCTGAAAGATGGTTAAGCCTAGAAAATAAAAATATGGGACATACCACTTGTTTGTAATTAACTTAAGGGAAACACATGGAACATTGATAATGATATGCCTTACATGTAGATTTGAAAAATTCAAAGTGTGTCTAAGGATCTGGATGAGATGGAAATATTATTGACTTTAATTATGGCATTAGGTGACCATAAAATTAAGATTAAAATAAACTAATAATATACATGGCACCTTATCAACTCATTGGTGGGGGGTTGTATAAGTATGTTATGAATGAGGTGTTGGATAGATGTGTATTAAAACATGAATAAGATGTAAATGTGTGTGAATTCCATTAAGGATTCATTGTCTATCACTACACTAATGAAACTATCTTGCACATATTTTTTCTCATGATTGTGGTGGATAACAATCTATAAAGATGCAAAATAGTTGGTATAGAAGTGTGTTATTTTTCAAAGGATTTGGAATCCAAATAAAAGAGATGAAATTGCCTTAATTATAGTAATATGAAAATATCATTTTTGAAAATTGGGTAATTTAATTTATTGGGAAAATAATTATAGATACACATTGAATTCAAGCTAAATATATTATGACAACTACAAACTATTTGGCAAGATGTGTAGAAGAAACACCCATAAATGATTGCACAACAACCACATGTGTAAGGTTCCTATAGGATAACATTATTAGTAGGTATGTATGTCAATTAATAATAAAAATTGATATATTAAGACAATTTCTTAGTAGAGATAGTACACATACTCCTCAATGAGTTCATGATTACACACAACAAAACAATACCCTAGCACCCATAGGAAAATGGAATAGTAGAGGCATTCAATAAAACTATGGAAAATAGTTTGAAAAATATTTTTGACATTAGCTGTAAGGATTGGGATGATAAAATTTTAGTAGTATTATGGGCTTACCAGACCACATATAATATATTGAATAAGTATGTACCATTTCAGTTAGTGTTTATAAAATAAGTAGTCTTTTCAGTAAAGTTCACTATTATTTCACTATGCATATCATGCATAGGATGCCTAGATGACATAGATTCATTGTAAATTTATCTAGGTGAACTAATGAAGCTACATGAGAAGTATATTCTATTTGGATGGAGACAAGGTGTCAAGAAGTCAATTAAAAAGGTGTGGCATGACAAACACATACAATAAAAGGTATTTCATAAGGGAGCACATGTGTGCCTCTATGACTCAAATTATGCCAAGAACCTAAAAAATTCTATATGAGGTGGATGGATACATACATCATTTATGACATATTGGAGGTAGGTGCATGCTAGTTCATGAAGGATGAGTCAGAATTATTTCAAGGCACAAAGATTAAAAAAGTCATGAAGACCCATAATTGGATTAAGTTTAAGAAGATAGAAACCCTAAACAACTACCACATATCCTTAGGAGAATGCAGTAAATCAAAGTTGATAAGTGTGTATCCATCATGATGACATCCCACCTGACTATCTTAGTAGTATTAAACAAGATCTACCATGTTTAGAAGCCATTAAGGGTAGAGTGGATGGTGGTGGAAGAATATAGGCCTCAACCACATCTTCTCCATGCATGAAATATGTAATCAATGAGAAATAAAGGCCAAATATGGTGTATAAGGATGAGAGGGAAAGAAATGAGAAAACAATGTATTTTATAACTACTAATTTATGAGCAATCACATGTATTGCTTGACCATAATGATAAAATGGGATAGTTAATACCATATGGAGGCTAATCTAACTACAAATTGACCAAAAATAGAGCCTCCTATGATACTTTTCATGAAGCCATCATCAAGCAAAGCTAAGTCATTTAGAAGAGGAATGTAGGACTATTTTCACAATATTCATTAAGGTTATAACTGCTCTCATGATTGGATGATAGTCATCATGAACTTATCCACATCCTCCTCTCTCTCCTCTCTATTCTCCTATATATACCCCTAAAAGGGGCATTGAAATCATCCTCCATATGAGTATAGATAATCCATTCTCCTTTTTGTAATCCATTTAAATCAATAGATGACTAATTTTAACCATTTTATATGATTGCATTTAGTGTGTACTCATGAATGGTTGATCTTATCATGTGATCATTCTATTCACCTTGTTTTCTATTCCATTTTCTCACCTCTATGTAGTTTGAAGTCACTCATTTAGGTTGTAGTTAGTGTCATATCTATTTCATCCATTGAACATTAATGGATATCTTTCCTCCTTCCTAGTTGTGCATCAAATCTCTATCCTCTCTAAAAAATAATGATGCAAGAGGATTATATTAGGAGTTATATAGTGTTAAGTCAATTCTATTATTTATTTGTACACCTAAAAATGAGTGGTAGTGGTCAAGACATTTGGTGCATCACTTCTTTTACTTTTATATTAAGTTTATCTCTCTTCCTTTTCCTTGTAGTTGAGTGGGTGTAGTGTTAGTCTTAGGTGTAGCATCAAGGGAGCTAGCCCTCTTTAGAGATTCACTCCACCATTTAGGTCACCCACAACCTAAGAGTGTTTCTATTATGTCAATTGGGTGAGGAGACTTCAAAGGCCTCCTCAAGGGGTGTAACTTAAAGTGACAATAATTTTTGGCATGTTAGGTGGGGTAAATATTCAACAATATTGTCAAAGATTATGTTGGTCTTCAAAAAAATTCAGCTATCATAACATTTTAAATTTGACATCTAAAGACTCTAAGCATATTCCAAATGGTTTAGCAGCCTAGACCTTTTTTTGACTATTTAAGAGTTTATTTAAATAAATTTACATGTCATTTAAATGTATAAAATGTCAAATTACTATGGACAATATGTCCATTTCACCCCTACTTATCCAAATGCATTCTCCAACCCCTCTTACAATCCATATATGTTTGAGAATGTTATTGCCTTTATGTCAAAAAACCTTATCATAGTAGGATACCATCATATTAATCATGTTTTCCTCCATCCCACCCTTATTTAGACCTCTTGGAAACATGTTCATGCTTTTAACCAACTCCAATAAGGTTATTTTACTCCCAATTAACATGATCATTTCCCTAATCAGCCTCAAAAGAGCTTCAATGACATAATTTTAGATTTTGAGAAATAAATGAGGGAGCTTGATAGAGAGAAGGAACATGATTTATAGTAGGAGGATAATATGAAGAAAGATTTTATCCAAATATAAGGGTAAGAAGTCCAATTTAACCTCTCAATTCCTAATGTTTGACAAACTCCTCTCATAACTATGCACCACACTATGAAAAGGGAAACTTCAAATTTCAAAATCCCAAGTTTTTAGAGGCCCCCATCCATTGAGAGAGCATATACCTATGAAAACTCAACATATAATCCATTAGGAATAGCCCTATTAAGAGTCTACTCTTCCTAAAAATCCTTAAACCTTTCAATCATGGAGGCCTTCTTGGACCAAATACCCCAATTTCATAATGCCAACCCTTGAGAAAGATAATCCTATCATAACAATCCAAAATCAGCAAGAGGAAAAGGTGGTAGAGACCAAAAAAAGAAAGTTTCCAAGCTTCATAATCTCTTTACCCACCCCTCATATTAGAATTTGATAGGTTGACTACTTAGTCGAAAGAGAAGAATGAGGCATTTCAAGTGCCAGTTTCTTTTCTTCCTTCCCAAAAAATATTAAATGAGGCCATTACTAACAATTTTAAAAGTCTTAGAAATGATTCTCCACCTCCAAATCTAACCCATAAACAAATTTTTTTCAAAATTCCTCTTATTTAGTTTTATTATACCCCACTAATTGAGCCTTACCCTCCCACCATCTCCCTTTTCAAAGGATGACCTATTGTATGGAGGGAATATGGAAACCATTCAGCTAAAGAGGAAATTGTTTCAAGTGAATAAGAGGAGGAAATAATAATTGGTAGTCTCCTCTATGAAGAGGAATAAAAATAAGACTTACAACAAAAAGAATAAAATCAATCTTATTGGCACACTTTTGATGAAGAGGAAGCTAAGCTTAAAATAAGAGATATCAGATTTCATGACCAAGAGGAGGTTGTGAAGAGTTTTCCAATCCTCATGAAAGGTACTAGTTTGGGTACATGTTATCTTAGAGAAACTAATGATAAATTTGAATCAAGTGGTTTCTCTAAACCCTTTGAAGAGGCTACCCAATGTAATCATTATTTATATAAGGAAGTCCACATTACTTTAGACCTAATGGAGCATAGTAAACACAATGAAAATGAAGTTTTAGAAGAAGATGCCATCAACTTGTTTGAATAACTACCACTGTGTGTGATGGAGGATGGCCTTAAGAGTGGGAAAAACATTCAAAAAGAATACGTGATTCAAGAAGGAGGCCCTAATCAATTTGACATCAATTTATGAGCACAAACACAATCATAAAAAGGGTAAACTACTCATAAGAAGATTGTTGCACTAACTGAATAGGCTCCTAATGATTAATTTGAATGGGCCAAGGACTATTTTGGGTTTTAAGGACATAGTGAAGAAGGTGTATACTTTAGTTCCTTCTCTATTTTTTATGTGGACACATTCATACCAGCCCCCATGAATCCAAAATAAGATATAAATGAGCCATAAGCAAGTGAGAGATAGCTACATGACTTGTTTGAGGTCCCAGAAGTAGGTTATATGTATTTACAAGGGAATTATAATCTAGATAAAGTTGAGGATAGTTTTGGAAAATATATTAGCAAACAAGAAAAGGGAAATCCTTTAAGCTTGCCATCTCAAGAGTCTAGTTCCCTTGAAATTTATTTGTTTTATGTTTTCAATATTGGTTATAAACTCCTTGATCAATTTGCATACCTTGAAGAAGATGGCATTCCCTAAAATTAACAAAAATAAGACCCTAATGAAGAGTGGAAATAATACCTTGAGCTCATTCAAGATATTGAGACTCTTTGTAGGCCTACATCTCCTAGTGAAGATGTTGACATGGTGGTTGTCAAGATTGGATAACATGCAAAAGTGGATGTTGATCAAATCATATATCAAGAAGACCCTGATGAAGTTATGGTCAATATTTGGAGCTCCTTGAAGATTATTATTATCTTGCAATAATTAACACACAAAATGATATATCTCAAGATGTCATATAATGCCAAGAACCATGTTATAGTATGTTTTTAGAGGATGAGGTTACATTTAATCCTATTAATTATAATATGATCACATTGGTAGGATTTTTCAATGTTGAAGAGAAACATGATGTGATAATTGAATCACAAAAGAAATTTATGTTCATATGAGTTATCTTTGTTTTAGCTGATCCATTGGGAGGTAAGCCAAAGGGATTGACAATCAGAAAAAGAGTTGATCCACTAAAAAAAATGCCCAAACAATAAATTTTTATTCATCTTTGTCAACCATATGGAGAATACATAAGGGGATTTTAATTTAATCCATATGGGATAGTGATGTGTTGAAACTTTTTACATATTAGGCTAGTTGTCTTTGATTTCCACAAGTGTTGATGCATAATTGTTGTTGGGTAGATCTAGTTGCCTTTCCCTTTCCCTAATTGATTTGGCACATTTTTTCTTCTTTGCTTCTCTATTGTGTGTGTGTTTAAGGGTAATAATCAATCTTTTCAGTGCATCTAATGTTAGGATATCATGTTATAGTTAGGTTTCCATCTTTAGAATGAGTGTGTTGATTACTTACAAGACTCCATGCCCAAAAAATGAATCAAGGCAATAGGTCTCATTGTTTGGACATGACAACACCCCAAAGAAACCACTAAATTATTGGCTATTTTAGCCACCAAGAGGGCTCAAGAACCTGTATACAAGGAGGGGTACATTTTTTACAAAACTAGCTAGATAGAGTCCCCTACAAGCATCTTCATGGTGTTTAGATTGTCAGCATAAGTGGGCCTAAATTTGAATTTGGATCATGATAAGGGTGAACATAGTTTCTACAGGTTGTGTTTACAGAGTCTCTAGGTAGTCTTAAATTACAAATTGTAGAAGTTATAGGCCATTAGTTTTTGGAGAGGTTTTATATTATGAAGATGATTTCATTTAGGTATTTAGGATCACCGTAGGATTTTCTAAGTTTAGTCAAAGTTCAATGAAAAGGCTAAAGACGTAGTATGTTTTCAAAGTTGGCCTTTGTAATTTTTTTCAAGGAAATGGTCTTCGTGTTTCTTATCAATAGATGAGTTACATAATTTGCATGAATGAGAGCCTAAACAAATATCAAATAGTTAAAAAGATTTGTCTAAGTGATTATTCTTTGAAAAAATGTGTCACGACTAGATGGAATAATTATTGTGGCTATAATTCTTAGAAGGCTTTGAATATTCAAAATAATTGTTGTGATGATAATTTTCATGAATGATTAGGTATTTAGAGCAATGATTCTAACAAAATCCATGACAAAATTAGATAATAAGAAGAAGCTCATTGTTGTGAAGATTATGTCAGAATTTTTACATGAAAGTTACAAGTAAAGTTTTTAAAATGCAAAGGTCCAAACAAAACTTGTGAAGATTGGGTCTTTAAAATGACTGTCAGAAGGTTTGCACAAATGGAACTATATAGAAACCATAAAAAATTCAAAAAAATTATTCAAGATTTTGGGTCTTTAGATAAAATGTTGTAATTTTTTGGAAAAAAAGTCATGAATAATTTTTTTGAAGACTTATGAGAATTTCCTAAGTATTTAGGTATTTAACAAAATTATTTTCAAATAGTTAGAACTTTTAAAAAGAAAAAACTTCTAAAGACTTAAATAAAAATATGTGATAAAGATGAGTTAGAAGTTTTTGAAGGCACAAAGATAGTAAAATTAATAAATACCCATAGCCAAATGAAGTTTGTGAAGATAGAAACCCCAAAAAAATGCCACATAATCTTAGGAAAATATAATATATCAAAGTTGATAGGTGTTTACCCATCACGAATATGTCCTACCCAATCAGCTCAACAACATTAAAGAATCTCTAACAGGTTTAGAATACATTATGGGAAAAGAGGATGGTGGTGAAAGAACTTGGGGCTCAACCATGTCTTCTCTATACATGGAATATGCACTCAATGAACAATAAAGGCCAATCATGGTATATAAGGCTATGAGGGAAAGAAATGACACTAGGTGTAGTTTGTAACTGCCAATTTATGAGAAATCATGCCTATTTCTTGCCCAAAATGAGAAAATGGGATAGTTAATACCATATGGAGGCTAATGTAACTACAAATTGACCAAAAATTGAGCCTCATATGCCACCTTTCATAAATCCACCTTCAAACAAAGCCAACACATGTAGAAGGGGGAATATAGGACTATTTTCTCATTGTTATTTGAGGTTGTAATTGATCTCATGATTGGATGACAATCATCATGAACTTATCCACACCCTCCTCTCTCTCCTCTATATTCTCCTATATATACCCCTAAAAAGGACATTGAAATCATCCTCCAAATGAGTATGGTGAAGCCCTGGTCCTTTTGTAAGACCTTTGAATTAATACATGATTGATTTTTAACTTTTTCTATTACTACATTTAGTATGTATTCATGAATGGTTGATCCTATCATGTGATGATTTAGTTCTCTTTGTTTGTTGTCCCTTTTTCTTACCTCTATGCACTTTGAAGTCACTATTATAGGTTGTAGTTAGTGTCATATCTGGTTTATATATTGATTATTAGTGAAGATATTTCCTCTCTCCTAGTTGTGTATCAAATCTCTAGCCTTTCTATAAAATACTAATGCGAGAGGATCAAATTCAGAGTTGTGTAGTGTTAAGTTAGATCTATTGATCATTTGTGAACCTGAAAATGAGTGGGGTCAATACATTTTGTGCATCACTTCTTTTGATTTCATGTTAAGTTTCTCTATCTCTATTTTCATTTTAGTTGAGTAGATATAGTGTTAGTCTTAGGTGTAACATCAAGGAAGTCAACCCTCTCTAGAGATTCACTCCACCATTTAGGTCACCCACAACCTAGGAGTGTTTTTATTATGTTAATTGGGTGAGGAGACTTGAGACACCTCCTCAAAGGGTGAAACTCAAAGTTAAAACACTTTCCAATGCCCAAAATTATTTGAAACACTCAAACAATATACCATTTCAATGATATATCAATATTTATCAAAATATAGATAAGGATTTAGTAAATAAGTAGATACATTTAAGGTGTTAGCCTTAGAATTTTTTACTCTTGGGATAACATTAATGGCAAAATATTATAAGGTTTTGATGTAGTCCTAGACCCTATTTCTATAATTTTTAGGTATATCTTTCTTTACTTGATATTATCCTCATATCTATTTCATAATAATATTAGAATCTCCTTAAACCTTAAGGTTTTTAATCCCCATTTCCTCTGATACATGTAATCCTAAAATCAATGCTTCATATTAAATTGTATTTAAGGTGCATTAAAATTGAAGATTATAGGAAAAATGAAATAATTACTTTTGAGGGGAAATCAATGCCATGCTAGCTCTTAAACCTTCAGAAACTTCCATCAAAATCTAGAGTTTGGACATCATTGATATTACCTTCTATGAGTTCAGGAAGTTTAATATATTTCTTAGTCATCATCATTTAGGTGTTAGGGTTTGTTTATTCATACAAAATATCTACTCTAGGATCATTTGATTTTTTCACCAAGTGTTTAGCCTTAGGTTATGAAAACAAATTTTCATTTAATCCTTTTATAGGTATGATATACCATGTCCAATATAATTTTATTTCAACACAAATATCCTTTTAGAATTTTTGTTTAGGAACATTCTATGGCTATGAATAATATCTACCACTAGAATAGTCATGTTGTGTTTATTCTGAGGAAATGCAGCTAGGGCAACCTATGCATATTTTATTTGTCTAATAAAAGGGACTTGTTTTATTCCATATTAAATAAACAACCAAATTTTTTGGTTCAAGATATCCCCAAGGTACGTGCTAATTTGGTTGGCATTACATTATCTAAAGCTCTCAAATACATTATAAAATTATTTATCCAGAAACCTCCAATGAAGAGTGAAACATAGAAAGGCTTGGGCCTTTCATTATCTTGAGTGGAAATAACTAAATTATTCTACAAAGTAAAATTAACCAATTTGATATGATCTCTATATGAGGTGAATCAAGACCTTATCTTTTCATCAACTTGATCAATCTATTTAGCTACTCAAGATTTCATCTAAGGTACTTAGTTTGATAAATTAGAACCTTATTTTCATTCATGTGATCAATTATATCAAAGGAAAAAGAACTAGAAGAATTTGATTCTTCATTTATGGAAATACTAGGAGGAAACATGGGATTCCCTATCTTTTTAGGTTGCTTATCTTTAGATAAATTTAGAAAATGACTAACTTGATTAAGAACAAACTTAAGATTAGTTGTATCTTTAGGAGTTTCCTTGGATTTTTGTTTTTAGACTCTTTGTTCTTTTCTATAGCCTTAAACTTCTAATTTTGAACTCTAGTAAACAAAACATATGAATGATTATTCATATACTCCACCCTTTCATCATATTTATCACCAATGAGGTTCATTTTTAGAATATCCTATAGTGGAGTTGTCATTAGGTTCCTAAATCTTAGGATCATAGATTCCCAACCTTCTTTAGGTGGTTCTTCAATGGCGCAGAGTTACAACATTCTAGACATTTATGGGTAGTTAGAACCATCACGGTCATTAGTGGCATAAAAGATGCATGAATAATGACTAACATAAGGTGTTACTTCAATAGTAAGTTGAGGAGTTAGGGGAGGGAGTCTAGGATGAATATTGCCATGATATGGGATACATGTTCTTTTAGGCACATAGTTTTATGGATTATTCTAAGCTTAGGGAATCTAATTCTTTTAGGAAAATATGACATTTTCCAATCTGTAAACCAGAAGATCAACTACATTCTCCTCATTACTCTTGAAAGAGTCCCTTTTAAATTTCCCTACCGTGATCATATAATCTTAGATTTTTATGGTTTGGGATTGTGTTGCTTCCAAATTTAGTGGATAGTTTTTTTAGAGGAAGAAACTTACTTCAAGTAATTTAATGTTCAAGGAGAAATATATCTAATTTTCCACATGGGCATAGTGGTCACTAGAATTTTATGCACTATCTTGTTGAATCAAGTAATTAAATCTCTCTTGGTCTCATGGGATTATTAATTTAACTAAGATAAATGAGCCAATAGATAATGTTCATATTCAATAGGTTTAAATATATATTAAAATATATTTCACATCATTTTGAAGTATATAATGGAAGCAATTGGTAAATGATGAAACCTTTATGTTTCTCCTTCATCCAATTTTTCCTTGAATAACCTAAATGACACATCCTCATGTTCCACACCAAGGATACTAAAAGTAAAAAATAAATTTGTTAGATGTTCATCAGGATGTTGTTTACCATTACCAATAAATTTGGTAAAATTATTCCTTGAACCTTTTGGTATTTCATGAATTTGAGCACCTAAGGCTGATTTGACTCATATGAGGACCCCATGGTATAAATATAAACACATTTGGAAGTTTATTTACCTAAAAAACAATACATAGAGAAATGACACTATTTTTATTATAGGCTACACCTTTATTAATTTAGGAGAGAGTTTAAAACTAGATTGTTCTTGAAAGTCAAAGAATGGATCATAAATATCTTTATTCTTACTAGACCTTTTGTATTCTTTTTAAGTTAGGATGCTAAAATATTATTACCTATGAACAAGGGGTATCTAAGGGTTTTTGCATGCTATTATGATTAAGATGCATCTAAAAATAAGTGTAATAATTCTCTAATAAAAATCAACATGTTATTTTTCTTCATCTAACACACTTTCTACTCTTTGAAAATGAGAGTTACTCACTCTATTATCCCATGAAAACTGTTGAAGATTATATGAGATATCCACTTGTGTATAATTAAGGTTTGGTTGGTTAGATCAATTTTGATTTCCATAGATAGTCATACAAGTGATTAAACTAATATATGTGGTTAGAAATAAAATAATTTGCCCCACTATGGGCACCAAAAACTATTTGTGAAATATTTGGCACTTGTGGCAAAGAGGAGATTTCACAATAGTGAAGGAGACAAAATTATCTCCTCTATTCAGAGGGGTGGTTCCATTTATTGAAAACAATAAAAGATAAATTAAACCTATTTATGGTATCTACAAGTTGAATGGAGTATTGGGTTGTAGTAATTTCAAATGGAATGAAAAATAAAATAAAGGAATATGAAGAGTCACACATGAAAGAGAAAACATAGATTTCATCAAACTCATGACAAGAAAATATTTATGAAAATCAACATGCTTGTTTGAGATTAAGTCAAGTGTTTCTTGAATTGAGAGATGTGCATTAACATAGTAAAAATACACATCCACAAAGAAAAATTAAGACACAAAATTTTTGAATTTCCTTGTGTTCTCAGTTTGAATAACAAACACAAAGTTTCTTTCTCCTTCCTTTCAAGAAAAATTAAAATGGAGATGAAATAACCCATGTACAATTACCATTTCTCCTATTTATATAAATATGAGGGAATGGGTTGATATTTCACATTACAATGTGACCTTTGGCATTCACATTCTCATCTTATTTTATTTTCCCTAATTTTATGATTTATACAAAAATAAAAATACACTTTCCCTAAATAGAAATCTTATAAAAATATATAGGAGAAATTACATCTTTGGAGAATTAACTAGTGTCAAAGTTCCTAGAGAAATAACAAATCTTACAGCTTGTTCTTTTAATTAAACAACTTTGAATTTTTTGAATTTTTTTACCACTTCAATGATTGTATTCCCCTTAGGGACTACTAGATGCTTGAAATGTGTTAACCATCTATCAGACACCAATATCATAATATTTAGGATTTATAGAAGTTTCGTTAATTGATTATTTATTTCCTCAAGTGAACCATGGATTTCACTAAGCACAATCATTGAGGCTATATTGAAGGCATTTTCTTTAAAAAATTCTTCCTTGATCAACTTCATGAATTGAGGCTTAAATTCTTCCATAGTGAATGGGATAGTTCCACCTTCCTTTAGTAGGTCATAATGTAGGCCTCCCAAATTAAAAAGAGCTCCTTATGAATCTCTCTTCTGATTTGGACTTTCTTTTGCAACTCACCAATGGCTTGGTTCAAAATTTAAATCTTCTAAATGATGCATTTTGACCATTTACATGAGGTATCATATTCAAGATTCTCAAAAATTATAGACTTAACCATTAACTTAGAGTCAATTTTGATCATATATTGAACATCACATTTTGCATTCTCCCAAACCTTCAACTTATTATTATGGTCCTTGATTTATTGGTTGATATTGATAATTTAATAATTGATTATCCCATTTAGCTTCACCACCTCTTTGATAATCATTCCATTCAATAAAAATTCCTCAACCCATGCTTTAATATTTTCCCCATAAGTTTTGTATCTATTGATGGTGGCCATGGCCTCCTTGTTGATTCTAGGGACTTGAGTAGGGGATTATATCCAAGATATTAGTATTTAACATGAGTTGATAATATATCCAACATACCCAACCAACTATTATCCTTCAATTGATCCTAAGTTAGTTCATCCTACTTGGATATTTTTATCATTCTTTATGTATTTTCCCATAGGTAATGAACATCACTTCCCTGAGTTGGATCTCCAATAAATACTCATTTAGGAGTATAATCACTTGCAGTCATATCCTCTTCATTTTTATCGACATTCAACTTGTCAATCTCCATAAACAGAGCCCCTAATGGGTTTAGGTCTAATCTTGATGTGTTATTTTCCTTATTTAGATGAGGATTATCAAGGAGATTAACACATAAAAAATATATAATTTCACCTCAACCACCTTTTTTATTATGTTCATCACATATGGCATCCATTAAAATGATAATTGACTAAAGCTAGTCAATTGAGTTTTTGAAGGTGGTGGTGATGGTTCTTTCCGAGATGAACATTCTAGATGATGTGTAACATATTGAGAAACTATGGGAGAAGGAGATGTATATGTTGGCACCTCAACATTACTAATAGCTACCTATTGAAATGTTACTTGAATAGAGGTAAGATTTTAATGAGTGGTGTTCCTAATCAAAAGAGATGTATCTCCAAGAGGAGAAGAGGACTACAACATGACATAATTCTTATATCACAACTTATTACCAATTTTTGGATTTTATTCACAATTACTTCTAGGTTGATTTGACTTCTTTAGATCTTCATCATCTCCATCATCAAAACTTGCAAAGCTGGATGACTAAATTTCAACATTAGCATTACTTTTTTCATAAACCTTGGGAGTAATTGAAGGTTATTGATTTGAAGGAGTTAAATTCCTTGATATATTAAAGCCTCCTACTCTAAAAATTATATAATCTTGTTGTTGAACCATTCTATGGACCAATCCAACACATGTTTCCTTTTTATATGCAAGTTTAATAGCTATAACAAACTAATTAATGATTGGTAGTGGGGCACACATGACTTTTTTGACATAGATAGGATCAAGAAGATCACTATTATCATTGATCATCTCATATATAACCCATATATTAGTTAAGTCTCTGATTTTTTCTAAACTTGTTCTATCTTAGTCATGCCTTATTACTTCATACTAATCAAAATAATATTCCTAATAATCCTTTAAATGTGAATATGCTCATAAGAAACACAAATGTTAGGGTAATTTCATGAAAAATATATTACTATCAAAATAATCCTAGGTGGCATATGAATTTAGAGTGAATTTTATAATTGTAGATTTGATTTCCTAAGCATTTACTACATTCTTTCATGAAAAATGTCCCAAAGAGATTGGGAATATAACACCCAAAACATGCCTATCTTTGCACCACTTGTGAACTACACCCAATTGTCTTCATAATTTAATAAGTATGATATTATTATTGGCTAACCTAGGTATCCATAGAGGGTATCCTTTGAATCCTCCAAATCTAATATATGTGAACTTATGGAATTAAATGAAATATATCCTATATTGTGAAATCAAGTTGGTTGCTTCATCAAAAAATTGTCTTCCCCAGTCCTCATACAAAGCTTGAACTATTATCATTCTGAAGGCATCATTAAACTTTTTAAAGTGTTTTTGGCTCTGATCTAGTGTCAAATGAGAATATAATTTATATACATGGATGGATTTTTTGGAGGTACAAGATGACTGAGAGGGGGGTGAATCAGTCAACCAATATTTCAATTTCAAATCACTTATCATTCATTCATTTCCATTCATGAATCAACATAATAAGAATATGCAACTAGATTACCGTCAAAGCATGAATAAGAGAAGCACATCATAACACAACATCTAATGTGGGAAAACCTCATGGGGAATAAAATCCAATCTTAAGCCTATAACCACATGGACTACTTGTCTTATAAGGTATTACAAACATGAGACTTTAGTGGAACACCCATTCCATAAGGAGCACCTATCCCTAGGATGGTCAAGTCTTTCTGACCTAAATTTAGTGAAACACATGCTTCATAAGGATCACCTACCCACAGGGGTCAAGTCCTTATGACCTAGATTTAATGAAATACCTATTTTGCAAGGAACACCTACTGCTAGGATGGTCAAGTCCTTTTGACCTAGATGTTGAGCATCCTACCAATACCTATTATATTAACATTTCTTATTCACTGATTGCATACCATTTTGATGGAGACACCCTACAAACATAACCCCCTTCACTTCTTCACACACTCACAAACATCCAAAACCACTTTTTAAATCACTCTACACTTCTAAGTAATAATTATATCACATCTTAAATAATATGATCAAATGGTCAAACACATAGACCACACTCTAATCTACCTCTCAAATCAACCACCAAGCTCATACAGACATCATGTATCCTTTTCTCACACTTAAGGCATACAAAACATCCTTTTGGATCAATCTAAACCTCTTTGCTCATCCTCAATCTTCAAACCTACAAGAGCACTATTCTGACATCAAAAAATATGGCCTATAGACCATACACACAGTCATAAACCTACTCTTATCTATAACCCATCCACTAGGCACACTCCCTTTTTTCTTTCTATCTCTCTGCAACTCTCACACACACCCTCTCTTCTCTCAGTCCCACAAGTCTAGAAATCATCATCTTTGAATTCACCATTTATAAAGCCTTCATGAATATCAACTTCTTAGTCACTCATAATACTTGACTTAACCCTTATTTATTCTTACATATCTCAATACCATCCTCATAGATCAGCCATAGCAACTATGATGCAGGAGAATCTACAATAGTTCAAATTCTAGTGTGAAAATTCAAATTTTGGTTTTCCCTCCAAATTGTGAAATTTCAAAATTTCACCTTCAAGGTAAATGTAATTGTCAAAAAGTGAAAGTAAAAAGGTAAAAAGTGATTGTTAGATTATTGAGGAAATAAAGGGGAAATGGTTGAAACTATTTTCAACCTTAGTAAATTGTTAAAACTTTCAAACAGCATATTGTTTTGCCTTAAGCCCAAATTGGGCGTAGAAGTTAGAAGGGAAGCTATTCAAAAGAACAAAAGAGAGAATTCATTAAAAAAGGAAGAGGAAAAAAAGAAGAGAGGATGAGAGGGGCATAGAAAAGGAGAAGGATAGAGAGTAAAATTCCTCTCATTCAAAGGGACAGAAGATGGAATGAAGAAAGGAGAGAAGAATTAGTGAGGGAGGACCTCACTCAAGAGATGTAAAAGAATGTGAGAAGGAGCAAAGAATGTGAGAAGGAGCAGAGAATGCTTTGGAAGCCATGGAAAATTGATATTTAATTTTAAGTTTCTTATTTTATCTAAGAAATAATGAATGCTTTGTTTCCTATATGGTCTCTTTATGGAATTCTGGTAACAGGCCTGCATATGTGAATGTGTGTATGTATGAAAGTATGTGTGTATGATGATTATTTAAAGAAAATTGTGAAATACTAATAATTTTATATGTTGGTAAAAATATAAAGGTGTTATGATGTGATCAAGAGGTTTTAAGGAGTTTGGAATGTTGTAAAAAGCCTAAAAAGCCTAAACAGGGTATTCAGGCCTGTAAAACTACAGCCCACTGTCTTAAATCAAATCCACGTGAAAATATTTGTATGAAATCTAAAATGGTATGGAGATAAGATATATAGGTCCCTAAGGAAATTATAAACTTAATATTTAATAAAACCAGGCCCTAGAAACCCTCTTGATGTCCAAAAACTCCACAGTTGAAATTCAGCCCTGTAGGTGACAGTGTCTAGAAAAAGTTAAGAAATTTGTATGTTTTGCAAGGTAAATGGATTGATAAGGACATTATTGATATGAGTATTGAATGGGGAATTCATGTAATATATTGAAATTTTTTTAAATCCTCTTGAAAGTATATTAATCATTGAAATAGAAAAGAAACTAAGAACCCTGTTGACTGTTATAAAATACAGTCAAAAGACATTGAGTTGTTGAGTATTGGCAAGCTTATAAGGTTGATATAACCTAGATGATGATTGGAGAAGGTGTAGGGAACTAATACATACCCTATAAAATTTATTTTAACCTTTTAAACAAGCTAAAACACTCCCAGTAAAAATAATAAGCTCTCGGCCTATGATTGTCATGGGAAAATTTTGAATTAGGTTCAAACCCTCAAAATGAGTTTTAAAGCTTGAAAACTCTTGAAACTTTGTAATTTTACCCTTGATGATGTTAGAAAACTTTTTGAAGTGGTTTCAAGGTGATAAAGTATGGATAAGTATGGAAAAAGACAATTACCAAATGAAGCCTAGGTGCATGTGAAGGAAAGAGCATAGGCCAATAGAGGAAAAGTGGATTTCTCCAAAGAAGTGCACTAAAAAATGATTGATTCAACTAGAATAAGATAATGGGTATCTTTAATGATGCTTATATTTCTTATAAAGTCCGTAGATCACTTTGGACAAGGGGTTTTGCACTAAAGGAGGGCTAATTAGAATAGGGCTTAAAGAAGAAAGTACAATTCCGTACAAATCAACCTAAGGATATTTTTCAGTATGTTATAGAAGGGCTTAATGGGTATCCAGAAATGGTTTTAATTTCATGATTGAGATAACCTATATAAATTTATGGCCAATAAATAGGGAAAATAGGGCTACAAGGAATTAATGATCTAGATAGGTCTGTATCAGTTTGCTGATGGTTTTAGAGCTGTGTAAGATCAGTTTTCATCAAAATATGGGTCACACTTAAGCAACTAAACCTTTCAATTAGGCTTTAGTAGCCCTTATAGGTCTCATGGAGACCTATTCATCCATTTAACACTCCATTGAGTAAAAATATAACACAATATCACTTAAAAATGCATAGGTCTACTCAAAATGACCTATTAGACAGCCCTAAAAGATTAGAGTCATCATTACACACATTTTTGTATGTTCAATTTACTCAAACATTAGCCTTGTACACAACAACACCATGAATGAATAAACAATCAAATTAGAAGCATTTTTTCATACTAAATATGGATTGGTCAAACCTCAAAAATCCATAAATATCATTCTTAGGGAGCATAAAACACTCTCCAATAGCTAAGTCACCTTGAAATATCTAAATACCATTAGAAAAAACTCAATTATCCTTCTTGGGTCACTTATAGACCATGGTCAAAGACATAGTCAACTTTAGAGCTTAATATATGCAACTATAAAAATATTAAAAAATTATAACCAATTTTTTTGGATGCATATTAGAGTCGTTTACAACTTTTCCTTTCACATCACCTTTAGATTCATCCTAGATCAAAAGTTATGGCTCAAACACTACAGACTAGGTTTTCCCTTTATTAATTTCAATGCCAATGGTCATGGTTAAACATCAAACACTTTGTAAACATAGCATACCCTCTCATAGATTGAATTAATACACATCATTGATCTCCATCAAGATTATCATGATCTTTAAATAAGTTAAATATCTACCAGTTTGACGTCATCTCATGCTCCTTGGTAATTTTGACCAAATATGCACCATCGATCTCCTTAAAAGTAGCTCAATCTTTACCTTTGCTTACTATTAAACATCAATCACTTGTCATCATCTCATTACTTCCTAAAAATTTATAAAAAAATTCACTCTATCAATCTATTCAAGAGTAGCTTGGACTTTAACTAGCTTAAACATCAAACACTTTGACCTCTTTGACTCAATATACATCATAGATTTGCATCTGTATGAACACCTGCTCGCCGTTAGATCCTTATCTAGTCTTGATCTTTACCTTTTACAAAATTTGATAAGTATGGGAACATTACAATCTTCCTAAAAGGCCAACTTCAAATCTTAATAAAATTTTATATGCTCTATCACATGTCTTAAAATTTAAACCATATGATCTTCTTTCATAGGGGAATCTATCCATATATCAAGCTACTTTTAGAAATTTCATGCATGTGAAATATAACATCATAAAACTACTTAATTAGATATACTTAAACTTTTACATTAATCTCATATCAATTTTTCACTGTATATCTATGATGCAATTAAACATGTACTATTAGATCTCCTTTAAAAAGTTGGCTAAGTATGGGAAAACATTGCAAACTACTTGAGAAGCCAACTTTTCACATATATATATTTTGCTATACACAACCTGATGACCTAAAACCTAGAACATAGAAACTTGGGACTAATATGATCACACCTATATAAACAAATCCCCTTGAATCATCTATATGTAGAAATGGTGATGTTAGAAAACTACCTACTCAAATTTTCTACCACAGAACCAACTATGCCTAGATGAAAATAATGAAAAATTAGATGAACACCTTCCATTACCATAAGCATTTTAAGCACTCTTGACACCCCATATAACCTTTTCAACATGATACAATCATCTATAACATTCATCAACTTCCTATCCAAGCATATACTAAAGATCCATACTTACAAACTAGGTTACCAAGCCTATGCCAACACACTGTTCACATGTCTATCTTCTCTCCTTAACCTAAAACCACATCAACATGCTATATACAATATGATAAGTCTCAAACAATACTTAATTTATCTCATATTCATCTAAATTATGCCTTGCACAACTTTAGGCTAAAACTCATCATCATCATCATCATGACATCACCACTTTGTCATTACCTTTGTCATGAATACACACATGACATCAATGACAACATTTGCTAATAGATGCATCAAAATTAGCTCACTAAGTGATACCAATGTATATTTTTTGATAATCCAGTGAATATACCAAATATGAAGTCATGAATAAGTGCTTTGTTAATTCCACATTGATTAGTTACTGGTGTAGAGCATCATTGATCATCTCCCCCATTCAATAAATAGTTTCCCTATTGAAAATGATGTTAATATCCAAAAAACTCCATGTGTATAAATTCATGTTGTTTTCATTTCCAACCACATGATTGAGAAGAGTTATCATGTCTGATAACTCTTACATGAAGTTAGACTCAAAGAAGTTCTTTAGAAGTTTTGAGGGTGTATATCTCTCATAATTCATCCTTGAATCATTGATGGTGGTCAGGAATTTGTTATGATGTTTATCATAGTGGCATTCTCCTTATGCCACATTCATCCTTGTATAAGTTTCATGTATTGGGATTCTAAATGCCATGGCCATTGATTACTTATCCAACTTAGCCATCAAAGACCCACTACTCAATTTAGTTTTTTGAGTCTTCAAGTCATAATGTTGAACATAGGTGAATACAAATCTAGGCATTACAATGAGATATGGAAACCAACTACTTATGGCAAACCACTTTTTAAGAGGTGAACTAGTAAAAAAATTGGGTTTTCTACATTCAACCTCTTATGGAAATATTTGAGGTCTACATAACCAATATATGAAATTATAATTTTAGGAATGCTACTATCTAGGACTAGCAAATGCTCAAACCTCATATACTTGTATTTCATTTTTTATGGTTTTATGATTTGAAAGGCTACTTCAAGGACTTGAAAATTAAGCAAAACAAGAGGTAGGAAATGTTGGTGTGGTTGTAAAGAATAGACTATAGTGGTCATGAAAACACCTCATAATAATCTTAAACTTAATATATAATAAACCTATAAATCTATAGTAACCTCATCTAAATAGATCTTCTTCTAGCTAAAATTGATAAAATATCATGTTTTACCTATTAAAAATGATAGCACTAAGAATTACTCAAAAAATTAGATATTTTGACAATATTTATATAATAAATCATCTTCATGGGAGAGAATTAAAGTTGTGAAAAGTTTAAAATAGTGTTAGGTTGGTTATTTTGGGTGAAATTATCCCTTGATTAATTTTTAAATCAACCACAAATACTTTTTGGTGCATAGTGGCCAACACCTCTCACTAACATTGTGCAACCATGTAGATGGTCCCCTTCTATCCTCATAGATGTGAGGTCACATATACACATGAGTGATGAAATGAACTCACATCCATAGAATCCAAGGGGACATAGGTAATTCAACAATGCGGTCTTGGGTCTCACATTTTTGTGTCTAGTGAGGCCCAAAGGTGGGCCAAGGCTGACCTCCTAGCCATGTGGGGCACAAAAACATGTTTCATTCTTAAATAAAAATTTATAACTAACCCAAAACACATATATTTTTTGAAAACTCATCTTTGGGATTTGAGTTTGATATTTTGATAATAAATTATTTTTATTTCTCTTAACTTATATAAATTTTTCCTTAAACAAATTTATGGAACAACACATTTAAAGAAGGCATGCTTGTAGATCCTACCAAAAATGCAGTTATATTTCCATTAGAAGTTTGAAGTGCCTAAAAGTATGTGTGTACATCCCTCTTCCATACAATTCACTATTACAATTTCAAAAATAATTATTCTTAGATATCAATGTTGATGGATGAAATCTTGTGAAAATATGGGCCATTAATTTTTTATAAAGAGATTACATGAAATATTCAAAACACTAAAAATATAATTTAAAAAACACACCAATATTACAATTTCCTAAGTAGACTAATCCATTTCATTTCCATGTTTATGGATCTATAAGTGAATTAGTGTTAATCTCACATATTTGGTGAAGGAAAACTTGATCACCCAATCCACTTTCCAAGTCAAAATGTCTCTTTAACAGATAAAAATTATACAACGGAGTGGGAGACATTGGTTATGGTCTACATTATCCAAAAATTTATCCAATACTTAATTTTTGTTTATTCATGCTTTTCATAGACCATAAAACACTAAATTATTAAATTAACAAGCTATTTTTACATGGAAGGATTTACAACTGGGTCATTTTGTTTAAATAATACTAGTTCTGAAATATGGTTAAGCCTAAGAAATAAAACTATGGGCCATACCACTTTTTTGTAATTAAATTAATGGAAACACATGGAACATTGATAATGATATGCCTTACATGTAGCTTTATATATTTAAAGTGTGTTTGAGGATTTAAATGAGTTGGAAATATTATTGACTTCAATGTTGTCACTAGGTGACCCAAAAATAGGATTAAAATAAACTAATAATATACATGCACCTTATCAACTCATTGGTGGGGGGTTGTATATGTATGTTATGAATAAGGTGTTTGATATATGTGTATTAAAAATGAATAAGATGTAAATGTGTGTGAATTCCATTAAGGATTCATTTTCTATCACTACACTGGTGAAACTATCTTGAACATATTTTTTCTCATGATTGTGGTGGATAAAAATTTATAAAGATGCAAAATAGTTGGTATAAAAGTGTGTCATTTTTCAAAGGATTTGGAATCCAAATAAAAGAGATGAAATTACCTTAATTATATTAATATACAAATATATATTTTTTAATTTGGGTAATTGATGTTTTTGGGAAAATAATTATAGCTACACATTGAATTCGAGATAAATATATTATGACAACTACAAACTATTTGACAAGATGTGTAGAAGAAACACCCATAAATAATTGTACAACAACCACATGTGCAAGGTTCCTATGGGATAACATTATTTTTAGGTATTTATGTCCATCATTATTAAAAATTGATAGAATAAGACATTTCTCAGCAGAGACAATCACATACTCCTCGATGAGTTCATGATTACACACAACAAAACAATACCCTAGAACCCATAGGAAAATGGAATAGTAGAGGCATTCAATAAAACTATGGTAACTAGTTTGAAAAATATTTTTGAAATTAGCTACAAGGATTGGGATGATAAATTTTTAGTAGTATTATGGGCTTACCAAACCACCTATAATATATTGAATAAGTATGCACCATTTCAATTAGTGTTTATAAAATAAGTAGTCTTTCTAGTAAATTTCACTATTATTTCACTATGAATAGCATGCAAAGAGTTCCTAGATGACATAGATTCATTGTAAATTTGTCTAGGTGAACTAATGAAGCTATATTATAAGTGCATTTTATTTGGATC